>CM060928.1:300775626-302025626 GCA_030765085.1 Allium cepa | reverse complement strand
AAATCAAATCTATAAACATATACCTATATATTAAGTCATACTTAAGAAACTCAAATAAAATCCATTTTTCCAAAACAAAAGTGTAGCAAAGCTACAAAGTGGTCTCTCCACTCTGAAACTTGAAAACGAATGTCGATGATGCTGCAGTCATCACCGAAATTATTTTACAGCGAAAAAAGAGAAGAGTACCAATTTAAAACTTTTAAAATTCTTTGAAAACGATTTCTATTTGTATATATTTTTAAATAATATGCCTTAAGATTTTAAAACCAAATTTTCCCAAAATACCAAAAATTGAATTCTCAAATTCTTAGTTTAGATTCATTTCAATTCCAAATCAATTTATAACCATGTTCTGTAATTTCATTTATTTATATCATGTTGTAATAGTTAATGGTTCAATAAATGAAAATAAAATATAATCATTTCTAACAACCAATTTAGTTAACTATTTAATTTCAGAAAAAATTATACTTATACGTATATAATCATACAAAATTCATTTCGTTTACCAATTTGAAAACAATATTGTGTCGATTTGTTCTGTTCAAGTGGTTTGGAATTCCTATCGACATCGAAACCCCAAAATTCAAACTTAACAACTCAGACAACACATTATAAAATATTTTTATATTACTTACAAGTACACTCCTTCACTTGATGATACAAGAATGGATTTCAAAACAAGGATAGAGATCCAAATTAGAGGAACCCGAATCAAGAGAATTCTAACTCAAAGATAGGCTCGAAACAAAGATAAGGTAATTAAATAGCAAAAGAGAAAAGGTGGATAGGCTTAGATAAATCGTGGGCGATCTTAACTGGGTCAACCGAGACTTCAAGAATAAGATCGACGTAGAATAAGATTGATCACAAGATAATTACCCTGGTTGTCTACTGGAGAAACATTCGGGCTTAGCAAGAGATAGCAGCATCTAAGCTGAGGATATAGAAATCTTCGACGAATCAATGTATGTTGTAAAGGAGTACCACCTATTTACAAATTGTGACGGCCCGCTATTTCGTACCATTCAAATCGACAATAATCCATACATGTCGGACTTGAATGATGCAAAATAACAGGTTGTAAATAAATTTGGAGCAAATGAAATCAAATACACAGAACCACAGACATAGAACAATTAGAATAACTCGCAGCGGAATATAAAATACCATAATAGTTCATGAAGCTACTATAACAAAGTCTCAAAACAAATACATAATATCAGTCTGAAAACAACATAATAGAAATCCAAAATACATTGAAGTTCACTAATACGTGAGATAAACTAGACTAGCTGAAACTGAAATAGATACAAGTATAGATAGGCAGAAACTCCAGCAAAGTCCAGCTCCGGAAAGAGAATCCAAAACTGTGAATACTCCGGCTTACCCATACGTAAAGCATAACACAAAACACACGAGTCAGGACATATATACTTATATAATGTAAACCAACTCAAGTGAACTGTAATAAAGATACAAGTAACTTAAAGAATGCCTGGGACCGCCCATCCTCTAAGGATCCATTAAACTATTTACTATATAGTAATATTTCTCTATTATAGTAATGTCTACAGTAAAATAAACTTACTTTAAAATAGCGTTAAGGAGTGACCCAATATTCCACTTAACACGTAATAGTCCCAATAGTCCATCTAGTATCAGCGTATCTCCATATCGGGAGACTACCCTAAATACTCCATGGGCTACGGGAGAAAAACAAACTCGTAGTAAAGGCTCGGTATGGTAGGTGACACGGCGCTCAAGGCAATGCCAGGGTAGATATACCATATACGCACACGGGCTGGCGGTAACGTAGCAGCCATTATGCCCACCCCGAACAACACTCCAAAAATCAAGGGGTGCACCCAATCAATCACAATAGTAATGAATGGTATCGAAGAAGTGTGTCCGACCAGAGGAGCAACCCCTTTTGGCCCGAGATCGCTCATGTTTTAGCCACCTTAAGCCAACTCACGGGAGTCGGATCCACGTAATCTACCTCAAGAACATCATCAGCATCCTTCTTCAATCTGGAATCTCTACCGCGTACACAGTTTTTAAAGTGGTTTTCGGTATCGACAGAGAGTATGTCCATATCCAATCTCGGTCTCTTTAACAACCAATCGTTATTATAAACCGTGGTTATAATTTAAAAATGGTATTTATATTTCAAAAATCAAATATCATTTCAAAAATTCAATATCATTTCAAATCCATTTCAAAATAATCAAAAGATCATATCGTTTCAAAACCACATTCATTTTATATAAATTTAAAATACCATTTCAATTCACATTTAAAAATACTTTATATTTCAAATCGAATTACTTCATTTAAATCATTAAATATGAAGTTATTATATTTAATAATTAAGTATTGAATTTCCAAAATTTTAAACTTTTCAAAGTTTATTTATTCACTTAAGTTTATCAAAACAGTGAAAATACAATTTTCGCAGCATTTGGAAAATGCTACGGAAAGTCACTTTTTAAAACAATTCAATTTAACAAAAGGCAGCATTTAAAAATGCTGTAATAGGGTTACTTTAGTTCAAATAAAACGTTAGTTAATTTCAACAACTACAGCACTTACAAAGCGCTATAATATTTCTTAATTCAATTAAGTCTTTAGTTTAGTTCTATCCACTACAGCATTTACAAATGCTGTTTTAAATTCCAAATATTCAATATAATTTCATAAACAATTAAATTTTTATTCATACCAATTTTAACTTATAAAATCATATATTTTCACTTTTAGAACAATCATTTAAATACCCTTATATTCATGATTTTATAAAGTGAAATTTCTATTCAAAAATCAAAATTTGATAATAATTTACTTAATAAATTCAAACATTCAATTTAAATTCTTTAAAATTAAAAATTTTAACTTAACACTTAAGTTTAAATTTCCAAATATAACTTATTTTTCATTTTATTACCTTTACCTAAATTCGCTTTTAAACAAAATTCACAAATTTCCAATTTAGTGTATTTTTCAAAATTCAACTTAAGTATTCATTTATTTCACAATTTAATTTATACAAAAACCAATAACACTTTATAAAATCATTTTAAATTCATTTTAATTCAAATTTTAAATCTATTTATCATATTTTCCTTCTAAATTTTAATTCCGTTTATAACCAAATCTTTCAAAATAACTTATATTTCAAATTTATAACTTTACCATTAATTTATTTGACTTATAAATTTTTAGAAAATCAATAATTCTTTACAAAAATAATTTTTAATTACGTTTAAATCAAAATATTATAATATTTACATTTCTAAAATACCTTAAAAATTTTAGAAAAATATATATTAACCACGGGTCTGTATAAAATTTTCTACCATAGGTAAAGTGATATGGATAATATATCATTTCAATCCGTAATTTACGAAGAAAACCCGAGTTTTATCATTTCAAACCTGCAGTCCCAAGTAGATTGAAATAATTAAAAATCATTCAGGACTATCATTTCAGCCCATAATGATTTTCCCTATTCTAAAGTCCGTTCGGGTATGTATCATTTTAACCCATAGTGATTCTAATCTACAGGGAACTTGCTGTGTGATAAACTGATATAAATAACAGAATAGCATAATATGACAGTAACAGATGTTATAACAGGTGTATAAGCATGGGTGAACATCATATGATCATAGCATAGCAGATATAACATAATGATATGGGTTTACAGATTCAATTGCGATCAGTTTACTAGTTATATAAGTATGAATTTGTATGGTGAGAATTACTCACTTGTATAAGCTGGAGATGACAACCAAATACACAAAAAAAGACCTTCAAAGGTACGAAAGCACGACTACGATTTGAGTGTGGGAGAGCCAAAGCTAATTTCCTTGTTACATAGCAAACAAAACAATGTACAATATAAATTTTCAAACCAAACTATTATTAAACAATGCTAGAAATAAATGCACAACACAAAGCCAAAGCTTTTGCACTTGCATTCAACAACTTATGCTTTAGCTATAGGTTGGAAATGCTCAGCTATAGGATGGATTTTGGATCAGGTTAAGGGTACAAAGGTCGGCCATAGCATGATATGAAGGAGTATAAGGATATGTGTGCATGTACACACAAATACAAGACAATACAATGGATTTCTATGCCATAAATGTCTCGGCCAAAGCATGATCATGCAAGGCTAGATCTGGTGAGTCAAATACAGGTGTGGAAAAGGTTTCAGGTTCAGGTTTGGCTGGTGTTGGTGGTGCACAAGGTCGGCCAAGGTGGTGGTTGAGTGATGGAACAAAATGTGAGCTCGGCTATGATGATTTAGTGGAGTTTGCTTCATATTTTGGTGGATCATCAACATTTAGGCCATGGCCATGGAAGGACAGGGGAAAGGAGGAGATGGTGGTTGGTTGTTGTGGTGGTGGAGGCGGCTATGGTGCTGGAGGTGGAAGGGCCGAACACAAAAAGGTGAATGCAAGTACAAAAATCAATACAAAACAATGGAAAAGTGAAAAAAAGAATAAAATTTTTACCAAACAATCTTCAGGGGATGGCCGATTGTTTTTAGGGTTTGAGAGATATTTTTTTACGTGAGAAAAGAATGAGGAAATTGGCTGAAAAATAGATGATATGGCAGCAATTGAAGTGGTGTGATGATTGGTGTTGAAAAGGTAAGTGAATATGAAAAGACAACGCACACAAAAGGTCACAAACCTTTCAAATTTTCTTAATTCTTTTTGAAAATTTAAATACATGTACAAATGCATATAAATAAAGAAAAAACAAAAAAAATTTAATGAATAAAAGTAAATAAATAAATTTCAAATATAATTAAATTAAGAAAATAACAAAAAATGGAAACTAAGCTTTAAAAGTTGAAAATAAATTCAATAAACTTTGGAAATTTTTTATCATCACTTTAAAAATATTTAAAATGAAACCTTGAAATAAAAAAAATAAAAAATAATTTCAAAATAAAATAAATTCAAATTAAAAATTATATTCAAAAACCTAGGGTTGTTACACTCTCCTCCACTCAAATCTTTTCGTCCTTGAAAAGAACAGGCAAGGAAAATAAAGAGAAACAAGATAGTAAAAGAAAATAGTACCTGAAACAAACAATTCCGAATTCGAAGCATGAATTCCCTCCTCCGTCTTCTAGGTACAATCTCGATCGTCAGTACTCCACTGTACTTTGACCAAATTAACAGATTTCCTTCTGAGCTGCTTCGTACCTCTGTCGACAATACGAAGTGGCTTCCTCTCGACAGTCGGATTAGGCTCAATATCCAAACTATCAAGAGCAGAAGGCTGGACAATAAGAGATGGATCATGAAGATATCAGCGAAGATGTGAGATATGGAATACATCACGCACTCCAGAAAGCTTCTCAGGCAAATCCAAACGATAAGCCAAAGAACCAACTCTTTCCACAATGCGAAAAGGACCAATGAACCTAGGAGAAAGCTTCCCTCTACGACCAAAGAGAATAACATTCCTCAAGGGAGAAACCTTAAGGAACACCAGATCACCAACAACAAATTCCAAATTCCGCCTACGCCTATCAGCATACTTCTTCTGCCTATCCTGAGCAGCTCTCAACCTCTTCTTAATCTCCTCGACTCTCTCAGAAGCTTCCAAAATCACATCAGGACCAAGAACCAAACGATTACCGGATTCAGTCCAGCAAGATAGGAATCGACGAGGTCGTCCGTATAGAGCAGCAAACAGAGACATTTTGAGACTGACCTGAATGTAAATATGGAATGAGATAGATAAAAAGATCAAGATAAGGTTAAAACAGAAGATAAGATTATACCTGATAGCTATTATTGTAGTCGAATTCGACTAGATGGAGATGATCTTCCAAAGATCCTCCATAATCAAGAAAACAAGTACGAAGAAGATCCTTGAGAATTAGATTCACTCTCTCCGTTTAACCGTCGGTCTGTGGATGATAAGCAGTGCTCAGATTCAAACGAGTACCCAAAGATTCCTGAAAAGCTTTCCAGAACTGACTGGTAAAGATAGGATCACGATCACAGACAATACTGAGAGGAACACCATGGAGACGAACGATCTCTCTCATGTAGATCTCAGATAAGCTAGAAGCAGAACGAGTAAACTAGACCGGAATAAAATGAGCGGACTTGGTCAGTCTATACACAATAACCCAGATACTCTCATTACCCCTCCGAGTCCTCGGTAAACCATCGATGAAATCCATGGAAACATGTTTCCACTTCCAATTGGGAATCTCAAGGGGCTGCAACAAACCAGGGGTCTTCTAGTGATCGGCTTTGACTTGTTGACAAGTCGCACACCGACTAACAAAGATAGAGATATCCCTCTTCATCCCCCTCCACCAATAAAGCCTCTTCATATCCTCATACATCTTCGATACACCAAGATGAATAGAAAACCTGGATCAGTGATTCTCCTAAAGCAACTCCTGCCTCAAACCATCTACATTCGGGACACAAATCCTGCCATTAATCCTCAAAATCCCTCTATCATCGATCTGAGCTCCACTACCCTTACTACTACCAACCCTGCTACGAACACTCTCCTTCATCAATCTAAGCATCTCATCCTCATCATGCTTAGCCATAATACGGTCCAGAAGAGGAGAAGAAGAAACAACAAGCTGACACAACAAAGCCTTCTTCCGACTTAGAGCATCGGCCACAACATTAGCTTTACTGGGAGTATAGCTAATATCGAGGTTGTAAGAAGCCAAAAACTCAAGCCAACGAACTTGCCTCTGATTCAAATCCTTCTGGGTGAAGATATAGTTCAGAGACTGATGATCGGTGAAAAGCTCAAACTTGGGTCCAAGAAAATGATGCCTCCAAAGCTTCAAAGCAAAGACAACAGCAAGCAACTCTAAATCATGAGCAACATAAGTTGCCTTGTGGGTTTTCAACTGACGGCTGGCATAGACAATGACCTTACCATTCTACATGAGAACAACACCCAAACCCTCATGACTAGCATCAGTGTATACCGTCAATCCCTTACTTCCGTTTGGAACGGCAAGAACTGGTGCGGAAGTTAGCTTGCTCTTAACTCATTGAATGCAACATTACACTGATCATCCCAGACAAACTTGGCATTCTTACGAGTCAAAGCAGTGAGAGATGCAGCAATCCGAGCAAAATTCTCGATGAATCTCCGGTAGTAACTGGCAAGGCCTAGAAAACTACGAATATCAGATGGAGTCTTTGGAGTTTCCCAATACTGAAATAGAATAGGGAAAAAATAAGGACAACCGAAAAGATAGAATTATTAAATGATAAAGAAAAGAGAAGAAAGAAAGAAAAGATAGAATTATTAACTGGATCAACTGAAACTCCATTACTAGAAATAATATGCCCAAGATATCGGACTTCATCCTTCCAGAAATGACATTTAGAAAATTTAGCCTTCAACTGATGATTTCTGAGAGTCTCCAGAACAGATTTCAAATGCGACTCATGCTCTTCCTTGGTCTTAGAGAAGACAAGGATATCATCAACAAAGACTAGAACAAATTTATTAAGCATATCACAAAAGACACGATTCATCAAATCAAAAAAGAAAGCATGAGCATTAGTCAAATCGAAAGGCATAACCAACCATTCTCAGTGCGGAAAGTAGTCTTAGGAATGCTATCCTCAGCAACCCTGAACTGATGAAAACCTGTGGCAAGATCAAGCTGAGAGAAAACAGTGGCACCATAAAGCTGATCAAATATATCATTGATACGAGGCATTGGATATCTGTTTTTCATTGCAAGCTTGTTCAGATTCCTATAATCAATATACATCCGAAGAGAACCATCAGACTTGGTGACAAAAACCACGGCGGCTCCCCATTCAAAAAAACTAGGCCTAATCAGACCTTTGGAAGACAAGTCCTCAATTTGCTTTCCCATCTCAACCTTCTCGTGGGGTGCCATTCTTCTAGGAGGAAGAACAACAGGTCGAGCACCAGGAATAAGATCTATCCGAAAATCAATTTTCTGCTTAGGAGGCAAAGAAGTGACTTCACCAAATACATTGGGATATAGTCTAACCACAGGAGTCGAATCAAGATCACTAGGAGAAGAATCCATAGAATAAATAAAGTTGCTAGCAAAATCCTGAGGCATGCGGCACTGAACAATCAAGGAATTCCCTTGATCATCAACAAGGTGAACAGACCGGGCTTTACAAGAGATATGAGCATCATGATTCCCTAACCAATCCTAACCAAGAAATAAATCAAAAGCATCGAAGCCCAGAACATAATAATCACCACTAAAGCGATGATCAGAATGGAGAAGTTTCACTTGCTTACAAATCCGATTAAGGTTAGTAGGGCCCCCAATAGGATTTGAAACACATAATCGAACAGAAGCATACTCAGGAGAAAGGAGATGCTCAAACTTATCACAAAAATCAACAAAACTAAAACTGTGGGAAGCTCTAGTATCAAATAAAACACAAACTGGATGATGAAATAAAGTAAATGTACCTGGAGAGTACCTTGGTCATCCTAGGAGCAGGAGCAGGTGGAGGAACTGGAGATGAAGCAGAAGTGACAACAAATATACCAGAAGGCGTACCGTTCTGTTGAGTAGGGAAATCCTTCCTAAAATGACCAGGCTGGAGACAGATATGGCAGAGATCACACCTAACCAACTGAGCAAGTGGAGGAACAACAACACCAGCTAATGTAGGACAGCTATAGGCATAGTGTCCCTTCTGATCACACCTAAAGCAAGTGATAGAGGAGAGATCAACTGGTTGCCTCTGAGCAGTAGCAAACGATGAAGATCCCAAACCAGGACGCTTTAGCCAATTCTTCTTCTGCTGATGATAATTAGGCTTACGCTTCTTGGAATTAGCAGAGGAAGACTGAGAACCAGAAGCAACAGGACCTTTAGATGTGGGGTTCTCATAGTGAATAGCCATATACATAAGCTGGGTGAAAGTGCCATGAACATGAGAAATAAGGCGACTATAGTACTCTAGACGAGCACCAGTAATGAATTTCTCATTCTTCTTGAGAGGAGTGTCAATCATGCTAGGACCAAACTTGGAAAGTTCATTGAACTTCTCTCATACTCAGCAAAAGACATGCTACCCTTCTTAAGATCCATAAATTCACGATAAAGCTGAGATTTCCCGGATTTTGGCATCCATTTTGCCACAAAAGCCTCCCTGGAAAAGGGATATAGAAAACAACTTAAGATAGATTCAAAAGAAAAGAAAAAATAGGAACAAAATTCAAGATAACACAAAAGATACGTAAACTGCTCCCAAGTAATATCAGCCTCGACGGTGTTAGCCTTAACGGACTCCCACCAATCTAAAGCAGAATCATGCAACTACCAAGATGCTAACTAACGCTTCTGGGCATCAGTAATCCCGATACCGGTAAATATCCTCTTTAGACACCGCAATCACTGTTGAGCCTCAATGATGCTCTTTGAACCGGTGAATGGGGTTCCACCTAGTTGAGTGAATTCCTTATAGAGAACAGTGAATCTAATAGGAGCAACAGACTAAGGAGCTGGGGCAATACCACGACCCTTACCTCTGGCATTTCCTCGATTCATCCTGAAAAATATCAAGAAAGAATTTAGGACAAGATAAAGAAAAGCCAAAGATACATAAGATAAGACAAGAAAATTCACTTGGATGAATATCCTAAAGAAAGAAATCTAACAAGGTAGATATGAAAGAAAGAAAGTTATAAAACATTTGAAAATCCTTTAAAACAAGAAAAATTTTATATATCAAAATAATCTTTGAAAAATCTTTTGAAAACATTTTGAAAATCATTTTATACTTTGAAAATACATTCTCTCACGAAGATATGACTATGAGATTGATTTCACTCATTCTAGGGTATTCCTACCCTATCTCTAATGAGTTTTTGCTCCACGGGCAATGGTTTGCCAAAAACCAAAGCTCTGATACCAAACGTGACGACCCAGTATTCCGTACCATTCAAATCGACAATAATCCACACATTTCGGACTTGAATGATGCAAAATAACAGATTGTAAATAAATTTGGAGCAAATGAAATCAAATACATAGAATCATAGACACAGAACAATCAGAATACTTGCAGCGGAATATAAAATACCATAGTAGTTAATGAAGCTACTATAACAAAGTCTAAAAACAAATACATAATATCAGTCTGAAAACAACACAATAGAAATCCAAAATACATAGAAGTTCACTAATATATGAGATAAACTAGAATAGCTGGAACTGAAATAGATATAAATATAGATAGGCAGAAACTCCAGTAAAGACCAGCTCCAGAAAGAGAATCCAAAACTTTGAATACTTAGGTTGATCCGAGCGTAAAGCATAACACAAAACACTCGAGTCAGGACATATATACTTATATAATGTAAACCAACTCAAGTGAACTGTAATAGAGATACAAGTAACTTAAAGGATGCCTGGGACCGCCCATCCTCTAAGGATCCGTTAAACTATTTACTATATAGTAATATTTCTCTATTATAGTAATGTCTACAGTAAAATAAACTTAATTTAAAATAGTGTTAAGGAGTGACCCAATATTCCCCTTAACACGTAATAGTCCCAGTAGTCCATCTAGTATCAGCGTATCTCCAGATCGAGAGACTACCCTAAATACTTCATGGGCTACGGGAGAAAAACAAACTCGTAGTAAAGGCTCGGTATGGTAGGTGACACGGCACACAAGGCAATGCCAGGGTAGACATACCAATTACGCACACGGGCTGGCGGTAACGTAGAAGCCATTATGCCCACCCCGAACAACACTCCAAAAATCAAGGGGTGCACCCAATCAATCACAACAGTAATAGAATGGTATCAAAGAAGTGTGTCCGATCAGAGGAGCTACCCCTTTTGGCCCGAGATCGCTCCTGTTTTAGCTACCTTAAGCTAACTCACGGGAGTCGGGTCCACGTAATGTACCACAAGAACGTCGTCCCATCCTATTTCATTCTAAGATTGGCGAGATCGTCGATTCATTATAGAGATCAACCAAAGTGGAGTTATGGGATACTCCAGAATCAAAAGAAGATGGAGAGGAAGATAATAATGAATTTCAGAACGAAGGGGAAAAGTTCCAAAATTAAAAGGAAAACGAATCAAGGAGGATTTAAGCTCGAACGGATGTAATTCTGTAATTAAATTTGCTCTATATGCTAAGTTTTTCCTAAAACCTGAGCTCTGCTACCACATGTAACGTCCCGATATTTCGTGCCATTCGCATCCACAAATGTCGGACTTGAATTGCTCAAAATGTCAGATTGTTAATTTATATTTGGCAAAACTCATCATATACAGTAAATGAATCAATCGTAGAATCACAGACACAAAGTAATATAATAATAAGCAGTGGAAATAGATAAATAGTAGTTCATGAAGCTACTATATAAATAATAGAGTATGAAACAAAATACAATAGAAATCAGGATACATAGAAGTCTCAATACAAAGTCAAATAAAAAAATCTGAATATATATCACTGGAGTCAACTGAATAACTGAAAGCTGAATAGATAGTTGGATCTCTAAGCGAAGCTCCAATCTTCAAAGGTGAGTCTCAAATGCTATGACACTCAGTCTGACTAGAGCATAAAGCAAAGCACAAAAAATTCGAGTCAGGATTAACATTCTTATATCAATAAATCCAACTCAAGTGAAAATATCAACTAAAATACAAGTAACTTAAAGGATGTTTGGTATACCCATCCTCTAAGGATCTGTGGAACTATCTACTATGTAGTAATGTATGTTATTATAATAATGTCCATAGTAAGATAAACTATTAAAATAGCATTAAGGCATTACCAATATCCCCCTTAACACATTTTATAATGTCATAGTCTATACAGTACATTAAACTCCACCAAACCAGTGGGCTATCAGGGAGCACTCCATAGGTACGACACAAAACAAACTCGTAGTGGCCTCGATAAGGTAGGTGACATAGAACAACTAGACAATGCCAGGGTAGATATACCAATTACACTTCCGGACAGATAGTAATGCATTGCCGCAACTATCACCCATCTTGTCCAACACACCCATAAAAATCCAAGGGTGCACCCAATCAATCACAAAGTAATAGATTGGTATCGAAGAAGTGTGTCCGATCGGAGGAGCTACCTCATTTGGTCCGTAAATTGCTCCTGTTTTAGCCACCTTAAGCTAACTCATGGGAGTCGGTTCCACGTATATACCTCATGTAGAATCGTCGTCAACCATCCTACTTTATTCTGGAATCTCCACCACGTACACAGTTTTTAAAGTTGTTTTCAAAATTGGCAAAGAGTAAGACAATCCGATCCTGGCATCTTTAACAACCATACGTTATTATAACGCCGCGGTCATTTTATTTCAGATAGTTTATACTTCATATCAAAATATCATATCATTTCAAAACCATATCAATTCGAGATCATTACTCACTTTAAAATAATATACATTTCAAAAATCATAACACTTTCCTAAATTATAAGTCTTTCGAAATTATAAACCTTTGAAACCATAACACTTTGGAAATCATAACACTTGGAAATATAACACTTTAAATCATAATACATTGAAATAATTATAAATAGTTATACGTTAACGTAGTTTATATAATAAAATAATTAGTATATTAAAATAGTTATAAATTTAAAATAGTTTATATAATAAAATAATTAGTATACTAAAATAGTTAAATTAAAAATTATTTATCTTAAAATTATTTATAAAGTAACATATTAAATTAGTTTTTTTTGGTATATTTAAACAAAAATACTTTATATAATAAAAATAGTTTTTCTCAAATTTCACAAATCGATTTAAATCAATTAGAATTCCAAATATCCAATTTAATTCAAACTCAATTCATCCATTTCAGTTCAATTCAAGTTTCAATAAACCATATTCAATTTATATTGATTTCGAATACAATTTTTGAACTACAAATTAAACCATTTCGATTTCAATAGATTTCAAAGTTTACATATTAAAACCTTTACAATAACTCAATTTGAAAATTTTATTTATATTTCAAATTTGACTTTACCATTATTTATTCAATCCAATAATCATTTACGTAAAATTTCAAATTTCAAATTTAAATAAGACTAAATATCCCAATTTAATTTTATTTAAATTTGAAAATATTGATTTATTCACCTTTAATCAAAATCAAGTTATAAATCATATCTTTAAAATCCCAATTTTGGTAAGTTTTAAATCGATTTTTATCTATGTATAATCCTTAAGCAAATAAAATTTCAAATCAATTTTTATTTATCTTTCCAACCTCAATGTATAAAATTATTATAAAATCTATTTTAAAAATATAATTTTAATTAAATACTCAAACATAATATATGCAAATTAAATTAAATTTTATTAAATTAAATCTTATTATTAAATCTATTTTATTTTAAAATTTATTTTATATATTTTGAAAATAGTAAAATTATAAGTAAAATCTTAAAATTTATAATTTCAAAACTAACTTATACATTTAAATTTCCCAAAACATATAACTTTAAAAATCAAGAATTTTAAACATATATAAAATAACATATATATATATATATAATATTTTAAAATCAATATTTATATAAAACTATATATATTTCTTTTTTAAAACTTTGGATATCATTTCAAAATATATATAGAGCAACGGTGTCTGTATATAATTTTCTATCCTATGGTCGTGTGATACAGATATTTATCATTTCAATCTACAATTTAAACATCTACGAGTATATATCATTTCAACCCGCAATCCCAAATTCAAAGTTAATGAAAATCCTTGGCTTTATCATTTCAACCCGTAACGATTTTCTCCTATTCTATAAGATCATTCGGGTATGTACATTTCAACCCATAGGGAATTCTATACTAACAGGGAACTTACAGAGTGAGAATAAATATGATAATATAATATATTAAGAACAGACATATATCATCAATAATAGATAAAATATAAATAACAGATCATGCTGTCAGATGTCACAGGTGAACAGTTACAGATAATGACACATTATATATAGCAAATAAATAATTAATAGTTCAATTTAGCAGCATATTTCAATTGTCGTTTCAAATGAAATCAAATCTAATAAATATAAGAATGTTAATCGTGAGTGATTGTTCATCTTTCAAGGCTAGAGAGATTTGACAATGAAATGGATTATAAATCCAGGTACGAATTCCAAAGCAAAGCAAGATTAACACGAATTTGATAAATAAAGATGATAAATAAGAATCGATGAAAACGAATCAAATTAGCTTGGCATAAGTCGAACAAAATATACGTTAAAATTTTTCTCCAAAACAAAATTTTCAAACATATATTTAAAATTATATATATAATTTCATATCAATATATAAACAAATATATATATATAGACTAATTATATAAACATATATATATTAACTTACACACTTATAATTTTTTTTTAAAAAATCAATAATTATTATAAAAAATATATTAATTTACCTTATTAATATATATATATATATACACACACATGCTCAAACCGATTCTATATAAACTTACATTTAAAATCAATATTTATTTCAAAATGACAATACCCATATTCCTCTCAAAAATTAAATTTTCGAAACAACAAACTTTATACAAAATGCAACTATTGTTTTAAAAACTATATATATATAAACTATCAAATCTTGTACATTAAACCCAAAATAGTAAGTATAAACTAGTACATGTAAATCTATATATTATAACATATTAAAATTACACTGTAATACACACACACACACACACACACACACACACACATATATATTCACATAGATATCATATACATACTTGTTATAAGAACCCAATATACTTCCCAGTATATAACTCATGCATGAAACATATATAACAAACAACTTAGAATTTCATATATTTCTTCAGCCTTGATAAAAAATCAAGCTAATATTTATTATCCATATATATATATATATATATATATATAATATTTATATAACAGAGAAGGCCAAGATAAAAAATCCAAACAAGGCAAAATATATACATCTATTTGGCTGCAAAGTGGATAGGGAGAAAGCTGAAAGGTTGAACATGGTAGACTCCACAACAATATGCATGCGTACTTATATATATAACTATATTTTTTTTTCTTCAGAAGAATGCTACATGTACAGTGTACTTGCATGCTCGGGGTCCGTGGTGACGGGTGCGCGTGCTAGGCTATGGGCTGACGGAGTTGATTGGTGCGTGGAGAGTGGAGGAAGGCTGGCCAGAGGATCATGGTGGCTGCACTCTATTGGTGGACGAAGCTTGGTCTAGGAGCACTGGGGTATAGTGGGCGAGTGTGGTAGAGCTTCGGTTTGGCGATGGAAAGGTTGGCCATGCGACGGCTTGCGTGGGTAGGTTGGGGAGGAGGCGAGGTGGCTTGTTGTGCACGGGTCATCTGCTTGACTGAGAAGCGAAAAAAGAAGGAAGGGAGGAATGCAACTGGTTTATGTAATGGATTCAAGTGGAGGGATGGGTTGCGAGAGAGAGGTGGATGAAGGGAAACGAGCAGGCATGGTGAAGGGTTGGAAGGTCGGGGGTTTGCAAAGGAATGGGAGGAAGAACTAGGAAAGGAGAGGAAATTTTTTTTCAAGTGGAATATGAAACTTATTATGCATATATGATTTCGTTCGCAATGATAGAGAAGATGAAACGAACCATAGAATTTTGAAACCAATTAAAACCAAAGGTCATGACTGTTGAAATCTGGAATACCAATAGTTAATGGTTATTAGCACTACCTGATGGACAAACGTATAAACAAAGAAAGCCCAAATAACTCAAATACAAAACCGATATGGAAATCATTGCACTGATTCCGCGGCATACCAGACCCCGAAATATACAAATGAGTATACTGTGAAAATTAGCACAAAGAGACGATCAAAACGGTACATATATATCAGTGATACGACCATCCTATCAGAAGTCGATATTCGGTACAAAAAAATGCTGCTAAAACATCGAAAATAAGAGCAATAGCAGTCCAAATTCGACGAAACGAAACATGACATCTCACTCAGAAGATGATTTACAAATTTATTATATAAAAATATTCAAGTTTGAAAAATATTTTATTATCATCTAATATTAACTGACTTAAATTCAAATTGAAATTACACAACAAAACTAACTTCCATATTTTCTGATGAAAATTTATCGTTTGCTAAGTTTAAGTAGATGTATTTCAAATATCAAAATTTTATTTTCAAATTCAATTATTTAAAATTTCACAAAGTTCCAGTTTAATTACGTTATTAAAACCGTTAAAATTTACGGGTCGTTACATGCATATTCTTCACAATAATTATAGTTGGTTATTATCTTGGAACATTGAAGATCGCTTTCCACAAATCTACATATATTTATCATTATTTTGAGAATTTACGTCGATTTGTTCTTCATTTCGTATCGTTAGTCGATTAACACTATAAGCGGCTGAGTTTTCTGTATCTTTGCTCAAGATTGACAGGGTAAGCGACTGATAATTTGTAAACTAGGTTTTCGTTTTCGATTGAACATTGAGTTTATGGTTTTTTTTTGCAATTATAAATCGCATAATGATTTCGTGATTTGGAAATCATTTTGTATAAATGTAAGCAGATGAGGGTAATGCCAGTAATTGTTGTCTAATATTTTTCAAAGATGCATATATATTACTAGTATTACAACACGCATTTTGCGCGTGATGAAGGCACTTGAATAGTTTTTTTACAAACTGTATTTGTTTAATACGTTTAAAAGAAAATATTTTTCATAAATATTTAGCCATATGTTTGTTTTGAATCATAAGTAGTTACTTTGAATTTTTATTTCTACGTTGCATATCTAATTTTTTATTATTTTAAATTTTTATTTATATTATTAGTTAATAAAAAATGAATTTGTAAAGTAGTTTATTTGCTAGATCCTATTTTTAGGTCATATCAAGACTTGGTAAATATTAGTAGAGAAAATTTTGAATTTGTAAAGAAAGCTTAATTGTCAGATCCTACTTTTAAGTGATATTAAATTTTAATAATATCCATACATAGTCATTTTTGGTATTTCAATATACTGATACCAAAAGAGTGTGACAGCAAATATATTACAACAATTATTAAAGAAATGCAGATAAAACGCAATTTTGGAACATCACAGTCGGACCAAAAGATTGTGTTTTCAAACCAACAATTAATAAAAATAAGTTGTAAATGAGAGTGATTCGGGTCTAATTATTTTCATTTATAAGTATGTGGGCCAAAATTTCCCATAACATAATAGATAAATACCACAGTCCATATTTTGTGAAAGCTATACCTGCAAAAAAAATTCTTGGGTGATAAATAAAACATGAGTATTGATTAATAAGCAGAGAAAGAAGATTTTCCAGATCTTTTTGCGTGCATGCTGTGAGTGAACAAGTTGACTAATTCATTGAATGATTTATTTTTCTTCCATAAACAACAATAAAATTCGTTTGATCAATAAAGTTCGATTTTCTATCCTCAGATTAATATGTGTGCTCATTCATCCATTAGTTAAATGTATTGGTTTAATTGACAAATATAACCTGAATGAATGATATTCAAGTGGGACAGAGAATCTAAAATACAGTATTTCACATACATTGCTTACTCTTTTTTCCCCTTCCTTTATCGCATTACCTAATATTTACAGGACAATACAGGGGTTCCACTAACATTCAGCAATTATATATATTTAACTAGCTCTATATTTTTTTTCTTCGAGACTCTCGTCCAAAAAAAAAAAAATCACCAATGAAGGTATTTTTATTTTTATTTATTTTTTAAACCTTTGATGGTACATCAAATTTCTAAGCATATACACATATGAATTCAAATATTTTTAGAGTAAAGAAGGTTTTGTAACATGGGTTAGTAATTTTTGTAACTGCAGATAACATGTATATTAATATTGGTGATAGTTGGGCTAGTTACAAAGGGGAAATGTATAGATTATAGAAAAGCAGCAGGATGCAGGGCGAATGTAGTGAATCTGAAGCAATACGGAGGGGTGGGAGATGGAGTCACCTCCAACACAAAGGCGTTCAATGCTGCGGTGGATGATTTGAGCAGATACTCAGGCAAAGGCGGTGGCATGTTGTATGTGCCGAGTGGGAAGTGGCTCACTGCACCCTTCTATGTCACCAGCCACTTCACATTGTTTCTGGAACATGGCGCCGAGTTGCTTGCCACCACTGTAAGTGTTTTTTCTTTTTTGCTAAATATGAGAGCAGTAGAAGAATTTTACCAATGTGATCTGTGAATTAATACCCTCCGTCCATTTGTTGTTTGTCCCAACGTGCCATAAAGAAACTTAATTAGTTATCCATCGCAATAAATTTAATGGGACTCCTCATATTTGATGAATAAATGATGATACAAAGTGAATGACTGACATATATCTGGCATAGGATGGATGAGCCCTGATTTTATATAGACAGCAATGATTGTATTAGTATAGGTGTTGATTCTGGACTGGGTGCGAAAAATTAGTTGATCCGACGGTTACGTGTTTCATTTTGATGAGATTAATTAGTTCCATAATAGACTGATTGTTTAAATGGTTGTACACAACAGGTTTCATATTCTAGTGATTTTAAAGATGATTTCATTCCAAACACGCGTTCAATTTGATGTGATTTCCAACATTGCGTACATTATCAAGTAGTATCCCTTTCAAAATGAAGCTTTCGTGTGTCGTATTTTATGATCAAAATATTTACTGTGATTTAAAAAAGCAATCAGCATATCACGTGCAATGTAATTCAAAATAAGAAAATTTATGAATGCAGAATGAGAAAGAATGGCCTGTAATCGATGCATTGCCTTCATATGGAAAAGGAAGAGATGGTACAGAAAAAAGATATGCAAACTTTATCATGGGAACCAACCTCACTGATGTCGTTATCACAGGTTATTAAGTCATATTCCAGTATTGCTAATTCATGCATGTTGATTAGAAATTCCATTGTTCATGGTAAACGATTGATGCATGTAGGAAACAATGGAACTATTAATGGACAAGGTAAAATCTGGTGGGACAAATTCCACGAAAAACAGCTTAAATACACCCGCGGATATTTGATAGAACTCATGTACTCTGATCGCATTCTCATTTCTAATCTCACATTGGTAGACTCCACCGCATGGAACATTCATCCAGTTTACAGCACGTAAGCAGTCACATGTATACAATTAGTCCCACTATTATTGTTTTATATGTACTTCAACGTTGGTAATACCATGCATGCATGCAGGAACGTAGTAGTACAGAACATAACAATCCTAGCCCCAGTTCGATCCCCAAACACAGATGGAATAAATCCAGATTCATGCTCAGGTGTTCGCATAGAAGACTGCTACATAGTATCAGGAGACGACTGCATAGCAATAAAGAGCGGCTGGGACCAATACGGGATAAAGGTAGGGATGCCAAGTCAGCACATCATCATCCGACGGTTGACGTGCATTTCACCCACCAGTGCAGTGATAGCCCTCGGATCAGAAATGTCTGGCGGCATCCGTGATGTACGAGCAGAGGACATCACAGCCATCAATACTGAATCGGCGGTCCGGATAAAAACTGCTGTAGGTCGTGGCAACTACGTGAAGGACATATATGTAAAACGCATGAAACTTTATACCATGA
Source organism: Allium cepa (assembly GCA_030765085.1). Taxonomy (NCBI): domain Eukaryota; kingdom Viridiplantae; phylum Streptophyta; class Magnoliopsida; order Asparagales; family Amaryllidaceae; genus Allium; species Allium cepa. The sequence goes on along the minus strand of CM060928.1, from coordinate 302,005,936 downwards.
AGTATGTTTTTTGGATGACGGGTAACTATGGAAGTCACGCTGATGATAAGTGGGATAGAAATGCTGTACCTGTGGTAACTAATATTAACTATAATGATGCTGTGGCGACCAATGTTACTATAGCTGGGAAGTTGGAGGGAATCGAGAATCATCCCTTTACAAATATTTGCATGTCCAATGTGCATGCTCAGATGTTTGATCCTAAGTCTAACAAAATATGGAACTGCACTTATATTGAGGGAGTTTCGAGTAATGTGCAGCCCGCACCTTGCATTGCATTGCCGAGCAAGGGAGTCGAGACATGTCCTTTTCCTTCTGATAGGTTACCTGTTGAGGATGTTCACTTTGGTACTTGCCATTAATTTTTATATTACGAAGGATCAAATAATGTTACAAATATAGCACAATGTGTGATCAAATTGAACTTTGTCCCTATATTGTACTCTTTTTATCTTCTTCTTAGATAAAGATATATAAATATTGATCAGATGTTTGCTTGTGCAATTTTTAGCTACCTGGTATATATTATATTCTTCTATAATATTAGTTTGAGTTTGTTTTGTTGAAGTGATTGTTGACTGTACGTAGTAGCGAAAGTTGTTAGCTAGCTTTCTGGAATGAACTGTGGGCCTGGCATTAGCAAAGCAGGAGTCAAAATTAGAATTATGTAGTGTCTTAAGAACTACGAGCATAGTAAAATATGTACCGAATTGGAATTGCTTATCTGCCCTGATAAGGGACGCTGATTTTTGTAATAACAATACTATGTTTGTAAACATATAAATTTCCCTAGTGAGATGTATCAAGATTGAGCTGTACTAGATCTTTCAATATAAGTTCCTTGATTTTTTCACGGTATATAAGTGACAGTTGTTCAAAATCAAAATTGAATGCTTGTGAACAGACTGATTCTTTATTGATATCAATAATGAGATACAAGATAAGACGCGACAGTTAAGATTCCGAATGAACTCAATTGCAGATTGTAAGCAAGAAGAAGAATGAAATAAATTGTATATTCTTTATATTTCAGAAACGATAATGTTACGACCTCATATACAATATATAGGGTAAGCCTATTGACTAAATCACTTGTAAAGCTGCATGATTGAACTACATAATTGCACTTTACAATACATCATATGTTGAGACCAAGGTTCGAAATTCCGTTTTCCGTTTCCGTTCCGGCCATTGGTAATAGTAACATTTCCGGATCCGTTTCGGAAATTCCGGAAGTTCCGCTTTAATTCCGGTTTTTTAATTGCGGTATTTTTTGTTTTAATTTGCTACATACGCTAATAAATATCTAATACTGTCGTAAATTTATAGTACATATTTTGCATGACATATAAAATACGTACTTTAAATAAAAATTCACGGTGTAAGATTCAGTATTATTCATTTGAGATTTTAAAACTTTGATCAATTTTGAAAATTTTGTTATGATTTGATGTAAATTAAGAAAAGTATAACAACTTGTTTTATGAAACTACACGATTTTTTCTCCATTTATTTATTGTCCTGATTAATTTGTATTCTTTTTTTTTATTTTTATATATTTTTTGTATTTTTTGATTTTTTGTAAGTTTTTTACAATATATAAAAAGCAAATCCGGAATTTTGACCGGATTCCGTTCCGGCTATGAACGGAACCGGAACGGAATCACCGGAATAACCGGAATTCCGCCGGAATTTCGAACCATGGTTGAGACAGTCTTTTGCAACACTTTATTATGTTATCTCTTCCTCAATTCCAGCTAGGGTTTCTCCTTCGTTCTCAAATTCGTCATCGAAAATTTTAATTTTAAGATCCTCTTTTAATCGATAAAAATTCTTTGCTGATAACGATTCAGTGAGTATGTCTGCTTTTGTTAAAAGACTGGAACATGATATATGGTGAACATTCCCCTGTTTACTTGTTCTCGCACAAAATACGAATAGAACATCATGTCTTTTGTTCTTGAGTGGAAGATGGGATTAGCTAATAGTGATACCATACTCAAATCGTCACACCATATTACCGAGTTGCTGTTGATCTCAACTTTGAGTTCGCTGAGAAGTGATTCTAGCCACATCACTTCGGCTGTGGTGCTTGTGATTCTATACTTTGATTCAATACTGCATCGGGGTATTGTGGGTTGTTTTCTCGAGCACCGCAATATTGGACTCTCACCTAAGAAGACGCAGTAACCTATAGTCGATCTTCGGTCGCCAGGATGTGATGCCCAATAAGCGTCCGCAAATCCATTTATTGTAAGATTTTTACTACCTTATAATGTTATACCATAGTTTAATGTTCCATTTAGATACCGTAGTACCCTTTTTACTACCTTCCAATGTTCACTTAGATATTTATGCATAAATTGACACATTTTATTGACGCTGAATGCTATTTCCAATCTAGTTATGGTTTCATACTGTAAAGCTCTGACAATACTCTTGTATTCTTTTGCATTTGCTATTTGTTCACCTCTATGTTTGGATAGATGTAGATTGCTAATCATGGACGTTGGCAGAGACTTAGCTTGATCCATTTTTGTCTTGAAAAGTAGGTCATTGATATACTCTTTTTAGCATAAGTAATTATATTTCTTTAACATCTTCTCAATATAATGAGATCGATCCAAAGAAATTTCCTTTCCAGACTTAGTCATCTTAGTACCAAGAATCACACTTGATTCACTAAGATTTTTCATATCAAAATTGGTACATAGTATGGACTTAGCACGATTTACAGCATCAATGTTTGAACCAAATTTAAGTAAATCATCAACATATAAGCATATGATAGTGCAAATATTATTCTCAGATTTATATTAAATACACTTATCCCTTGCATTACTTTAAGACCATGTGAAATAATTAGATTGTCAAATTTTTCGTGCCATTGTTTCGGTGCCTGTTTAAGAGCATATAGATATTTATGTAATTTACAAACTTGACGTTCTTAACTAGGTATGATAAAATCTTCGGGTTGGTCCATATAAATCTCTTCTTCTAAGTCACCATTCGGAAAAGCAGTTTTTACATACATTTGGTGAATTAGTAGATCATATAATAAAGAAAGAGAAATTAATACTCGAATTGATGTTATTCTTGTAACATGTGAAAAAATATCAAAGAAATCAATGTTTTCTTTTGTCTAAATCTTTTGGCTACAAGACGAGCCTTATATTTATCAATTGTACCATCATATTTCAACTTATTTTTAAGTATCCATTTACAACCTATAGTTTTATAATCTAGATATAAATCAACTAAATACCAAGTTTTATTAGATTCAAGTGATTCCATTTCATCATTTATAGCTTCTTGCTAGGTATCTGAATCCAAAGAAGGCAAAGCTTATTTTGGATTAGCGGGGTCCTCTTCTAGTGCATAAGCATAATATTCTGGACCAAGATCTTTAGCTATCCTAGCCCTTTTACATCATCTAAGTTTAGATTCACTTTCTATAATACGTTCGTTATTTCTGATTATTGGATTATTAGAGGTAGAAGTGTCCCTGCTATTCCTAAGTTTAACCGGGAATTTATTTTTAAAGAAATCGGCATCATTACTTAATAATAACTTGAGCATTCAAACTAAAAAATCTATATGCTTTACTGTTAATGGAGTAACCAATGAAAACAATGCTCAACTTACTAAGTTAATTCTTTTTGGGTCAGGAATACGAACATGTGGTAAGCAACCCCAAGTTTTAAGATAAGACAAGTTGGGTATATGGTTATTAAAAATCTCAAAATGTGAAATTTTGCTATTAGATTTAGGAATTTTGTTTAAGACATAACAAATAGTTAATAAAATTTTCCTCCACTAGTGAGATGCTACACCCGAATTTAATGAAGTAGCTACTACTAATTCGATAAGGGTCCTATTTTTTCTTTCAGCTTTACCATTCATTTCAGGCAAATAAGGTGGAGTTCTCTTATGAATTATGCCATGTTGTTTATAAAATTCAATGAATAAGTTAGATTCATACTCTATTAATCTATTCTTCGAAATCTTTTAATTTTCTTATTAGATGGATTTTCAATTTCAATGAAAAATAATTTAAACATATCTAACATGATTCTTTTATTCTTCATAAGATAAAATAAGTAAAATCAGAGCAGTTATCAATAAAAGTAACAAAGTAGCTTTCGACATTGCTAGTTAGAGTACCATCAAGTTCACATATATCAGAGTATAATAAATCTAAAGGTTCCAACTCTCTAAACACATATTTATGTGGGCTCTTAGTAATATTTTGGCTACAATATTCACATTTTTCTAAATCATTCATGAAAAATTTAGGGATTATGCCTAAGTAACTCATGTTATGAATTCTTTGCTTATTAACATGACAAAGTCTAGTATGCCAAATATTAAAATCACACAGCATATAATAGAACCATTAACTTCAACATTCAACTTAGACATCCCTTCTACAACATATTCTTTACCAACTAAAACACCATTTTTAGTGATGATGTACAAGTCAGATCCAATTGTTTGAGTAAAACCAGCTTTATTTAACAAGAAACCAAATACTAAATTTTCCTCATCTTTGGAGTATTCATCGTGTCTTTTAGCAATAAATTATTTTTAGAGGTAAACTTCAACTCCACAGTCCCAATTCTAGCAACAGTAGGGGTGTGAGAATCTCTCAACATCACTTTCATGTCATGACTAGCATTATATGTTTTAAACATTTCACGATCATAGCAGACATGGCGAGAAGCACCAGTGCCTACCCACCACCCTTCTTATCCATCGACTAGGTTTATCTCAGTAAGCATAACCACAATGGCTACTTCAGCCAAGTTTGTCTGCGATGCATGATTTGGCCTGCTTCGATGCTTTCGTGCCATATGGCCTAGTTTGCCACAGTTGTAACATAAGAACAACTGTCCAATACCATTCTTTAGGGGGATTATACCGATTCTTCTAATGCTGATTGTTGTGATTCTGATTCAGTTTACGATTTTGATTTTTAAAATTTTTCGCACTTGTTTTCAAATCTTTGTATTGTTGGTATATAAACCAGCATCTATTCTTTCTAGTCTTGTTTTCTGGCCTCCTCTTCAATACAAAGACGAGTAATCAAACTCCCTAAAGAATACTCTTTAGTCTTATTCCTGAGATTATTCTTAAAATCTTTCCTATTAGAGGGTAATTTATCAATCAACATAGCAACCTGAAACCGTTCATCTAACGCCATACCTTCGGAGATGATCTCATGTGCAATTTTCCAGAGCTCGTGTGATTGCACCTCCATAGATTTATCATCTATCATCTGAAATAGCGGCTGACAACATATTTTTTCACTATAGCTTCCTCAATATCATATTTCTTTTGTAGCACATCCCAGATCTCCTTTGCTGACTTGTCTGAGTTATAGTAATCATACAGATCATCGCTAAAGCCACTAAAAACATAATTTCTACAGAGATTGTCATGTTCAATCTAGTACTTCAAATCCTTTTTCCGATCATCTGTTGCTTCTCCAAGAAGCATTGGTTTTTCGGTCGTCGGCACATGCGCCACCTTTCGTGTAGTTAGAAAAAATCCATTTTTGGGCACCATTGTTTGAAATGCAAGCCTTTGAATCCAAACGGCATAGTGGATATAGTCAGAACCTCAAACATCGACATTGAGGTAGTAGAGTTTTTAGCGGTAGAAGCCATTGTCGTCTTAAAATTGTTGTACCTCAACCTGAATCTGCAATGCCTTTTTTCACCGAGTCACAGAGTAGGTCGCTCTTTTTAAAATGATTCACAGTTTTGCCTTAAGGTGCAAAGCTATCTATCAACCTCTTCGTCCTCAGGATAAAATGGCCTTTGAAGTTTAGTCAATTTTTTGTTTGCACTATAAAAAATTGTTCTGAATATAGCACTTTCTAATTTGATTGCTTGTAAAGTTTATTAAATAGAGAAAAATGCAAAGGACAAAGAAGAAGAAAGAAAAATTATCTATTATTCACATTATTCTTCTACCCATTTATCTTTTAAATAGGCAGAATGGAAATTGTATGCATTACTATAGTGGGGGATGTTAAAAGAATTGAATTTATTGTCATTTAAAACAAATTTTAAAACAATTAACTTCTACAACAGTTCAATAATTATGGCTCATGAATATATGACCGTTATACATTTGCAACGTCTCAATTATAATAATGGCTCATAAATATATAACCATTAACCTATTTTTATTTATTTATTTAATAATTCACTTAACGTTCCAATATATGTATACCTCTTCATGAAGTTAACCATTTAGGAATGCATTATTTACATATAATCGTCTAATATCTCATCTTTTATGTAAAACTATGATCAAGATAACTCTTATGGTTGTTGGTTATACCACTAGAGAGAAAATTTCTTTAAATTCAAAAACAAGTTGTTCAGTGTAGCCCTTTGCAACCAATCTTGCCTTATGTTTCTTAATTGTACCATCTAGATTCCTTTTTATCCTGTACATCCATTTGCTCCCAATAATGTTATGGTGTTTGGGTAGAGAAACTAGACCCCAAGTTTTGTTTTTCATTAGTGCATTGTATTCCTCATCAATTGGATCTCTCCTCCTTTTATTGCTAGCTGCTAGCTCAAATGTTTTTGGAATTTCACTATCTGCACTTGCAGCATGTAGTTTTGGTTCAAATACTATACTCTTGGACTTGTTATCATATGGTGTCCTCTTGTTGGTTGTTCTTGATGTATATCAGTTATTTTTTCTGCATTTTTCTCTTAGTTGTTTTCTTAATTTCTTATATGTTGATTACTTGCATTCTATGTAGCTTGTGTAGGATATGTAGCTTGTGCAGGTTGCTAGAGTGATTCGAAATTGTCTAAACCTGACCCATAATGGTACATAGTGTGTTGAGCATCTGGATCACTCTGGTATTCCCTTGCATGCTTCTCACTTCATTATTGGACATAACTGAAATAGGTAGGATGGATGACTTTAGGTCATATACTTTGCTTATGATCTTCATACTTGAGACTGCAAATGAAAAGATGTTCTCATTAAATACAACATGCTTGAGATGGATATCTTACCAATGCTATCCATGCATTTTGATTCCTAGCATATCCTAAGAAGGTGCGTGGTGTAAACCTGAAATTTAATTTATGTGAGCCCCCAAAGGTTTTTAAATTCTAATAATCTGGTCTTACATTATGCGGTACTCCCATTGGACTTTTTCCTTCTAAATCTTTAGTGGGCAATCTATTAGTCAAGTAAACTACAGTTGTAAATGTATTTGGCCAATATTTCAATGGAAATGATGCTTGTTCAAGTAAAGTGAGACTAGTTTCTACTATATGCCAGTGGTTTCTCTTAACTAAACCATATTGTTCAGAGGTATATAGAAATTTCATTATGTTTGCTATCCCTTTCTCTTGAAAGGAATTTTTGAGTGGTTTATAATCTGTGCCCCCATCATTTTGTATTAACTTTACCTGCTTATTCATTTGGTTCTCTATTTGCTTAATGAAATAAATGATTCCATTATAAGTTTCAAATTTTGATTTCAGAAAGTATATCCATATAAGCCTGAAATATGCAATATTTTTGAACATATAATCAGAGTTTATGGGTGTTAGGTCCCACAGGTCAGTTGCTACAAGTTGAAGTGGCTTGTTGTTTTCGGTTTGTGATTCTACGAATGTTGACCATCATCAATAGTGGCAGATATCGACCACTGCAGAGTCGTCGATAGCAACCACTTTGGTCGTGTACTTAACCACAAATAGTTAAACACAAACCAAAGGAAAACATCCGTCATCTATCCCAAAATGTAATGCACATCTCCAAATCAGTCTTCCATCTTCATACCCATCGACATGCACGTTATTCTATGCATGAAATCATATGCTATGAGATATTTCTAATACTATATCTCCTTCGAACGACGTTTTCAATCAAAACAACCAAACCAACATACATGCAACTAACAAACATTCTAACATCTGTAATAGCCTGCATACGACTATAATAACATAACACAACTCATCCAAGTAACCAATATGGGATAATGTGAGATTTATAACCAAATAGCATAAATATGTCCATATCGTCAAAATAGTCCTTAAATAGGAAAAATGTGATATTTAATTCAAAACTCGATTAAAACACTTTTAATTCTTTTTATGAAATATTATATAAATATTTTAGAAAGTACATTTTAAATTTAGAAAATATTCCAAACATAGTTTTAATACTATACGAACAATCATATTATAGTGAGACATATCACTCACCAAATCCAAATCCACCAAACCTCTACCAAGTCATAGAGCTCTCCATCATGAGTACAATGCAAGAACCAGCATTCAAAATGGACCTCGTATGCAAAAGATACGCGCAATATAAGATAATGGGTTATTTAAATAATTAAACTAACTTAAAATTAATTCATTATACCTTAATTACCTTAATTAGGAGGCAATCCCCTTCTTTCTCAAAATTTCATCTCCATGCCATGCGTATGAACCCATCAATACCATGCATTCAGCCTTGATTTCTCCGCGTATACCCAACGATTTGACGAATGGGCAAGGGCAATGCACTCTGCTAATCACACTACAACAAAAATACCCTATTACAAAGCCCTTTTTACAACGGGCATTGGTTGCCCGTTGTAATAGAAGGCTATTATAATGCTCCATTCAGGTCCATTATAAAAGATGCCATATACAACGCCCTTTTTACAGTGGGCGTTGGTCGTCCGTTATAATAGAAGTCTATTACAATGGTCCATTCAGGCCCGTTGTATTATGTGCCAATTTTACAATGGGCTAAAAACGTCCGTTGTAATAGATGCCAATCAAAACCCTAATTTTCAATTAAAAAAACTAAGGCTGGCCCTTTTATTTCGTTCCTCTACTTTGCTCTGTAAAAATGTTGGCCTTGTTCCTTTGCTCGTTCCTCTTTGCTCGAAATTAGGGCTTTGGGAAAAATTGAAGCTGTCGTCTTCAATTGCTCGATCGAATGATGATTTATGTGCTTCCTTTATCGATCGATGCTCTCTTCTTTTAGCACATGGCTTCTCCAATTTGGATCGTGTTCGTCTGCAGTGGGTTGTGGGGGTTTTCTTCACGGAGATCTAGGTTTTTGTTTTGTATATACTCAGATTTTCCACTTCCATATGCAGCATCGTTTCTAGACTTCTCTTTCATAGTATTCTTTTGTTTTCTTGTATTATGAATACTGTGAATGAATTATTGAGATGATGATCCTTTCCCCAAATGATCGACGCTGATTATAATTCACATAGTTTAATTCTTCTGTGGAGGAATCAAGCCAATGGTTCTGATTCTTTTTCATTCATTTTGATTTTTCATCTCTGTGCTATCATTTTTTGATTTATTGAAATCGTATGAAAAAGTAAGCAGTTGATGATGTAAACAGAAAGGCTTCTTTATCTAAACATTTGGTGTGGCCGCCTAAGAGCTTTTTCCTTCGTCGGTTGTATGGATTTAATTTTATTCTTCTTATTTTATTTTATTTTTGATTAAATTAATGTCCTACTCTTTTTTGGATTTATATTTGATTAGCGGTCAAAGGGAAACTTTCCTAGAGTAGTCATAACTATCAACTGGTAAACCATTTTGCTTTGTTGCCTATAAATTGGCGATAGTCAGTACCTGATTTTCATTTTTATCCGTTTCAAGATGAATGGTAAGTATTCTTGGGCTATATTTTTCTGTGCTTTTAGTTTGTTATGACTTTTAATTTCTGTGCTATCATTATTTTGATTTGTCAAAATTGAATGAAAAGGTAAGCAATTGATATGGAAAAAAAGGTAGGCTTGTTTATCGAAACATTTGTTGTGGCCGTGTAAGAGTTTTGCATTCGCCTACTTGGGTTATTTTGTTGTTCGTTGCTTTCTTGGATTTCATTTTATTGCTCTTCTTCTAATTTATTTTCGATTAAATTGACGACTCAGTCTGTTTTGGAGTGATATTTGATTAGCAGTCAAATGGAAGCTTTCTCAGAGTATCCAAAAGTGTGAATTGGTAAACTCTTCTGCATTGTTGCCTACAAAGTTGCACTGTTCAATGCTTGATTTTCATTTTTATCCGTTCAAAGATGAATTGTATGTATACTTTGTGAAAAAACTTTCATATTTTGGAATAAGTCAATCAAGATAACGCACATAATTTCCTTTAAAGTGTTGATTTTCATTGTCGGCCGCACTTTTCTTCTTCGATTTTCGTCGATCATCAAATATTCTGGTAAAATCACATATTTTGTTACTTTCGTATAAATTTTTTCACTATCGACTGATTCATTTTTGAACACAATCTCATTTCTTATATACATTGCCGATAGCAAATACAAAGAAGAAAGCTCCAAATTACTAGGATGCTTGATTCGTAATTGTGAACGATTAGTACGCCCATATATTTCTCCAATTCATAAAGTTTGTAAGTGGTCCACTCATGTAATACTTGTTTATTACTACACAAAAATTTCATTGTATGGCAAGTAAGCATTTCAATTTTTTTGGAGGAATGCAAGGCATGAAATATATATTAATTGATTTATCGTCCACATTTCAGGTACTTGTCGCGAAGTTAAGAGAAGGAACTGGTGTAAATGCTAATAATGCCATTGTAACAGGAGTTCTTGCTGTAGGAGAACTCCCGAAAGTTGTATGACTTTTTCTTCTTCTTCTTCTTAGAATACTTTTTAATTTATTTAGATGACACAGTTGTAACATTCTTCACTCTCTTTTTAAGGTTGCTATCAAACATTTGACGCTCTTACTGGTAGTTTTGATTTTAGAGAAGCACTTTGTGTGAATGATGTTAAAGCTCTACACTTTTCTTTCTTTTAATTAGCAAAATATAAATGTTCAGCCGTAGGGAGTTCCCATCTTACAGCTATGACAAGTTACATCTTTCATGTATACTTCTGAAGTTTGAACTAAGTTTTTCCAGTCTCTGTTATTGATTTAATACTAGTCAGCATTTACAGAACAGATATATTAATGCTAGAAGCATCTCTAGTACTATTTAGCTTAGTTTGCTGAACATATAATTAGCAGTAGTATATTAAGTTTTCAAGCAACTAACTTGGTAGTTTACTTTTGTATAGGGTTGCTATTCAATGAGGATATACCTCCATGAATCGATGCCATTAATTTTTGATGGACTGTAGGATGTTGTTGCCGTTACAAAAAGAGATGTAGCTTTGGCAACTCTTGATCAAGTTGTTCAAAGCACGGGGTATATTATTTCATTTTCAATGTTGCTATAATTATTTTGTATTATGCTAGTCATATTTGTATATCCCTTTGCTAAAAATTTGTGGTCCTTTCTAACTCATGTTCTTTTTTGAGACTGGGTAATATATTATCATTTTGGCATTAACGCCATTCAATTCCTATAGTGTCTTTTTTCTCAAAACAAAATACTGTATTCATGCTAGCTTGTTATATGATAGCATTTACTTGTTATATGATAGCATTCATGCTAGCTGGACAAAGCCGCCTCCCTCTACTCAGAGTCGCCGACCTCCCCTCAACGCCCTCCATGACAATCGCTTCCCTATCGGCTGACCCTCAACCCAGTCGACCTCCTGACCCCCCATCTCACGCCCTGGAAGCTCCGCCAGGCTTTCCCCCTCTAACTCAAGTAGATCTCCCTTTATATGATAATGAAGGATTCAAAACGGTTGTGTCGCGTAAGTGGAAAAGAGCGATGAAAGCTCCGCCTCAGCCTAGAGATGGTAACAATATAAACGCCCCTCCTCAACAAAAAGGGAATAACCCTAATCGGCAACAAGATATCAATCAACACAATCCCAAAAACAACGAGAGTCAATCGCCACAATCTGTCAACAGATCTGCTCCTACCAAATGGAATTACTCGACTACTGCTAGTAGGGCATGGAGCGAAGTGGTTAAAGGTAATAACATATCTACTGCTGTTCCTCTAAAATTTTACCAACCGCGTGAATTGAACTCCGTTCAATGTGCCAAAATGTCGGAGGAGGTCGTTCTAAAAGCAAAAAAACAGTGGGATAACGCCATAGTAGTATATGTAGTTGGGCCTAAACCCTATTTTCCATACTTCAAAGACTATATTCATAGAGTCTGGAAACCTTCCGATGAATTCTCGATTTACTCAAAAGAAAATGGTTTTTATGTGATAAAATTCAACAATAAACAAGATTGTGATAAAATTCTGGAAGGAGGTCCATATTTTTATAATAAAAAGTTGATGATGATGAAAAGATGGTCTTTGGGAATGCAATTAAACAAAGAACTCCTACATACTATTCCAATATGGATTCGCCTTCCTAATCTTCCTCTAGACTACTGGACAGAAGAAGGGATAAGCCGCGTTGCTTCGGTGCTAGGTGTCCCAATTAGAATGGATAAATTCACAGAGGGTATCATCAAAATTGCGTACGCAAGAGTACTAATTGAGATCAAAAACTCCTTTAATTTCCCCTGTAAAATCCCTATAATAACCGAAGATGACAAATTAATTTGGCAAGAAGTGCTATACAAATGGAAACCATCGAAGTGCACAAACTGTTTTAGCTTTGGTCATATTGAAACCCACTGCCAATTCCAGAAAGCTTGGAAACCAAAAACAAACGAGAAGATCACATCGGATGCAGAAGTTGACATGGTCATTGATGAAGATGGAAATACTCTGACACAAAATGAAAACAAGACAGGAAAAACTCAAAATTTACAACCCAGTTCCAACACGATTACAGATCACATAGAAGTGGAATATCCAGCTAAACAACATCATTCTCTTGTAGATATTAACATTATAGACCATAATATGTCAACTGAAGATATAAATGTCCATCTCAATACAGATAATTTGAATGTTAATACATCTGTCACTCGAAACAAGTCAAACAAAGATAATAACAATAATATACAAAATAGTGATACTTATGCTGAAAACAATCAGGCACATACAAATAAATCCACTGAGGATGACCCTGACATGCTTACAGATGCTGGATGCATAGGGAAAGAATCCACTTCTTCTTTCAACACCAATACATGTCACACAAGGAAGACCAGAACTGATGAGGCCCCATTCGAATTCAAAGCGACAGCCCAATCTGATGTGATAGAAAACCCTGCTTGGATCTCCATGGTTAGTCAGCTTAAAGGAAAAAATAAAATCTCGAAGAAAGAAAAATTACAAGGGTATGCTACCTCCCCAGAAAACAGTAGCAACTCTGAAAGTATTTAACCGATGGAGTTCCTATTCTGGAGCATAAGGGGCATGAATGCCCAGGACAAGCAATTGGAAATCATTAATCTTGTGCACAGTAATAGATTCTCTTTTGTTAGTATTCTTGAGAATAAATTATCATTAGATAATATAGAAAAATTCACGAATAAAATCCATCCTAAATGGAAATTCTCTCACAATATCTCTGATGACCATAAGAGTCGTATTTTAATTCTATGGGATTCGACACAGTGGTCTGCCATTATTTGCCACACGAACGAACAGTATTTATCATGTATTTTACACAATGCTAGTGGTTTTAGCATGATATGTACATCCATCTACGCATTTAATGAGGAATCAAGAAGACAAGATCTATGGAATTATATATATGATCAATCTCCGAAAATGAATCTCCCTTGGATAGTGGCAGGAGATTTTAACGCTATCTTAACTTCTACTGATAGAATAAATAACGGCACACACAATGAAAAAGGCGAACGGAATTTTCTGGACTGCATTAATAAATCTAACCTCATCGAACCAATGTTCTCAGGAAACCACTACACTTGGAGAGGAGGGCTAAATTTCTCTATACACAGCAAAATTGACAGGGTTTTTGTAAACAAGTAATGGACAGATAAAATACACCAATTTGGCATAAACTTTGGAAACCATTCTATTAGCGACCACACCCCTGTAATGGTTAAAATTGCCCAGACAAAAAGAGATAAAAACCCCATACCATTCAAATACAACAACGCATGGCATATGCAAAAAGGGTACCTGCAAACAGTTCAGCAGGCATTGGAGCAGGAAGAAACGGGTAACTATCTCTACATTCTCCTTTGTAAAATTAAAACTATTAAAAAAGCTTTGAGAGCCTGGACATTATCAAAAACCAACTTAAACTCTCAATTGGAAAAATTAAAAGAGGATGCAAACAATATATACAATCAACTAGTTCGAGACCCTCTTAACACCGATATTTCAGAAGAATATATTGCTAAAAACTCTCAAATACATGAAATATGAGGTGTATGGCAGCTGAAAACTTACAAAGAATGAAAATTAATTGGCAAACGAAAGGAGATAAACCAACCGAATTTTTCTTCTCCAAATTCAAACCTATGAAAGCAGGTAGGAGCAATAATCTTATTCTCAATAGTAAGGGGATTTGGTCTTCAGCATCAGAAAGTATAGCTACTCTAGCTATCAACTATTTCACAAATCTCTTCAATATGTCGAATACCGCATTACAATTTCCAGACATAACTTGCAAGAAAATCCTGACAGAAAATGCAAAACATGAATTATGCAGACCCTTCCAGTTAGAGGAGGTGAGAAATGCAGTTTTTCAAATAAATGACAATAGCTCTCCTGGCCCGGATGGCATTAACTCCAAATTCTATAAACTCCACTGCGATCAAATTAAAAATGTTATATGCAATGCTATGAATGGCATTCTCCAGTCAGGGAAAATTATAAAAGAGATCAATCACACGTTTATATGCCTTATTCCTAAAATTCCTAATGCAACAGACATGACTGACTTCAGACCTATATCTCTATGTAATGTGTTATACAAAATCCTAGCTAATCTTCTCTGTAATCGCATGAAAAGATATCTAGATAACCTTATTTCATATAACCAGAATGCTTTTATCCTTGGAAGAATTATCACTGAAAATTCTCTTATGGCACATGAAATGATCAGAAGTTTCAACAGGAAAAACTCGAACAATTTATGTCTGAAAATTGATTTGCATAAGGCATATGATAGAATCAATAGAGAATTTATTCACCATATGCTGATCTCAATGAATCCCCCCCCCCCCCCAAGTTCGCGAATCTCATTTATGAATGTATATCTATTCCCACTTTTACGGTTCTTGTAGAAGGCTCACCTTATGGATTCATCAACCGTTCAAGAGGCATTAGACAAGGCGATCCCCTCTCCCCGTATCTATTTGCAATTGCTATGGAACTGTTAACTATAAAACTTGATTTGGAATTCCTCAAAGGTAATATAAAACCTATATATCAAGCAGAACCAATAATAACACATTTGATATATGCAGATGATATCCTGATCATGACCAAAGCATCTACTGAAAATGCCACTTGTATCAAGCAGATATTTCATGAATTAAATTGTTCTGCTGGTCTAGAGTTAAACAACAACAAATCCAAGCTATTTTTCAGTAAAGGAGCCACACACAAAACCCAAATAGCCAACATGCTAAACTTAAACATGGGTAGTCTGCCAATAACCTACCTGGGTATCCCTTTATCATACAACAAACTTAAAACAAGGGACTTTGGTATGCTGATAGATAAGATAAATAAAAAGTTCAGCCAATGGCAGAATAAAATTCTCAACATAAGTGGAAGAGATGAGCTAATAAAGAATGTCATTCACCCTATCATTCTATTTTGGCTGCAATTCACCCAAATCCCTCTAGTGGTTATTCAAAGAATTAACTCTCTGTGTGCCAATTTTTTATGGAAATCTAAATCTCATAACATGTGCTGGGAAGATGTATGTAAAACTAAGAGTGAAGGAGGCTTTGGGGTAAGGAAAATCGAAGACTTATCTAAAGCAGTGGCTATTAATCTCTTATGGAAATTCATCAATGGGGAATCATTATGGGCAAAATGGACAAATAACAGATACAATAAAAAAGACAACTTCTGGTCTACTGATAGTAAAACATCTGACTCATTTGTATGGAAAACAATTCTTCGTGCCAGAAAGTGGTGTTGTGGTCTCATTAATGGGAATATTGTTAATGGAGAAACAACAAACTTATGGCTAGACCCCTGGATTAATGGCCTCACACTTCTCAGTATAGTTGGTGAGAGGAACATGGAGGGGCATAATCAGTATAATGCAAAAGTTTCTACGCTCATCTCTAATAATAACTGGAAACAAAACATGAATAATATCCCTACTCAAAGTCATGATATCATCCATAACATAAACATCCAAATGCACAGAGAAGAGGATTACTGGGTCTGGTATCTAAATAACAATGGAAAATGCTCTATGAAAACAACATAGAATCATATCAGAAACAAACAC
Source organism: Allium cepa (assembly GCA_030765085.1). NCBI lineage: Eukaryota > Viridiplantae > Streptophyta > Magnoliopsida > Asparagales > Amaryllidaceae > Allium > Allium cepa. Next base: position 301,989,646 of record CM060928.1, on the reverse strand, counting down.
ATAGAGCATTTTTGGTCCAAAATTATCTGGGATAAGGGATGCGCGCCAAAAATGTCAATATGTGCTCTCATGGCCATACAAAACAAACTTAACACACTAGAGCGTGTAAGTAGATGGAACCATAATGTGGACCAACTATGTACTTTGTGCTCAGTTGCAATAGAAAATAGAGACCACTTATTTTTTCAATGCCCATATTCGAGAAATATCGCACTCAACATCTTGCAGAAAATTAATGTCAATAGTAACCAATCTAATGATCTGTACCACATACTGGAATGTATCAAGCATAGACAAGATACGAACAGTGCAATAAGAAAAATTACCAATATTACGCTCATTTCCCTGATCTGAAACATTTGGTGTGAAAGGAACAATAGAGTCTTCAGAGGAGTTGAGATGCTAGAGAATGTCAGAACCACCCTAATCATTTAAGATGTTAGGATTCTAGTGCAATACTCCCTGAAAAAACAAGTGCTAAACTCGAAAACGAGACTTATCTTGAATAACATGAACTTCATAGAGCATTTGAACCAGCATCATTATCCGCCTTGAAGCTCTTCTCGAATGCACTCCAGCTGCCTCTGCATCTGGTCCTTATCTTTCCTGCTACGACCGCAATTAAGAAGATACGGAATTTAGGACCGGGAAGTATGATTTCGTCCATTAACTTTCCCCATTCTTGAGGAAGATCTGTACCGATGCGATTTTACCCTCAAGAGTTTCTAGTTACCTTCCTGTGGTTCTTACCGCTTGTTTCAGGATGATATCTCTGTCTTCCTACACGTGTAGTTGTTTTTTGGCGCTGTGTCCTTTGTTTTTTTATTTCTTTTTTGTTAACTTTGTTATGATTAGTGGCCAAGATGATTTTACGGATGGTTTTGAGTGTTGTTTCCATTCTAGTACTACTCCTCCATCTGTTCAACGTCTTGGTCTCAATAATCATGATTTTGTACTGTTAATATATGGAAATGATATGTACTCTTTTTCCTGGTAAGGTACCCATCTAGGTTAGGGGGGTTACGAGGTTTTAATGAGGCATATCATGGAAATATATGCCCCGTTTCCGTGTTAATAAAGTACCTTTTTCAAAAAAAAATGTATTTTACCACCCCACCCCACCCCTCTACTTCATAAACAAAAAAAGAACACACACGCACAGATGAATGTATATAGTGGTCTGGTTTAAGAAGGAAATGAATTTGCAATGAATTCTTTTGTGCATTTGAGTTTGCACGGTAAAAAATTAGAAAGTGTTTATTATATATTGTTGCAGTACTATGAATAAGTTTAGGACTTTTTCATGCAAATGTTTGATATACCATTTTTTTAGATCCTATCTTTATTAAGTTGCAAAGCACAACAGTGGGTATGTTGTCCAATTCAGTCATATAGATCAGACAATCCAATTAATGTGTCGTTAAAAAGAAGTTTGTATGTCTATCAATAGGCTTGGTTCAGTCCGGCTAGGTTAAATCATGGACATTTTCGTTGATCATCAAAAAAAAATTCGCGCTGTATATAATGTAGCGGTGGAACCAGAAGCCTTTTTATTTAGGAAAAATTCAGAGATGTAGACTATCAAAGAGGCCTTTGGATCAACCGTCGCGTGGTATAAAGAGTTCATCTCTGTGGTATAGTATGATTATACTTAGAACATGATATTTGTAGCGCACTGTTATGTGTTAATGCTTTATGTATTTGGCATGTAAACTTATCTAACTTTTTGGAGTGTTAGTATTCTATGACTCTAGGTTTTAGTCTTTTCGTATGTGATTTTAATTATTTTACGACAATATTTAGTATTAGTATGGATGTATTGCATGGATACTGCTGTAATTTTTTTTAAAGCTTGCATTTATTTTGCATCGGACAATGTGCATTGTTATATGAGCTTCTTACAATGGTCACTGCACGTTGTTATATAAGATTTTTACAACGGTCAACACACGTTGTTAACTATGTATTTTACAACGATCAATACATGTTGTGAAATAGTCTATGCAATTAGTATGGTTAGTCTATTGCAACGGGTTATGGCCGTTGTAAAAAGGTATACTGCAATGGTTTTTACAACGTGCTTTGCCTGTTGTAAAATATGGTGGATCTATTACAATGAGGCCTATTACAATGGACACATGCCCGTTGCGAAAACCATATTACAACGGCCATTGCCCGTTGTAAAAAGACTGTATTTTTGTAGTGTCATGCACTCTACAATGGGCCCGAAGTGGTGAAGTCTGGACATGCCTATGGAAATGCGACCGGACCGCCACTCCTCCTCGATCGTGAATAACGCGTTTCACAAGGGTATTAATGAAAATTTGTGGGTAGGTGCTCTTCGCATAGAGAAACCCAATAGTATCACTCATTTCGCCTAACTCTTCCTCTCCAGCCAATAAATGCAACCCCTAGTTGACAAGCTATTCATGGCCATTGCCAGAACCTTCACCATAAGTTACAAAGTAGACATATGCTTTGAATGGTTATGTGAATCCAAAAAAAATATCATTATTTTAGGTTGAGGGAATTAATAGATTTTGATTTTTTAAAATCAAAATATGTGGCGGTGTGTTTTTATAAAGAACAATGTAATAGTGAATGGGAAAACTAGAGAGGGGATAAGGGTTTGATTTAAAATAATATAATCTTCTCTTTATTCGATTTCTCAAAAAAAAACGATTATGCTTTTTGACCTCATACCATCAAACAACGCATTTGATCGCCATGAAATTCGTCTATGTGCATCACCTCATTTTTCAGTCCCAATGGTATAAATTTCATCGCTATCCAAGATAACACCATGGGATGATAATTTCATGCTTTTCAAGATTATTTCGGTCATCAAACCATTCAATCTCGAAACACAGTGATCCTTATACTCATTTTAATTGTGATATGAACTCAATGGAAGTTGTCTTGGGTCCTGATTTGATCGTATGCAAAAAATCAAAATTTTGAAACTGTTGATTAATTAACGGTTGGACAATGGAAAAAAAAGTGCTAACTCACTAATCAAAAAGCAAGTCAACTAAATATCATACATTACCGGCTCTCTAAACTATTGGCAACATCTAATGTCTTATAAATTGACTTTTATCTCAATTTTGGATAATGCCATGGAAAAGTTTGGCAGCACCTCCTTTACACAGCTAGGTCTGGAAAAAATCCCGATAAGATATAAACATATATACATCTCAAATCTGAGGAATCTCATTTCCGAGGACAAACAATCCTATATACGCAAATCTACACTACAGATGTTACATACCTCTTTTATAGCAAGAGCATTTTATTTAAATGCGAATATAAGCGGGTAAGCATAAAAATAGCCATCATTTGCTTCCTTGTACCTAATCAAGTACTCAAAAAAGAGGATCAAGCACAATAATAACATCATCATGCAAATAAGTATACTAAATCATAAATATGGAAGTCACATCCAATAAATACTCTATATCAAACCATAACTATCCCGCATGTCTAACAATCATATAAACAAAATAATCATATAAATGCCAACAATCAAACAACAATAGCCATATACAAAATCAAACATCAAAAGAAACATCCATGCCTATCCTAGCATGTAGAATACTAAATTATCTAGTATAAAACATCAAATATGATATCCAATATGAAAGCTGATGATAAAATAAAAATCTCACCAAGTGAAGAGCTCCGAAAAAGCAGTTATCATGCTCTTCTCATACTCCCATACACAATCGCTTTCATTTTCACTTAACTAAACCTTTACTACTCCGAGGCTTTTCTCCTAAACTATTTCGTATCACGTCAATCGGTACAAATATGCCTATGAGGTCTTAAAGTTCCTGGTTCAGTCTTAATATCATCTAACTAATTTGGTGCTTAATTATCAAATGCCTCTTGTAAGTTCTCCCAAAACCCACTAGCGAACAACGTGTTACGGTCACTTACAATGTCTCGGCACACAGTGGAATCACACTATCCATTGCACAAATAACTCGCTTATTGTGATGCCATTCTACTGGAATTAACGAATATAAATCTAGCATTCTTCATCGACCTATCGACTGTGACTCGAATGCTATCATATTCTCTTCTAGTCCTTGGCACTTCGTCGATGAAATCGATCGATATAGTATTTAAAACATGTTCCCCTACTCAAGAACAAACAATCTCTCATCGAGTTCTTAAGTCATAATCAGTGATAAACTCGAGCAATGCCAACTCTAGGAATATTGCTCCTAAACTGATATGTCTTCCACCCAAAGCATCAACAACTACATTTTTTATGCGAACGCATAGGAAATGCCAAAGTAATAGAAGGCCAGGAATTCCAACTATCACTATTAGTGAAGGTTAAGAACCTTCTTGGTGAAGAGATACTTCAATGATAACGAATCACTGAATAGCTCGAACTCCTTTCCACCTCCAAATCTCCAAAGTGAACCATATCGCCTCCAACTCTAAATCAAGGGTCGGATACTTTCTCTCATGTGGTTTCGATTATCGACTAGCATAAACATCCTTACCCTTCGGCATCAATACCATATCCAATTAAGTACCATAAACATGTGTCCTCGTTCCTACTTGAAATGAGTAACATTAGTGCAGTCTTCAACCCCTCTATTAGACCCACTCGTCAAATTGGTTAATGGTGCTGCTACATTAGAGAAGTCCATGGTAAAGCGTATATAACATCTCACCAATCCAAAGAAACTTCTCATCAATAGTCAGTGCTTTCTCAACACCTACTATACAACCATCAACCGTGTCTTGTGCTCCACTTTCGTCTATAATTAGCAAAAGTATAATCAATGAACATAAGCATGAAACCTCTCAAGTGATCCCTCAAAACACGATTCACAAAATTAATAAAGTATGCCAACACATCAGTTAGCCCTAATGGCATAACCAACAAAAAAATCAACGTATCATACAAAATGTTGTAATTAGTACACTCTCTCTAACTACTCTTAGTGGATGAAACCCCTTTACGACGTCTGACTAAGAGAACACCTTCGCGCTATAGAGCTGAGCAAGAAAGCCATCAATAAATGGTAGTGGATACTTGTTCGTCATCTCACTGTTCACGATAATCAATATACAACCTTAAAGAGTCATTCGCCCTAGCGGCGAACACTATAGGTGCATCCAACTCAAATATGCTCCTACGAATGAACACTCGCATCAATAGATCATCCGCTCACACATTTAGTCTCCCCTATTCTTTAGGCTTCATATGCCTTAATGATGTAACTACTAGTCTAGCATGCCTAAGCAGATCGATACAGAATTCAATCTTCATATGTAGGTAATCCGGTTACCTCATCAAATGTGTTCGGTCACTCCTTATCTATAGGCACATCTGATAACTCATCATATGTGATATAGAGCAAATATAGAAAGCTAACCATCACCACATCATCAGATGGGAAGCCAAACACTATCGTCGGTCCTTATCACTACCAACAGCCTCTCATAATCCACCACTATTCTGTACCCATCCAGCCAGTTAATTCCTAGACTCTAAAATCGAATCCAATCAAACCTAAATCAATCAATAGAAAACAAAAAACAAACATTCATGACTCAATGAGAAAGATTTTTGACAAACCATCTATAAGTTAAGTGTAGACCAACCATCCCATAACACTCCGCATTATGAGGCTTGAAACTAAGTGCTACGGATGCTGCGGTCATCCACAATATTAATTTTCGGTGACAAAATATGGTATGTTACACATGTATAATCTAGCTAATCCCTTAAAAAGGTTTGTCATAATCTAAAGATCGGTCAAATTTTTTAAGATCAATTAACTATTTTTTGTTTTGGTCCCATTCTATCTACAAATCACTAGATATGAAGGAATTTAAAACCTCGACGTTAAATAAAATGCACCCAGAAATGTCACAAATGGAAAACTTACCTCAAGTGGTAATTCATGTTCCCTTCTTTTTCGTCAATGGAGCACTCAACGAAATCGGAACGACATTTAACGCATATGCTTCCATTTTCTACCCCTACCCATCTAATTTGGGATAGTCCTTCTACACTAGGTACAGGCTCTCACATTGTAGATGCATGTTCAATCAACCTCTTGAAGCTTTCATCAATTGCTTATCAAGATGATCACTCAACCCAACGCAAATTTTTCATTTTTTCTGAGTGGAGTACCAATGGAAGATAGACCTACTTTGATAGCACAACTAATTCGACCACATACTCCAATACAGACATATTGCCTTACTTCAAGTCGATGAACTTCCTAGACAACATTGACTTCTGAAAATTTACGATAAACTTTTTTGAAGTGAACTTTGAACTGATCCCAAGTAAAGTGATCATTGGGAGTCGAAGCTATATGGGAACTCCATAAGTTCATTGTTCATCCCTAGAGTCATCTAGAGGTCAACTGCTAACTCATAGTGTCATCTAAATCCAAGTCATCGAAGATATTTTTGTTAATATCGTCTCTTCTTGCACCTTAATAATCAAATCCATTCCAAGGAACGGTCTGGCTCTTAACTCATATAGTCTTTATACTACTCGACAAAGTGGACTCTAGGTGTTTGCACTTAAGCAGTGTAATCGTTTGGAGCAACATAAGCATGCCAGATTAATGTTTCACACCATCTCTACAAACATATTTTGTAGTCGAGGTTAGTGATCCTCGATCCAGCCTACCCCTTTATTCTGAAAATGGAGTCAATAATAATATTTCTCGTATGCCAGACCATTCCTGACACAAAATAAGGATGAATAATTTCTCATAGAGAAAAACTACATCAATGTGTGCAATACAACTTATATATTATATATACTAAAATAGTTTTGTAAACCAAAATACATAACAAATAAAAACTCTCTCATATATAAGTATACTCTGAATTCAGTGTAAGGCGACAACTCCTGCCTTATCTCTACTAGATCATGGTATCAACTCAGGTTAATCACATAATCTATTTCCCGATACCAAATGTAAGGACCGCCCTACACTAGTGATGCTCATATGATCGAATTGTGCGTTGCTAAGGCATCCTATAGATGTAGGATGGTTGTCAAGGGAAAGAAATAGAAGTAGAGAAGATGAATAGAAAATAAGAGAATAAAATAGAAGAAAAGAGAAGGAGATAAAACATCACACAATCACATAACCTATTGTATATCTCATAATGCAACAAATAAAATATAGTACACATCTCTAAAACAAGCGAAATAGTAATAAATATATAAACCACAGAATCAGAATATACAGGTTCATATAGTTATATGGGATAGTAATATAGTTTATACAACTAATAAATAAACTCAACTGATAAACCATCTCTAGTAATAGTAAGTTAACACTGTTAAGTCTTCTTAGCGTCAACATAGTGGAATAAACAATAACAACTCAAAATATAAATATGAGAAAGTGCCACCATCTACCAGTCCATCTACATAACACAAAGTATTATTTACACCCGTTATCTAGTCAACACATTTAAGAGCACCCAAGATAGTAAGAATCAAGGCATAAAACCTTAAGTTAGATAATAGTATGGTGTGAGTGATATGTCAAAGGTACTAAGGGTGTGTTATATGTCAAAGTACTAAGGGTGTGCTATATGTCAAAGTACTAAGGGTGTCTGGATACCGACATCCTTAATATCTACATCGTGTGACATCCCTAAGGTGGTAGAAGCAATAAAACAAACATGGCATCTATCATTCATCCTCACATTCACACACTCAGCGCATTGGATATATGATAAACTCACAGACTAAGCACATTACCGCACCAATCCATCCCAATATAACGAGACCAAATGCATCAATGCATTAACCCATCCTAGAGACTAGACACATCACTATGTCAATCCATCTTAACACTCAAGATTAGATATGTTACTGCATCAATCCATCTCAATACATGAGTATCATCGATCCCTTTTTACTCATCATCCATAGCAGAGCTCATCTCGAAACTGTCCTTATAACTCCCATCTGAAGCATCGTGGGTAGGAACAAGTCTAGACAACCATCATAAGTCATCGAGTGTCATCATGTGTCCCGTAGCATCCTCCAGCAGGCCCCTCAATGGGAATCATAGTCAACTACTTTGTATCTCGAACTACAGCTATCCATCATTGAATCCATCACTTCCCATCATGGAACCTTCATTGTTGAACCATGAAGTCATTGTGTCAAAGTATCACATCTTCGCTTCACCACCAAAACCACTCGTCCAAGAGCTATATCACTAAATATAATATCAAATGAACAAACCATCACATCCTGCTCTTCAAAGTCCCTCCATCGTCCATGTCAAAATTGGCTAAATCGGCCATCATCAATAGCGGTAGATATCGAACACTCCAGATTAGTCCATAATGACCACTTTGCTTCTGTACATAACCAAAAATGTTTGAATACGATCCCAAGGAAACGTCTGGCATCTATCCCAAAATCAAAAGAAGATCTCCAAATTTATCTTTCGTCTTTATATCCATCGACATACACTATATTCTATGCACAAAATCCTATTCTATGGGATATTTCTAATAAAATATCGCCTTTAGACGATGTTTTAAAGCAAAATAACAAAACTAACATACATATAACCAACAAGCATTCTTGCATGTATAATAGCCTAAATATGTCTATAATAATACAACAATCCATCAAAGCAACAAATATGGGATGATTTTGTATTTATATCAAAATAGCATAATTCTATCAATATCCTCAAAATAATCTGTAAATGGGAAAAATCTAATATTCAATTCAAAATTATTTTAAACACTTTTAATTCTTTTTATAAAATAATATATATGCTAAGTAATTTAGTGATCACATTTTAAATTTTGGAAACATTTCAAAATGTAGTTTTAATACTATACGAAAAATCATAGTATAATGAGAAACAATAACACTCACCTCATCCAAATCCATCCAAAACTTCACCAAGTCATAAAGCTTTTCATCACGAGCATAATGCAAGAAACGACGTCCAAAGTGGACCACGTATTCAAAAGATATGCACAATATAAGATAATAGGTTATTTAAATAATTAAATTAACTCAAATTTAATTTATTATACCTTAGTTAACTTAATTAGGGGATAATTGCTTCCATCCCCAAAATTACATCTCTCGGTCGTGCCCATGAACCTATCAGTACATGTATTCATCCCTGATTTCTCCATGTGCACTCAACAGTTTGACTAACCAACAGTTGCAGCGCGCTCCACTACTCATGCACTCCGCAATGGACCCAAAGTGGTGAAGTCCAGTCATGACTACGGAAATGTGTGACAACCCACCATTTTGGACGGTTTAAATCGATGATAAACCACACATATCTAACTCAAACTGTTCAAAGGGGAGGATTGTCAATGGGGAAAATAAAAAAATAAGAGAAAAGAAGAAAAAAATAAAACACAAAATCTCATAGGGGAATGACTAAATATAATAATAAAATAAACAGTTCATGAAGCTGTTTTACAATATACATTTGATTACACAAATTTATGACAAATCAGATTACAATCAACAAACATACCAAAATAACGCGGTGGAATAATAATAGTAGATACAGTCTAGCAATCTCATCTTCATCTTCAAGGAATAATGTCTTCAACACTGAAATGCTCAGGCTGAGCTGAGCGTAATGAAAAGGCAAAACACTTGAGTCTGAACTAAAAGTTCTTATGCAAGTTAAATCAACAAGCAATATGAGTGCAATATCTTCAGATATGTTTACGGCATTTACATCTCTTATCCAGTGTATAACGTGCGTGCAATAACTTAAGTGATGAAACGGTATTTTCCATCTCCTAAGGATCCATCAAACTATCTATATGTACTAAGATACCCTATATACGTAGTGTCTATCAGTAAAGTAAAGTATTAAAATAGTGTTAAGGCTTTACATTGATCCCCCTTAACACATTTTTAAGCATTGTCCAACAGTTTTCCTTAGTAGCATCACCAGTAACGTCGGTAGCCAGGGAGGCGCTGTGATAAGACAACACTAAAACAAAATCGTAGTAGACGCATATAAGGATAAATGTATGAAAAGACACGTGAGCTAATGCCGAGGTAGGATACTACCAATTCGAGTCATAGGGATGGTGGTAACGCATCATAGCCGCGAACTCCCATCGCATCCAACAACCCCAAAATCAAATCAAATCAAATCAAGATGCATCGATCAAGCAAACATCAATATAGTAATACAAAGAGGTGTGTCCACTAGGGGTAGCTAGCCCATTTGGCCCTGACAAGCTGTCCTGTTTTAGTCATTTCAAATTAGCATAAGTGTCGAGGTCATCCATCATCGTTCTCTTTCTTCAAATCCAGCAAACGCGTCCAATTCAACCACTTCATTCTAGGTAACATCCACCATATACACAGTTATTAACTTGGTTCCAATATTGATAGAGAGTATGCTAATAAGAGGCGTCGGTCTGTTTAACAAGCAGACAACATTTTTCACACTGGCCTGTTGTTTTTATTTCAAGACCGATTCATATTTGATATCAAAATATCATATTCAATTCAAAATACCCTTCATTTCAAAGTCATCATATTTACTCAAAATATGTCATTTTCACTTGAAAATGTCATTTCAAATTCCAACTTAGGTTATAACCTCATTTATCTACATTCGTGTTTAAATCAACGATTTAAATATAAACATCCCAACTTTGCACAGTTTGAAATTTTAGAAAATAGTTTAAATAGTTTTTAAGTAGTTTGAATAGTTCAAATTTTTTTAAATAGTTTGATATAAATGGTTTATATAGAAAAATAGTTTGGAAAATAAAAATAATTTGAGTATAAAAAATAATTTGAGTATAAAAAAATAATTTTAAACAGTTTATATTAAAATAATTTATTTTGAAATAATACAAATCAAACTTTTTCCTTCCATTTCAACAAATCTCGAACTATATCCAAATATCAAATCAAAAAAGCCCCATATTAAATCTTCCAATTTAATTGACTAAATTTTGATTTAATTTCAAATCAAATTGATTTCAATTTCAATTCAAATTAACTTCAATTTTCGCACGTTCATTTTTAACTTCAAATTCGGTTCAACAATTCAATTCGATGATTTAAATTTCGATCCAATTCTTATTGTAAACCATTTTAATTTATATCAATTTCAATTTACCGATTTAAATCACTTAAATCAAATTAAACCTCATTGTTCAAGTTATAGTTCAAACTTTAAAATAATTACATTTCCAAAATTAAAGTCATATATCGATTATAACTTTACACTTCCAATTCAATTCTTTAAAATAATTTCCTTTTAACCAATTTCAATTTCAACATTTAAAACTTGAATTAGAAATAATTCAACTCATATAAATCCATAATTTATTTCCTTTAAAACAATATCATTTAATCAAAAATCCAAATTCAAGATTTTAAAACCATTTAATTTAACCAATCCAGTGTCCATATCTAGTTTTGTACCCTATGGCTAAGTGCTCAGTAATTTCAACTTTAATTTCAAGGATGGATATACATAATTTCAATCCAAATTTAAGTGTCATAGGTATATATCATTTCAACATATTTCTTAATTCATTCGAAATAATCCAAAGAACAGTTTACATGCTTTCAATTAATATACATGGTAATAGCTAGGATATATAAATAAATAAACATCCAATCATCCAAAACATCAACAAATAGACATCCATCACAGTCACCATTCAAATCAACAAATCAATCACAACAATTAACTAGTTATCAATATTACTTACTTAAACAACAATTTGAATTCAATCTTAATTTAAATGTCAATTTAATTCAATATAAATTCAAATTAAATTTAAATGACAATTAAATTTACCAAACAACAATCAATAAAATTCATGTCACTTTATAAATTTAATTCAACTAACGTAAAAAGATTTAGCATTGCGTGAGTGAGGGTTAAATCACTCATCTTTGATTTATAGCCAATTAAAAATTGAATAAAAGCCTAAAATTTGAACAGTCTCTAAATTAAACCAAACCAGTTTCATATTGTAAGAAATTTCGATACGAGTTCAACGAAAGAAACCGTACATCAATTGGAGTTCATATGCAGAAGAAATTCAAGTTATAAGAATATTATGAAAATGAAATATAAAAACATGTACAAACATTTTAATAATAAAATTAAAAACATTAGTTACTTACGTTAATAATTTTGAACCCTGTTCATGTTTCTAAAGCCTGGTGAATCAACGGAAAAAAATAACATAATGGCTTACGCATGTAGGAAGGAGGCTTTAGGAAATGGATTTGCAAATAAATGGAAATGATTGGCTTCATGAAAATAAGTTGCTCACATTTTTTTTAAAGAGAAAGAAAAACTTTAGGCAAAAGAATATAATGGCAACACATTTCGAAAATGGAAAGTTAGAGGTAGAGATTTATGAAACAGAAAATAAATAATAGTAAAGCATGTTTAGAAATTGGAATATGAAAGGGAAGGATACAAGAAGATGTAAATTTTCAAAATGATAAGAGATTAAGGTGCAGTTAATTAACAAAGGATGAAAGACACACGTTGGAATTTGAGAAGACATGTTTACAAGGCAAGCAAATCTTTTGAAAAAAAAATTCTAAACGTGCGCTACCTCAATTAATTTCATTAGCATGCAGAAAACATTTCAAGGAAAAGCTTACATATAAATAAACAAAACATGATGGAAAACCTAAAGAGGCATGTATTTAATAAAAGAAAGCAATAAATAAAATAAATGAGAGCAATTATTTAAATTTGAGAAGGTAGACTGCACATGAAGCAAAACTCTAATATACTCAAATTTAAAAACGTTCATTTTAGCCTATTTTATTATCGCCAAAACACTCAACTGTACACCGTTGTATGTCTTTATTTAGTACATAGTGAATAAAATTAAACACTGCAATTAACATAATGGGGACTGACGCTACACACAATAAAAGATGAACCGGGATTCCACATTCAAGTTTGGAACGAAATAAATTTCCATTTTAAATATGCTAATTATTCCAAATAAAAATTTAACCTAACCTTCAAGTTTTGTTCTCACCATTTTCTTATAAATTAAATTGAAATCAAGTTTGAATATTTAAACAAATCGAATACTCTAACTAGAACGACAACAAAATTCAATTTTAGTGAATTTAAACTTATATTCACAAGTGAAACATTCACTTTATTCGATAAAAATGTTCTTTTCATTAAGTCAAACTTTCATTTTGTTTTCACAAAACCAAATGCGACGCCCCACCTCTATACTCACACTAGCCAAGAACACTATGGGGTAATGCCGTCGACTAGCACGAAGAATAAGGTGTTGAGGAGAAACCATCTGTGTAACTGATTTGTGTGAGTACCGATATGACAGATAGTAGGTCATGCATTTCATTTCAAGAAGAAATCTGACATATCAAATACAAAATCAAAGCTACCACACAGTGGCTATGTGGCCTTCGGAAAAAAATATAAAATTAACATAACACAAAACCAGTCACCAATATTCATATCACTAAGGAAGAAATATATATGAACATAATACATAGAAGCGTACATCAAAGTAGTGGTCATGCAAGATTCACTAAATGCCAAGATTCACTAAAGTGCATAGAATTCCATCTTACATCAAGATTCCTCCACTACAGTATGACAGAACTACTGATTCAAATGACCACTTTATAGCTTTTGAAAACCGAATGGATTTATATAACGCTTTTGGGGTAGTTCTTTGCAAGCTTTTCCCCGTCACTTTTTATGGAGTAGTTGTAAAATCGTATAGCCACTATCAAAAATGAACCTTATATTTTTAGGAACAATTTTCTTATGAATTTGTGGTACGGTTTCACTTAATAAAGGTCCAACTATAGATTCCAATATGTTGGCTAATATCAAGCAAAGGCCAGGGGAATTGTTTGGTAAATATCTACAAAATGTTTAGTATAGATGCATTTAAGGCAGAAAGTGTAACCGATAGAAAAAACTAATGGCAATTCGCTTAGGGGTAATCAAGCAAACTCCTTTTTGGCAAGATATATACACTAATGGATGTAAAAAACTACAATACTTCCATTTTTCAGTAGAGAAACTCATCTTCATGGTTGAGATGTACCACGTCAAGGAAAAATCCAAACAAGACACACAAAGAGGAAAATTCGATTTCCATTATTCCAACAAAAAGCCAAGATGGGATGAAAGCAAAGGAAAAGATCAAATGGGAACATCTAAATCTAGTCATGTAGGCTTAAACAAACGCCTTTCCTTTAACACCATAGCAAAAGCTAATGGAAGTTTCCCCACTACCTATAATGCAAGAAAACCTCTTGAATCTAAGAAGAGAAGGGATTATTGTGCTTATTCCAAAGTAAATGGGCATAAGACTGATGAATGCCATGTCTTGTCATAAATAATTCAGAATATGATCTAGTCAGGATCTCTAAAGGAATTCATTAAGCAAGCCTAAAGGATCTCTCGTTCTGAAAAGAATAGCGACAAAAACTTAAAGTATAACTTTTCCTATAGGAGAAAAGTAACTATTGTAACTCCAAGCTCAGATACTGGTCAAATTATGAAGTTTTGTGCCAATTGCTCACAATGGACCAACGTTATTCATGAAAATTTCTAATTTGATTTGTACTTGAAATTGATCATATACTAACATAAAATTCGAATGTGTTTGAAGGTTAAAACAAAACCATTCTACTTCATCCTAAAGGTTCAGAATTTTCTGTCAAAACATAACAAATTTCTAGTTGCCCCTGAAGGAGGATGGCTCAAATGTTCAGTACAAAATGGCTTCCTATCCTGAAGCTTGAATCTATGCGGTGTAAAAAGTTTCTTTTATGGAATCCAAATTACCATCAAACTTTCATCATAGATAGATTTCTAGAAAAAAGAAGTATCCAAAGTCTTCCAAAAAAAGGGATTCTTAGAAAAGAGCATGCTTCTGTTTGTAAATGTCTATTAGTTCATTAATCATGACATTTCAGACTTATAAACAAGGCATTCCTTCTTACTAAGCAAAAACTAAAGAGGAAGAGTTATATATATCATATAAAGGTGAAAGTAAATACATCAACCTTATTTTCAACAAGCCATTTTAAAACCAAAAAGGATTTCCTAAATATATCTTCGAGAAAAAAATTATTTTCCAGAAATCAAGAAGGATTGTTTTTAGTTACCCTATGAAGCACGGAAAGCAAATATCTCAAGAAAGATTTATACAGTCTTTAAAGATATTACTTAATATTAGTAAATGCACTAAAGAATTTTGATTGGGGATGACCTGACAAAAACATATTCAAAGCTTTCTGAAATTATTAGCGAAGAAAGACCAAGGCGCATTTTCTTAAGAAAAGTTTTTAAAACTACCAAGATTCATAAGAAAAAACTATAATCAGAGGAGCCTATTCTCGACTAAAGACTATTAGTTCATATATGGCTGTTACGGTAATGTTTACCATTACCATTTTGTAAATACCGTTACCGTACCATTTTTACTGGAAAATTAAAATTGTTTATCATTATCGTTATTGTTTGACTGGTATACCGATGACTGGTTTACCGATAAACTGGTAACCGTTACACTGGTAATGGTAAATTACCATTTGTTTAGAAAAATAACAAGTCGATATATTTTTACACTAAACGATCCTTCATTATATATCTCATTTGGTCATTTAATAAAGGACATAGAAAAGAAGTGTATTTATCATCATTTGAGTTGAGAAACTAAAATAAGTTGAACTATTTTCTTGCTTCTAAACTCCCATAATGCAACATCTTATATAAATATCAATGTATTATGAACGGACTGGCAAATTACCATTACCGTTGGTTTTGAAAAAATATTACCGATGTATTACCGTAGTAAATCGTAAATTTACCGTTACCATACTGATTATACTGGTATACCGACTTTACTTTAAAATGGAAACTGATTGACTGGTAATGGTATGGTAATGGTAAATATATCGTTACCGTAACAGCCCTAAGTTCATGGATCATGACCACTCGTCTCTTACTTGAGATTCACATTTCTTTTATAAGAATGACTTAATAGCCCTTCCTGGTAGCAATGTCGAGAAGAAACTTCTTTATCGAAGAACTCCAATGTCCAAAAAATTTCAAAATAAAAACCATTCTAAGAAAAGTTCTCGGTTTGTCAAAGAAATTATTTTTCCAAAATCCTTCCTTCAAAAGGAAATATCATACCAAATAAATTAAGATCTTAGTATCCAAAAGATTTTCCTTAATTTATTGTACGCCCAATGAAGCCATAAAATTATTTTTACAAACAAGATTTAAGCCTTCGGCCAGTCTAGAGCACCTCCTAGAGGTAGGAGGATCTAGTACCCACCGAAAAGCCTTCGACTAGTCCAGAGCGCTTCCTAGAGGGAGGAGAGCCTAGTACCCATTAAAAAGCCTTCATCCAGTCTAGAGCACCTCTTAAAGGGAGGAGGGTCCAATAACCATCGAAAAGCCATCGGCCAGTCCGGAGTGCCTCTTGGAAGGAGGAGGGTCCGTACCCACCTAAAAGCTTCCAATGTACATTCTGAGCATCTCCTAGAGGGAGGGACAAAAGCTTTCAGCTGATCCAAAGCACCTCCAAGAGGGAGGAGGGTCCGGTACCCACCAAAGCCTTTGATGAATTCCTGGTGCGCTTTCAAAATCAAAAGAGATGAAGAAGCCCATTCCCAAATCCAAGGCAAGGCCCAATAAGGGGCAAAAGTAAAAGGTCGAAGATGTCCAAAGACATAAATAGAGTGGACAAAGATGTTCACAAACCAATACAAAGACAAAGCCTAAGAAGTATCATAAACAAGTGAATGGTCGAAGATGTCTACAGCTCAAAGCAAAGGAAAAACTCAAAAAGATAAAGATATAAGTGAATCTAAAGACCAACGAAGAAGCAAAAGAATTATGCAAAGAGAAAATCCTTATTAAGAATAGGTCCATTCAAGGAAATAGGTTAAAATGGATTTCTGATAGATCTAGTCTAGACCTAGGTATAAGGAAACCTTTAAAGGAAGGTTTATATATTATAAGTATCAATAAAATAATTGGGCCCGCTAAACAACCAAACAACCAAATGGAACTACCCACCGAATGGCTAAATAATCGTATAGAACTACATGCTGAATGGCCAAACAACCAAATGAAACTACCTACTGACTAGATGAATGGCTGAACGGAACTAATTATTGAACGGTTGAATGGTCAAACAGAACTACTTGATGAACATATGAATAGTTGAACGGAACAACTTTGCTAAACGACTGAATGGTTGAATGGAATTACTTGGTTCCAATTTAATAGTAGTAATAATAATAGTAAATAACAAACACCTTAACAGTTACATATTTCTTAATAAGAGGTAGTCCTCTAAACAAACAGGAATCTCCGATGCTGTTCGAAATATTTGTCCATGGTAAAATTTCCGATACTGTATTTAAGGCAGGGCTACCAAATTAATATCAAATGAAATTATGAATCTTTTGCTTAAGACCACCCAAAATTACTATTACTAGGCAATTTTCTGATTTTCTACAACTATCGAATGGTTTTATGAATCTTTTATTATTGGATAAAATTTTGACAAACTTTTGATTGAGTTTCTTGATTGAATTTCTGGTTTCTTGATGATTGAAATCGAAGTTTTCTTGGTGCTTTTCTTGATGATTTTTGGATTTCCTATTGAAATTTCTGGTTTTCTTGTTGAATTCACGTTTTCATATTATTATTGGATTGGATTTCTGGCTTTCTACTATTACTAGATAGGGATTTTCAAATTTGTATCTTGGTCTTCTTCTACTATTATCACTAGACATGGATTTTTGGTCTTCTGTTATTGCTCGATTTCGATTTCGGGTCTTCTATTATTATCACCAGATATGGATTTTTGGTTTTCTATTATTTCCCGGTTTGGACTTTTGGTCTTCTATTATCATTAGATGAGGATTTATTATCTCTTTCTACTAAATGTTTTTTTGATCTTCCCATTATCAGATGGGATTTCAGATTTCTCATCATCAGATGATATATGGGATTTCTTGCTTCCTAATTATCAGAAGGTTTTCTAACCTTTTCTTCAAAATTAACACCCGAATCTTTCTAATTTTTGTCAAATAAAATTTTAATTTTCTTAAATCACTAGCATATCAACAAAGCAGATTTTAGATTTTGGGATAGAAGTTACCATAGGAAGACAAGAATCAAAAGTTAAACGACAAAGAAGACTGATTTTAGATTTTACAAGAAACTCAATATTGAAAGCCAATCTCGGACAAGCAAAGAAGAATTATCTCACAAGAAAAGTTTTGACCTCATACTTGTCCATTAAAATAGTTTCTTGCTTAGCCCTCCATCCATTTACTAGGTGATATTATTCCCAATTTGAATACTCGCACTTAAGAGCATGTAAGAAATTTACATGATATATAAACAATAAAAGGTTTAAAGTCCAAAATAATTCTTATAACAAGACAATTACCAACGAATAACCAATGTCATATCCATAAGAAAACCTTAAACGTTTGGGTCGATTAGAAGAACACCAATGCTAAACTTATAATAAGAGAACAAATTCATGGGTATGAACAAGAAGCTTGAATTAACATAAAATTCTAAATACAATGTTTCAATAAAAAGGCCATGTCAGGTAAGTAATTAATATTAAATGATGTATGAGCTACACTATAAAGCAAAAATGCATTAATTTTAAAACCTTATATTAGTAACAACCAGAATATATAGAGCTTAAGTTTTTTTAAGTGAACTCGATAATTTAAAAACTTCCTTTTTGAGTTTGAATCGTAGAAGAAGGAACGTCACCAGAACTGAATGAATTCAAAAGACATCAAGCAAGATGTTTAAGATTATTGACCTGAAAAGCCAATTCTGCTACACTTCGGGGGAGGCAAACGTTATTTACATAATTTCTCAAGAGGATATGGTTTCTAATTCAAAGCTTCAAGAAGATGATGTCTAACCTCATTGCAAGAAGAAGTGTCCAAATCTTTATAATGACAAAGCTTTAAATGCAAAGACAGGCAACGTAAAGTATTGGAATGATGTTGACTTTCATGATGGAGAACCATTCTTCTACCACGTTGGCTTCCATCATAACTCTCAAATACATACAACCAATAATAGGTCCAATAATCAATGTTGGGAACATGAAGATAATTTAACGTCGAAGATATATGTACAACATGTAACTAAAGGAATAAAGGTATCTAGCTCAATCGACATCATTAGCCATCAATGAGTGTCGATGAGACATACATCGCATTTGTTTGATGCCGAACCTTGTCTATGACACTATTCACTTATAAAAGCTCATCGATAGTATCACTCCTCCACATTAGCTACCCAGTAATACTGTGCACTTTGTCGCACTCCATTAGTGTTATTCACGGTCCATTTATTACAACTATCACTGTCGGCGAAGATGTTCAAAGAAATAGTGTAGAGAATAACGACATCACATGAAATCCACTAGCCTTTATAAAGCCTAGAATTATGAAGCATGAACATCGTCTTTCATCAACCATGAGGCCTGCTAAGTGGTTCTCTGACTAACCTCAAGAGTCATGATTTTAAAGGAACTATTGAATAATGTCAGCTCCTATCAATGCCGATGTTGTTAATGACATCAAGTTTAGCACCATGTGTGATCAAATTTGTTAAATAATGATAGTAAATTCATTGAGACGACACCGTTCATTGAAGTCGTTTTAAAAGAGGAACCACAAGGTATGAATATCGCTAAAGGACAATATCATTATTGTGTCGACTCTTATATGTGCTCTTAGAAGACGTCGCAAATCTATATATGTAATGTTAATGACAGTCGTCGTCAATATCCACACGTGTTCTTAATGCTGTATCTTGTCAGCTACTGAATATCGATATCGATGGTCATCAATGTCGCCGCTGTTCACTGCCTACAATGCCACCATCTATCAATCAAAGAAGGACATAAGATGTGGAGTCGTCTTCACCGATATTCATTAGTCTTGTGGAGAGCCATCACTACATCAAAAAGGTTGTCAAAACCACTTTTACTAATGTCGTCTTTCATAAATGTTAATATATGGGGTAATGAAAGTTGATCAACAAAGAAGAGACTATCAGTGCCGAGATTAGACACACTAAGTATAGACTATATTGAACCAATGAAATTTAGCTTTGCGAGAATAAGAATGTTGGTCATGATGTTCGATAGCACTGCTAACGTCGAAGCCGATAAAGTGCCAACCTAGATGTTTGATGATGCAGCTAACAGCGAAGCCAATGGACGCTGAAGCCTGCCATATGGGAAACCCTATAAATATGGACCTAAGTGCTTCGTGGAAGGGGACAAAATTATCTTTTCACACTTCTCACATGTTTTCAACTTTGTAAACAATAAATCAATTTGGGGATTTTACAATTGTGATACTTGAGTCTTGTACACATTAAGAATTATAAATTAAACAATCGCGTAGCATATGGACTATGATTATGACTAGCATAGCTATCTTTGATTACAATTTGTACTTTGACTTGACTTTAAAATTGAACAAGCATATCATATCGACCTTATTTAAATTTGAGACTTGCATATGCATCTTTGATTACGAACTAACTTCAAACTTTATCTTTCATAACATATTTGGGTTTGCACATTGAACTAGCACATTGACTTCAACCCTGTACTATAGTTTACATGACTTTGGCTTTGATGATTAAACAAAGAATTCCAATGGACATTTAATCAAGCACATATCAACCTATGAATTCATCGACTTCGACCAAATTCGAAGAGGCTATTCATTCGTTAATATGTTTTTATTTGTTTTTTAGGTGTTGGCGAATTTATTCATTAATAGCAAATATTTGACCTAAAAGTTTCATGTATTTGGATATTTTACCTTTGAAAATGATGATGTCACTTTGTTATTTAATTTTATCTCTCTCTCTTCACCACCATAATTTTCTTTATTCATCATCAAATCTTTTGATTTTTCACCTGGTTTCTCAAAAAAATTCAACTGCTAACCATTTTATCTGCAATGGCAAGTATTTGGCTGACAAATAAATATACTTTAGGCTATATATTTTGTAAATTAAATTATATTTTAAACATTTACTTTTTTCTGTGCTTTCCTTTTCTTCTTTGGTATTCTCTTTTTCTTCATTATCTTTTTTTGTCTTTGGTGTGACATTTACTTCATATTGGCTAGTTATTTAGTCGTCGCTGTCACCTCTAATTATATCTACAAACAAATATACAGCTACATCTATAGCTTCATCTCCAGCTATATTTTGATTACCATATTTTTATTGTTATCATCATCGTCATTTTTCCTTTTATTTTAATCGTCATTACCTTTTTCGCCATCAACATTATCTTTACCTTTATTAGCGCCATTACCATCATTACCATCATCACCATCGCCTTTGCTTCATCAGCACCATAACCTTCACCATATTTACCTTCACTAATACCATTTCAATCTTTATCACCATCACCATTATATTTCTCTTCATTAAGACCATCACCTCCACCATATTTATCCCCATTAGCACCATTACCATCATTACCATTATCATCACCACCTTTATCTTCAACAACACTATCACCATCTTAACTTTTATCATTACCGTCACCTTTAACTTTATCAGTAGTATCGCCATCTTTACGATCATCACTATCACATTTATCGTCATCAAAGGCATCATTATTTTTTATGTTCATCACCATCACCTTTACCTTCATTAGTACCTTCATCATCTTTGGCTTCATCCTCACTATCTTCATCATCATCATCTTTACTTCATCTTCGTTAGCACCATCACCATCAATATCACTTCCGTCATCATTATTATCGGTATCGACATCTTTTGTTTTGTCATCATTAAGTTGATCATCTTCAGCTTCATCATCATTTTCGACTTCATCACTTTTAGCATATAATTGTCATTGTCATCATTTTCATTTGTTACTTCTTTATCAGAATTCATTTATTCTTATTTTTCATCTTCTTTATTTTTCTCAGTTACTTGACCTTCATCACCTTCTTCTTTTTACTTCATTTTTTTTCAAATTTTCATTTTTTTCCAATAGCTTATTTTCATTTTTTTTAGAGCCATTGTTTGCATAAAAACGAGTAAACACCTCCAATCTAGTTATTGTAGAGCCGTGGATATAGGGAGGATAACACAATTGTTATATTAGTATTATGTTTGACTTTTAGAGGGTATATACAATGTAGATTATGCTGAAAGTAAATTGCAGTAAGTAAAGAACACAAAGATTTATAGTGGTTGAGACAGAATGTGCCTACATCCAGCGTCAATTTCCACTGTTCTTCATATATATCTTTGATATAATATTTTAGATACATGATACAATAATCTGAAGCTCAATCGAAATAAGATGTAGCTCAAGGCAGTCTGTTCGGCTATTCTTGTTTAGATATTATTGGCTGCCAAATCCTGTTTGATTATCTCTATTAAGCGGTTCTTGCTAGCTGATCCTGCTAGGCAAGTCATGCTAGCTAATCGTGCTAGCTATTCATGCTTTCCTCTGCCTTGTCTGCCATTATTTCTGTAAGTTTGGCTCTCTGAAATTTTCTCTCATTATTGTTGGATGTTTTAATATATATAGGAGTGAAAAGATGGTGTGGTTAGTTCTCTAAGTTGAGAAATTTCCATGTATAACTCGCCCAAAAGAACTATTTCTGAATATGCCAAATGTAGTAAATTATTTCCTAATATAAGAAGATTTCATTCCACAAATAGCTTGCTCGGTTCGACTAGGAGCTCTTTCGGGGTAGGTTGGTACGGTAAAATGTAAATGGACATGTCGATGAATAAGTTTTTGTGCTCCCATGTGCGGCTCGGCCCCCCTTCGGTTCTATGGACACCCCCTAGGCTTGGTTCGGTATGACACCATGACACATGCCTCAGTAGGCCTAGTACTATCTTGGTCCGGTGGGCTTCTCTACCTTGGATTCAGTGGGCTTCTCTATCTTGGTTAGGTCTCTGGACAATGCCACCCCTCTTAATCAAGCCATATTTCCCATTCAATGCACTGGGGTACCGAACAAAAAGAGGGGATGCGTGCCTTTTCATCCTCTCAGCTGCTCCTTATTTCTTCCCATATCTTATTCCCTTTCTTACGTTTGAAATGGTTAGGCACTAAACAGTTGGATTTCCTACCAAACCATTATTTATGCTCCACAAAATTAATATGCTTGCCAGGATTCAAATCCAGATGGATTGGTTGAAAGGCACAAGTCTTTACCACTATGTTATGCATGCTTTTATACCATAACTCCTTTATTTTGAGTCAGAATTGAATGAAACTTGGACCAGTAGCTTCGTATCATTGAATAGAGTATTCCAATGCTTCTGAATGTTCCATTTTCCTGAATTAGACAGTAGCTCTCCAAGGTAGGGCCCGAGTTGATTAGTTGATAGACAAATTCTAAGATGATCATATCTTCCAATCCATAACTTGGATTGAGACACTGTTTTGATGTAGGTGCATGTCACGATCTTGGGAACATTTTTAAGTTCTTTGACCATATTTTCTGAGTATGCCAAATTTGCCTTTAGAGTTTCGCCTTGCCCTTGTGATTACTTGATGGCGCTTTTATTATGCACCTTCCGGCTGTTTCCATACTCCTTAATGTCTTTTCTATTCATTATGCTTTGAGTAAAAATACCCATAATAGTCGTTTCCATAATATTATGGACCTTCGACGACCGAAGATTTTTCTTCAGCTTTAGCAGATTTTAGCTCTTTTTCCTTTTTTGTATTTCCTCTTTTCTCTCTAACTTAGAATTTTTTTTTTTACATTTTTCCTAATTTAAAATCTTGTCGATAAATATAAGTTTTGAAATTATTCAGAACTCTAATTATTAAGTTATCAAATATTTGCAAGGCAATTATTTACTATTCATATTCTATAATAGGATTTAGTGGTACTGTAATCAAATTTACCTTTTTGGTAAGGTAATCCCTAATTTTGCTTGGAGTAACTTCATCTAGTATTCATTTTTCAAAAGTCGGTTCATTTTGTTTGATAATTTATATTTGGAGTGATTATTTTTGTAATATCGTAGAACTAGTACTATACAAAGAGATATTAGGTGTTAGTTTAGTTTATAATAGATATTATAAAAGGTAAAATGAGTTATTAGAGTTTACCAATAGCAGGGATACATATACACGTATCTTGGACCCTCTTTATTTTTTCTCATCTGTTCCATCAAATGTTTTTCTATTGTTACCGGCCGTGAAACAGTTTTCATTTGCTTCAATTTATAAACATACGGTAGTGGCACCAAAAGGAAATGTAAAATTTGCATGAGAGAACAAGTATGTCGAAATAAAAATATAATTGGCAATTCTACAACATCGATTGTATTTACTGTTTATTTTTTATTTTATTTTTGCTTTTCAAAGCTAATCGAATGCTTATTTCAATATTTTTTCCTTTGATCATTTTTAGAATTAGCAATTTATTTTTGTTTAAATGCTTTTATTTCAGAGTTCATATCAAATTACTTCAAATGAGATGCTATATTGATTGTGATGCCTTCATTTGAAAAATTGTTGCGATGTTAATTTTTTTTTAAAAGTTATTTTCATGTCTTCGAAGTAAAAACATTTTTCTTCTACTGAAAAAGATTTCATTATCATATCTATAGAAGCTGATTCTTTAGATATGTCTTCGATTGTTATAGCTCTTTCCATGAGTGGATTAATAATATTAAAGAATGGAGTTTTCTTTAATAATGTAACATGGTTTTCTTGACATAGCTTTTCTTTTAGTAAATGTTCTATCAGTATATGGAATGACTTTAAGCTACTTTTGTATTTTTTGAATTATCTTTTGGTGCTTCTATTTTTTGTTTCTTTGTAGTTGTTTTTTTAGTGCTTCTTATTCTTGGTGGTTATTTTCTTTTGAGGGATAAAAAACAACATCTTCATTTGATTTTATATATTTTGAAGGTTCAACAGATGATGGGATTGTCAGAGATTCAGATTTTAAGAATTCAAATTTATGAGGAGATGTCGAAGATTCAAATTTAGAAGATTCAGGTGAATTCGCAAAATTATTGACTTGATGTGGTAATGTTTTTTTTATGTCATGACTTTATATCTTCGTCGTGGTCACTTGTAAAGGTTCTAAAATTATCAACTTAGTGTCACATATATATGAACGGTAAATATCTACATGTAATTTTTTTTAACATGCCCATATGTATGGAAATATTTTAGATTGCATATCTTTTATGTATATATATACTAAAATTTCAATCTACCAACAATCTAAACATTGTTTGACAAATATTTGATATTTTTAGTATTTGTGGTAAAATGTAAATTAAACTCACAAAATTACAGACGTAAATTATTTGGCAAATATTTTTCTTCCTCATTAAATCATCTAATTTTAAAATATAATTTCAAGAGAAATTTCCATTAATTTCAATCTATCATGAATCAGAGCTATATATGGTAAGTATTCAACATTCTCATTATTTGCGTTAAAGGTATTTTTAATATATCAAACTATTTTTAAAATAATTTTTTAATGCAAATGCTTGCTATCATCACTTCATCATTTAATGACATACTATAATTAGAACTACTATCCGTCAAAACTACACATGTCAAATATTTGATATTTTTAGTACTTGTAGTAAGAAACTTGTAATATTTAAAGTTAAAACTGATAGTAATAACTTATGGTAATTATTTGCCAGGTAAATATTTGTCATTCTTCATTATTCATTTCATTGCACACTTTTGACAAAATCTATTTCAATCTATCACAAATCAAAATCATACGTTCAAATATTTTCCATAATCAATATACGCAGTAAAATTTCATTAACATATCAAGCATTAATTGATGAATATTTTTTATATCATATATTTGCAATGTAATTTTTTCTTCTTCTTGAAATCGGGTACTTAGATGGAGGACATATTAGTACTGGAAGTCTCGATAGTGTACAACATATTACATGTCCATATATGTTCGAATCATACTACACAAGTTTCGAACCTATGACCTCTCGCACCAAAGTCGAAGCGTTTAACCCTTGGGACAGTGGTGCTGGTTTATTTGCAATGTAAATATTTGAATGTCTAATATTTGTTCAATTATATGTATAAATTGTTGAAAGTTTTCTTCTATAGCAAATAGATTTCATTTTAGAAGATGGTAGATAAGAGGTTGGAGAAGAAAACATTTTTTATATATATAAGGAGAAAGACTTTACTGCTAAACTTTATTACAAAAGTTCATATTTTTATTTACTACATTTCTTTTCTCTTATAATATTTCAAACATATTATTTCATATATTCTAGATTCTAGATATTTCTTATATGAAAAATCCAGATTGCAAAATTAAGTTTATTTCCAACATCCCGCTTAAACTTTATTTTGCTACTCCAAGAAGACTCCTCAACTTAACAAAATCTTCGTGCTTGAGAGGCTTGGTGAAGATATCAACTATTTGATCATCTGTCTTCACATACTCTAGTTGTACATCCATTTTGGCGACACACTCCCTATATAGTGATAGCATGTGTCAATGTGCTTGCTTCGATCATGGAAGACTTTGCTTCGATCATGGAAGACTGGGTTCTTGGTCAAAGCAATTGCCGACTTATTAACCACGAAAATCTTTTTCGGCTCTTCTTGTGGAAAATTCAACTCTTTTAAAAGGTTTCATTACCAAATTGCTTTGCAAACACATGAAGTAGCAACTATATACTCTGCTTCGCATGTGGAAAGAGTGACACTCAATTGCTTTTTCGACATCCATGTGAAGGTCATGTCTCCCATGTAGAACACGAAGCCGCTTATGCTTTTTCAATCATCCATATCTCCACTCCAATTACTATTTCTATATCCAACAAGCTTGTAATTATCATAAATAGAGTAGTACAAGCCAAAGTTTGTTGTCCCTTTGACATAATGAAGAATCCTCTTTGCTGCCTTTAAGTGAGTTGTTGTTGGATCTCTATACATCGATTGAGAACTCCTACCACATATAGGATGTCAGACCTTATGCACGTTAAGTATCGCAAGCCTCCAACTAAGCTCTTAAAGAGTGTTGGGTCCACCTTTTCTCCTTCCTCATGCTTTAAAAGCTTGATTCCTTATTCCATTGGCATGCAACTGGGTTAGAGTCATCCATCTTGAACTTCCTTAGTACTTCCCTAGCATAGCCTTCTTAAGTGATTAGAATACCATTGTCTTCTTGTTTTACTTCAATGCCAAGATAGTAAGACATAAACCCAATACCGGTCATCTCGAACTCCTTTATCATCTCTTTCTTAAACTCATTAAACATACTTGGATTGCTACTAGTGAAGATCAAGTCATCTACATACAAGCATGCAATCAATGTATCTTCGTTTTTAGATTTTAATATAGAGTGCATGCTCACACGGACACTTAATGAAGTTTCTCTCTTGGAAATACTTATTAATTCGAGCATTCTATGCTTTTGGGATTGTTTCAACCAATAAAGTGCCTTCTTTAGCTTCAAGACTTATCTTCTTCTCCCTTGATTTTGTAGCCTTGTGGCTGCTCGGTGTAAACATCTTATTTAAGAACTCCATTTAGTAATGAAGATCTCACATCCATTTGATGTGTCTTCCAATTTTTTTAAGCTGCCAATGAAATAATTAGTCTAACAGTTTTTAGTCGAGCGATTGGAACGAATACCTCATCATAGTTAATACAAGCTCTTTAACTGTAGAATTTTTCCACCAATCTTGCCTTGTATCTTTCAACCTCTCCTTTGGTGTTCTTCTTTATTTTGTATACCTACTTCACACCAATTGCCTTGTGCCCTTGTGGAAGTGAAGCTAAATCCCATGAGTCATTTTTCTTGATCGCCTTTTATCTCTTCATCCATAGTATTTCTCCAACTCTTCTTTTTCCACGCTTCTTGAAAGTTCATGGGCTCGCAATTCGCAAATAAACAAAAAAGAGTAAGATTTTCTTGGTTTTCGATTAACTCATATATTCCTTAAAGGCTTCTAAAACGTGAAGATTTTTACTTGAGCTTTCGTCTTCTTGATAACTTGTGGTTGGTGATGCTGGTGGAGAAGTAGGCTCCTCTCTTGGTTGTTCCATCCTTGATTGTTGCATGTCATCTTCTGTAAAATATGGAAAGAAGTTTTAGTCTTCATTATTTAAACTCCAATCCCATTCTCCTTCTTCATCGAACACAACATCCTGACTAATGATTATCTTCCCCTTATCAAGATTGTAGAGCTTGAAGCCTTTGGTGTTGGTGTTGTAACTAATAAAGATGTACTTCTCATTTTTGTCATCTAACTTGCTTCGATCTCATCCGGTATCCAAACATTCTTAAATAGGAAGTGTCAGGCTGCCTTCCACTCTATGCTTCTTGTGGTGTTTCCCCTACACACTTTTTGTTGGAGATTGATTTGATAGATAAATCTCACATGCATCTACTTCCGCCCAAAACTCTTTTGGCAGTCTCTTACTTTTGAGGATGCTCCTTGCTATATCAAGGATTATCCTATTTTTTCCTTTTTCCTACTCCATTTTGCTAGAGGAATCTAGGTACCATCAGCTATTATCGGATTCCATTATCTTCACAAGACTTCTGTAATTCCTTTGATGTGAACTCTCCTCCACGGTCAGATATCATGGCTTTAATCACAAGGCCATTTTCCTTTTCAAAGCCTTGAACTTCTTGAAGTTCTCAAACACCTCTGATTTCTTCTTTAAAAAATACACCTATGTTTTTCTATAAAAATCATCATTGAAAAGAAGGAAATGGTTACTCTTACCAAGTGAACTTGGCTTGATCGGACCGCACACATCCGTGTGTATGAGTTCCAATGATTTTTAACTCTTGAATATGACTCCTTTGGAAAGCTTGTATTAAATTGCTTTCCAAGTAGACATCCTTCACACACTTGATCATGATGGCTGATGTAAGGTAATCCTCTTACCATTTCTTTCTTGGAAAGCAACTCTAATCCTCTAGAATTGAGATTCCCAAATCGAAGATGCCAAAACCAAGAAGTATCTTTGTTTCACATCTTAAGGCATTGTACAACATCATTTTGAATGTTGAGAACGAACATTCTATTTTTAGTCATCGACAACTTAGCAATGAAGTTACTTGCACCGACTCTTACAGAAGGGTTTTTATATTTTAATCGAATATCTTAACCTTTATCTAAGAGTTGTCCTAGGCATAAGATGTTGCTCTTCATACTTAGCACATAGTAAATATTGAAAATGAATTGGTGATCTCCATTCTTTAATCAAATGAGAACATTTGCTTTTCCTTTCACCTCTACTTTGGATTCATCTCCAAATGCCACGTTTCCTTTCATTAATTCATCTGGTACCATTGATTATCCTCATCTCTTTCATTTTCCTGGTAAGCCAGTAGTAAAGTACCATCTTCTTAACTTCTTTCTTCAATGTAATTGGCCATCTCTTCAATTTTATTATTGTTTGGAGCTCAACATTCAAAAGCATAATGTCCAAAATTTTCACAGATTGGCAAGATAATGGAAGTCTATGTTGATGATATGCTAGTAAAGTCTAAGAAAACAGTGGACCACATGGATCATTTGGTAGAGATTTTTGCAGTACTCCGAAAGTATAGAATGAAGCTTAATCCCCTGAAATGTTCATTTGGAGTGGAGTCCGAAAAGTTTTTTGGTTTCATTGTGAGCGCTAGGGGCATTGAAGCCAATCCAGCTCAAATCACTGCCCTGAGAGAGGTCAAGGCTCCTAGAACGAAGAAGGAATTGCAAAGTCTCAATGGAAAGGTTGCTGCTTTGAGTAGGTTCATTTCCAAAGCTACCGACAAATGCATTCCATTCTTTGATGCTCTGAAGAAAGGAAAGAAAAACTTTGAGTGGACTCCTGAATGTCAGAAAGCATTTGATGAGTTGATTCGTCATATGGAAGTGCCTCCGATACTTTCAAAGCCTGACAGTAGTGAAGATCTCTTCATATATTTGGCAATTTCGTCTCATGCTCTCAGTGCAGTGTTGGTACGGGAAGATTCAAGGATTCAACGCGCAGTCTATTATATCAGCAAAAGGTTCACTGGGGCAGAATGAACTATTCAAGATTAGAAAAGCTCGCCTATTGTTTGTTGATCGCATCAAGAAAATTGAGGCCTTATTTCCAAGCTCATCCCATCAAAGTCCTCACTGATCAGCCTCTAAAGCAAGTCCTATTCCGTCCTGAGACTTCGGGCCGCCTTTTGAAATGGAATATCGAACTCAACCAGTATGACATCACTTATCATCCTCGGAAAGCAATCAATGGACAAGCTTTAGCAGATTTCATCGCAGAATGTACGGATAAGGGTAATGGTGAGGAAGAAGTCATTGATAGCATCCCAATCCAATGGAAATTGTATGTCGATGGCGCAAGGAATGATTACTGTTCCGGAGCAGGGGTTGTCCTTGAAACCCCAGAAGGTCGATCACTTTGTTATGCACTGAGACTAGAATTCCCTGCGACAAATAATGAAGCTGAATACGAAGCTCTCATTGCTGGTTTAAGGATCGCTAAAGAGCTAAACATCAAGGCATTGCATATCTTCAGTGATTCTCAACTCATTGTTTGTCAAGTCAAGAAGGAATTTCAAGCTAAAGGAGGAAATTTACCAGCCTATTTGTCAAAGGCCAGGAAGCTCCTTCAAGATTTTGACTGTTATTCAATAAACCATATTCCCCGAGAAGAAAATATGAAGGCGGATTCTCTCGCAAAGTATTCGAGTACTGGTGAAGCTCAACTGTTGGGGTTAGTTCCCGTTGAAGTCTTGTCAGCTCCAAGCACGGATGAAATGGATGTTGATTGGATTATGAACATATCCCAATAGCAAGGATCATGGATGACTCCGATACTTGAATATCTACTCAATGGTACTCTACCAGAAAATTCAAAAGAGAGACAAAAGCTGATAAGGAAAGCCTCCAGATATGTAGTTCAAGATGGTCGTTTGTATAGACGAGGATTTTCAATGCCATTACTCCGGTGTGTGACAAAGGAAGAAGCTAAGACGATTCTAACTGAAGTACACGGAGGGGAATGTGGGGATCATACAGGTGGTCAAACTTTAGCAAAGAAAATCCTCCGTTATGGATACTTTTGGCCAGAAATTAATCAGGATGCTGCTAACTATTCCCGAAAGTGTGATAAATGCCATAGATTCGCTAAAATTCCTAGAGCACCTACCACTGAGCTAACACAAATGGTCAGTCCATGGCCGTTTGCCATCTGGGGAATAGATCTCATTGGGCCTTTGCTGACTGCCAAATCAGGGATTAAATATGCTATCGTTGCTGTTGATTATTTTACTAAATGGGCTGAGGCCGAACCCTTGGCCACTGTTACCTCTAAGAAAATGATAATTTTTGAGACTAATAATATCATTTGCAGGTACGGTGTGCCTCAGAAGATAATCACAGACAATGGTACTCAGTTTGAAAGTGAGGAGTTCCAAGATTTTTGCAAACGATTCAAGATCCGAAAGAGCTTCTCAGCGGTGGCTCATCCGCAGGCAAACGGGCAAGTGGAAGCAGTAAACAAAATCATCAAATTAACCATCAAAAAGCTGCTGGAAAAAGCAAAAGGTGGTTGGGTCGACAAGTTACCGCTTGCACGATGGGCATATAGAACCACCCACAAAACTGCGACTGGGCATACTCCATTTTCATTGGCATACGGATCAGAAGCAATGATTCCGGTGGAAACTGAAGTCCCATCACACAGAAGGATCCATTTTGACCAAAGTGAGAACAAAAAATTGCAACTGGAAGCACTTGACCTTCTTGATGAAAGAAGAGAAGAGGCAAGGCTTAGAATTGCAGCTCACTAGCAAAGAATAGCCATGCACTTCAATTCCAAAGTTCGTCAGCGCAACTTTGAAGTCGGGGACCTAGTTATGAAAAGAATCGTGACAGCTACAGGTGTGTTTGGGCCAAACTGGGAAGGGCCATATGTTATAGGCACGAAGCTTCTTGACGGCACATTCAAACTCACAACTATCGAAGGAGAACCAATCCCAAGAGCTTGGAACAGCAATCATTTGCGTCCTTATTTTACTTGAAAGCTTTGCTGAAATGTTGTAAAAGAATTGCAAATATATGATTCTTGTATTGAAAACAATTGTAAAGCAAGTAAATAATGAAAAGCTAAAAAGTGGATGTGGGCTCAGTTTTTGGCCGAACCACTATAAATCTTGTGCTCTCTACTATTATAAACTGCTTTGTTTTATTTCGACATATAAAATACACTAATTGTGCCATTAAAATGTCGATTTAATAATGCAGGTCATAAAAGCAAAGCTTACCCATCACAAGACCAAGCAATCCCCGACATCACTCAGCAAACAAACACTAAACCATTCAAAATTTCCATACTCAAATCCTACAAAAGAAGTGCTTCAAACAAAAGTTGGCAATGTGGATGGAAGTGGACCATTTCAAACTAACTGCAAATGTTTGAACAAACAAACAGCCAGTTAAATAAACTGTGTCTACCACCACCAACTCACTCAACTATGAAGTATATTTCTTTAGATAAGGGAAATTATTGGCAACTAGAAAGTGAAAACACTTGCAAAAGACAACGGGGGTCGCCGACGTGAATCGATGGCAAAGAAACATGGGCGAGCAAGCATCAATCAGCAAAAGACCTCTTCAGAGGCACAATCCCTCTTCGGAGGCACAACTCTTCGGAGGATAAAGACCTCGAGCGGGCCTAGCCAGAAAAAGAGAGATCTTTCTCGTTACAAAGTTGCGGAATGATCGGTCGATACACTCCCGTGAATCCGTCCAACCGAGAGAAAGAAACTCCAAACTTCCAGGCAAAAGCCCTACTCAGAGGCACGCGTTTCACCGAGATTGAAATAAAACTTCCAGGTGTTGAAACATGAAAAAGCCCTCTTCGGAGGCCCATTTCACAACAGTTAAAATGCTAAAAGACCTCGAGCGCCCCAACCAGAAAAAGAGAGATCTTTCTCGATACAAAGTTGCGGAATGATCGCTCGATACACTCCCGTGAATCTGTCCAACCGAGAGAAAGAAACTCCAAACTTCCAGGCAGTAACCCAGCTCAGAGGCACACATTTCATCATCGGTCGATACACTCCCGTAAAATGAAATGTGAAAAGCCCTCTTCAGAGGCCGGCTTCCCAGCGAACAGGGAAAAATAAAAGTCTCTCCCAAGGGACAGAAACCAAAAAGACCTCTTCCCAGAGGCACAACAAAACAAAAAGACCTCTTCCCAGAGGCAGAAACAGAAAGACCTCTTCACAGAGGCAGAAATGGAAAGACCTCCTCTCGGAGGCACAATCGAACAGAAAGACCTCTTCGGAGGCACACGTTTCACCGAGGTTGAAATAAAACTTCCAGGTGTTGAAACGTGAAAAAGCCCTCCTCAGAGGTGAAACTTTTCAAAGAAGCAAAAATCAAAAAGCCCTTTACTGTGGCGTAAAAAAAAGCCATCTTCAAAGGCACACTTTAACTCTCAAAGGAAGAATGATCCACCTATTCTGGAAAATACTCTTCCTCAAAAGAAGTTAAAGTACCCTTCGGATGCCCGCTTTACCACAGAGAAGAATTCACTTGGTAAAATGTGTATATGCACAAAAGAAAAAGTGATATCTTTGAAGGATGAAGCGTAAAAACTTATACGGAAGGAGTTGTACTTTATTTTTAACAAGATAATATTCCTCCAAGTATGGAATAGTTATTCTCCAGAAAATAAAAGTACAAGTCCCCTCAAAATATAAAATGTTGCAACGAGCTTATGATATAAGGGCAACATGGTATAACTACATCGGTAAAATTACGCTCGAACAATATACCACAAGCTCACTGCAATATCGTGTAAAGAAACTTGTACAAAAATGAATAATAAATGCATTCTCAAATACAGACAGAAGTTTGTACAAAGAAAAAGAATCATTTTATTCAACACTGTTAAAATTTTGTACAGGTACAGGTTTCAAAGTAAAAAGTAAAAGAAAAGCAGGGGCCGGTACCCGCACAATCTCCGGTCAGTACATGCAAAAAGCAAAAAGCAATATGAAAGCCACAGAACCAGAGCCATCATTTCTTCTTCCGTCCACCTTTTGAGCCCGCACCTGGCCGGATAACCAACTTCTTAGGCCGGCTTGTAAAAGTAGGGGATGAAGGAGAAAGGGGCTCAGTCGGACTTTCTTCCGTTTTTTCTTCGCCAGTTGAAAATCCCTTCTTCTTCTTGGAGACTCCCTGCTTTCCTCTCTTCTTGGAGGAAGACCCACTCCCTGGAGAAAGAAGTTTAGCTAATGGTTCATCATCGGAACCAGTTGCTTCTGGAGTCTTCTCACTCCCTTCAGTTTCTTCTCCCTTGTGTTCTTGTGAAGCAATGGGATCGTCCAAGTCTTGGAGAGCTTCTATTTGCTCCTCTTGTGATCCTGGTTGCGAGGCAGAAGGAGGAGTCGCCTGAATAGATGGAGGAGGAATAATTGGAGGAGGGGAAGTTTGAACAATGCTCGACGTTTTCTCTACAGAAGGAAAAAAGTTCAAGTCAGTAAAAAGAGGAGATAAAGGTTCGCTGAGGTTCAAGAAGTAATCAAGAAGCTCATCAAGCTCGTAAGAAACAGATGAGCAATCTATTTGGGCAAAATTAACAGTAGAGTTACCTGCAAAGGTCGGTTTCCTGACATCAACCTCGTAAGCCTGTGCCTCGGCACTCTCGTCGCCTTCATCTCCACCTTGTATGCTTGTGATCTCGGTGGTAACTTTAGTAGGAGATGGAGAATGAGAACTGGAACCGATAATGTCAATTTCGGCCGAAGGAGAAGGCCGAATTGGAGCAGTTGAGATAGTTTTTCCCGAATGTTCTCCTACCGCCGTTTTGGCCCTTAATTTTGCAAGCTATTCTCTCCCTCTGGCGAGAGCGGCACGAGCATCATCATCAAGGTAATGCTCCTCAAGAGATGATTTACGAATTTATTATATAAAAATAATCAGGTTTGAAAAATATTCTATTGTCATCTAATATTAAGTGATTTAAATTGAAATTGAAATTACGCAACAAAACTAATTTCCATATTTTCTGATGAAAATTTACGATTTGCTAAGTTTAAGCAGACATATTCCAAATATTAAATTTTTATTCCATATTCAATTATTTAAATTTCATAAAATTTTAGTTTAATTATGTTATTATACTGTTAAAATTTACGGGTCGCTACACTCTCTCCCACTCAAAACTTTTTGTCCCCGAAAAGGAACGAGGTAGGAGAATAGAAACAACCAGAAAGAAAAATAGATTTGAAATATAAAATAAAACAATTAATTTAAAACCATATAAATTTCATTTATTTTTCGATTGGTTTATATTCAACTAATTGATTTCAATTCAAGGTAATTTCATTCAGTTAATTTAATTTCGATTTATTAATGTTTGATAAAATTTCTTTCAAAACAAAATTTATTTTATTTAACTCGTGCGTTATTCATTTGACTTCTCTTAAGTTTGTTTCACTTATAATTCAATCCTAACTATTCCTAAATTCATATTTATTTATTTATTATCTTATTATTATTCAATTTATCACAATTAACACTTTATATAATCATAAATTAAGTGTATAAACATTTATTATAATTATATTTTATTCAACAAATTAATTCTTTCTTTCAAATTATTATACAGTTTATTCCACTTAATATATCCTATCACATAGATTAAGTATATTGAAATTTATTATAACCACTCGAATTTATTTATAAATTACTTTAACATCATTTTATATTGTATACTATTCGATTACATATTCAACTTCTGAATAATTTAGGTAAGTTGTGTATGTTGGAATGCAGTTTAGTCTTATGCAAGTAAAAATTTCCAATTCAATTATTTTAAGTTTTAAATATTTATTCAAAATTTAGCTTTATTTTAAAAATTGGAATCATCTCTTAACATAAAATTTAAGAGTTAAATTTTCGAGTTCACTTCAAACATTTAGAGATAAATGTATACATACATATATATATATATACTCATATATATATATATATATTATATCAAATCAAATCTATAAACATATACCTATATATTAAGTCATACTTAAGAAACTCAAATAAAATCCATTTTTCCAAAACAAAAGTGTAGCAAAGCTACAAAGTGGTCTCTCCACTCTGAAACTTGAAAACGAATGTCGATGATGCTGCAGTCATCACCGAAATTATTTTACAGCGAAAAAAGAGAAGAGTACCAATTTAAAACTTTTAAAATTCTTTGAAAACGATTTCTATTTGTATATATTTTAAATAATATGCCTTAAGATTTTAAAACCAAATTTTCCCAAAATACCAAAAATTGAATTCTCAAATTCTTAGTTTAGATTCATTTCAATTCCAAATCAATTTATAACCATGTTCTGTAATTTCATTTATTTATATCATGTTGTAATAGTTAATGGTTCAATAAATGAAAATAAAATATAATCATTTCTAACAACCAATTTAGTTAACTATTTAATTTCAGAAAAAATTATACTTATACGTACATAATCATACAAAATTCATTTCGTTTAACAATTTGAAAACAATATTGTGTCGATTTGTTCTGTTCAAGTGGTTTGGAATTCCTATCGATATCGAAACCCCAAAATTCAAACTTAACAACTCAGACAAACATTATAAAATATTTTTATATTACTTACAAGTACACTCCTTCACTTGATGATACAAGAATGGATTTCAAAACAAGGATAGAGATCCAAATTAGAGGAACCCGAATCAAGAGAATTCTAACTCAAAGATAGGCTCGAAACAAAGATAAGGTAATTAAATAGCAAAAAAGAAAAGGTGGATAGGCTTAGATAAATCGTGGGCGATCTTAACTGGGTCAACCGAGACTTCAAGAATAAGATCGACGTAGAATAAGATTGATCACAAGATAATTACCCTGGTTGTCTACTGGAGAAACATTCGGGCTTAGCAAGAGATAGCAACATCTAAGCTGAGGATATAGAAATCTTCGACGAATCAATGTATGTTGTAAAGGAGTATCACCTATTTACAAATTGTGACGACCCGCTATTTCGTACCATTCAAATCGACAATAATCCATACATGTCGGACTTGAATGATGCAAAATAACAGGTTGTAAATAAATTTGGAGCAAATGAAATCAAATACACAGAACCACAGACATAGAACAATTAGAATAACTCGCAGCGGAATATAAAATACCATAATAGTTCATGAAGCTACTATAACAAAGTCTCAAAACAAATACATAATATCAGTCTGAAAACAACATAATAGAAATCCAAAATACATTGAAGTTCACTAATACGTGAGAAAAACTAGACTAGCTGAAACTGAAATAGATATAAGTATAGATAGGCAGAAACTCCAGCAAAGTCCAGCTCCGGAAAGAGAATCCAAAACTATGAATACTCCGGCTTACCCATACGTAAAGCATAAAACAAAACACACGAGTCAAGACATATATACTTATATAATGTAAACCAACTCAAGTGAACTGTAATAAAGATACAAGTAACTTAAAGAATGCCTGGGACCGCCCATCCTCTAAGGATCCATTAAACTATTTACTATATAGTAATATTTCTCTATTATAGTAATGTCTACAGTAAAATAAACTTACTTTAAAATAGCGTTATGACCCAATATTCCACTTAACACGTAATAGTCCCAATAGTCCATCTAGTATCAGCGTATCTCCATATCGGGAGACTACGCTAAATACTCCATGGGCTACGGGAGAAAAAAAACTCGTAGTAAAGGCTCGGTATGGTAGGTGACATGGCGCACAAGGCAATGCCAGGGTAGATATACCATATACGCACACGGGCTGCGGTAACGTAGCAGCCATTACGCCCACCCCGAACAACACTCCAAAAATCAAGGGGTGCACCCAATCAATCACAATAGTAATGAATGGTATCGAAGAAGTGTGTCCGACCAGAGGAGCAACCCCTTTTGGCCCGAGATCGCTCATGTTTTAGCCACCTTAAGCCAACTCACGAGAGTCGGATCCACGTAATCTACCTCAAGAACATCATCAGCATCCTTCTTCATTCTGGAATCTCTACCGCGTACACAGTTGTTAAAGTGGTTTTCGGTATCGACAGAGAGTATGTCCATATCCAATCTCGGTCTCTTTAACAACCAATCGTTATTATAAACCGTGGTTATAATTTAAAAATGGTATTTATATTTCAAAAATCAAATATCATTTCAAAAATTCAATATCATTTCAAATCCATTTCAAAATAATCAAAAGATCATATCTTTTCAAAACCACATTCATTTTATATAAATTTAAAATACCATTTCAATTCACATTTAAAAATACTTTATATTTCAAATCGAATTACTTCATTTAAATCATTAAATATGAAGTTATTATATTTAATAATTAAGTATTGAATTTCCAAAATTTTAAACTTTTCAAAGTTCATTTATTCACTTAAGTTTATCAAAACAGTGAAAATACAATTTTTGCAGCATTTGGAAAATGCTACGGAAAGTCACTTTTTAAAACAATTCAATTTAACAAAAGGCAGCATTTAAAAATGCTGTAATAGGGTTACTTTAGTTCAAATAAAACCTTAGTTAATTCAACAACTACAACACTTACAAAGCGCTATAATATTTCTTAATTCAATTAAGTCTTTAGTTCAGTTCTATCCACTACAGCATTTACAAATGCTGTAATATCCTTTACATTAGTAATAATAACATTTCAAAAATGCTGTTATTTAAATTTCAAATATTCAATATAATTTCATAAACAATTAAATTTTTATTTAAACCAATTTTAACTTATAAAATCATATATTTTCACTTTTAAAACAATCATTTAAATACCCTTATATTCATGATTTTATAAAGTGAAATTTCTATTCAAAAATCAAAATTTGATAATAATTTACTTAATAAATTCAAACATTCAATTTAAATTCTTTAAAATTAAAAATTTTAACTTAACACTTAAGTTTAAATTTCCAAATATAACTTATTTTTCATTTTATTACCTTTACTTAAATTCGCTTTTAAACAAAATTCACAAATTTCCAATTTAGTGTATTTTTCAAAATTCAACTTAAGTATTCATTTATTTCACAATTTAATTTATATAAAAACCAATAACACTTTATAAAATCATTTTAAATTCATTTTAATTCAAATTTTAAATCTATTTATCATATTTTCCTTCTAAATTTTAATTCCGTTTATAACCAAATCTTTCAAAATAACTTATATTTCAAATTTATAACTTTACCATTAATTTATTTGACTTATAAATTTTTAGAAAATCAATAATTCTTTACAAAAATAATTTTTAATTACGTTTAAATAAAAATATTATAATATTTACATTTTTAAAATACCTTAAAAATTTTAGAAAAATATATATTAACCACGGGTCTGTATAAAATTTTCTACCATAGGTAAAGTGATATGGATAATATATCATTTCAATCCGTAATTTACGAAGAAAACCCTAGTTTTATCATTTCAAACCTGCAGTCCCAAGTAGATTGAAATAATTAAAAATCATTCAGGACTATCATTTCAGCTCATAATGATTTTCCCTATTCTAAAGTCCGTTCGGGTATGTATCATTTTAACCCATAGTGATTCTAATCTACAGGGAACTTGCTGTGTGATAAACTGATATAAATAACAGAATAGCATAATATGACAGTAACAGATGTTATAACAGGTGTATAAGCATGGGCGAACATCATATGATCATAGCATAACAGATATAACATAACGATATGGGTTTACAGATTCAATTGCGATCAGTTTACTAGTTATATAAGTATAAATTTGTATGGTGAGAATTACTCACTTGTATAAGCTGGAGATGACAACCAAATACACAAAAAAAGACCTTCAAAGGTACGAAAGCACGACTACGATTTGAGTGTGGGAGAGCCAAAGCTAATTTCCTTGTTACATAGCAAACAAAACAATGTACAATATAAATTTTCAAACCAAACTATTATTAAACAATGCTAGAAATAAATGCACAACACAAAGCCAAAGCTTTTGCACTTGCATTCAACAACTTATGCTTTAGATATAGGTTGGAAATGCTCAGCTATAGGATGGATTTTGGATCAGGTTAAGGGTACAAAGGTCGGCCATAGCATGATATGAAGGAGTATAAGGATATGTGTGCATGTAGGCACAAATACAAGACAATACAATGGATTTCTATGCCATAAATGTCTCGGCCAAAGCATGATCATGCAAGGCTAGATCTGGTGAGTCAAATACAGGTGTGGCAAAGGTTTCAGGTTCAGGTTTGGCTGGTGTTGGTGGTGCACAAGGTCGGCCAAGGTGGTGGTTGAGTGGTGGAACAAAATGTGAGCTCGGCTATGATGATTTAGTGGAGTTTGCTTCATATTTTGGTGGATCATCAACATTTAGGCCACGGCCATGGAAGGACAGGGGAAAGGAGGAGATGGTGGCTGGTTGTTGTGGTGGTGGAGGCGGCTATGGTGCTGGTGATGGAAGGGCCGAACACAAAAAGGTGAATGCAAGTACAAAAATCAATACAAAACAATGGAAAAGTGAAAAAAAGAATAAATTTTTTACCAAACAATCTTCAGTGGATGGCCGATTGTTTTTAGGGTTTGAGAGATATTTTTTTACGTGAGAAAAGAATGAGGAAATTGGCTGAAAAATAGATGATATGGCAGCAATTGAAGTGGTGTGATGATTGGTGTTGAAAAGGTAAGTGAATATGAAAAGACAACGCACATGAAAGGTCACAAACCTTTTAAATTTTCTTAATTCTTTTTGAAAATTTAAATACATGTACAAATGCATATAAACAAAGAAAAAACAAAAAAAATTAATGAATAAAAGTAAATAAATAAATTTCAAATATAATTAAATTAAGAAAATAACAAAAAATGGAAACTAGGCCTTAAAAGTTGAAAATAAATTCAATAAACTTTGGAAATTTTTTATCATCACTTTAAAAATATTTAAAATGAAACCTTGAAATAAAAACAAATTTAAAATAATTTCAAAATAAAATAAATTCAAATTAAAAATTATATTCAAAAACCTAGGGTTGTTACACTCTCCTCCACTCAAATCTTTTCGTCCTTGAAAAGAACGGGCAAGGAAAATAAAGAGAAACAAGATAGTAAAAGAAAATAGTACCTGAAACAAACAATTCCGAATTCGAAGCATGAATTCCCTCCTCCGTCTCCTAGGTACAATCTCGATCGTCAGTACTCCACTGTACTTTGACCAAATTAACAGATTTCCTTCTGAGCTGCTTCGTACCTCTGTCAATAATACAAAGTGGCTTCCTCTCGACAGTCAGATTAGGCTCAATATCCAAACTATCAAGAGCAGAAGGCTGGACAATAAGAGATGGATCATGAAGATATCAGCGAAGATGTGAGATATGGAATACATCACGTGCTCCAGAAAGCTTCTCAGGCAAATCTAAACGATAAGCCAAAGAACCAACTCTTTCCACAATGCGAAAAGGACCAATGAACCTAGGAGAAAGCTTCCCTCTACGACCAAAGAGAATAACATTCCTCAAGGGAGAAACCTTAAGGAACACCAGATCACCAACAACAAATTCCAAATTCCGCCTACGCCTATCAGCATACTTCTTCTGCCTATCCTGAGCAGCTCTCAACCTCTTCTTAATCTCCTCGACTCTCTCAGAAGCTTCCAAAATCACATCAGGACCAAGAACCAAACGATTACCGGATTCAATCCAGTAAGATGGGGATCGACGAGGTCGTCCGTATAGAGAAGCAAACAGAAACATTTTGAGACTGACCTGAATGTAAATATGGAATGAGATAGATAAAAAGATCAAGATAAGGTTAAAATAGAAGATAAGATTATACCTGATAGCTATTATTGTAGTTGAATTCGACTAGATGGAGATGATCTTCCAAAGATCCTCCATAATCAAGAAAACAAGTACGAAGAAGATCCTTGAGAATCAGATTCACTCTCTCCGTTTAACCGTCGGTCTGTGGATGATAAGCAGTGCTCAGATTCAAACGAGTACCCAAAGATTCCTGAAAAGCTTTCCAGAACTGACTGGTAAAGATAGGATCACGATCACGGACAATACTGAGAGGAACACCATGGAGACGAACGATCTCTCTCATGTAGATCTCAGATAAGCTAGAAGCAGAACGAGTAAACTAGACCGGAATAAAATGAGCGGACTTGGTCAGTCTATACACAATAACCCAGGTACTCTCATTACCCCTCCGAGTTCTCGGTAAACCATCGATGAAATCCATGGAAACATGTTCCCACTTCCAATTGGGAATCTCAAGGGGCTGCAACAAACCAGGGGTCTTCTGGTGATCGGCTTTGACTTGTTGACAAGTCGCACACCGACTAACAAAGATAGAGATATCCCTCTTCATCCCCCTCCACCAATAAAGCCTCTTCATATCCTGATACACCTTCGATACACCAAGATGAATAGAAAACCTGGATCGGTGATTCTCCTAAAGCAACTCCTGCCTCAAACCATCTACATCGGGACACAAATCCTGCCATTAATCCTCAAAATCCCTCTATCATC
Organism: Allium cepa; assembly: GCA_030765085.1. NCBI lineage: Eukaryota > Viridiplantae > Streptophyta > Magnoliopsida > Asparagales > Amaryllidaceae > Allium > Allium cepa. The sequence continues at coordinate 301,946,983 of CM060928.1, read as the reverse complement.
GATCTGAGCTCCACTACCCTTACTACTACCAACCCTGCTACGAACACTCTCCTTCATCAATCTAAGCATCTCATCCTCATCATGCTTAGCCATAATATGGTCCAGAAGAGGAGAAGAAGAAACAACAAGCTGACACAACAAAGCCTTCTTCCGACTTAGAGCATCGGCCACAACATTAGCTTTACTGGGAGTATAGCTAATATCGAGGTTGTAAGAAGCCAAAAACTCAAGCCAATGAAATTGCCTCTGATTCAAATCCTTCTGGGTGAAGATATAGTTCAGAGACTGATGATCGGTGAAAAGCTCAAACTTGGGTCCAAGAAGATGATGCCTCCAAAGCTTCAAAGCAAAGACAACAGCAAGCAACTCTAAATCATGAGCAACATAAGTTGCCTTGTGGGTTTTCAACTGACGGCTGGCATAGACAATGACCTTACCATTCTACATGAGAACAGCACCCAAACCCTCATGACTAGCATCAGTGTATACCGTCAATCCCTTACTTCTGTTTGGAACGGCAAGAACTGGTGCGGAAGTTAGCTTGCTCTTAACTCATTGAATGCAGCATTACACTGATCATCCCAGACAAACTTGGCATTCTTACGAGTCAAAGCAGTGAGAGATGCAGCAATCCGAGCAAAATTCTCGATGAATCTCCGGTAGTAACCGGCAAGGCCTAGAAAACTGCGAATATCAGATGGAGTCTTTGGAGTTTCCCAATACTGAAATAGAATAGTGAAAAAATAAGGACAACCGAAAAGATAGAATTATTAAATGATAAAGAAAAGAGAAGAAAGAAAGAAAATATAGAATTATTAACTGGATCAACTGAAACTCCATTACTAGAAATAATATGCCCAAGATATCGAACTTCATCCTTCCAGAAATGACATTTAGAAAATTTAGCCTTCAACTGATGATTTCTGAGAGTCTCCAGAACAGATTTCAAATGCGACTCATGCTCTTCCTTGGTCTTAGAGAAGACAAGGATATCATCAACAAAGACTAGAACAAATTTATTAATCATATCACGAAAGACACGATTCATCAAATCAAAAAAGAAAGCATGAGCATTAGTCAAATCGAAAGGCATAACCAACCATTCTTAGTGCGGAAAGTAGTCTTAGGAATGCTATCCTCAGTACCCTGAGCTTATGAAAACCTGTGGCAAGATCAAGCTGAGAGAAAACAGTGGCACTATAAAGCTGATCAAATATATCATTGATACGAGGCATTGGATATCTGTTTTTCATAGCAAGCTTGTTCAGATCCCTATAATCAATATACATCCGAAGAGAACCATCAGACTTGGTGACAAAAACCACGGCGGCTCCCCATTCAAAAAAACTAGGCCTAATCAGACCTTTGGAAGACAAGTCCTCAATTTGCTTTCCCATCTCAACCTTCTCGTGGGGTGCCATTCTTCTAGGAGGAAGAACAACAGGTCGAGCACCAGGAATAAGATCTATCCGAAATCAATTTTCTGCTTAGGAGGCAAAGAAGTGACTTCACCAAATACATTGGGATATAGTCTAACCACAGGAGTCGAATCAAGATCACTAGGAGAAGAATCCAGAGAATAAATAAAGTTGCTAGCAAAATCCTGAGGCATGCGGCACTGAACAATCAAGGAATTCCCTTGATCATCAACAAGGTGAACAGACCGGGCTTTACAAGAGATATGAGCATCATGATTCCCTAACCAATCCTAACCAAGAAATAAATCAAAAGCATCGAAGCCCAGAACATAATAATCACCACTAAAGCGATGATAAGAATGGAGAAGTTTCACTTGCTTACAAATCCGATTAAGGTTAGTAAGGCCCCCAATAGGATTTGAAACACATAATCGAACAGAAGCATACTCAGGAGGGAGATGCTCAAACTTATCACAAAAATCAACAAAACTAAAACTGTGGGAAGCTCTAGTATCGAATAAAACACAAACTGGATGATGAAATAAAGTAAATGTACCTGGAGAGTACCTTAGTCATCCTAGGAGCAGAAGCAGGTGGAGGAATTGGAGATGAGGCAGAAGTGACAACAAATATACCAGAAGGCGTACCGTTCTGTTGAGTAGGGAAATCCTTCCTAAAATGACCAGGCTGGAGACAGATATGGCAGAGATCACACCTAACCAACTGAGCAAGTGGAGGAACAACAACACTAGCTAATGTAGGACAGCTATAGGCATAGTGTCCCTTCTGATCACACCTAAAGCAAGTGATAGAGGAGAGATCAACTGGTTGCCTCTGAGCAGGAGCAAACGATGAAGATCCCAAACCAGGACGCTTTAGCCAATTCTTCTTCTGCTGATGATAATTAGGCTTACGCTTCTTGGAATTAGCAGAGGAAGACTGAGAACCAGAAGCAGCAGGACCTTTAGATGTGGGGTTCTCATAGTGAATAGCCATATACATAAGCTGGGTGAAAGTGCCATGAACATGAGAAATGAGGCGACTATAGTACTCTAGACAAGCACCAGTAATGAATTTCTCATTCTTCTTGAGAGGAGTGTCAATCATGCTAGGACCAAACTTGGAAAGTTCATTGAACTTCTCTCATACTCAGCAAAAGACATGCTACCCTTCTTAAGATCCATAAATTCACGATAAAGCAGAGATTTCCCGGATTTTGGCATCCATTTTGCCACAAAAGCCTCCCTGGAAAAGAGATATAGAAAACAACTTAAGATAGATTCAAAAGAAAAGAAAAAATAGGAACAAAATTCAAGATAACACAAAAGATACGTAAACTGCTCCCAAGTAATATCAGCCTCGACGGTGTTAGCCTTAACGGACTCCCACCAATCTAAAGCAGAATCATGCAAGTACCAAGATGCTAACTAACGCTTCTGGGCATCAGTAATCCCGATACCGGTAAATATCCTCTTTAGACTCCGCAATCACTGTTGAGCCTCAATGATGCTCTTTGAACCGGTGAATGGGGTTCCACCTAGTTGAGTGAATTCCTTATAGAGAACAGTGAATCTAATAGGAGCAACAGACTAAGGAGCTGGGGCAATACCACGACCCTTACCTCTGGCATTTCCTCGATTCATTCTGAAAAATATCAAGAAAGAATTTAGGACAAGATAAAGAAAAGCCAAAGATACATAAGATAAGGCAAGAAAATTCACTTGGATGAATATCCTAAAGAAAGAAATCTAACAAGGTAGATATGAAACAAAGAAAGTTATAAAACATTTGAAAATCCTTTAAAACAAGAAAAATTTTATATATCAAAATAATCTTTGAAAAATCTTTTGAAAACATTTTGAAAATCATTTTATACTTTGAAAATACATTCTCTCACGAAGATATGACTATGAGATTGATTGCACTCATTCTAGGGTATTCCTACCCTATCTCTAATGAGTTTTTGCTCCACGGGCAATGGTTTGCCAAAAACCAAAGCTCTGATACCAAACGTGATGACCCAGTATTCCATACCATTCAAATCGACAATAATCCACACATTTCGGACTTAAATGATGCAAAATAACAGATTGTAAATAAATTTGGAGCAAATGAAATCAAATACATAGAATCATAGACACAGAACAATCAGAATACTCGCAGCGGAATATAAAATACCATAGTAGTTCATGAAGCTACTATAACAAAGTCTAAAAACAAATACATAATATCAGTCTGAAAACAACACAATAGAAATCCAAAATACATAGAAGTTCACTAATACATGAGATAAAATAGAATAGCTGGAACTGAAATAGATATAAATATAGATTGGCAGAAACTCCAGTAAAGACCAGCTCCAGAAAGAGAATCTAAAACTTTGAATACTTGGTTGATCCGAGCGTAAAGCATAACACAAAACACTCGAGTCAGGACATATATACTTATATAATGTAAACCAACTCAAGTGAACTGTAATAGAGATACAAGTAACTTAAAGGATGCCTGGGACCGCCCATCCTCTAAGGATCCGTTAAACTATTTACTATATAGTAATATTTCTCTATTATAGTAATGTCTACAGTAAAATAAACTTAATTTAAAATAGCGTTAAGGAGTGACCCAATATTCCCCTTAACACGTAACAGTCCCAGTAGTCCATCTAGTATCAGCGTATCTCCAGATCAAGAGACTACCCTAAATACTTCATGGGCTACGGGAGAAAAACAAACTCGTAGTAAAGGCTCGGTATGGTAGGTGACACGGCACACAAGGCAATGCCAGGGTAGACATACCAATTACGCACACGGGCTGGCGGTAACGTAGAAGCCATTACGCCCACCCCGAACAACACTCCAAAAATCAAGGGGTGCACCCAATCAATCACAACAGTAATAGAATGGTATCAAAGAAGTGTGTCCGATCAGAGGAGCTACCCCTTTTGGCCCGAGATCGCTCCTGTTTTAGCTACCTTAAGCCAACTCATGGGAGTCGGGTCCACATAATGTACCTCAAGAACGTCGTCCCATCCTACTTCATTCTAAGATTGGCGAGATCGTCGATTCATTATAGAGATCAACCAAAGTGGAGTTATGGGATACTCCAGAATCAAAAGAAGATGGAGAGGAAGATAATAATGAATTTCAGAACGAAGGGGAAAAGTTCCAAAATTAAAAGGAAAACGAATCAAGGAGGATTTAAGCTCGAACGGATGTGATTCTGTAATTAAATTTGCTCTATATGCTAAGTTTTTCCTAAAACCTGAGCTCTGCTACCACATGTAACGTCCCGATATTTCGTGCCATTCGCATCCACAAATGTCGGACTTGAATTGCTCAAAATGTCAGATTGTTAATTTATATTTGGCAAAACTCATCATATACAGTAAATGAATCAATCGTAGAATCACAGACACAAAGTAATATAATAATAAGCAGTGGAAATAGATAAATAGTAGTTCATGAAGCTACTATATAAATAATAGAGTATGAAACAAAATACAATAGAAATCAGGATATATAGAAGTCTCAATACAAAGTCAAATAACAAAATCTGAATATATATCACTGGAGTCAACTGAATAACTGAAAGCTGAATAGATAGTTGGATCTCTAAGCGAAGCTCCAATCTCCAAAGGTGAGTCTCAAAATGCTATGACACTCAGTCTGACTAGAGCATAAAGCAAAGCACAAAACATTCGAGTCAGGATTAACATTCTTATATCAATAAATCCAACTCAAGTGAAAATATCAACTAAAATACAAGTAACTTAAAGGATGTTTGGTATACCCATCCTCTAAGGATCTGTGGAACTATCTACTATGTAGTAATGTATGTTATTATAATAATGTCCATAGTAAGATAAACTATTAAAATAGCATTAAGGCGTTACCAATATCCCCCTTAACACATTTTATAATGTCATAGTCTATACAGTACATTAAACTCCACCAAACCAGTGGGCTATCAGGGAGCACTCCATAGTTACGACACAAAACAAACTCGTAGTGGCCTCGATAAGGTAGGTGACATAGAACAACTAGACAATGCCAGGGTAGATATACCAATTACACTTCCGGACAGATAGTAATGCATTGCCGCAGCTATCACCCATCTTGTCTAACACACCCATAAAAATCCAAGGGTGCACCCAATCAATCACAAAGTAATAGATTGGTATCGAAGAAGTGTGTCCGATCGGAGGAGCTACCTCATTTGGTCCGTAAATTGCTCCTGTTTTAGCCACCTTAAGCTAACTCATGGGAGTCGGGTCCACGTATATACCTCATGTAGAATCGTCGTCAACCATTCTACTTTATTCTGGAATCTCCACCACGTACACAGTTTTTAAAGTGGTTTTCAAAATTGGCAAAGAGTAAGACAATCCGATCCTGGCATCTTTAACAACCATACGTTATTATAACGCCGCGGTCATTTTATTTCAGATAGTTTATACTTCATATCAAAATATCATATCATTTCAAAACCATATCAATTCGAGATCATTACTCACTTTAAAATAATATACATTTCAAAAATCATAACACTTTCCTAAATTATAAGTCTTTCGAAATTATAAACCTTTGAAACCATAACACTTTGGAAATCATAACACTTGGAAATATAACACTTTAAATCATAATACATTGAAATAGTTATAAATAGTTATACGTTAACGTAGTTTTTTTTGGTATATTTAAACAAAAATACTTTATATAATAAAAATAGTTTTTCTCAAATTTCACAAATCGATTTAAATCAATTAGAATTCCAAATATCCAATTTAATTCAAACTCAATTCATCCATTTCAGTTCAATTCAAGTTTCAATAAACCATATTCAATTTATATTGATTTCGAATACAATTTTTGAACTACAAATTAAACCATTTCGATTTCAATAGATTTCAAAGTTTACATATTAAAACCTTTACAATAACTCAATTTGAAAATTTTATTTATATTTCAAATTCGACTTTACCATTATTTATTCAATCCAATAATCATTTACATAAAATTTCAAATTACAAATTTAAATAAGACTAAATATCCTAATTTAATTTTATTTAAATTTGAAAATATTGATTTATTCACCTTTAATCAAAATCAAGTTATAAATCATATCTTTAAAATCCCAATTTTGGTAAGTTTTAAATCGATTTTTATCTATGTATAATCCTTAAGCAAATAAAATTTCAAATCAATTTTTATTTATCTTTCCAACCTCAATGTATAAAATTATTATAAAATCTATTTTAAAAATATAATTTTAATTAAATACTCAAACATAATATATACAAATTAAATTAAATTTTATTATTAAATCTATTTTATTTTAAAATTTATTTTATATATTTTGAAAATAGTAAAATTATAAGTAATATCTTAAAATTTATAATTTCAAAACTAACTTATACATTTAAATTTCCCAAAACATATAACTTTAAAAATCAAGAATTTTAAACATATATAAAATAACATATATATATATATATAATATTTTAAAATCAATATTTATATAAAACCATATATATTTCTTTTTTAAAACTTTGGATATCATTTCAAAATATATATAGAGCAACGGTGTCTGTATATAATTTTCTATCCTATGGTCGTGTGATACAAATATTTATCATTTCAATCTACAATTTAAACATCTACGGGTATATATCATTTCAACCCGCAATCCCAAATTCAAAGTTAATGAAAATCCTTGGCTTTATCATTTCAACCCGTAACGATTTTCTCCTATTCTATAAGATCATTCGGGTATGTACATTTCAACCCATAGGGAATTCTATACTAATAGGGAACTTGCAGAGTGAGAATAAATATGATAATATAATATATTAAGAACATACATATATCATCAATAATAGATAAAATATAAATAACAGATCATGCTGTCAGATGTCACAGGTGAACAGTTACAGATAATGGCACCTTACATGTAGCAAATAAATAATTAATAGTTCAATTTAGCAGCATATTTCAATTGTCGTTTCAAATGAAATCAAATCTAATAAATATAAGAATGTTAATCGTGAGTGATTGTTCATCTTTCAAGGCTAGAGAGATTTGACAATGAAATGGATTATAAATCCAGGTACGAATTCCAAAGCAAAGCAAGATTAACACGAATTTGATAAATAAAGATGATAAATAAGAATCGATGAAAACGAATCAAATTAGCTTGGCATAAGTCGAACAAAATATACGTTAAAATTTTTCTCCAAAACAAAATTTTCAAACATATATTTAAAATTATATATATAATTTCATATCAATATATAAACAAATATATATATATATATATAGACTAATTATATAAACATATATATATTAACTTACACACTTATAATTTTTTTTAAAAAAATCAATAATTATTATAAAAAATATATTAATTTACCTTATTAATATATATATATATATATATACACACACACACACACACACATGCTCAAACCGATTCTATATAAACTTACATTTAAAATCTTTATTTATTTCAAAGATGCATATATATTACTAGTATTACAACACGCATTTTGCGCGTGATGAAGGCACTTGAATAGTTTTTTTACAAACTGTATTTGTTTAATACGTTTAAAAGAAAATATTTTTCATAAATATTTAGCCATATGTTTGTTTTGAATCATAAGTAGTTACTTTGAATTTTTATTTCTACGTTGCATATCTAATTTTTTATTAGTTTAAATTTTTATTTATATTATTAGTTAATAAAAAATGAATTTGTAAAGTAGTTTATTTGTTAGATCCTATTTTTAGGTCATATCAAGACTTGGTAAATATTTGTAGAGAAAATTTTGAATTTGTAAAGAAAGCTTAATTGTCAAATCCTACTTTTAAGTGATATTAAATTTTAATAATATCTATGCATAGTCATTTTTGGTATTTCAATATACTGATACCAAAATAGTGTGACAGCAAATATATTACAACAATTATTAAAGAAATGCAGATAAAAGGCAATTTTGGAACATCACAGTCGGACCAAAAGATTGTGTTTTCAAACCAACAATTAATAAAAATAAGTTGTAAATGAGAGTGATTCGGGTCTAATTATTTTCATTTATAAGTATGTGGGCCAAAATTTCCCATAACATAATAGATAAATACCACAGTCCATATTTTGTGAAAGCTATACCTGCAAAAAAAATTCTTGGGTGATAAATAAAACATGAGTATTGATTAATAAGCATAGAAAGAAGATTTTCCAGATCTTTTTGCATGCATGCTGTGAGTGAACAAGTTGACTAATTCATTGAATGATTTATTTTTCTTCCATAAACAACAATAAAATTCGTTTGATTAATAAAGTTCGATTTTCTATCCTCAGATTAATATGTGTGCTCATTCATCCATTAGTTAAATGTATTGGTTTAATTGACAAATATAACCTGAATGAATGATATTCAAGTGGGACAGAGAATCTAAAATACAGTATTTCACATACATTGCTTACTCTTTTTTCCCCTTCCTTTATCACATTACCTAATATTTACAGGACAATACAGGGGTTCCACTAACATTCAGCAATTATATATATTTAACTAGCTCTATATTTTTTCCTTCGAGACTCTCGTCCAAAAAAAAAAAAAAAAAAATCACCAATGAAGGTATTTTTATTTTTATTTATTTTTTAAACCTTTGATGGTACATCAAATTTCTAAGCATATACACATATGAATTCAAATATTTTTAAAGTAAAGAAGGTTTTGTAACATGGGTTAGTAATTTTTGTAACTGCAGATAACATGTATATTAATATTGGTGATAGTTGGGCTAGTTACAAAGGGGAAATGTATAGATTATAGAAAAGCAGCAGGATGCAGGGCAAATGTAGTGAATCTGAAGCAATATGGAGGGGTGGGAGATGGAGTCACCTCCAACACAAAGGCGTTCAATGCTGCGGTAGATGATTTGAGCAGATACTCAGGCAAAGGCGGTGGCATGTTGTATGTGCCGAGTGGGAAGTGGCTCACTGCACCCTTCTATGTCACTAGCCACTTCACATTGTTTCTGGAACATGGCGCCGAGTTGCTTGCCACCACTGTAAGTGTTTTTTTTGGCTAAATATGAGAGCAGTAGAAGAATTTTACAAATGTGATCTGTGAATTAATACCCTTCGTCCATTTGTTGTTTGTCCCAATGTGCCATAAAGAAACTTAATTAATTATCAATGGCAATAAATTTAATGAGACTCGTCATATTTGATGAATAAATGATGATACAATATGAATGAATGGCATATATCTGGCATACGATGGATGAGCCCTGATTTTGTATAGACAGCAATGATTGTATTAGTATAGGTGTTGATTCTGGACTGGGTGCGATATTAGCTGATCCCACTGTTACGTGTTTCATTTTTTGATGAGATTAATTAGTTCCATAATTGACTGATTGTTTAAATGGTTGTACACAACAGGTTTCATAATCTAGTGATTTTAAAGATGATTTCATTCCATACACGCGTTCAATTTGATGTGATTTCCAACATTGCGTTCATTATCAAGTAGTATCCCTTTCAAAATGAAGCTTTCGTGTGTTGTATTTTATGATCAAAATATTTACTGTGATTTAAAAAAGCAATCAGCATGTGACGTGCAATGTAATTCAAAATAAGAAAATTTATGAATGCAGAATGAGAAAGAATGGCCTGTAATCGATGCATTGCCTTCATATGGAAAAGGAAGAGATGGTACAGAAAAAAGATATGCAAACTTTATAATGGGAACCAACCTCACTGATGTCGTTATCACAGGTTATCAAGTCATATTCCAATATTGCTAATTCATGCATGTTGATTAGAAATTCCATTGTTTATGGTAAACGATTGATGCATGTAGGAAACAATGGAACTATTAATGGACAAGGTAAAATCTGGTGGGACAAATTCCACAAAAAACAGCTTAAATACACCCGCGGATATTTGATAGAACTCATGTACTCTGATCGCATTCTCATTTCTAATCTCACATTGGTAGACTCCACCGCATGGAACATTCATCCAGTTTACAGCACGTAAGCAGTCACATGTACACAATTAGTCCCACTATTATTGTTTTATATATACTTCAACGTTGGTAATACCATGCATGCATGCAGGAACGTAGTAGTACAGAACATAACAATCCTAGCCCCAGTTCGATCCCCAAACACAGATGGAATAAATCCAGATTCATGCTCAGGTGTTCGCATAGAAGACTGCTACATAGTATCAGGAGACGACTGCATAGCAATAAAGAGCGGCTGGGACCAATACGGGATAAAGGTAGGGATGCCAAGTCAGCACATCATCATCCGACGGTTGACGTGCATTTCACCCACCAGTGCAGTGATAGCCCTCGGATCAGAAATGTCTGGCGGCATCCGTGATGTACGAGCAGAGGACATCACAGCCATCAATACTGAATCGGCGGTCCGGATAAAAACTGCTGTAGGTCGTGGCAACTACGTGAAGGACATATATGTAAGACGCATGAAACTTTATACCATGAAGTATGTTTTTTGGATGACGGGTAACTATGGAAGTCACGCTGATGATAAGTGGGATAGAAATGCTGTACCTGTGGTAACTAATATTAACTATAATGATGCTGTGGCGACCAATGTTACTATAGCTGGGAAGTTGGAGGGAATTGAGAATCATCCCTTTACAAATATTTGCATGTCCAATGTGCATGCTCAGATGTTTAATCCTAAGTCTAAGAAAATATGGAACTGCACTTATATTGAGGGAGTTTCGAGTAATGTGCAGCCCACACCTTGCATTGCATTGCCGAGCAAGGGAGTCGAGACATGCCCTTTTCCTTCTGATAGGTTACCTGTTGAGGATGTTCACTTTGGTACTTGCCATTAATTTTTATATTACGAAGGATCAAATAATGTTACAAATATAGCACAATGTGTGATCAAATTGAACTTTGTCCCTATATTGTACTCTTTTATCTTCTTCTTAGATAAAGATATATAAATATTGATCAGATGTTTGCTTGTGCAATTTTTAGTTACCTGGTATATATTATATTCTTCTATAATATTAGTTTGAGTTTGTTTTGTTGAAGTGATTGTTGACCGTAGCAGCGAAAGTTGTTAATAAACAATAAATGAATCGTGGGCCTCAGTCAAAATTAGAATTATATGTAGTGTGTTATGAACTACGAGGATAGTAAAATATGTACTGAGTAGGAATTGCAAGATTACTTTGCTATGTTTTATCTGCCTTGTTAAGCGACCCTGATTTATATGTAATAACAATGGTATGTTTGTGAACATAACTCGGTAAATTTCCTTAGTAAGATATATCAAGATTAAACTGTACTGGATCTTTTAATATAAGCTCCTTGATATTTTCACGGTATATAACAGCAGTTGTTCAAAATCAAAATTGAATGCTTGTGAGCATATCAATAAGGAAATACAAGATAAGGGGCGACAGTTAAGATTCAGAATGAACTCAAAATCAGATTGTAAGCAAGAAGAACTGTGATGTTCTAGGGTTTTCGAGTATTTGAAGTTGTATCCGGTTCTTTTACCCCTTCTCTTTGTATTAGTGGGCTGGGCCCGATTTACTCTTTTATTCAAAAAAAAGAATGAAGTAAATTGTATATTCATTTTATTTCAGAAAAAATAATGTTACAACCGCATGTGCATTACATTACTTTTTTTTTTTTTTTTTTTGAAAAAAGTAAATGGGCCAGGCCCAAAATCAATGTACAAGACGGGTAAAATGAAAACCCGAACCAACAAACCCGAACACTCAACAAACCCTAGGCAGAGCCGACTCAAACCACACCAAAATCACAAACAAAAAGGAGAAAAAACAACCGAAGGAAAATGGCGATGAATCCCTTCAGCCCATCAAAAGATGAAATAATCATTGAAAAATGCTTCAAGGAGGCTCTATGATTACTGATCCATCATGATCTATGAGCTCGAGAACATATCTGGATTATGGAGGATTCCATATTCTCGATTTCTTCTTAGAGATGCTCTCTGAGTATTTAGCGTCTGCTTTAAAATTATAGTTGGTAGATCCATCTTTCTCTTGGGTCAAGTTGCCAATGTTGTAGCTGATAAGCTTAATTGGGCCATTCCGACAGTCGACTTTGTAAAAAAGCTTGCTTTTGTCATTTATAATGTCATTCCTGCTGCTTTCGCCTCTTTCCCAAACAGATATGTGATAAGTGTTACCATTCAGCTTGCTTATATAGCTTTGCTCTTCAGTTCTATGCAGGAATTGATCAGTATTAATTGATGTATTTTGATGCAGGAGGGGATCCAGCTTCGTTGCTACTTCTCTGGAAGTGCGGTAATTCCTGCTAATATCAGGTAGAAAATTATTGGTGAGATATTTTCTATTGTCTTTTATTGCACAATTATTAAAGTAATGTCCCTGTATACTTCCCTTGCAGGAGCAACTCTTGGTATTAGGAGAGTAATGGCCGCCTCCAGTAGTTGAAGTGCTGGCGATGCTGGCTTCTCTCCTCTGGGTACCATGGATTCGAAATTTATCAAACTGAGGGAAACAACTTTGGGGAAATTCATTATTTGTTTTCCCCCTTTGTAAGTATAATTCCATACTGGCAGCAACTTCATCCTGATCATTGTGCTCTTCAAGTAGCTGATAAAATTGAGATTTGTTTTTGCTTGCTTTCTGACTCAAAATGTGGAAATCTATTTCAATGTTTTTCCAGATTTTAATGGCATCTGTTTTCTTGTTCGAATGTTGCCTAGCATTTCTTTCTTTCCATATGTGATATATGGCAGTTGTTAGCATTATGCTAGCTTTATTGAATTTCTCTGATTTGAAATTGAAGCTTTCCTGAATGTATTGAATACTGTCTTTAATGCTTTGCATTGGCTTGTTTTGACTGAAAAAGAGTTTATTCTTTGCAATGAACCAAATGTGCCTTGAAAAAATGCAATCAAAAAATAAGTGATCAGCTGATTCACTTTCCATATTGCAAAGAAGGCACTTGGTATCAAAAAAATTATTTTTGCTCCATTTTTTGCATCTGTCTCTGGTTGGTAATCTATTTAACAGTGCAAAGTAAGCACAATGCGCCATTTTTGGACAATTTGCTTTATTCCAAATAACACTGCACCATTCCATATTTGTTTCAAATCCTTTTAAATAATCCCAAGTAGCTTTGAAGGAAAATTTCTCTCTTTTTGAAAGCTTCCACTTCCAGCAATCTGTTGCTGAATTTGGATCAATTTCAATTTTTTCAATGGCATTTTTGAAAATAGAAGCAGCTGGATGATTGTTAGGATTCCACTTATGATTTTCAATAATACTATCCACTTTTAAATTGGCTCCCCCAAAGTATATAAGATTAGTCCAACCAAGCAAACTGATTAAAGATTTACCATTTATCCATGGGTCGAACCATAGGCTAGTTTTCTTTCCATCCTTGAATTTTCTATCCAATAAATTGATGCCTTTATTTCTGCTATTTAAGATGGATTTCCAAGTGTGTGAGTGGTGATTTTCAGCTGGCATAGTCCAAAAATTTTTGTTTTTGGCATATTTGCAAATCATCCATTTAGCCCATAATGATTTACCTTCTATCAATTTCCAAAAAAGCTTCATACTACAGGCTTCTTTTAAATCATTGATGTTTCTTAGACCCAAACCACCTGCCTCTTTTGGTTTACAAACTGTGTCCCAAGAAATTTTATGATTTTTCCCTTTCCATAAAAAATTTGCACAAATTCTCTCTATTTTGCAAATAGCAGATTTGGGGATATTGTGAGTTTGGATCCAAAACATGATGATAGCTGTGATGACAGTGTGAACAAGCTCTAACCTTCCAGCAATAGATAGAAGTCTGCTAGACCAATTTTCTATTTTATTTTGAATGATGTCAATTAGTTTAGAACAATCCTTGGCTGAAAGTTGATTGGTGCTGAGAGGGAGACCCAAATATTTGACAGGCAGTTGCCCTTCATTTATTTTTAATATTTGAAGAATTTCCCCTTTATTAGCACAATTTTTACTAAAATAAGCTTTACTTTTACTCTCATTGATTTGGAGACCAGCAATGTTTTCCATTTTTTCCAATATTTTAGCTAAAGATTGAACACTGTTGATATCTGCATTCATAAAAATAAGCAAATCATCAGCATATAGAAGATGAGTAATGCTAGGAGAGATTCTATTAACAGGCCTGAGATTTCCTCTTATTTGTTCCAATTCCATTTGAATTGAAAAATATTCCATAGCAATTGTGAACAAATAGGGGGAAAGAGGATCCCCTTGTCTAATTCCCCTGTTACTAGAAATAAAACCACAGGGAGATCCATTAACTAAAATAGAAAAAGAGGCAGAATCAATGCATTCTTTAACTAAGTCACAAAATTTTTTATGAAATCCCATTTGCCTCATCATATATATGATAAAATGCCTATTAATCTTGTCAAAAGCTTTGTGAATATCAATTTTGATGCAGACTTTATTCTTACAGCCCCTATTAAAGTTTCTGATAAGTTCATGAGCCAAAAGAGAATTCTCAATGATTTGTCTACCTGGAATGAAAGCACATTGATTTTCAGAAATCAGATATTTAAGAAAAATTTTTATTCTATTACTTAAAATAGAAGCTATAATTTTGTAAATAAAGTTACAACAGGCAATGGGCCTGTAATCCCCTAAATCTGAGGGAATTTTAACCTTAGGAACTAAAGTAATAAAAGTATGATTTAAGCTTTTGAGAAGCTTTCCAGATGTAAAAAATTCTTTTATAACTTCATGAATAATATTTTTGAAATCCTCCCAGTGTGTTTTGTAAAATTTTGCCCCAAAACCATCAGGCCCTGGGCTTTTATCTATGTTTGATTCAAAAATAATTTTTTTAATTTCTACCAACTCAACAGGGGCAAGAAGAATATCACTACTACTTTCATTGAGTAAAAATTTTGCTTCAATATTTGGGAAATCATTCTTATAATCATTGGAATTATAGAGGTCAGAAAAATAATTGATAGCCATATTTTCTAAACTAGAGACATCATTCAAAGTAGCACCAGTAGAATCAAGGATTTTACCAATATCATTGATTTTTTTCCTAGATGTCATCTTGGCATAAAAAAATTTACTAGATTCATCACCTTTAGTAAGCCATTCAACTTTGGCTTGCTGCCTCATGTTAATTACTTGAACATGCAGACTATGACATAATTTATTTTGGAGTTGAAAAAAATGGTTAATTCTGGATTTGTCTGAGCTATCAAAATCAATGTTGTTTTGGGCAATCTCACATTCTTCCCTGATAATTTTGATATTGTCTCTGTTCCTATTTTTATTCCAGTTTTTTAAGTTGACTTTGATATTCTTGAGAATTCTTTTAAATTTGCTTTGGGCAGAGCCACTATTTATAGAAATAATACTGTTTTTGACAGTATCTTTATAACTTTTATCATATGTCCACCCATTAACAAATCTAAAAGGAATATTTCTACTAATATTATCATGACCAGAAAAATTAATAAGCAGGGGGGTATGGTCACTAGTAGCTTGAGGGAGAGTATAGCAATTGAAGTTAGGAAAAGTATTTACAAATAAATGATTGATAAGAATTCTGTCAAGTTTACAATGAATGTTCCTGTAAACCCCAGATTTCCAAGTGAATTGATTCCCTTTAATACTGGGTTCAATTAAACCAGTTTCCAGAAAAAAGTTGTTAAAAAATTCTAACTTACTAAAAGGAATGGGAATACCTCCCCTTTTTTCAGAAGAGTGAAATACAGTGTTAAAATCACCTATTATAATCCAGGGTTTAGACATATTGGAGTTTAAAGATTTAATATCATTCCATAATAAACTTCTTTCCTTTTCACTATTTGAAGCATAAATAAAAGAGATTTCAATTTGGAATCCCCCTTTATTTAGGAATTTACAATGTATAAATTGGAAGTTAGTAAAATATTGGCTAAGACTCCAAATATTTGGGTCCCATATTACCATTATTCTACCATTTCCCCCCATATTATTATTGTTAATAACATCCCAATTTTTCAGATATCTATCATGTAAATTGCAAATATTAGAATCATCAAGCTTATGCTCAAGGATACCAACAATGCTTGGTTTTTTTGTGAGAATTAGATTAGTCAAATCTAATTTTCTTTCATGGGAATTTAACCCTCTAACATTCCAAGTAATCATATTCATATGATGATAATAATATAATATGAATGATTAGGATACATAAAGGATATCACAGCTTCATACTGAAAGACTGAGATTGTGATCCTCCAGCTTTCCTTTGTCTCTTTTATCCTCTATGCATTCTGAATTTTTATGCCCATTTCTTTTTAATGGTTTTTTACCTTGAATTTTCAGATAATCAGACCACCTTGGATTTTCTTTTACATATTTTTCCTGAAATTCATCTTTTCCAGAGCTTTCTTCTATCTCTTGAGAAAGAATATCTTGTAGGTTTTTTATTTTGCTTTTCTTCCTTTCTTTTTTCTTCTTTTTTGATGGAGGAGATGAATTTGGAATTAGTTTTATGGCTTTTTGGACTAAATCTTCTGAGATTTCTTTATGACAGTTTCTAGAACCAATTTCCCTGATTGCATCTCTAGCAGTTGTTATTTTTGGAATTGTATTTATTACCAAAGGAATTATTTCACTTGCATTTTTTGCTTCATCAGGTGAGTGCACTTCACCATGATCCGAGTTTGAATCCAAAATAGTAGGAGTGATATCATTTCTCTTTACCTGATTTGATGGTTCTTCAGAGATTTCAGCCATTATTTGATCTGGAACTATCTGCTGGTTTGAAACATCAGAGACATTCACATTTGTAGACATATCCATTATGCAGTCTTTATTATTAAAATTTTCGAAGAACTTTATTTTCCCTGTTAGAGAATTATCAGGGACACAGAATTCTTGAATCTTTTCTTGCTGTCTGCCATAAGAAATTGTATCCATGATGCTTTCTTGATTATTTTCTGATAACAATGCCTTTTCTTTGATGATTGAAGAATCTTTCTGCTTTTCTTTCCAAATCATTTTAGAAGAACAGATTTCAGTTAAATGCCCAAAACATTTGCAATTTGAACAAATTGGTGGAATCCATTCATATTCAATATTTTGAACTAATGTTTCTCCATCATGCATTGTTATATGGGCTTCATCAGGAAATTCTGAATTTGCATTAATTTCAACAAGGATTCTTGCATAACTTAATCTTGTCTCCTTTGCAGTTGGTTCATCAAGCTTTAGAGGAATTCCCACAACACTTGCTATTGCCTCAAAGGCTTCTTTATCCCACAATTTTAAACTTAATTCTGGCAAACGAATCCACACTGGAATAGTGGATAGTAAATCCCTGTCAAAAGCAATTTTACTGCTCCACTTTTTTTAAAATGATTAACTTTCCATTAATGAAATATGGACCCCCATTTATAGCTTTTTCACAGTCACACTCAGCCGTAAATTTGATCACAAAAAAACCATTATTTCTTGAAAAAATTTCAAAGTTGCTCACTGGATTCCATGTTCTTTGAACAAATGCTTTAAAATGATGATAAGAAGGTCTATTACCGTATACGTAAGCTATTACCGAGCAGCCCCACTTTGTCTCTGTTCTTTTACTGACACCTTCTTTCATAACAACCATTTTCTTTTTGTTAATGGTTAGAGGTGCTTGGTATTTCAGATCGAAATCAGGTCTGAGACCCCCTTCTCTAATTAAATCTGCCCATGAAGATGCTTTATTTGAGGAAGACCCTTTGCTATTATACTGCAATGAATTTGTGCCTGAGCTGTCTTGCTTCTTTTGAACTGTGGTTGAATAATTTGGTGCAGCATGTGAATACTGATTAACAATGGATTTAGAATTGCTAAATCTTGTATTCCTGTTACCATTGCTGGACAAATTCGCAAGCTTTTTACTAAGGTTCTTTGCTGGAGATTGTTGGTGAAAGGTCTTCCCTCTGTAGCGGCGGTTTTTCACAAGTTGAAAACCCTCATTGTCGATTTCAGGTTGCACCTCCTTGAGGGAAGAAGAAGAAGGGGGATGAAGAGGAGGAGGCTCGGGTGATATAGACTTGCTGACCTTAGAGATCTGATTAAAGCTATTTTCCATAAGAAATTGAAACTATTTTGAATTCTTGATTTTCTTAAAACCTGTGCATTTTACTGCATTACATTACTTTATATAGGGTAAGCCTGTTGACCTAGTCTCTTGCAAAGCTGTATGATTGAACATAATATTACATAACTGCACTTTACAATACGTTATATGTTGAAACTTAGTCTTCTGCAACACCTTATAATTACGTTATTATTCTTTCCTCAGTTCTAGCTAGGGTTTCTCCTTCATCCTCAAATTCGCCGTTGAAATTCTTAATTTTTAGATCCTGTTTTAATTGGCAAAAATTCTTCGCCAATAATGATTTAGTGAGTATATCTGTTCTTTGATAAAAGGCTAGAACATGATTTATGCAGAGCTTTCCTCTGTTTACTTGTTCTCGCCCAAAATACGAATCGAACTTCATGTCTTTTGTTCTTGAGTGTAAGATCGGATTCTGATAGTGATACCGCACTCAAGTCAACACACCGTACTACTGATTTGCTATTGATCTCGACTTTGATTTCGTTGAGAAGTGATTCTAGCCACATCACTTCGGTTGTGGTGCTTGTGAGGCTTCTATACTCTGATTCAATACCGGATCTTGATACTATGGGTTGTTTTCTCGAGCATCATGATGCTAGACTCTCACTTAAGAAGACGCAGTAACATATAGCCGATCTTCGGTCGTCTGGATCTGATGCCCAATCTGTGTCCGCAAATCCAGTGAATGCTATTTCCAATCTGGTTATGGTTGCATACTATGAAGCTCCGACAATACTCCTGTATTCTTTTTCATTTGCTATTGATTCGCCTCCGTGTTTAGATAGAGTAGATTTCTAATCATGGGTGTTGGCAGAGACTTAGCTTGATGCATTTTTGTCTTGAAAACTAGGTCTTTGGTATACTTTTTTCGACATAAGTGCATCTTTGAGCTTGACACTCTGTTTACTTCTATCCTTAGAAAGTACTTGAGTTTTCTTAATTCTTTTATTGCGAATTGCTGGTCTAAATTTTGAACTACATAATTGATCTCCTCTGCACTACTTTCGATCATTATGAAGTCATCCATATATATTGAAATGTAAGTTGTAGCATCCATGTCAAATTTGGTGAAAAGAGAATTAATAGACTTTGATGGTTGATAATTTAAACTGATGAGTGTCGTTTTTAGTTTGTCAAACCATACCTTAGGAGCTTGCTTTTGTCCATATATTGCTTCATGTATTGCACACTGCATCATTCTTTCTTGATTGTCTGAATACTTGTGGTTGTTCCATGTTGTTGTACCTCAAACCGAACTACTATTGTACCAAAATCTGAATCTGCATTGTCTTTTTTTTTGGCTGAGTCGCACACTAAGTCGCTCTCTTTAATGCGATTTGCGGCTTAGTCTTAAGGTGTAAAGCTATCTATCACTCACTCTATTCTCAGGATAAAACAACCTTCAAAATTGTATCAATTTGATATTTGCACTATAGCAAATTGTTTTAAATATAGCACTTTCTAATTTAATTTCTTGTAAAGTTTCTTAAAAAGAGAAAAATGCAGAGGACAAACAAAAAGAAAATAGTCTATTATTAACACTTTCTCTTCTGCCTATATGTCGTTTAAATATGCAGAATGAAAATTGTGTGCATTGCTGTAGTGAGGGAATGTTAATGGATTTGTTGTGATTTAAAATGAATTATAATACCATTAACTTTTGCAGCGGCTCAATAATAATAGTTTATGAATATATACTATCGTTATACATTTGCAACGGTACAATTATAATAATGACTCAAAAATATATGATCATTATACATTTGCAACGGCTCAATTATATTAATGGCTCATAAATATATAATCATTAACCTGTTTTTATTTATTTTTTAATTGATTCACTTAACGTTCCAACATAGGTATAACTCTTCATGAAGTTCACCATTCAGGAATGCGTTGACACATAATTGTCTAATATCTCATCCTTTATGTAAATCTATGGTTAAGATAACTCTTGTGGTGGTTGGTTAGACTACTAGAGAGAAAGTTTCTTTGAAGTCAAAGCTATGTTGTTGAGTGTAGCCCTTTGCAACCAATCTTGCCTTATATTTCTAAATTTTACCATCTGGATTTTTTTTATCTTGTATGTCCATTTGCACCCAAAAATATTTTTGTGTTTGGATAGAGAAACTAGGCTCCAAGTTTTGTTTTTCATTAGTGCAATGTATTCCTCGTACGTTGCATCTCTCCACCTTTTATTGCTAGCTGCTTGCTCAAATGTTTCTGGCACTTCACTGTTTGCACTTGTAGCATATAGGTTTGGTTTAAATATTATACTCTTGGACCTTTTTTTATTTCATATGGTGTCCTCTTGTTGGTTGTTCTCGACGTATACTAGTTATTTTTTCTGCATTTTGCTCTTAGTTTTTTTTTCCACTGCTTGTCTGTTGATTACTTACATCTGAAATAGCTTGTGTAGGATATATAACTTATGCAGGTTGCTGGAGTGATTCAGAATTGTCTCAACCCAACCCATAGTGGTACATATTGTGTTGAGCATTTGGATCGCTCTAGTATTCCTTTGCATGCTTCTCATTTTCATTGTTGGACACAATTGGAATAGGTGGGATGGACGACTTTAGGTTGTATACTTTGCTTGTGGTCTTCATACTTGAGATTGCAAATGAAAAGATGTTCTCATTAAGTACAACATGCATTGAGATGAATATCTTTCCATTGCTATCCAAGCATTCTGATTTCTGGCATATCCTAAGAAGGTGCATGGGGTAAACCTAAAATTGAATTTATGTGAGCACCCAAAGGTATTTAAATTCTAATAATTCGGTCTTACATTATGTAGTACTTCCGTTGGACTTTTGCCTTCTAAAACTTTACTGGAAAATCTATCAATCAAGTAAGCTGCAGTTGCAAATGCATCTTGCCAAAATTTCAATGGAAATGCTTGTACTAGTAAATTGGGACTGGTTTCTACTACTGTATTTCTCTCAATTAAGTCGTTTTGTTTAGAGGTATATGGACATATCATTCTGTTCACTATCCCTTTTTCTTGAAAGAAATTTTTGAGTTGCTTATACTCTATGCCCCCATCAATTTGTATTACGTTTACCTGTTGATTCATTTGGTTCTCTATTTGATTAATGAAAAAAATATCTGCATTATAAGTTTCAAATTTTGATTTCAGAAAGTATATCCATGTATGCTTGGTATTTGAATCCATAATCAGAGTTTGTCGGTGCTGGGTCCCTACAAGTCAATTGCAGTAAGTTGCAATGGCTTAGTATATATAGTTTGTGATTCTGGGAATGTCAACTTGTGACTTTTTCCCATTTGAGAGTAAGTGCAAATATAGTGTAGACGTATGTTTTTAATAGTATTATCATTATCATCTAGTATCCTCTTTACAATGCTTATACTAGGATGCCATAATATATAATGCCATACATAAAAAGTGTAGGAAATGCATATTACGGATAATAAAGCAGAATTAACACCGAGGAGGAGGGGGGGTGAATAGTGTTTCATTAATTTTATGAATCTTTTTGAAATCTTTTCTAATTAAATCCAAACAGATGCAATTTACAAATACAGAAATAATCATAGAATTAGATATAGATGCAAATAGTAAATAAAAGTACTAAAGGAAAGAACACACTGGAATTTTATACTGGTTCGGAGTTACCATACATCCAGTCCCACTCAATTTCTTATGAAGATTTCTTTTCAAATATAGTATTGATATTACAACCTCGATTTCAAGGCCATGAAGTACACCCTTCTGTTTCTGAGTCTAGGGAAAACACTCTTGATTTAACCAGGATACAAGATCACCTAGTTGATTTACGGGCTACAATCACATCCAATTGATTTACGGGCCACAATCACACCATTTCCAATCACACTTTAATAGAAAGAGAGTCGATACACTTCTTTGATTATAAATGATCATATAACTCTGAATAGCACTGAGATCTTTGAGAGAGAGTGGTAGAAAATCAAATTAGAGATGATCGAGTTTGATTCGCTTAGAATTTCTGTAGAGTTTTGTTAAAACATTTGAAATATAAGAGAATATTTGAGTGGAGAAGAAGGAGTGAAGAAATGAAGAAAAACTAACTTAAAATTCGTTGAAAACAACTGGTATTTATAGGAGAACGACTTTCATGTCCATTCGTGAAAGGTTATGACGAATAAACACTTCTTTTGAAAAATTGAATTTTAAATTCTACGGCTACGATGTCGACATGGCGGGATGAGGGATGTCAACATGCCTATTTTATTTTTGAAAATAGATTGTGCTTTAAAATAATTTATATTCTAAAACTTGACAAAATAATTTCTAAACTTTGTAAACTATTTTGAATATAGTTTAAGCTTATAAAAGAGTTTTAGAAAGTAATCTATATATAACCTATAATATAAAAGTAATACTAAAAACTAAATATAGATTTATTTAAAGCTAAAATATTAAAATCAAGAGACAGTTTAAAAACAAGAGATGATTTTGAAATTAATATGATTAAAAATAGTTTTGAATTAAGGCTAAAATATTTAAATTGATAGAGATGACTTTAAAAAGATAGTTTTGAAAAAATAAATTATTTTGAAAATTTCGTTGATTCCATTCCACTAGAGAAGGTCGTGGGTTCCATCCCACTAAAGAGGTTGTGTTCCATCCCATTATTAAAAAAAGATGGTGGATTCCATTCCATAATTAAAATTCCGAATAAAGATTTTAGTGCTATTATGAAGTTTTAGCATAAATCTAGATAATATTAGTTATCTTGATATTTTGAACTCTTAATAGTCTTGATATCTTGAACTCTTGATACTCATGATAGCCTTGATATCTTGAACTCTTTATACTCATGAGTCTTCAGTCTTGAATTCATCAGTCTTGAATCTTTATGATGTACAGTCTTCATTCTCAGTACCTGCATATACATATATATCTAGACAAGAATATTAGTATTTATATTTTATAACAAGTCCTAAGGCTGTTGTCATCAAAACCATCATATCAAGAACTAACAATCTCCCCCTTTTGATGATGACAATCTTTGTTTATAAAATCTACTCCAACAAATTTTGATTCAACTCCGACTCCCTCTTATTCTAACAACTCCCCCTTAATCTACTTACTCCTTCTTAATCTAAGCCTATCTAACCTATTTTATAATTCTCTCCCTTTGTCATCAACAAAAAACTAAGCCTAAACTCATAATTTTCCCTTAAACTAATACTATAGAACTAAATGCTAATAACGAAGTATAATAAGAGAAACATAAATCTAATTTTAATATATATTAGGTTATTATATCTATATTCTATATATATCAGTTGTAGAACAAATACCTAGTTCTCTTCTTAATTTAGTAAAGGTTGATTGATTCAAGGGTTTGGTTAGAATATCGGCTATTTGATTCTTAGTGTTGGTAAATTCAAGAGAAATAATCTCTTTACTTATACTATCTCTAAGAAAATAATGTCTGATATCAATATGTTTGGTTTCTGACATGATGAGTAGGATTTTTGGTTAAATTTATTGCATTTGTATTGTCACAATAAATTTGTGATTTTGAAATATTTAATTCAAAATCCTTTAGGGTCTGTTACATATAGATAACTTAAGAACAATCCAAAGCAGCAGAGATATATTCTGCTTCAGTTGTTTATAGTGTGACAGTATTTTGCTTTTTACAAAACTAGAAAACCAGAGAATGTCCTAAAAAGTAACAAGTTGCGCTCGTACTTTCTCAGTCTGATTTACAACCAGCATAGTCAGCATCACAATATGAGATTAAATCAAATGATACATTTTCAGGGTAAAATAGGCCATAGTATAAGGTGTATTTAGCATATCTTAGAATACATTTAACAGCTTTTAAATGAGTTCTTTGGTTTAAGATTGGTACATTGCACAGAGACAAACACTATACATGACATCAGGCCTACTCGTAGTTATATAGAATAGTGATCCACTAATTTCCTTGTATAGTTTTTAATCAACATCTTTTGACAGTCTTCTTTATTTAAGGGTTCATTGGTTGCCATAGGATTTTGTTTGCCACTCGCAGTAGTCATACCAAACTTACTAACTAGATCTCTAGCATACTTTTCTTGACTAATGAAAATACCACTATCCAATTGTTTTATTTGCAATCCTAAAAAGATAGTAAGTTCGCCCATATGACTCATCTCAAACTCTTTTTAATTATTTCAGAAAACTCTTTGTTCATTTCATTGTTTGTTGATCCAAAAATTATATCATCTACATAAATCTGTACTAATTGGATATCAATTTTGTTTCTTTTAATAAAAAGAGTATTATCTACTCTACTAATTTCAAATTTTGATTCTAATAGGTAAGATCTTAGTCTGTCATGCCAGACTCTAGGAGCTTGTTTTGGACCAGATAAAGCTTTCTTTAATTTGTAAACATGATTTGGAAACTTTTCTTCTTCAAAAAGAGGAGGCTGTTCAACATAAACAACCTCTTCAACAATACCATTAAAAAAAGCACTTTTGACATCCATTTGAATTAATTTTAAATTGTTGTCGTTTGCGCAAGCAAGTAGAATTCTAATGGCTTCTCGTCTTGCTATGGCTGCAAAGGGTTCATCATAATCTATTCCTTCTTCTTGACAATTATCTTGCACGACTTTACCGAGCTTTATTTCTAACAACTCACCTTGTTCATTCATTTTATTTTTATAAACCCATTTGGTCCATATTATAGTTTTGTTCTCATGTCTAGAAACAAGTTCTCATACATCATTTTTGTTGAGTTGGTTCAGTTCTTCTTGCATAGCAAGAATCCATGAATCATCAGAATCATCAGATGATGCTTCCTTTGGATTTTTGGGTTCAATAGGTTATATAAAAGCTATATTACTCATCATGTTTAGTTGATTTCTAGTCCTAACAACAGATTCATTATTTCCTAGTATGTTTTCTATAGGATGATCTTTTAAAAGCCCAATCCTTTTATTAGGATGAACAGTTTCACAATTTGTTTCATTTGATTCATTATTTAATGTAACAAAATCATCTTCATCGTTTATTTGAACAAAATATTTGAATTTTTTATCAAAAGATACATGCATTGTTTCTTGAATGGTGTTAGTTTTAACTATGCTTTACTTCTATTAGAATATCCAATAAAGATTCTTTTATCGGCTTTAGGATCAAATTTATCCAAATTGTCCTTTGTATTTAGAATAAAGCATTTACTTCTAAAAACTTTAAAATAAGATACCTTTGGTTTCTTATTGAAAAGAAGTTTATATGGTGTTTTATTGGTTAGAGGTCTAATTAAAATCCTATTCAAAATGTAACAAGCTGTAGCGACTGCTTCATCCCAAAAATATCTTGGCAATTTACTATCTAAAATCATAGTTCTTACACAATCTTGAATCCTTTTATTTTTACGCTCTAAAGCTCCACCTTGTTGTTGAGTTCTTGAAAAAGAAAAATTATGAGTTATTCCTTTTTTACTATAGAAATTGTCAAAATTTCATTTTCAAATTCTCTACCGTGATCACTACAAATAGTTTTGATTTTTAAAGAAAGTTTATTTTGAATTCTTTTTGCAAAAGTTTTAAATAAATCAAAAGCATCACTTTTATGTTTCAAAAAAATTATCCATGTAAATCTAGAATAATCATCTATAATTACAAAAACATATTTAATGTGATTTATTGACTAAATTTGAGATGGACTAAACAGATCTAAATGAAGTAACTCAAGGGGTTTTGAAGTTGAAAACATATCTTTCAATTTAAATGACCTCTTTCTAAGTTTTACTAATTGATAAGAATCACATATACTATCTACTTTAAAATCCATTTTTGGAAGACCTTTTACTAGATCATGTTGTGAAAGTCTATACAAGAGTTTGAAATTCAAATGCCCAAATCTTATATGCCAAATCCAAGAGTCACTTGTATGAGCCAAAAGATATAGGTTATCATTTGAGATTTTCATACTCAGAATATAAATATTTTTCTTCCTAATTCCTTTAAAGATAGTATTTGGTTTATTATCTTCGATGTGACACTTATCCTTTTCAAATTAATTTTGTAGCCCTTGTCACATAGTTGACTTATGCTAAGTAAATTATGTTTTAGATTCCTAACTAATAGAACATCAAAAATAGTAGGAGTTTTAGAGTTACCGACATTATCGATGCCAATTACATATCTTTTTGAATTGTCTCCAAAGTTGACCATTCCTCGATCTTCATAAATTATGTCATCTAATATCTCCGGATTACCAGCTATGTGTCTTGAATATCCACTATCAAGTATCCATTTGTTTTTCTTGATTTGCACCATTTGTCCATCGAGTATTGATTCTTCAAAAGCTGTATAACACATCTGTTCCTGCATAACACATCTATTTAGTGGATAACTTGATTTTCTATAATAACTATATGTAGAATTATAAGACAATGATGATTTAGATAGTTTTGAACGAGTGTTAACAGAATCTCCAAGAACTTCCGTTTTAGACTTTTCCAAAATTCAGATTATGATAACTTTGAAAACCAATGCTCTAACCAAATATAGGAAATGTGGATTATGGATCTTAAGGCAGAATTAACACTAGAGGGGGGAGGAGTGAATAGTGTTTAATTAATTTCATGAATTATTTTGAAATCTTTCCAAATTAAATCCAAACAGATACAATTCACAAACACTGAGACAACCACAAAATCAGGCATAGATGCAAATAGAAATAAAAGCAGTAAATGAAAGAACACATCGAAATTTTATACTGGTTTGGAGTCCAGTATCATACACTTTCTTGTGCAGATTTCTTTTCAAATATAATATCGATATTACAACCTCGATTTCAAGGTCATGAGATACACCCTCCTGTCTTTGAGTCTAGGGCAATCTCTCTTGATTTAATCAGGTTACATGATCACCCAATTGATTTATGGGTTACAATCACACCCAATTGATTTACGGGCTATAATCACACCATTTCCAATCACACATTGATAGAGAGATACTCAATACACTTCTTTGATCACAAATGATCCTATAACATTGAATAGCACTGAGACCTTTGAGAGAGAGTGTGGCATAGAATCAAATTAGAGGTGATCGAGTTTGATTCACTTAGAATTTTGATAGAGTTTTGTTGAAATATTTGAAATATAAGATAATATTTGGGTGGAGATGAAGGAGTGAAGAAATAAAGAAAAACTAACTTAAATTCATTGAAAACAATTGGTATTTATAGGAGAACAATGGCCATGTCCATTCGTGAAAGGTTATGACGAATAGACACTTCTTTTGAAAATTTGAATTTTAAATTCTATGGCTACCATGTCGACATTGCGGGATAGGGGATGCCGACATGCCTATGTTATTTTTGAAATTAGATTTTTCTTTATAATGATTTCTATTCTAAAACTTATCAAAACAATTTCTAAACTTTGTAAACTACTTTGAATATAGTTTAAACTTATAAAAGAGTTTTAGAAAGTAGTCTTAAAATATATAATCTACAATATAAAAGTAATATTAAATACTAAATATAGATTTCTTTAAAGCTAAAATATTAAAATCAAGAGATAGTTTAAAAAACAAGAGATGATTTTGAAACTAATATAATTTCAAATAGTTTTTGAAATAAGGCTAAAATATTTAAATTGATAGAGATGAGTTTAAAAAATAGTTTTGAAAAAAATAATCATTTCGAAAATTATGTGGATTCCATTCCACTAGAGAAGGTCGTGGATTACATCCCACTAAAAAGGTCATGGGTTCCATCCCACTATTAAAGCGAGAAGGTGGATTCCATTCCACAATTAAAATCCGAATAAAGATTTTAGTGCTATTAAGAAGTTTTAACATAAATCTAGACTCTATTACTTATCTTGATATCTTAAACTCTTGAACTTGATAGTCTTGATATTTTGAACTCTTGATACTCATGATAGTCTTGATATCTTGAAATCTTAATACTCATGAGTCTTCAATCTTGAATTCATCGGTCTCGAATCTTTATACTGTACAGTCTTCACTCTCAATACGTGCATATATATATATATATATATCTTGCATATACATATATATCTAGATAGGAATACTAGTATTTGTATTTTATAACAAGTCCTAAGGTTGTTGTCATCAAAATCATCATCTTAAGAACTAACGAAAAGGATTCCTAGTAGATTCTGATAGACTTGATTTTTCTATATTGCACTGCTTTCATGGATTGCTTAAGTGGTTAACATTTGATAAGTTGAGTCTACGTGGTCCACTAGGTGTATCACCCTATAATAAATTTTGTTTACTCTGTGTATCCTTAACTAGATAATGATTTGGGTAGAATTCAAAAAATTACATCATTGTCTTGTGCAAATTGTGATACAATAATTAAGTTTTTCCAAATTTTGGGGACCTTAACAGTTATTAAGATGCATAATTCTTTGACCTCTAATTTGTGCATATTGGGTATGTATGAAGTTAATGCAAGTTCCATTACCCATACAAATAGAATATTTACCTCTATACTTCTTGTTGCCTAAGTTCAAATTTTGCAAATTGTTAGTGACATAGTGAGTTGCACCTGAATCTGGGTACCAAACTTACAATATCCTTTGGTCTTGCTGCATCACCCATATTCAAGTTATGTGTCTTTGGTTCCTCTATTGTGTTTTTTTTAATTTCTGTTGCATACTTGCTAAATTTGCATTTATTCTTTCATTTCTTTGACCACTTGTGATCTAAGATGCATTGTAGCTTGAATCAAATTTAAAGTAGACTAGCTGCATGTCCTTGATTTTTATATATTTGACATTTTAGTCTGCTGTTATTCCACCAGCCTCCTCTTCCTTTGAATCTGCCTGATTGGTTTCTTGTGAAATTTTCATTTCTAATGTCATTCTTATTGTTGCTTCCAA
Source organism: Allium cepa (assembly GCA_030765085.1). NCBI lineage: Eukaryota > Viridiplantae > Streptophyta > Magnoliopsida > Asparagales > Amaryllidaceae > Allium > Allium cepa. The sequence continues at coordinate 301,917,531 of CM060928.1, read as the reverse complement.
GTTTCTTTTTCTTGAATTTGAAGCATAATTGGTTGAGAGATCTGTACCTTTTGACTTTTTCTACTCTATTCTTCCTTCATGAGCGAGAAGAGTGGCATGTACATATTGAAGTGTTGGTGTAGTTTCTCATGATGTGCTAACTGCAACAACTTCGTATTCTTTGCTCAGACCATTCATGATACTTAGTATATGTTCTATGTTAGATACTTTGTGACTAGCAGATTCAAGAAGGTTACAATATTTTTCATTTTTACAAGATATCCTCTTATTGATAAGTTGACTTTTCTTTGATTTTGTATTTTCCTTTTGTATTGCTTGATTTTAGCCGATGATTGGGAATTAAAAATTCGTTCTATTATTTACAAAATCTCTTGAGCAGTTTTGCACCCTACTATTTGTGGTTAAAGATTGACACTTATTGATGATAATAACCGGACACTCAATAGGCTATCTTGTCTTATGGAAGTGATGTATTCTTTGGTTCGAATCAACTTTCCTTCGCCGTCTATTGTGTATCTCTCTTAAATGGTTGTAGTTCCATGAATGTGATCTTCTAATCCATAGCCTCTTATGGTTGTCTCAACATGAAACTTCCAAAGTAGATAGTTTCCTTCATCAAGTTTAATGGTGATAAGTTGGGCTTTGGAATTTAATGAGGGACTTTAATGGGTCTTCTATTAGAATTTTTCTAGGTGGTATAGGATCTTAGCTATGGTAGAGAGGAGTATGAGGAGTGATTCTCATCTCCTTCTTTCATTGGTTATTGGATATGATGTGAGGATGATCAAGAAATGAGAAAGAACTTTAGGAACTAATGGTCAATGATGATATTAATGTGAAACTCAAGAGTGATCGCACTTTTTGATGGACAAAGGTGGTGAAGCCAAGAGTGGAGGTGATGACAGAAATCTGATTCACTTTCTAGCGAGGCAATACTTGAAGAACTAAGTTCTTGAAGAGATTTATTAGGTATACATGAGAATATGACTTCTCCGATGATGAAATTCTCTCTAAAGGGACAGAGATGCTGCTAGCTCCAAATGATGACTACTTTCCAATGGAGTTCCAATAAGGCACAAATATCTGATGCTATTAGGAACTGAAGCTCTAATACGATGTTTTGATTCCGAATGAGCTCAATGTTGATTGTAAGAAAGAAAAAGAATGAAGTAAATTGCATACTCTTTTTATTTCAGAAAAGATAATGTTGCAGTCACATGCACATTACTTTATATAGTGTAAACCTATTGACTAAGTCTCTTGTACAGCTGTATGATTGAAGATAATATTATTGTTAACTTGCCTTTTGGCAAGGCCGTAAACAAGTGGATTTAAATAAAATTGACTGCTCGCTTGTTATGACTCGAATACGATGGGTTTGAGCCAATTGGATGGATAAACGATTGGTCATAGATGGTTCGGTGTGGGTCGCTCGATCATGGTGGCTTGGTCGTACATGGCTCGGTCAAGGAGAGGAGACCATGCATGGTCCAGTCATGATGCATGAGCCAAGATGGCCTAATATGACTAGCGCAGTGAGTATGGCTCGGCAAGCATGGCTCGACATGAGTGGCTCCACTTGAGTGGGTCGGCAGATGTGGCTCAGTGGTGATCTAGATCGTCATTTCTAAGTCGGTCATGATGGAGTGGACCGACATAAGATAGTGGTTCGGCATGCTTTAGGTTGGTCGGGGATAGCCACTCGGTCGGTGTTGTGAAGGCTTTGGGTCGGTAGGAAGGTGGTTCGGTCATGATGGAGTGGATCGGCATGGTTGAGTGGATCGGGATTGGCACAGGATTATACTTGGGTCAATGCTCGAACATGCTCGGGTCGGCCTTTCATTTCAGGATCGGTAAGCCATGGGAAGAGCACTCTGGGTTGGCATCCATTAATGCTTTGGATTGGTAAGCGACAGGCTTCGGGTCAATACTCGAATATACACTGGTTGTCAACTTGGTTTCAGGGTCGGTCGGAATGATTGAGTGTGAGTTGTTTGCTTTGGGTCGGCACTAGTATATCCCCTAATCGATATAAGGAAGTAGATCGACAACAAACTATGGGTCTGGATGTTAAAGGATGGGATCATCATCATCTTGCTTCGAGTTTTGGTCTAGTTTACTCCGAGTCATGAGTAGGCCTGCTTTAGGTCATGCTCAGGGGATATTAGGTCGGCGTATTCTGAAATCAGGGTCGGTCGTAGTGTTGGGTTTTGGATTGGCTATGGTATTGATGGATCGGGATCATTTAGGAAGCCCAGCAACTCAGGTTTTGCCTATAAATACAACATATGGGGCTTCAAAAAGAGGATCTTCATTCTGTTTCCCTTCTTCTTCCTCATTAAAGATACCTGCCGTTATCGTTTTAAAAACTCTAGATTTTAACTGTAGTTGATTCTCATATCAGTAAAAAGGAAATTTCTGGAGTCGACGTAGGCCGTAGTCAGCCGATCCACTATAAATCCTCTATTATTACTGGTTTCTTTTTTTATTTTTACTATTCTTCATATTTGTACTCTCTACATACATTCTATCTATGATCTGTGATATGTGATTGTGATTTGGTACTTTCATCTGGATTTGGGTGTTAGTGACCAATTTTGGCGCTAACATTTTGGTGCTTTCACTGAGAAAGCTAGTACTCAGGGATTTGAAAGCTTGGATTTTGAATTCAAAGACTTGGGAGCTTGGATTTTGGAGGCTATGGCAAATCAATCAATAAGGAGACAAAGAACAGAAAGGAGTCCGCAAAAGGGAAGTCAGAAGGCTTCCTCTGGAGCTAATCAAGCCTCAATTTACATCTCTAGGGACGAGATGCAGACCTTGATGGATTCCATGCAGAAGCAGCTGATGAAAAGGCAAGAGGAAATGATGCAGACCCTTCTTAGGAAATTTGGACAGATAGGAACAAGAGGAGTTGTAGGAGCTTTGATCCATGGAGTTGGATCAGAAGGACTCAATAGGTAAGCAGATGGAGCGGATAAACAGAGGGAAGACCCCAATCAACAAACAATTATCAATCTGGATGGACCTAGACTCGGGGGCACACCACTAGGTAATGCTGGACTAATCCATGGAAGCATAACAGATGACGCTGCGCATCCTAGCGCCAATAGGAATATAGGAGTACGTGACGAGAAGTATATGCCAGAATTCCCTCGTGGACTTGGAGGGCCATTAGGAAATGGGGATGGGGGGCAACCCTTGGTAGATAACACTGGATTGGCTGACATCATCAGGCGAACTATTCGCGGTGGTCTGACAAACTGGGATTTGGAGGGAGCAAACAAAGTCCATTTACCTGTAACATTAGGATGGCTAGGAATCCACCCGATTTCAAGCTGCCCGCTCTGGAAGTACACAACGGTAAAACGGATCCCACTGACCACTTGATGAGGTACACAAGGCATGTGGAAGTGCTGCGGGAATCAGAGGAGGTTATGGCCTAGTGTTTCCCTCTATGCTTGATAGATATAACTGCTATGTAGTTCAAATAGCTAGAAGATGGATCTATTAGAACATGGATGGAACAGGTGGATAGTTTCTTGAAATAGTTTCAAGTTCACATCAAAAGGCCGAAGAATGTGATGACATTGACGTCAGTTAACTAGAGTACGGATGAATAGCACAGGACTTTCTTAACTCGGTTTAATGCAGCAGTTGCTTTTGGTGGATCGACTAGATCCATCAATGGTTCTAATGGCGACGGTGTCAGGAGTCAGGGATAATTCAGATTTCAAAGTATCGTTGATACTGTAACGACCCACAAATCGATGCCCTCTGAATCGACAATAATCCACACATATCCGACCCAAAAAGAACAAACCGATGGAAAATCAAGAGAAAGAAAAGAAGAGAGAAGAAAAGAAGAGAAGAAAGAGAGAAGATAAAACCAAACAGAACAATACAGAATCTCACATCACAGTGGAGAACATATAATATCATATCAATGATCTTTATGAAACAGAAACTGTATACACATACATCAATCAGAGTTCAACAATCAATCAATAGTTATCAGCCTGAATAGTTATAATAACCTGTTCTCACAATTGCTAATAATATAAAACAACAACTAAGCAATACAGCGGATAATCAAACAAAACATGTATGTGTAAATGAAAATGAAGATCCTTAGCTCTCCTACTGAAGCTCCAAAAGCACCAATCTGAACCTGTAAATATATTCGGTCTGACCCAAACATTGAATGGGAAGAATGTTCGGATATGTTTAGTAAACCAGTGTAAGAAACACACTCAACTGAATTTTTTAAATTACCAAATGTTTCCTTTATTAAAACAAAAGTATATCGTCAGACAAGTCCATACATAAACATGGACATGTTTTTCCCTTACGATAACCAAAACACTTTTATACCAAAATACACTTGATATTATTTCTAATGACATTATTTTGAAAACACTTTTCAAATAAACTTATTTAAATAAGATATCAATATCTGGACTAAGTCTAAGGTAATATATCCGGACTAGGTCAACAGAATATACCGAATGTAATATATGATGCCAAAAAGCGGTAGATGAAATGTTTGCAAGTCATTACAGCTATTTTGGAAATACAATCAAAACCATAAATCTCGTATTGGGATTGGATTTCCAACATGATAGGGAACTAGTTGAAAGATCAATCTGTAACCATGGCTTACGTCCAAGATTCAGACGCCGTTATACAACAACAAAAATGGCTAAAAGTGGATACTATCTGCGAATAACATCCAAGGACTCGGACTTCGCATATCCCTGCCATGAGGGCCAGATGTATCTGGTACCTGGGGCTCGGAACATCTGATAACCCAAATCACTACTATCTAAAATGCGAGTATACATCTGACCACACAGAATCCCATCATAACCGGGGTGTGAGGTTCGCGAGGCTACGATTTACCTTTCACAATCACATATCACATCACTTAGAATGCCACACGCCCATTTACGTTGACTACTCATTTCCTTCCACAAAAATACAATCCTTAAGCTCATACGTCTCAAAGAGGGTGTTATGCTAAGAGAAGTTGCCTTCTCCGTCACTACTGATGTACATTTGTAAAATCCAATGTAAGTAATCATTAGAAATGCAGTGTCAGACAAACATCCATACAAGTTGTCCAAGAACAGGACAAACCAAAGGTACTTTCCTATACTTTCCTACCACATTCTGTCAGGAAATCCATAGGATTAGTAACGAATAGTCCTTGCATTGGATATTTCATAATGAAGAGACCACAGCTACTGGATGTATATTGGGATTTTAACCCCAAAAGATCAACAAGCAGTCCCCCACTATGAAAATCTTGAATATCAATATCACCAATAACCTGCACAATCAAACGCATATAGATTGGTCCGAAGTGGTTTTCAGACAAATCTGATCCTGGTCTCTTCGCAAAAGCGTTTCTCAACTTCAAACAAAAACTAAGTCTCGTAGACTAATCACATCTCCAACTTTCAACTTGCTATCCTTCGGGCCAAGAAGGAAGCTCGATAGATTGGAGTAAAACTCTGCACTATATGAATCAACATCCTCAACAAAAACGATAATCAAGCCTGCACAGAAGGCTGTGTACTAAGCATACGACTAAATAGTTCCCATATCAAGTCAAAGAACTAAAATTTGGCCAAGTATGATAGTCGGTTATTTAACTATCAAAACAAACAAACAAATATTTGGCACCATATACAATCACTAGGCCCTTTAATTAATCTTTTATTAATTAAATCGATTGCTAAATATTCACTTCAAATTATCTTTAAAAAGATATAATCTCAAAAGCATTTCAACTTTCTGTATTGGAAAACATTTCTAAATACTTATTTAGTAATAAATAATTCACAAATCTATTTATTTTCAACACTTAAAAAATATTCTACATACTTAAATTAGGATTAAGTATATATTTTATTCTTTAAGGAAAACATTCTCTTTAAACACATTTACTTAGGTCAAAACGAATGTTGCATAAAATATCGTTACGACAACCCAAACCCATTATCATAGGGATTCGAAAATTAGATGGATATATAAACCCCATAACTATACAAAATATTTCCTTTTGAAAATCATTTACTATAACAACAGTGTTATAGTCCATCATTTCCTTTCTTCTCGAAAACGTCTATTTCAACAATGGGTGTTGAAATCTATGCATTTGATAGTTAACACATTTTAAAACATCTTCAATAATTCAACTTTATTTAAAGATCACTTTTCAAAACGTTTATTTAATTTAAAATATTATTCACTATCTAAAATCGTGAATATACTTCATTTACAAAATTCAATGTTTCTACACATTTATTAAAGATAATCCACTGTCCAAAATCATGGATCTAATTCATTTACCCAAATTCAATATTATTACAACATTTAATTTAAAGGATAATTCACTGTCAAAAATCGCGACTATATCTCCTTTAATACTTTTCCACATTTAACTTATCAAAAAAGTTGATTTCGGATTTATAAAACAATGTTTATAATCACGTTTTTATTTTATAAAAATTTCCATAAAAAAATAAAATTCCATTTATTATTTTATAAAAACTTTAACTTATAAAATCCCTTAATTAACAAATTCTATTTATCTCTCATTTAAATGCCAAAATCCAATTTATAAGTCAATTACTTATAAATCATTTATTTTACACATTCATTTATTTAATAACTTCACAATTATAAATCTTATTCATTTATAAACTCCATATTTCAAAAATCACATTTCAACTATATTTCTCAAAAATCATAATTTTTATAAGATAAAAATTAGAATTTTTTTATTCAAAATAAATTCGTTTACTTAACAATTTAAAATTCAATAAAACGTATATTTCCAAAATCACTTTTAAAATCCATTTAAATTCGAAATCATCACTCTAATATTTTTAAATTATCAAAAATAGGCCCAATGCTGCAACATCACAAAATACATCAATCAAGGCATCCAAAACATCATATATCATATGACAACAACATATATCACAATATCTATAAATAAATCAACAATGGTGAGGAATCCAGTTGATCCCTCCAACCTGTCACCTACAACAAATATACATATTAGAAATATACGTACAATGTCCGCTTCGAGGCAGACGCGCGTACAAAGGGTCAAGCGCTCATACACGGGAACATATAGGGTCATCTGCTCCATTAGGAAGGTATATATCCAAATACCAATCAATATATCATATATCAACCAAATAATCATCAATCATCATAAAATAGATTATTTCTCACTTATATAAAAATATCAATGAGTCAGAAAGAGCGAGTTATACTCATATTGCTTCCAATAGCAGTTGTAGTATTTTGTTCTGAGTAAAATTAAACAGCCGTTTAATTTTACCTAAAATTTACACTAGCTCCAATCAACTCCAAATCAGCTCTAAAATGTGTGCTCGTCAATACGGACCCAACCAATTCGTTTTGTCAGAAACGTGCCTCATATGACAAAGATACGATGTTTTAAAGTTTATACGAATTTTAATATAAATAAAATTACAAACTTTTATTTTATTTTGGCCTACTATTCATCATAGCCATATGATTTTGCTCGATCCAGATATGGCCGCTCGCGCCTTTCTTCCTCTCCAGGTTAGTAATACAAATGAACCCATGCGCCACCGATTTGCGTGAATTTTCACGGCCTTTTCATACGTCGAGCCGACGATCAACCTCCTTCATTCGAACGATCTTGCTCCACTCTATTCTCAACCAAAATAGCATGAAGCTCGGCACTACCGTCACTTGGAAAAGTGAGCACGAACTCGAGAAAAACGCGGTAGAAATTTGGCTCCAATCGACGATGATAAAGAAAATCTACCATTAGATGTATAGCTCTCATCGAACTCTAGAAGTTTGTGGTTGAAAGTTTTTTGAATCGATTTGTGGATTGGAAGATAATAGAGGAGAAAGAAGATGAAATTCTGGCCAATGGAAACTTAATGGCGGCCGGCCCTAACCCATTACGGTTTTGTGACAAATAGTGAAAAATATAGCCTTATATAGAAAATTTAAACGCACTATTCATCCAAGAATTTTTCAAACTCGAAAGAAGCGTGCCGTCAGGCGTTTATAAGGTTTTACCCCTATTCCGAACGCAATGGATCATCTACTGCGAGCCAATTCGATCGTATTTGGAAGATAGGTTTTGAAATCGACTATTTAAATTTATAATTTTACTTAAACGAATTTATATGCGTTTTAGCTTGCTTTAGACAAACCGTAAATCCGATTGACATGAAATTTGAAATCTTACAATAATATAACATTACGGATCCAATGAAACTAATTTTGTCGAAATCTGAGATTGTTTGAAAAATGACCATTTTCACTCATCAATTAAATGTTAAAATATTCAATTTTAACAAATTAACTTTTAATTCAATTTCAAAAGTTCTCTATCATCATTCTAATTAAAATAGAATTTAATACAACTTTATAAATCATTTTTATTCGCATATAATTCAATTTCTACTTATTTCAGCAATTTCAAATATTAAATTAACAAATTAGTTATCCAATTAAATTGCTATATTTCAAATACAAGTTATCCACCTTATAAAATTGACTTGTGAACATTTACATCAATTAAATATATGAATTTCGAATGACAGAAATTTTAGGTCGTTACATTCTCCCCTACTTAAAAGAATTTCGTCCTCAAAATTACTAAGCAAGAAAAACTCACAAAATCCATTAACTTTTCAAAACAATTTATTCAAAGTAGATTTACCAAAATCACTTAAGTGTTTAACTTTCCCAAAATCCATTAGTTAAACTTCTTATAAAAACTTTACTAAGTTTTCAAATCATACTTAGTTATCTTTTCAAAACCATCTATTATCATTTAACTTTAACTCAAAATCAAAATTTTGATTATCAAATTTTTTCCAAAATTCCCAATAATTTTCTAACGCCTTTAATTTTCAAAAAAATTCGCCAGCGTCTCCTTTGCGCAGTTCGATTATAGTAGGATCACAACATATATATATATCATAAATATACATCTCATCTTCGAAGATGAGGCATCCCGTGTGGGAAAAAGTGTAAAAGTACGATATGTAATCCGAGATTTGTATCTCATATATTATTAGCGAGGATATACGGCTAATATAGCGCAAAAGCGAGCTCCAAAAGCGAAACAAGTGCCATATGTGCCTATTGAACATTCAATAAACAAATGAGAAACGTGTATATACGAAAGTAATATCAATATACAACATATACCAATACAACATCTTTATATGCCAATATAGCAAATGCAACCGAAAGCAACAAATCCAACCATCAAACAACTATTATCCAACTAGCATCCAACAAATCATATCTATCCAATCAATCTATAACCAAATCAATAAAATTCATTTCTTATTGATATTCATTGAATTGGTTTTCAATTTAAATCAGATTTGATTCATTAACATTGGATTTTTATAACATTCATTTATTCATATTCAATTAGTTTACATTCACTAATTTACATTCAAGTTTGTTTAATTCTAATTCAAGTCAAATCAAATTCAATTTCATTTAGATTCACTTACTATCAATTCGAATTCAATTATTTATAGCTTTTAATTTCATTAATTCAACTTCATTAACAATTAACGAATTTCTATACAATTAACTAACAACCATCTAACATTCAATGTATAACCAACATTACCAAATTTATTAATTTACTCTTCTTACATTCATTTTGGTTCAATACATTTAATTTCAATTGGTTTAATATCTAATTCATATTAAATTCTAGTATTCACTATAATCACATTTTTTCTACAACATTTTAATGTTTATTATCAATCCACAACTTAAATTTATATAATTCTAATAACAACATTTCCAATGCTGATTCATTTTACATCTTAAAGTTGAATTTCTTTATATAACTCAAGTTCACATTCATTCAATTCACTTTATTAATTTACTTCGATACCAAAATCAACTTAATTCAACATCACTTAAGTTATATTCCATTTCATTCTCACTAAATTTAAATTCTATTTTATTTAACTTCAACTTAAGTCAAATTTCATGTCACTTATTCAAATTCTGATTTCATTTTGCTTAAAAAAGTTGTTTAACCATTTTAACAATTGGTATTACTTACCTTTTCTCTTTTTCTAAGTTATACAACTTATTTATTCAACTTCTCAAAACATTTACCTAAGTATACTTCCATTCACATTTTTATAAGTTCAAATCATAATTATATAATAACTTTACAACTTAGGTTTAAATTTCATTCCAATAACTTATCTAATCCAATTCAAATTATTCAACTTTCCTTTAGTTAAATTTCAAATCATATATCTAATATGCTAACTCAAATTTATTTAACTCTACCAAAGTTAAACTTTTATTATTTCATATTATAAGTCCAAATTCATTTCACCTACACTTATCCATTTCAACTTAGATTTTAAATCAAATTTTTTTATCAAAACAAAACTTCAATTTCTAATTTACTACTGGTAGCAAATTCATCACATAGAAACTCGAAAATGATACTGATGCTGCTGCAGTCATCACCCTTATTATTTCCCAGTAACAGTAGTGAATTCAGTGCTTTATTATCTTTTAAAAATTTCTTTTTATTCATAAATCACATTTACAAATCTTTTACTTATTTCACTTTACTAACATAAGATCATTTCTAATTTATTCATCTTATCTAGATTTATAACATTATAACATCTTTAACTTTGAAAAAATAACTGTCAAAATAAACATGATTCAACATTTCCAAATTCTTAGTTTAAATCCATTTTTATTTATAACTCATATTTATAAATATACTCATTTTTTTCTTTTCTTATATATAAGATTATTTCACAATTGTAAATCATATTAATAATTATTCCATACTGTTAGTCCGTGAGAAGATGGTTTTGATAACAACAACCTTAGAATAAGATTATAAAATATAAATACTAACATTATTGTTTAGATATATATATGTATATGTAGGATATATATAAAGGTACCAAAGAATGAAGACTGTACAGTATAGAGGAATTGATAAACTCAAGATCGAAGATATCAAGATTCAAGACTCATGAGTATCAAGATTATGAAGAGTTCAAGATTTCAATATAAGTACTTTAGTTAGGAATTTTGTTAAAACTCCAAGAAAAGCACTGACATCTTAAAATCCATTTTATTCGTGGAATGGAATCCACTTCGAGCCCGTTAAAGGGATGGAACCCTAAGTAGGATGCCACCTATGAAAAATCTAGTAGAACATTGTTTTGTATCCACTAACTTTTATTCAAATGTTTTACAGAATTATATCTTGTTTTCAAAATGATTTCAAAATCTTCCTTTTAAAGGAATTAAACACATCTATCCTGTTTTTAAAATACTTTTAGCCTCAAAATAATCTTTATTTTCAAAATCAAATTATCCTTGGTTTTAAACTATCTTTTAATTATAATATATTTAACTTTTAATATTTATACTTAGATTTAAATACAAAATTATAGTAAAATTTTATATATACCAAAATATTATTCTCTATACTTATTTATGTATTTTAACTATATTTAAGTATATTTATAAAGTTTAAAAATAGTTTTAATACAAGATAGAAGTTATTTTCAAAGAAAAACAAATTACCAAAAATAATTTACGCCTGTCGACAACCCCAAGGACCCTTGTCGACAAGGTGATGGTTTATTTCAAAAGTTTGAATTTCATAGGAAGTGTCTATTCGTCATATCCTTTAACGAATGGACATGACTGTTTTTCTACTATAAATAGAGGTTGTTTAAAACGAATTTACATTCATATATTCTCTGATTTCACTCCTCTTCTTCTTCCACACTTCTTTACATACATTTTTACTATTACTCTGCCAAAATCACCATTGAATCTAACTAAATCATTTCTGGTTTGATTCTCTATCACTATCTCAACAAGATCCCAGTGCTATTCAGAGTTATAGACTTCTTTGTAATTAATTGAGTGAGGAAAGGTGTGATTGTAACCTGTAAAATCAATCAAGCGAGAAAAGGTGTGATTGTAGCCTGGAAAATTAGTTGGTGAACTTTTTGCCCGTAAAATCAAGTATCTCTTCCCAGAGAATTATGAATCAGGAGCGGTGTACCTCGTGGCCTTAAAATCGAGGGTATAATTGTAAGAATTGATTTTGAAAGGAAATCCGTACTTGTGTTGCGGGACTGGATGTAGGGTAACTCCGAACCAGTATAAAATTCAGTGTGTTCTTTCCTTTTTTGCTTTTACTTTATATCTGCATCTGTGTTTGATTCTATGATCATATCTGTGTCTGAATATTGCACACATTTGTGTTTAAATTAATATAAACTCAAAAAGAGTTAGTAACTTCTTAAAACACTATTCACCCCTCCCTCTAGTGTTAATTCTAGCCTTAAGATCCGTAATACGCATTTTTCACATTTGGTATCGGAGCAAGTTTTCAAAGTTTCATAATATGATTTTTGAAAAAGCTTTTAAAATGGCTATGTTTAAAAAACTTGTTAATATTAGTTTACAAATATTCAGATCATCATTGTCTCTTGAGTTTGCATATAATCAATATTCAAATTTAAGTTGTCTACCAAAATTGTATGATGTGCAGGAAACATGTTTTATGGGTATTGAGGAATCAATCCACAATGGACAAATTGTGTAGATCAAAAGAATGAATGGATACTCGATAGTGGATGCTCTAGACACATGACTGGTAATCCAGATATGCTGAATGATATAATATACAAAGACGAAAGACTGGTTAACTTTGGAGACAACTCAAAAGGATATGTGATTGGCATCGACAAAGTCGGTAACTCTGAAACTCCCATTATTACTAAAGTTATGCTAGTTAAGAATCTGAAACATAATCTGCTAAGTATTAGTCATCTTTGCGATAAAGGATATAAAATTAAATTTGAAAAAGATAAGTGTCACATTGAAGATAATAATTCAACCATAATATTTGAGGGAATTAGGAAAAAGAATATTTATATTCTTAGTATGAAAGTTACAAATGATAACCTGTGTCTTTTGGCAAATACAAGTGACCCTTGGATTTGGCATAAGAGATTTGGGCATTTGAATTTCAAACTCTTATCTAGACTGTTAAAACATGATCTAGTAAGAGGTCTCCCTAAGATGAATTTTAAAGTAGATAGTTTATGTGAAGCATGTCAATTAGGAAAACTTAGAAAAAGTTCCTTTAAATTAAAAATATGATTTCAACTTCAAAACCTCTTGAATTACTTCATCTAGATTTGTTTGGTCCATCTCAAATTCAGTCAATAAATCATAGTAAATATGTTTTTGTAATTGTAGATGATTATTCTAGATTTACATGGACAATATTTTTGAAACATAAAAGTGATACTTTTGAATGTTTTAAAAACAATACAAAAAGGATTCAAAATCAACTTTCTGTAAAAATTATAACCATCCGTAGTGATCACGCTGGTGAATTTGAAAATGAAAAGTTTAAGGAATTCTGAAATAAAAAGGGAATAACTCACAATTTTTTATTTCCAAGAACTCCACAACAAAACGGAGTAATAGAACGTAAAAATAGAATAATTCAAGAGTGTGCGAGAACTATTCTTTCAGATAGTAAATCACCAAAATATTTTTGGGCAGAAGCAGTTGCTACTGCCTATTATATTTTAAATAGAATTTTAATCAGACTTTTAACTGATAAGACATCTTATGAACTTCATCACACAAAGAAACCTAAGGTATCTTATTTTAGAATTTTTGGAAGTAAATATTTTATTTTAAATACAAAAGATAACTTAGGAAAATTTGATCCTAAATCGGACAAAGGCATCTTTATCGGATATTCTAATAGAAGTAAAGCATACAAAGTGTTTAATTTAAGAACTAACACCATCGAAGAAAAATGCATGTTTCATTCGATGAAAGCCTCAAAAATTTTGAAGATATAAATGATGAAGAGGATTTAATCACTCAAAATCAAGAGTCAACTGAAACTAATAATGAAATTAATCATCATAATAAAAAGATTAAACTTTTAAAAGATCATCCTTTAGAAAATATACTAGGAGATATGCAATCTGTTGTTACAACTAGAAATCAACTAAGTAAAATGAGCAATGTAGCCTTTATATCAACCATTGTACCCAAAAATCAAAAGAAACATCAACTGATGGTTCATGGATTTTGGCTATGCAAGAAGAACTAAATCAATCCACTAGAAATGATGTTTGGGAAATTGTTCCTAGACCTGAAAATAAAACTATAATTGGAACTAAATGGGTTTATAAAAATAAAATGAATGAACAATGTGAGGTTGTTAGAAATAAATCCCGGTTAGTCACTCAAGGTTATTGTCAAGAAGAAGGAAAATATTTTGATGAAACCTTTGCTCTCGTAGCAAGATTAGAAGCCATTAGGATTCTACTTGCTTTTGCAAATCATAATAATTTCATATTATTTCAAATGGATGTTAAAAGTGCCTTTTTAAATGGATTTGTAAAAGAGGAAGTATATGTTGAACAACCACCACTTTTTGAAAATGAAAAATTACCAAATCATCTTTACAAACTTAAGAAAGCTCTGTATGGTCTAAAACAAGCTCCTAAAGCCTGGTATGATAGACTAAGATCTTACTTATTACAATCAAACTTTGAAATTGGTAAAGTAGATAATACTCTTTTTACTAAAAGAAATAAAAATAATATTCAACTAGTACAAGTCTACGTAGATGATATCATTTTCGGATCAACTAATTTTGAAATGAATAAAGAATTTTATGAAATAATGACAAAAGATTTTGAGATGAGTCATATTGATGAATTAAACTTCTTTCTAGGATTGCAAATGAAACAATTAGATAATGGTATCTTTATCAATCAAGAAAAATATGCTAAAAACCATGTTAGTAAATTTGGTTTGACTACTGCAAGTGGAAAACCCACTCTCATGGCAACCAATGAGTACCTAAGTAAAGAAGATCTCTCGAAAGATGTATATCAAAAATTATATAGAGGAATGATTGGATCACTACTCTATATCACTGCTAGTAGACCTGATATCATGCATAGTGTTTGTCTCTGTGCAAGATATCAATCCCAACCTAAAGAGACCTACTTAAAAGCTGTAAAACGTATCATAAGATATGTTAAACACACCTTTGATTATGGCTTATTTTATACTAAAAATAATTCTTTTGAATTAATATCTTACTGTGATGCTGATTATGCTGGTTGTAAATCAGACCGAAAAAGTACAAGTGGATCTTGTGACTTATTGGGGAATTCACTGATTTCCTTATTTAGTAAAAAGCAAAAACGGTTTCTTTATCAACAACCAAAGTAGAGTATATTTCTGCTGCTATGACTTGTTCTCAAGTAATATATATGCAACAAACTTTAAAAGATTTTGGTTTAAATATCTCAAAATCACCAATTTATTGTGATAATACTAGTGCAATAAATTTATCCAAAAATCCTACTCATCATGCTCGAACTAAACATATTGATATCAGACATCATTTTGTCAGAGATAATATAAGTAAGGAAGTAATTACTCTCGATTATATCAATTCCGAGAACCAAATTGCTGATATCTTAACAAAACCTTTAAATGAATCTATATTTACTAAATTAAGAAGAGAATTAGGTATTTGTTCAATAACTGAAATATAGAATATAAATAACAAAGTATAATTAAAAAATTAAATTAAAATAACTCAAATAGTAAAAACGTAGGTACCTTGTCGACAACCGTCCTTTACCCCCGTCGACATATAACGATATTTTTTTTTGAAATTTTCCCACTAAAATTCAAATGGGTGGTTATATATTCTTCTTATTTCAAAATTTTGTTCATTGTTTCTGTTCTTTATCTAATCTAACTTCTGAAAATAATAAAACAATGGCCTCCTCCTCCAAATCAAATAAAAATTCAACCTTTTCGTTCCCTTCTCCTTCTACTGGACCATTTCAACGAACTATGCTTACATGAGTGATAAAAATGGAGGATTCCTTGAAGGATGCACTACAACTTATGACTGAAATTCAAGTAGTGCAAATCAGAATGGCCAAAGAACAAGAACAGCAAGGAAAAATGCTTAGAAACTTGCAAAAGTTTCTAATGGACAATCACGCCAATCCCTTCTTGATTGATGAAGAATCTTCAGGCGATCAAGTGCAAGGGGACAGCGAGGAAGAAGAAGAAGAAGCCCTCATGGAAGAAGAGAACGCTGAAGATGACGATAAAGTTGTTTGCGTTGGCGAAGTGTGCTTTGATAAGGATGGAAATCTAGTCGAACAACGTGGAAATTTCTGTTTCCACTACCCAAATTGCTCGGTTCATAGATCTTCCGTTTTCAAGGACACACATTAGTTTCTTTTCTCTCTTTCTTATCGTTATGTGATCTTACTTATGTTTTCTACGCAAATGTAAATACAATAATATATAATTAATAATGATTTGTGTTCTTATACTTGAATTCTCACATTATCACTATTATAAGTATTATCATATATGGATTCTTAGTTAGGATAGTTAGTAATTAAGGACTAAGTTTTAGTTTTAGAATTAAGTGTTGATTATTTATGATAACACTATCATTATAATCATAAGTCATATAGTATTAGATTAAGGGGGAGTTATATAGTTTGGAATTAGTTTTTGTTGATGACAAAGGGGGAGAAGTATAAAATAAGATACTTAAGCATGGATTAAGGGGGAGTTATTAGAGTAGAAGTAATATTTTATAAACAAAGGTTGTCATCATCAAAAAGAGGGAGATTGTTAGTCCCTGAGAAGATGGTTTTGATGATAACAACCTTAGAATAAGATTATAAAATATAAATACTAACATTATTGTTTAGATATATATGTATGTGAAGGATATATATATATATATATATATATATACACACACACACAGGTACCAAAAAATAAAGACTGTATAGTATAGAGATTCAAGAATTGATAAACTCAAGATCGAAGATATCAAGATTCAAGACTCATGAGTATCAAGATTATCAAGAGTTCAAGATTTCAATATAAGTAATTTAGTTAGGAATCTTGTTAAAACTCCTAGAAAAGCACTGACATCTTAGAATCCATTTTATTCATGGAATGGAATCCACTTCGAGCCCGTTAAAGGGATGGAACCCTAAGTAGGATGGCACCCACGAAAATCTAGCAGAACATTAGTTTGTATCCACTAACTTTTATTCAAATGTTGTACAAAATTATAACTTGTTTTCAAAATGATTTCAAAATCTTCCTTTTAAAAGAATCAAAAATATCTATCCATTTTTTAAAATACTTTTAGCGTCAAAATAATCTTTATTTTCAAAATCAAATTATCCTTGGTTTTAAACTATCTTTTAATTATAATATATTCAACTTTTAATATTTATACTTCGATTTAAATATAAAATTATAGTAAAATTTTATATATACCAAAATATTATTCTCTATACTTATTTTTTATTTTAACTATAGTTAAGTATATTTATTAAGTTTAAAAATAGTTTTAATACAAGATAGAAGTTATTTTCAAAGAAAAACAAATTACCAAAAATAACTTAGGCCTGTCGACAACCCCAAGGGAACCTTTTCGACAAGGTGACAGTTTATTTCAAAAGTTTGAATTTCAAAGGAAGTGTCTATTCGTCATATCCTTGCACGAATGGTCATGACTGTTGTTCTACTAAAAATAGGGGATGTTTTAAACGAATTTACATTCATATATTCTCTGATTTCACTCCTCTTCTTCTTCCACATTTCTTTACAAACATTTTTACCATTACTCTGCCGAAATCACCATTGAATCTAACTAGATCATTTCTGGTTTGATTCTCTATCATTATCTCAACAAGACCCAGTGCTATTCAGAGTTATAGACTTCTTTGTAATTAATTGAGTGAGAAAAGGTGTGATTGTAGCCTGTAAAATCAATCAAGCGAGAAAAGGTGTGATTGTAGCCTAGAAAATCAATTGGGTGAACTTGTTGCCCGTAAAATCAAGTATCTCCACCTAGAGGATTATGAATCTGGAGCGGTGTACCTCGTGGCCTTGAAATCGAGGGTGTAATTGTAAGAATTGATTTTGAAAGGAAATCCGTACTTGTATTGCGGGATTGGATGTAGGGTAACTCCGAACCAGTATAAAATTCGGTGTGTTCTTTCCTTTATTGCTTTTACTTTATATCTGTATCTATGTCAGATTCTGTGATCATATCTATGTCTGAATATTTCATACATTTGTGTTTAAATTAATATAAACTCAAAAAGAATTAGTAACTTCTTAAAACACCATTCACCGCTTCCCCCTCCAGTGTTAATTCTAGCCTCAAGATCCATAATCCGCATTTCTCACACATACTTTATAATTCATTTGCTTATATAATTTCATTCTTTTACATTTGTCGTTTAAGTTAGTCGAACATCTTTCATTAACTTATATATATTTACATTCACAAACAACCAAACAATTAATTTATATACACTTTAATAATTCCTGAAAAATCATTTCCATTATATATAAAATATAATCGAGGTAAAATTATTTCATTTACCCAATTTAAAATAATACTATGTCGATTTGCCTCGTTTAAGTGTTTGGAAATCTCAATCAAGAACATGGCGTTCCACATACCGACAAGAATTCACAAATATCTCAACGGATAAGCAAACACAATATAAAACATTTTATATCAATAACAAATACGTGATTATATATATAATACACTCAAACTCAATCTAGGGTGCTACTGTCCCTGTGACGACCCGTGATTTTGGCAATATTATTTTAATAAGCATCTAATCTAATTAAATAAAATACAAACTTATCATTTTAAAAATGAATAAGACTTTTGGACATATACCATTTATTTATTTATATATATATATACACGTATTGTGAAGGAAACTATGATTTGGAAATTTAAATATAAAGCTTTTCAAAAATATTCAAAATAAAATCTATCTTATTCACATTAAATTAAAAAGCTCTACTTTATTAATATTTGATCTAATTATATATATATGGATGTAATCTAGATAATAATGCTTAAATTAAAATCAATCTTATAAGTATAAAAATATATGAATATAAATTAAGTGTTGGAAGTTTAAACATAATAATAATAATAATAAGGATGTATGTTAGAAATAAGTATTTAAATGGTTATTGTGTGTATGCAACCTAAGTTAAAACTATAAAATAACTCTAACAATTTTATATTAAGCACATAAGGTAATTCTAGATATATACATACTATAGAAATTCATGTGCATATGCAAGGCAAGAAAAAGAAAATAATAATAATAATATCTATGTACATATAAAAAAATAGGATAAGTATGTAAACTTATAAGGAGACATTTGCATTTATTACTATCATCTCAAGCACAAAATAAGGTCATTTCGAAATGTTAAAAATCATTTCAGTGTCTGAAAAAATCTTGCCTGGTCAAAACAAAACAAAGATTTCTGACCAAAGAAGAAAATATGTGTACAGCAAATACCTACCCGTGTAAAGCCTTTCCTCTTTATATATACATACTTCTTGTTCCTGTTCGTTCAAAGAAAACATAGCAAACCAGAAAAAGAAAAAGGTAGCATCACCAGTTTGCAAAACTTAAATAACATTTCAGCTAAACAAAGCAAGAGGATCAAAGAAGATCAAGCTAACAACTTTTAAAAGAAAGGGGAAAGTTGCTCTGTTCAAACTTTTCGCAGGTGAGTAAAAAATTCTTATTTAAAGTTTTAAAATCTGTTTAAAACCATGTCACATGCAGTAAAAACTTTAGAAAATTGTTAAAAGTGCTTGTTAGATTGTTGTATATGATTTCATATGTATATATTATGAATATTTATGAGGGCATGTCAGTGTTTTAGCTCTGTTCTTCACTTCCAGATTGCAGATAGAGTTCAAAAATTAAATGCTCTTCATCTGATATTTTTTAGTCTTCAATGCATAAACAAGAATTGGTTGTTATAATAAGATAAATTTTTTAAAAATAATTCCAAGCTAAATCCAAAGCTAGTTTGAATAATAAGAAGGAAGAACAGTAAAGATTTAACCTATATCAAAATTTCGATCTTAATATTTTGGTGATTCAAGTATATGGTTTGAATTGTTATCAAAAATGATGATTTTTAAAATTAAAATAATGAATTTTAATTAAGTAACTCAAGAGATATTGGGTGATGAACGGAGATTGGGATTTCGTCGATTTCTGGTGATCGCGAAAATTTTTGACGTTAGGATTTTGGTCGAAGCAAGTTTGAGGTTCAGATATTTTGGGAAAAAATGGCGACAGAGGTTCTTGGGAACCATGATGACCGGAAAAGGGTGATTTAGGGTTTAAGCCGAGCATTTTTCATGTCTGGTTTCGTGGAAAAATTCAGTCTCGACATCGTGATGAACTCGATCGCATAAGGGGGAAAAAGAGGATGGGTTTGTGACGCACCTCTGGTTGGAAGGGCAGATTTTCTGGTGATTGATTTGTGGTGGCGCGAAATGATTTTACTGGTAATGGTGAGTTTTTGAGTGTGGATGAAGATCGATTTTTGTTTCTTTGGCGAAATTCAGAAATCTGGGTAGCCACACCATTAGAGGAGGTGGTCGCTTGCATGATGGAGTTCTCGTCGATGATCAGAACGATGGCGGTGGGCTATGTACGTGAACGTGTATCACTCGTGTATGTTGACTGTGTGTTTTGATCATTGGAATGAAGAAGTTTTTCGTGTCGGTCTCGAAGTATGATGCTGGTTGTCTCGAAGATATGGGTTGTGTTTCTGCTCAAGTTAGTTCGAGCAAATCCTGGGTTTTGGCTCGGGTTACTTGTTTGTTAGCAGATTTGTATTAATCAGAAAGGAATAACAAGTTTAAGTCCAAAGTTAATCTAGTTTAAACAATGTATCAACTTTTTCAATTTAAGAATTTTTTTTTAAATTAAGGGTTGTTTAAGCTGAAGTTTATTAGAAGTTTGAGAATACGATTATTTTAGGTTTAAAGATTTTCAATATTTTTAACCTTTTTAACACAAAAAATTTAATTTATGATAAAGAGGGTTAACTAATTAATGTATTGATTAAAGGGTTAATCAATGTGATTTAATTAAAGGATAATTAATGTTGAACATGAGTAATTCAATGTTTAACCAAATAGGTGATTTGGAATTTAATTAAAGGAAATGATTGTTTTTTTAATCTTAATCTAATTAAGGTTTTGATAATAAATGAGGTAATTGAGAAATTTAATTAGTAAATTAATTAATGTTTAAAGATTAATTTATTTATGTGATTGATTAATTAAAGTAATTAATTTAAAGATGTTTAACTAAGATTAATCACTAAATGAGCATTAATTTATAATAATGGAAGTAATTAAAGGATAATTGCTTATTGACATTCATTAAGGAGGGTACTTAATGAGTAATTACTAAATGTGATTTATTTAATGATAATTACTTAATGAAATAATCAAGAATTAATTACTTAGTGTAATTAATTAAGGAAATTAATTGAGGTTTAATTAATAAAAGAGGATGATTTATTAAAGGATAATTGGTCAAGGGTGATTAATTAAGATGGAAGTTAAAAGATGATTGAATAATTGGTTTAAATTTGATTTATGTTAAGTAAAGGTAATCTAAGTGATTTAAGATTGGTTAATAATTTAACTAGAGATAAAGTAAATTAATTTTGTAAGTGTAAAACCTTGCATATGAATGATTGAATGATGTTAAATGCCTTGAATTGGCTAATATCTCGGATATGAAATGTTTGTGATATGATATGTTTATCTTGAATAGTGATTGTGCGGTTATCTGTCGATGATGAATTGTTGTTTAAAAGGTGACACCTTGTATTTAAAGATTGAACCGAGTTTCACACGAATAACTTGGGTTAAATGGTAATGAATTCGAAGAGACCGGGGTCGGGTATTAGTAAATACCCGAACCCACTTCGAATTGTAACCTGCAATGATTCTTTATAGATTGATATGTGCTATCAATAGGCCGAAATGGAATGATTTAAATGACTGGACCATTTAAAACCAAGTGAAGATACTTAGGAATTGATTTGTGAATATAAGTGTTGGCCATAACTGAAAATGAACTCGTAGTGAAGTACGAGTTACCCGGGGGTTTCTTTTATGATTTGAATTTAGCATTTCAAATTATATGGGCTTACTCACGCTGGTTTCCAACCTGACCAGGGTGTTACTTTGATGCAATGCTCGGGTCAGACCGAGTATTACAGATTTTCAGGTAAGGACGTTCTGGAGCTCAGGAGGCGAGCTGGAATGACAAGAATGTATGGAGTGTTACCGCTGTATTATATTGTTGTATATCTGAGACATGATGATTGTGTATATCCAGTATCTATATATATGTATAACTCTGATGTATTATAAAAGTATTTGACAGATACAGAATTCTTTTGTAAACTATTATTATTTGATATTATATTTTGATCAGCTGCGAATGTGAGAATCTTTGTTGTATTTCTTCTTCTTCTTCTACCTCTTACTTCTTTCCCTAACTATCTGGAGTTTTCGGGGTCAAAAATTCTGGGTCGTTACAGTTGGTATCAAAGCAGAAGGTTAAGTGAGAACCTTGGCTCTGGTGGGTGTACTCATTAAGGATAGAGTAAGTAGTACCCTAAAATGAGTTGTGTGTGTGTGTGTGTATGAGAGCGCCTTTGTTATTTTTATATAATGGTTTTAAAGGTAAAGGATTTTTATATAAGTTTATATATGTAAGGCAATAATTGGTTGTTGGATATTGAAATTAAATAAGAATTTAAGGGGTATATATATATCCAAATAGGAATTGAATAGAATATACCATGCATATAAGGAACATTAGAACTAAATTTGGTTTCAAATCAAAATAAAATAAAATGGTTATTGTATCCAATATTGGGATGTTTGTTTCCTAAAAATGATAAAGCAAAATGAAATGTGTTAAGGAAGTAAACTTTTAGATAAGTATGACTTGTAAATTGAAGTGGGGTTTTAAAATGTGAAGTTAGAATCCTAAGATTTAAAAACATTTGAAATTTGTTTTCAAACTGTTAAAAGGAATGATAAATAATGTTATTCAGGATATTTCTGGAAGTAATCTTATTTTGAAATAAGAAGTTGTTTGAAAACTTGTTTGGAATTAAAAACCAAAGGTGTTGAAACATAAGGTATAACTTGGTAAGAAAATTAATATATATATATATATATATAAGAGTAAAAGTTGAATTCTTCTCATTAAGTCTAATTTATAAGTTAGGAAGTCCCTCTAGAATTCAGTCTTTGAGAGAGATGACTGAGAGTGAAGAATGGAAGGTTAGATACAGAGAACAAAGAGTAGCTGCACGTCCGGATCGAGAAGAAGAAATTCAAGAGTATGAGAAACAGGTTAAGGAAAGGGCTGAACCAGGACCTTCTGATAAATGTCACCTGCTACAGATGTTTCAATGAGGGTCATTATGTAGCCAAGTGCAGTAAAACAAGGGAGGAATTGAAGGGTACATTCTATCTGTTTCGCTCTGAGATCTTGTGCTTTAGGTATCATAAAAAAGGAAATTTCCTAAATCATTTCCCTGAAGTGAGGAAGGCGAAGCGTAAACCAGTTGAACCAGTCAATGATTCGACTATTTGCTATCATTGTAAGAAGACGGGACACATTGCTAGGAATTGTTCCGAGAGGCAGAAGAGGAGTAAAGCTGTGGAACGTACTGTTGGAGGCGTGAAGGTTATCCAGATTGATGACAGGGTAGAAACATTTTGTGGTAAATGTTATAAGTGGGGACACCATGTTGAGAAGTGTATGTTTGGGCTTTGCCGTTTAGAAGGAAGTCCATAGAAAGGATTCTTGTAAGAATATTAGGGCTCTGTTCTTTCCAAACCTCTAGGTAATAGAAAGGCATCTAGATTTATGACTTTTGTAAGACTCTTATTTAGGATAAATGTATGTAATGTATGAACTACTAGTATGTAGTCAATTAATGTATGGAATATTTTGTGGTAGTACAATCTAATATAAAATTTTCTTTATCTTTGATAACTGGACTCAGAATTAATTTTTTTAAAGATTTGTATTATTGATTTAAAAATAAAGGTTAATCTAATTTAAGGGGTTAAATCAACATTTGGAAATTTAGCTCGAATTTATATAATTCGGGATGGGTTAAAGTTGAAATTTAGATTTCATTAGTTCAAATTGAATTTAGTTTGAATTACTTAGAATTGAAGATGGATAAGTATAAAATTCAAATGGGAATTGGGAAAAATTCATAGAAATTAACATGATTTGAAATTGAAGAGGATTCAATTTGAAATTAGTCTAAATTAATCTGAATAATTTGGAATTTGTAGTTAAAGTGAATATGTTTATATCAAATGGAATTTGGTTTGAATTTGGAAAGAAACTGAGGCTAATTCGACTTGAATTAGGGATAAATCAAGTTCAATGGAAATTGAAGTTACTCAAATTAGAATTGGGTCAATTTAAATGGAAGTGGAAATTAAATTGAATTGATAGTGAATCGAACAGTTTGACTCTGGACTATTTTCAAAATAAATTGTTTTAGTATAAATCTATTTTCCTAACTGTTGACTATACACCTTTACTTTTTAAATTCCAAAACTATCTTATATTTATTTAACGACTACTTTCGGAACTATTTAACTATTTTAAAACTATTTTATAAACTAAATACTATTTTTCCAACTACTTTATAACTAGTTACTATTTTACAGCTATTTTGCAATTATTTTACTATTTTCAACTATTTTACAACTACTTGTCTATTTTTAATTTTTCAAGCTATTTTCTATATTCAAGCTGGACAGAGTTCAAACTGTTATTGATTAAATACCCAGTCGAGATAAGAATTAAAGTGGTAATCCAAATGGAATTGTGTAAAGGCCCGCAAATCCGTACCCCTTTGAGCTGGAAAATTTCCACAACAACTTAGCCAAAAAGGAACAAACCTACGAATCTTTAGGGTTTAAAGAATGAAGAGGTAGAAGAAAAAAAAGATAGAAGAAGAAAACAGAAACAATATCAGAATCTCACAATCGCAGCGGAACAATATATAATAGATAAATGAATATCTTTAAAACAAAGAACTATATCAGTTATCACATTACATCACATTACATTACATTATCAGAGTTTACAACAACAAACAGCGGAAAATAAATACTATATACTAGTTGATACGCCATGCCATCCAGCTTGCTCCTGATCTCCACAGCAACTTCTGAATTCCAGAATGACCTGATAACCTGACTCTAGATTGCCCGTGTGGAAAATGATGGGCACCCAGAGTTTAGGAAGGAAACAGTAAAATCCAGGTCAGTCATGGGACTGGTGTGAGAACTTAAAACAGTTTATCTTAAAAAAACAAACAAATTTTTTTTTTAAAAATCAATTCGCAATGCTTTTAGAAAATTAACTACCATAAGGCCTCCCGCCACACACACAATGCAAACGCAGAACTTGGAGGAGATTTCTCTTTATGATAGTCAAATATGCTTGATACGCAAATTTCTTTTCAATATTATTTTTATAAGTGCAAAGTGCAGGAAAACATTTCGAAAGTACAATATTAATCTTAGCCAGCATAGGTACCATTATAGTATGCCTACTATAGCTACCATATTAGATGGTAGGTTCTACAACTAAAACAATACAAGGTTCGTATTGTTTCTTTGGATTTCCAACAAATGGTCATGCCAAGAAACTTCCCATTGCCACATGGGTACGCCTCTGGAAGGACGTCCTGAGAACCTAACTGGATCTCTGCCAATACAAGGCCGGGTTACCCGTAGCTGAGTAACAACTGACACGAATATGTCATCCCCCGGTCGTAACCGACCTAAATCCCGGGATTCACCAACAACCACAAAATAATAAGTTTGCTGCAACAACATAGGTTAAGTATCAGGGCTCCAAACCATAATACCACCTCTATCCGGAAGGAAATGACATACACTAAGGGGGCGCAATCCCTTAATAACCTTGCCGCATCTTTCCTGTTTTGACCATTACCGGGGTGTGAGGTCCGACGAAGTCTCGTCCACAAAGCTACGCATTATACAAAAGCCATGCTTTGATCAACAAATGCTCAACAGCACTCAGCATGCCACATTACCAATTTGGGAATATATCACTAGTAACCATCAACTATATAACCTCTGAGCTCATACGCCTCAGAGAAGGGTGTTAAGCTAAGAGAATAAATTCTCCGCCACCAACAGAAATATATTTGATAGAAATCAGCTTTACACCTCAAATTGTAACGTTAGACACACATCCATACAAGTCCGTTCCGGGATCGAACGGAACTGAAGTCACTTCCAAAGAAGCCCTTGCAATCCGGATATTCCCTAATCACGACCGGACTTCCCATCACAAAGGGTGATAAAATCTCTATATCGGAGATCAGCCGATGCAGAGACATTCGACGGTAATCCTTCCGTTTTCGAAAATATCCGGTCTTCAACACCGGCCTTCAAATGCTATCCATTACGACATATCATTATTCGGAATGAGATTTATGACACAAAGGTCCTCTCCCGGCTAAACCGAATAATGAGCGCTTATTTTAAAATAAGTATAGCATTCAAATTCAAGCAATTCACAACAAATACCCATTTAAAGGTAAATATTGATAGTCGGTTATTTAACTATCAATAGATATGCACAATCATCACCAAATTCCAAATAATTTCCCATATTATTTATTTTCCAAAAATATCTTTACAAGATATATTATTTTCCACACTTCAACCGTTTGAAAACAAATTTCAAATCACTTTTCAATTTATCTTTAAAAGATATAATCTCAAAATTTTTCACTTCATATTGGAAAACATTTCCATACTTAGTTAATAATAAGTAATTCACAAATCTATTTATTTTCAACGTTTGGAAAATATTCAATATACTTAAATCGCAATTAAGTATATATTTTACTCTTTAAGGAAAACATTCTCTTAAACCCATTCATTTGAGTCAAAATGAATGTTGCGTAAAACATCGTTACGACAACCCAAAATCACCAGTATAGGGATTCGAAATTAAGATAGATATATAAATCCCAATACTATACAAAATCATTTCCTTTCGAAAATCATTTACTATAACAACAGTGTTATAGTCCACCATTTCCTTATTTCTCAAAAAACGACTATTTCAACAATGAATGTTGAAATCTATGGTTTCGATACTTAACACATTTCAAAACAACTTCAAATCGTTTTAATTCTACTTAAAATATCACTTCCCTAAAATATTTCTTTAATATATTATTCACTATCCAAAATTGTGAATATACTTCGTTAACCAAATTCAACGTTTCTACATATTTTATTTTAAAGGCTTATCCACTGTCCCAGGATTGTGAATATACTCCTTTAATAAGCTATAAAAATTAACTTATCAAACTCAATCAATCTTGAATTTATAAATCAATGTTTATAAATTCACATTTATATATTATAAAAACTTCAACTTATAAAATCACTTTATTTACAAATTCTTTTATATCTTATTTAGTTGTCAAATCCACATTATAAGTAAATTTAAATAAAAATCTTTTATTTTACAAAATCTATCCATTTTATAACTTCACAATTTATATATCTATAAATTTCATTTACTTACAAAATCCATTAATATTTCATTTTAACACTTATAAAAACTCGTTTTATAATTCCAATATTTTAATTTCTAAATATCAATTTTATAAATCTTTTATATAACACGTTTATAATAATTCAAAAATCCCAATCTAAACCATTTTATAAATTTATCAACAACTTATTCAAAAATCACATTTCGGCTATATTTCACAAAAATCATAATTTTTATAACATAAAAATTTTAACGTTTATTTATTTAAAATGAATCAATTTCAAAATTTAATAAAATGTATACTTTCAAAAATCACTTTAAAAATCCTTTTTAAATTCGAAATCGTTACTTTAACATTTTTAAAACTCCATAAATAGGCCCAATGCTGCAACAGCACCAAATATAACAATCACGACACCCAAACATCATATATCCATATGATAACTGTAACAACCCTGAATTTTGAACAATTTAAAAATAAAAATATTTAATTAATTTTAAATATTTGAATGATGGTTTAAATTGAATTCCCAATATAACTATAAATTGGCGATTAAATTTTAGAATTTAATTTATTTAAAGTTGAATAAAATTTGAATTTGACTTTGGAGTTGAATTGAATATTGAATTTGTATTTAAAATTCAAACTAATGACTTAGAAAAAAATAGTTTGGATTTACGAATTATTTTTATGTAAATTTATAAATTTAAGTTTGATATTTGAACTGCAAAACGTTTATATGTTTATTAAAGAAAATAATTTACAAAACAAAATTGAATTCAAAATAAAAATAAAAATATAATAATATATATAATAAAAAAGAAAAAGAAAAAAAAGAGTATACTGCCTTACTTATCACCTAAAGTCACGCCGTAACCCACGCTAATACACGTTCCCCCTTCTCTTTTATACCCGATCCCTTTATTCATTTTCTCGTTCATTTTAAAACCCAAATCAGCAAACGAAAAGAAAAAAAAATGGCGACGTTCAAAGCTTAGGGCTTTTCAAATTAGGGTTTGCTCGACTCTCCTCTCTACTCGCGGCCGCTCCAGGCAAAGGTGAGTGAACTATCACTCACATCTACTTCACTCTTAGGCCGTTCGAGTTTATTTTGATGTTGATGTTTTTTTTTTCGTATGGGTTCGATTTCGTGTTTTTCCTGGTTTTGATCTCTGAGTTTTATGATTTTTGAACTGTGACTTCGGTCACTTTGATTCTGCAGATCGCCTTGTTTTGATGTTGATTTCCGTGTTCACTGGTTTCAAATTTCTGGCAATTGATTTATGTTGACTGTTGCCATGCTCCATGTATTCATGTAGTTCGGTCATCATGGCACCGTTGTGATTTTGGGTCACCATCACCATAATATTTGATTCTTTTTTTTTGGCAGTTGACTTCATTTGGTAGTTGTCTTATGCTCTGATACCACTTTTGTAACGACCCGCCCTTCTGACCGCCCCCAGTCGGTAATTAAACCAACTTGAGACGTTCAAAATGACGGATTGTTATTCAGTTTATAGAGTTTAAACAGAAACAGCCACAGAATAATCATAATATTTTACATAAATGAATTTTTATACATATATCAGAGTTTGTACAATGCATTATATTTATACAGCGGAATATTTCTTTTAAGTACAAAAATTCTTCGAAAAGCTAAAGTGAAGCAATTTTCCCAACTCTCTCTAACTTCGCGGCCTGAAAATCTTCAAGCTGTAAAAATACTCGGTCTGACCCGAGTATTACATTCAAAAGAAAATAATACACAGGTCAGTCTAATTCAAACTCAGTTATTATTTCCTCTAAGCACTAATAACTGAGTTTGAATTAGACTGACCTGTGTATTATTTTCTTTTGAATGTAATACTCGGGTCAGACCGAGCATTTTTACAGCTTGAAGATTTTCAGGCCGCGAAGTTAGAGAGAGTTGGGGAAATTGCTTCACTTTAGCTTTTCGAAGAATTTTTGTACTTAAAAGAAATATTCCGCTGTATAAATATAATGCATTGTACAAACTCTGATATATGTATAAAAATTCATTTATGTAAAATATTATGATTATTCTGTGATTCTGTGGCTGTTTCTGTTTAAACTCTATAAACTGAATAACAATCCGTCATTTTGAACGTCTCAAGTTGGTTTAATTACCGACTGGGGGCGGTCAGAAGGGCGGGTCGTTACAATAACAGAATATATCACAATACCTATAAATAAATCAATGCGGGTGAGGAATCCAGTTAGATCCCTCCAACCTGTTTCCCTGCATCCACAGATGTTAGCACAATACCAATTCCGTTTCAATATGGAATATCGCGGTATATGGTTTTATAAAATTATTATCCGCTATTATTTGCGGTGCAATAGGGTCTCATCCGCTATATAATGCGAGAAAATCAACTCCAAGTACATATATAATACCAATTCCACTTCAAGATGGAATATCGCGGTATATGTGTTTAATAAATAACATCCCCTTAATATACGACGTATAGGGTCTATTTCAATACAATAGATAACAATTTGTCATTCAATCACACAATCAAGCAAATTTTAAATCTAACTATTTAAAATTTAAATTGAAACAATTCGATTGAGTGAGAAGTTCTCACCTTGCTTTCAATAACAGTTTTAGCGTTTTATTTCGAATAAAATTAAACGTGCGTTTAATTTTACCAAAAATTTACACTAGATCCAGTCAACTCCAATCTAGCTCCATCACGTAGTGTTCTTCAATACGAAGCCAACGCAATTCGTTTCGTGCGAAACGGACCTCGTATGAAAAACTTACAACATTTTAAAGTTTGAATGATTTATAAATATAATTATATTTACAATTTTCTTTTATATTTTCCACCTCTGGTAATCTTGGCCGTCCATTTTCCTTGAAGAAATCAGGACCGATGCTAGCCTCTTCTCCTTCATCAGGTAACGAACGCACCCGAACCCACTATGGCCGCCATCTTCATCAAAATATCGCTCGACCTACGCTCGACTTCACGACGATCAACAACCTCCATTAGAAAGCTCGTGCTCGCCTCAAACCTAGGCTGAAGTATCATGAAGCTCGGCCCTTCATACCCCTCGAAATCTGTGCACGACACGATGATGAACGCGGCCAATTTGTAGACGATTGGCTTCGAGTTTGTAACGACCCGCTATTTTGGACCATTCAAATCGATAATAAAACCATACATATCCGACTTGAATAATTCAAAATACCGAATTGTTAATTAAAATTTGGCAAAACTTAAAATATACAGTAAATAAATCAATCACAGATCACAGAGTAATATAATGCAGCGGAATAGATAAAGAATAGTAGTTCATGAAGCTACTATATACATCAGAGTTAGAAAAATACAACCAAATAGTTCAATTGCAGTGAAGTCTCCAATGCAACAGATGACTTCACTGAACCAATCAACTGGAAATGCTGGAATCTGAATCGATAGTTAGATTTCCAAATGAAGCTCCGAACTCCAAAGGTGAGTCTCAAATGCTGTATCACTCAGTCTGACCCGAGCGTAAAGCAAAACACAAAACACTCGAGTCAGGATTAACATTGTTATATCAATAAATCCAACTCAAGTGAAATATCAAATGAAATACAAATAACTTAAAGGATGTTTGGGATAACCATCCTCTAAGGGTCCATGGAACTTTCTACAAGGTAGAAATATACACTATAACACCGTGGTCATTTCAACTTAATTTATTCTTCAAAACCAAATCTCATTTTTCACTTCAAATATCTCTATATTTCCCAAAATAGTATTTATATATATTAAATAATTTACATAGTAAAGTATTTTCAATTTCCTCAACTTAACAAATCGTTCCAACATCAACCCGACCTTCCCATTCAAATTAAATTCAATCTCAATTTATCAATTTAAATTCAACTCAATTTCTAAAATAACCACTTAAATTTTATCGATCTCAAATTCGGATTTATAATCACAAATACCCCTTTCTATTTCCATATATTTCAAAACTTTAAGTATTCAACGTTTCATCTAAATTTTCATTCAATTTAGTTTTCTAAATAATAAATTCAAATTTAGTTCAACCTAAATTTTCATTTTAATTCAATTTAGTTGCTAAATAACAAATTCAACTACGTTGATTTCAAATACAGATCTGAATCTCAGCATAAACCATTTAAATTCCAATATAGTTCAAGGCTTTAATATTTAAATGTTCTATATAACAGTTTCATATAAATCTCGATTTCACCTCATTATTATTTAGTCTTGAAAACTCCCTTATTAGATTCAATATCATTTAAGTAACCTTAAATTACATTTTACTCAATATTTTCTTTAATTTATTTAAACGTGAAATATTCATTAAATCACTTAAATCAAAAATCCAGTTATAAAATCATACCCTTTAAATTTCCCATTCAAAAATTTCAAATCGATTTAATTAAATAAATCCTTATTTAAATACCATTTTTATAAACCCAAATTTATCTCCCAATCTTGATTATTCAATTTATTACAAGAGAATCTATTTGAAATATAGATTTATATAAATATTTAACCATATTATATGTATTAAACCAATCTAATTTAAATCAAATATTACTACTAAATCTATATATACAATTTTCATTTATATAATATCTTAAGAATCAAATTTATTAAACCATATATTTATTTCCAAAATTATAGAAATTATTTTCAAAATATTTATACGGACCAACGGTATCTGTATATATTTCCTATCATATAGTCAAGTGCTACGGATATTTATCATTTCAATGCGTATACTAAATATATACGGGTGGATATCATTTCAACCCGTAATCCCAAATTCAATTAAATGAAAATCGCTTGGGTTTATCATTTCAACCCATAACGATTTTCTTCTATTCTAAAGTCTGTTCGGGTATGTATCATTTCAACCCATAGTGATTTCTAAACTACAGGGAACTTGCAGAGTGATAACAGAAAATACAATAAAATAACAGGCATATATCATCAATACCAATATAATATAAACAACAGGATATGGTGTCATATACCGCAGGTGAACAGTTACAGATAATAGCATATATAACAAATTTAAATAGCTACAGCAGCATATTTCAATTGTCGTTTCAATTGAAATCAAATTTAATGAATAAAAGAATGTTAATCGTGAGTGATTACTCATCTCTCGAGCCTAGAGAAAACAGAAGATGACACGAATATGCATACTGCTACAAACACTGAAATTTGAATTATGAATCGAAGCAAAGGAAAATCGGCACGAATTCAACGATCAAAGCTGATAACAAGAATTGATGGAACATGTCAGAACGGGATCAGCGAAGATAATGGTATGAGTGGACTCATATATATATAACTATATATAACTATATATATAAAGTCATATTCTAGATCCAACGCATATTAAATTAAATATATATGTATTTATATTTTCCAAAATCATTGTTTTTTTATTTAAAACACATAAATTAGAATGAAGCATATATACAATATGAAATTTGAAATAAATACTTATATAAACAGACTAATATTAATCATGTGCTAGGTTACAATACTGACATATTTTAGCTGTAAGAAAGAGTATAATGAAAGAAGTCAACATCGGTTATAATATATTTATATAAACCAAATGTAACATATATTTAGTTGACATAACAAATGAATTCTTTTATAAAATAATATACATTGGGCACTATTTCATAAAAATGCACATACAATACCATTTATATACGAACAACAAAAGTAGCTTATATATATAGATATACTATTTAAAAATCGATATTTACATTTCAACTAACATCAGAAAACAAATATAAACTTTATACTTTATATATGTTTTATGGAAAAAGATAAAAAAAAAACAGAACGCAAAGTGGATCCAACGTTTGGAATTCAGGGATTAGTCCTGAAGGCTAATACACCGTCGGATCATTTTTATTAAATTTTTGGATAAATTTCAGTAGAAGAGTAGCAATTTATTTAAGATAACGTGGTGTGAAATGAATTGATGGAATGAATAAAGTAACGTATTATTAGTACCCAAATAATCAAATGACACAATACGTTGGTTTCTTAATAACGACAGAAACGTTCAATTTGCTAAAAGTTAATTTAGGACGTTATCTTTGTCTTATTTGTAAGCGATTGATATATCATACCTCTTTTAAATTTAAGATCATCTCATGGCACGGCGTATGAAAACTCAAATTCCATCGCATCATATATTTATTATTTTCAGTTTAGAAATGTATGAACTTATCAAATTTTTTTTGGCTATAAATGACGTAAAACACCACTGCTAATTAAATTTGTCGTGTACTGCGTTTAAATACTTCCAAAGTGTTTTTCAATTTATTTAAAAGAATTAAAATGAAAGGAGTGAAAAGAGAAGAAAAAAGAAAGAATATATATATATATATATAAAATAATAATAATAATAAAAACATGGGGAGAGATACGAAGATACAGATGGTGGTACATATCTTGTTCTATTCATAAGTAAATATCACCATAAATTCCTTTACATATTTTTAATTGCTATAACCAATGCTTTCATATATAACAGGTCCAATCTTATATAGGTGGTACGTATCTTGATAGGTGGTTCGAGCTGTGGTGGCGGAGGCTTGACGAAGCTATAGGAAGGAGAACTGGTCCTTTTTCATTTTTCCATCATATGTGTTTTAGCATTGTATTGGGAAAAATCTATTTTATTTTCAAGAAGCAACAGAGAGGAAGAAAAAATGAAGCTAAATAGGCTCAGAGACTACACGTTATAAATATTTAATATAGTTGAACGGTAGGAATGAGTAATCTAGCAACTAAAATTGGAACCATGGAAATAGAGTGTCAATCGCTAGAATTTAGGAGGTATGAATGGTAACGGTTGTTTGAATTGTATACCAAATATATAACTTTATATTCCATTATTAATTGAATAGGAGAAATGAATGGGTGGAGAATGAGCTGTCCATTTATGATATACTGTTACATATAATTTATTAAAGAAGAAACGGTAGAATAATGATAAATTTGAATTATATACTGGTGTGATGCACTAACAACGGTCAAGTTGATAAGGTGGATATTTAAACAATTTATTGCTTGATTGAAAAGCACGTAAGTATGGAAAGACAAGGATATTAAAATGGAAAAAGGAATGGACAGAGAAATTTAAGCGAAGATAAAACATACAGGAATAAATATAGAGTAGTGGGATGGTAACGATAATTCAGTGGATAATTAAAGCAACTTTTAATGCCACCAGCTGCACGTTCAAATCTGAAAAGGCAGAGTAACGGACCATATAATAAATTGAAACGATGGATTGATAACAGCTGCAAGTATATATTTAATAGAAAAGAATGGACAGAGAAAATTTTGTGAAACGTACTGAAAATAAATATGAAGTACTTATTATATTATACGTTTCTTTTTGAATGCAGAGCCCAAAATTTGAAAGTCAAGTAACGGTCAACCCTTGATTTGGTGAAAATAATTGTAGCAATTAATAAAAGAAATAAATAACAACGGTCACGTTGCTTTGATTTAGCTGACTCATCAAAGCAAATTATTTATAATTTAACCGGTAGGAAACGTAAAGGAACGTACCACCATAAAAATGAAATTGATAACATCTGTGCATTGATTCTGCAATATTTATTAAAGAAATTGATTCTGTAATATTTATTAAAGCAATTTATTAGCTAGCTTGAATTAAATAAAATATCACAATGGAATAAACTTTGATAAAATAAATTGAAAATTTAAAATCTGCTATGTTTAATTGGACGTAATCCAAATATTATATTTTTATCTCAAAATATTATTATATAAAATTTCTCAAAAGTTTCAATTAATTACGTTAAAAAAACCATTTAAAACTATTAAAATCTACGGGTCGTTACAGAGTTAAACGATCATAACCGTTGACAACATAGATCTCATCACGCTCGACATTTTTGTAGTTGATGACTTTCTCTAATTGTCGAC
This sequence comes from Allium cepa, assembly GCA_030765085.1. Lineage (NCBI taxonomy): Eukaryota > Viridiplantae > Streptophyta > Magnoliopsida > Asparagales > Amaryllidaceae > Allium > Allium cepa. The sequence continues at coordinate 301,881,901 of CM060928.1, read as the reverse complement.
GGATTTGAAGATATTAGAGGAAGAAGATGGACAATTTTTGGCCATTAAAATGTTAATGGAGGCTAGGGTTTCTAAATTAAGGTTTGTGCAAAATGAAATAATAGAGGTCCTTATATAGAAAATTTCCGTGCACTATTCACCCGAATTTTTTCGAACTCCAAATGAAGCGTGCCACCTGACGTTTATAATGTTTTACCCCCATTCTGAACGCAATGGAATATATATCGGGAGCCAATTTGATCATATTTGGAAGATAAGTTTTTGAATCGACTATTTAAATTCAAAATTCACTCAAATCGATTTCTACGCGTTTTAGCTTGCCCCGGACAAATCGTAAATCCGATTGACAGGAAATTTAAAAATATACAATAATATAACATTGCAGATCTGATGAAACTTGTTTCGTTAAAATCCGAGACTGTTTGAAAAATGGCTATTTTTAATCGTCAATTAAATATTAAAATATTCAATTTCTGCAAATTAATTTTTAATTCAATTTTAAAAGTTCGATAACATCATTCTAACTCCAATATGATTTAATACAACTTATAAATCATTTTTAATCACATTAGACCCAATTTTCGATTATTTCTGTAATTTTAAATATTAAATTGTCGGTTTAATTATCCAATTAAATCTAGATATTCGAAATATAATTTATTCGACTTACAAATTTTACTTATTAATATTTAAAATCAATTAAATATATGAATTTAAAATGATAGAAATTCTGGGTCGTTACAAACTTCCCCCTTAAAAGAATTTCGTCCTCGAAATTACCAAGTAAGAAAAAGTTACAGAATCCATTGACTTTTCAAAACAATTCAAATTAGATTTCAAATTCACTTAAGTGTTTAACTTTTCCAAAATCCAATAGTTAAACTTCTTACAATAACTTTACTAAGTTTTCAAATCATACTTAGTTATATTTTCAAAGTTTTCCAATTTTCTCAAAAATATTCTAACGCCTTAAATTTTCGAAAAATTTCGCCAGCGTCTCCTTTGCGTGGCTCGATCCCAAAAAAAGAGGCAATATATATATATCACAAATATACATCTCATCAAGTAATGAGGCATCCCGCAGGGAAAAAAGTGTAAAAGTACGATATGTAATCCGAGATATGTACCTTATATATTATTAGCAAGCATATACGGCTAATATAGCGTGAAAGCGAGCTCCAAAAGCGAAGCAAGCGCAATCCACACCTACTAAACACTCAACAATAATGAGAAACATGCATATATGAAAGTAATATCAATATACAACATATACCAGAATAACAACTACATATGCTAATATAGAAAATGCAAGAAAAGCAACAAATTCAACCATCAACCAACTAGCATTCAACTAACATCCATAACCAAATCAATACGCTTTCATTTCTCATTAATATTCAATGAATTGGTTTTCCAATTTAAATCACATTTGATTCATTAACATTGGATGTTTTTACTAACATTCATTTATTCATATTCAATTAGTTTACATTCACTAATTCATATTAACGTTGGTTCACTTCCAAATCAAATTCAATTACACAGCTTTCAATTTCATTAATTCAACTACATATGGATTTCCATACAATCAACTAACTACAATCTAAAAATCAATATATATCCAACATTACCAAATTTCTTTACTTTGCTTACCTTCATTCAATTTGGTTCATCACATTTAATTAGCTTTTATGAATTAACACTTACATCCATTATTTCACATCGATTTATTTACATTCAATTGATTTACATTCAATTCATTCATCAATTCAATTGCTAATTCTTCTAACCACAAAAGTTGAATTTCATTACATAACTCAAGTTCATATTCTTTAATGACTTCATTTTATTAATTTACTTTAATAGCAAAATCAACTTCATTCAACATTACTTAAGTTATATTCCATTTCAAACATCATTTGTTTAACTTAACTTAAATTTCCACTTATTAATCCAATTCAGATTCCAATTCTAAAGTAAATTCTATTTAACTTTACCAAAGTCAAATTTCGTCACCTATTCATATTCATATCTCGTTTCACTTATATTCAACAATTACAACTTGGATTTTAATTTCAAATTTGATTAACACAACCAATCTTCAATTTTTATTTATTACTATGGTAACAAATCCATTACACAGAAACTTAAAAATGATACTGATGATGCTGCAGTCATCACCCTTACTATTTCCCAGCAACAGTAGTGAATTCAGTGGTTTATATGCTTTCAAAAAATTTCTTTTTATTCATAAATCATATTTACAAATCTTTTACTTACATAATTTCACTGTTTTCTCTTTACTTATATAAGATCATTTCACAATTGTAAATCATATAAATTATAATTCCATACTTACAATTCTTCGCTTATACAATTTATTCTTTTAATTAGCTTATATATATATTCTTACATTTTCAACAACCAAACAATCAATTTATATATACTTTAATAATTCCAAAAAATTATTTCCTTCATATATAAAATATAATATAGGTAAAATTATTTCATTTACCCAATTTAAAACAATATCGTGTCGAATTATTCTATACGGGTGTTTAGAGATCCCTATCGATAGAGTTGTACGGACTATACCGACCAGAATCCATATACCACTCAACAAACCAATCATCACAATATAAAATAATTTTATATTCACTAACAAATACACGCTCATATCTATTAATACACTCAAACTCATTCTGGAGTACTACTGACTCTATCTCTAATGAGTAACACCCAACACAGCTAAGGTTGTCGCTTAACCAAATGCTCTGATACCACTTTATAAAGGCCCGCAAATCCGTACCCCTTTGAGCTGGAAAATTTCCACAACAACTTAACCAAAGAGGAACAAACCTACGAGTCTTTAGGGTCTAAAGAATGAAGAGGTAGAAGAAAAACAAGATATAAGAAGAAAACAGAAACAATATCAGAATCTCAAAATCACAGCGGAACAATATATAATAGATAAATGAATATCTTCAAAACAAAGGACTATATCAGTTATTACATTGCATCACATTACATTACATTATCAGAGTTTACAACAACAAACAGCGGAAAAGAAATACTATATACTAGTTGATACGCCATGCCATCCAGCTTGCTCCTGATCTCTACAGCAACTTCTGAATTCCAGAATGACCTGATAACCTGACTCTAGACTGCCCATGTGGAAAATGATGGGCACCCAGAGTTTAGGAAGGAAACAGTAAAATCCAGGTTAATCATGGGACTGGTATGAGAACTTAAAACAGTTTACCTTAAAAAAACAAACAAAGAAATATTTTAAAAGTTAATTCGCAATGCTTTTAGAAAATGTAACTACCATAAGGCCTCCCGCCACACACACAATGCAAAGGCAGAACTTGGAGGAGATTTCTCTTTATGATAGTCAAATATGCTTGATACGCAAATTTCTTTTCAATATTATTTTTATAAGTGCAAAGTGCAGGAAAACATTTCGAAAGTACAATATTAATCTTAGCCAGCATAGGTACCATTATAGTATGCCTACTATAGCCATCATATTAGATGGCAGGTTCTACAACTAAAACCGTACAAGGTTCGTATTGTTTCTTTGGATTTCCAACAAATGGTCAGGCCAAGGAACTTTCCATTGCCACATGGGTACGCCTCTGAAAGGACGGCCCAAGAACCTAACAGGATCTCTGCCAACACAAGGCCGGGTTACCCCTAGCTGGGTAACAACTGACACGAATATGCCATCCTCCGGTCGTAACCGACCTAAATCCCGGGATTCACCAACAACCACAAAATAATAAGATTGCAGCAACAACATAGGTTAAATATCAGGGCTCCATACCATAATACCACTATCCCCATTCCGAACGTAATGGAATATATATTGGGAGCCAATTCGATCATATTTGAAAAATAAGTTTTTGAATCGACTATTTAAATTCAAAATTCACTCAAATCGATTTCTACGCGTTTTAGCTTGCCCCAGACAAACTGTTAATCCGATTGACACGAAATTTGAAACCGTACAATAATATTACATTCCGGATCCGATGAAACTGATTTCGTTGAAATCCGAGACTGTTTGAAAAATGGCTATTTTTACTTGTCAATTAAATATTAAAATATTCAATTTCTGCAAATTAACTTTTAATTCAATTTTAAAAGTTCGATAACATCATTATAACTCCAATATGATTTAATACAACTTTATAAATCATTTTTAATCACATTAGACCCAATTTTCAATTATTTCTGTAATTTCAAATATTAAATTATCGATTTAATTATCCAATTAAATCTAGATATTCGAAATATAATTTATTCGACTTGCAAATTTTACTTATTAATATTTAAAATCAATTAAATATACGAATTTCAAATGATAGAAATTCTGGGTCGTTACAAATTGAAGTAATTGTGAATAAGTGTATAGAAATCATAAGTGAATGTGAATAGAAAAGAGAATTGATTTGGTTAATAATCAATGAAGATAAATACGTAGGATGTACGTATATTATTCTATTCGCATAGTGATTTGATCCAGATTCGAGCATAGAATTTCGAGATAGTATATCGATCCGAGATTAGATTATTCACTCGATTTTCGATGGCGAACCTAGATATGCATTGTTGATTGGTTCTGGATATTCTCTATCATAGTTATGGCAATGCAAGGAGAATGACAGTTTCTAATCAAGAAACCAGATCTGAGTCCGCACTAGAAAGTCGGATGGACGATACTAGTTCGGAAGTGAACTTGTGTGATCGAGTGAGCGATCAGATTGATTTTGCGTACGGATGATATGTGTACATTGTATGGAATGAAATTGATATTGGAAATTTATGGATAAGAAATGCGAAGTGGTTTTTGAAATGAAAGGTATATTTTGTGAAATATATGATGAAGTAAAGTGGAAATTTGATATTTCTATGGTAATAACTTACTTTTTGGAAGTAAGTAATTTGGTAGGTGATTTATAGAGCAATCAAATTTGAACATTTGATTTGAAATAAACAAAGTTATATATCTTTGTTATATAAGATAAAACTTCCCTTATTGAATCTATAGCCAGAATTAGAAAATATTTGAGGTATAAAAAGGGTTTTATATAAGTAAATGATCCTAAAAATTTTCAAAGGGTGTATATATATGTGTGCATACAAAGGATCTTATGAGGATTTTGGAGGAAAGGTTTTCGGAACCTTTGGATTTGAAAAGGCTTTTGATTTTTGGGTAAAATCAATATTGGATTTGGAAAGCCCAATTTGAGAATTATCGATTTTGGGATAATCAATTTTGAAAAAGGAGATTTATATGAGAATCATATTAGGTGTATGATTTGGAAGATACTATATGTGTATAGTATAAAGTGTATCGAAAATGGCTCTGGGGAAAAAGGCGCTCCCTTGAAATGAACTTCTCAGGAGTGTCATAGGTTGTACTTCCTTGAACCCTATGGGGGGGTTCTAAAGTGGATCTTGACAGGATTCCGGACAAAACTAGTTCCTGAGGATTTTGTGTAGTGTGTAGCGAAAGTCGAGGGCACTGATGCCTGTAGAGGCATTTGGGTTATGCTGTGACGACAATGTAACTCGATGTCACAGCGATCTAATGCAGAACATAGCAAAAGTCATGTGTGCTGCTGAGAGCCAACAGTCTACGTTTGATTTTATATCGGTAGACCGCGACCTATAGTAACATAGCAAAAGTCGTGTGTGCCGCTGAGAGCCAATAGTCTGCATTTGATTTTACATCGGTAGACTGCGACCTATGTGGGAGTGGAGAAGTTTTTTTGGCAGCGAAAATCGAGGGGCACGTGGTGCCTACAATTACATGGAATTTTGCTGTGATGGCAACATAAACCTGGAATGTCATTGCGATCTATTGTGGGTTCCATGGCGTAATCGAGGGGTGCAGAGTGCCTACAATTACATGGACTTTTGCTGTGATGGCAACGTACCCAAGGATGTAACTGCGACCATGGATGGGGGTGATGATTTCCAGAGCATTCTCACCAAAGATATTTCCTCTATTTTCAAAAATTGTTTTCTATATTTTCAGTAAAATTATTTTCCAAAGTATTTTCACGGGATGTTGAAAAAGGGTCTGCCAAGCACTTATACATTTTCAGTCGTAAGCCTGATCAAAGTATGACCGAATTTCTGTGAGAACAAGGATGGACTTGTCGAAACATCGAGTTATAAAATTATTTTTATTAAAATTATTTTAGTAATATTATATAGATTTTAAAGTAGTTTAAAAATGATCAAAGAAAATTTATCTGATTTTAAGCATTTTAATAATTCTGGCTTTGTTCCCTTTCGAGGACGAAAAGATTCAAAGGGGGGAGAAATGTGACGACCCGGGATTTTGGCAATATTATTTTAATAAGCACCTAATCTAATTAAATAAAATACAAACTTATCATTTTAAAAATGAATAAGACTTTTGAACATTTACCATATATATATATATACGTATTGTAAAGGAAACTATGATTTGGAAATTTAAATATAAAGCTTTTCAAAAATATTCAAAATAAAATCTATCTTATTCACATTAAATTAAAAACATCTACTTTATTAATATTTGATCTAATTATATATATATGGATGTAATCTAGATAATAATGCTTAAATTAAATCAATCTTATTAATATTAAATATAAGTATAAAAATATATGAATATAAATTAAGTGTTAGATAGTTTAAACTTAATAATAATAATAATGATAATAATAATAATAAGGATGTATGTTAGAAATAAGTATTTAAATGGTTACTGTGTGTATGCAACCTAAGTTAAAACTATAAAATAACTATAACAATTTTATATTAAGCACATAAGGTAATTCTAGATATATACATACTATGGAAATTCATGTGCATGCAAGGCAAGAAAAAGAAAAAGAAAATATAATAATATCTATGTACATATAAAAAAATAGGATAAGTATGTAAACTTGTAAGGAGATATTTGCATTTATTACTATCATCTCAAGCACAATATAAGGTCATTTCGAAATGTTAAAAGTCATTTCAGTTTCTGAAAAAATCTTGCCTGGTCAAAACAAAACAAAAATCTCCGACCAAAGAAGAAAATATGTGTACGGCAAATACCTAGCCTTGTAAAGCCTTTCCTCTTTATATATACATACTTCTTGTTCTTGTTCGTTCAAAGAAAACACAGCAAACTAGAAAAAGAAAAGGGTAGCATCACCAGTTTGCAAAACTTAAATTACATTTCAGCTAAACAAAGCAAGAGGATCAAAGAAGATCAAGCTAACAGCTTTTAAAAAAAAGGGAAAATTGCTCTGTTCAAACTTTTCTCAAGTGAGTAAAAAATTCTTATTTAAAGTTTTAAAATCTGTTTAAAACCATGTCACATGCAGTAAAAAATTTAGAAAAATGGTAAAAGTGCTTGTTAGATTGTTGTATATGATTTCATATGTATATATTATGAATATTTATGTGGGCATGTCAGTGTTTTAGCTCAGTTCTTCACTTCCAGTTTGCATATAGAGTCAAAAATTAAATGCTCTTCATCTGATATTTTTTAGTCTTCAGTGTATGAACAAGAATTGGTTGTTATAATAAGATTTAAATTTTAAAAATAGTTCCAAGCTAAATCTGAGGCGTTTGAATAATAAGAAGGAAGAAAAGTAAAGATTCAACCCATATCAAAATTTCGATCTTAATATTTTGGTGATTCAACTATACGATTTGAATTATTATCAAAAATGATGATTTTTAAAATTAAAATCATGAATATTAATTAAGTAACTCAAGAGATATTGAGCGATGAACGGAGATTGGGATTTCTACGATTTCTGGTGATCGTGAAAATTTTTGACGTTAGGATTTTGGTCGAAGCAAGTTTGAGGTTCAGATATTTTGGGAAAAATGGCGACAGAGGTTCTCGGGAACCATGATGACCGAAAAAGGGTGATTTAGGGTTTAAGCGAGCATTGCTCGTGTCTGGTTTCGTGGCAAAATTCAGTCTCGACATCGTGATAAACCTGATCACATAAGGGGGAAAAGGAGGATGGTTTTCTGACGCACCTCTAGTTGGAAGGGCAGATTTTCTGGTGATCGATTTGCGGTGGCGCGAGATGATTTTTTTGGTAATTGTGGATTTCTGAGTGTGGATGAAGATCGATTTTTGTTTCTCTGGCGAAATTCAGAAATCTGGGTAGTCACACCATTAGTGGAGTTGGTCGCTTGCATGATGTAGTTGTCTTCGATGATCAGAACGGCGGCGGTGGGCTGTGCACGTGAACGTGTATCACTCGTGTATGTTGACCATGTGTTCTGATCATTGGAATGATGAAGTTTTTCGTGTCGGTCTCGAAGTATGATGCTGGTTGTCTCGAAGATATGGGTTGTGTTTCTGCTCAAGTTAGTTCGAGTAAATCCTAGGTTTTGGCTCGGGTTACTTGTTTGTTAGCAGGTTTGTATTATTCAGAAAGGAATAACAAGTTTAAGTCCAAAGTTGATGTAACATCCCGGATTTTTGAGCCATTAAATTTTGAACATTTAATTCATTTTAAATGTTCACTGAGGATTTTTAATTAATTTTGGAACAAAGAGAATCGGGTTCAATTTATAAAATAAGTTATAGGTTTTAAAATATGATAATTTAATTCAATTTTGAATAGTAATTAAATATTGGACTAAAACAATTTGGAAAATTAGATGTAAATAGTGTTAAAAATGTTTTTAAAATATATTTTTAGTCCATTTGGATTTTAAAAAGTGTTGTTGAATTTTTAGAAGAATTTAAAAGTTAATAAGTTATTATTGGGAAATTTATGTTAATTTAATAATGGATTTAATATTATTAAAATGCAATTTAATCGGATTTTGGTCTGGAATGAGCCAGAATGATTTTTAATGTGATTATAAATTTTATGTAATTTATTATTAAGTTAGTAAAATTTTAAAAGTAAAATTTTAAGCGTTTTCGACAATTTTGAAAATCGCTCGATTTAATAGACGAGTTAAACAGCCTTCCGGGGCATAGTCTCGGAATTCGACAAAACCAGTTTCATTGGATCCGTAATAGTTAGTTATTATCGGATTTTAATTTTCGTAGCAATCAGAGTTGTCGTTGACTATGGCTGCTCAAAACGCATAGAAATCGTTTAAACCGATTTAATTTTAAATTTATCGTTTGATTCTGTAACTCGCACGTATGACCGAATTAGTTTTCGAAACCTGTTCCATTGTGTCCGAAACGTGGAAAAACCCTAGGAATGCCTGTTGGTTCGTGAGAATTGGGGTCCGTTTGCGTAAGTGGTAAATTGATTGAGTTGAGATTAAGATAATATTAAATAACATTATATAAAGCAATATCTTTTATCAAACCCTAATCTTTACTCCCAGGCCGCCGCTCCCTTTCGTTTCTATGGCCAAAAATTGATTTCAATCCCCCTCAAAAATATCTCAGTCCATGCTTTAATTGGGGAAACTTTCTAAATGAAAGTTGTAGATCGTTGAGGGATCTATAGATCCAACGGCTGATTTCGCGTGAAGTGATCGTTTGGAGGAGTTTTGGTGTCGCGTTCGTATGGGGTTCGAGCACGTATCGTGCGTGATTGGGTTGACTGAGCTGCGTGTGCTCTCAGGCGGAGGTAGAGGCGGTGGAGGCGATGGAGGCGGCGACGTCTGATCGACCTCTCGATGTTCATGTGATGGGCGGTGGCAAGCTGTAGATTGGCTTCGTGGGTTCATGCTTTGCGTGAAACGCATCTGGGAAGAAGAAGTTGTCTACGGCCTGGATTCTCTTGAGTGTGATGAGCGACCAGGATTTGTCTGATTTCGGCGGTTTTGGAGGCGTTGGAATTGCAGAAAAGAGCATTACGCGATGGCGCAGATCCGGAATCATTCCGAGCAAGTAGAAATTTGGGTTAAATCGAACGTCGTTCGGTTTAATTTATATTTCGAATGCTCGCCGAAACCCAAGGTGAGTTAATCTCACTCACATCTGGAATGTTAGCTGATTAAAATAAATATCTGTGTGATTGGTTGAATATAATGGTTGTTATCAGTCTGGATTGATATTTGTATATGTGATGTGCTAATATTTGTGGATGCAGGGAAAAACAGGTTGGCGGGATCCATCGGGATTCCTCACAATATACTGGTTATTTTTGGAATTGATAATGCAAATTGTTTGTATGTTGTGATTTATAAATCTGGAATTAAATTTTACTGTGATATTGTTCAAATAAATATAAATCCATAATTTTAATTATAAATGGATTTAATTGGGATTTAAGAATTGTAAGAAATTGTTATATAAAGAATTTAAAGGAATAGAATTTGGTTTTAGTTCGGATGAAGAATGAAATTTGTAAATGGGAAATTTAAATAAAGGGGAAAATTATGAGTCGATAAATGCAAAGTATAGATTTCGGTGAGAAATTTTATAAGAATATATAAAGTGTTAAAAATATTGATGGGTTATGTTGATAATGAATAGAGTCTGTCAAAAAATTAAAATATATTTTCAACGAAGCTTCTAGATATAAATTAATAATTATAAATGTAAATCAATGTTTTTGAAATGCATATTTCACCCTTGGAATTTAGTTAAGAAATTCATAAGTATTATTTTCCGGTAATAAATTCTCAAACGTTTTATTTAAAAATATTTAAAACCCATACTTTGAAAATGGAATTTCCGGGAATGGAAAAGGGTGTTTAAACTTCAAAAGGAGTTTATTTTAAGCTTGGAAATAAATTTACGATAACTAAAGTAAATTTGGGTTGGGATAGATCGGGCGGGATCTATATGGAAGATTCTTTGGGTTGTTTCAATGGAAATGTTTCCCTGGGAAAAACTGAGTTCGTGATTTAAATCAGGTTTGAAAAGTTAAGTTTAAATTTGTTTTAAGGAAGTGTTTTAAGAAATTCTTATTTAAAGGTAAGTAATAAGTTTAGCTATAGTATAATGATTTAAGAATATTATTAGTATTTTATTTGATAAATGGATTTATTTAAAGAATAGATGATTTAGGTTATTTGAAACATAGCACTAAACCTTTAAAACCACTACTTTTAAATTTAGTTAACAAAACTCCTGTTTAATAAATAGTTTTATTTTACATATTTGAAATTATATTTTTGGGTAATAACTAGAAGTAAAATTATATATTTAAAAATATATTGCAGAATAAAGTGTTTTTAAATTGGTTTTAAATCTAAATTGTTTTGAACTTGGTTATTTCCAATGGGAATAAATGTTAGATAATTTTCCTTGTAAAGGAAGAGATTTTGGGAATTGTTTTCAAATGAGTTTTAGAAATTTGAAAATATATCTTTTAAAGATATTTGAGGCAAATAAATAATGTGGGAAATTATTTCTTGTGTGATGGATGTTTATGAATATTAATTGATAGTTAAATCACCGACTATCAATATTGGACAAATGCGTTGATCGTTTCGAAGAGATCGGGATCGAGATTTATTTCTCGAAAACCACTTCGATCCGGTTTGTACGTTTCGTGCGAAAAACGTGTTCAGAGTCGAAGATGGAGCTGTGAAGTGCAAGGGCTAGTCGCTACTAATCATGAGGATATTTCCAAAATGGATGTAGTAGGAATAGTGCCTTCGGTTCCGTTCGAACCCGGGACAGACTTGTATGGATGAATGTTTGCGAAACATCGTCAGGTGGACGATGGGCATTCTAAGGGATATGTTCTAAAAAGGTAATGCTAAGCCTCAAGCCTCATCAACCGGGAATGACTGAAAATCAGGGGATATGCCGCAAGGCTTCGTGGGTAGCCCCCACTTGAGAGTAAGGTCATCCCTGTCTAGATGTCCCTTTTTATTTTCGGCTTAGTGGGCGGTTGCTGATCCCAACCACGGGGTGATCTTATTCGGAACTGTCCAGTAAGGGATGGGTCCGGCCTTGTGTTGCAGGGGATCGGGCGTGGTCCTCGGTACGGTGATCTAGGCCCCGTACTGTGACAGGTGGTACCCCAGTGCCTAGTCATTATTGGAAATCCATTCTCCCTACGAGCCTTGTACGAGTTTTGTTTGTATTACCCACTTTTGTGGCTAGTAGCTGGAATTTAATAGATGTAACAATTTCGACTATTTTATAAGTATTTATATATAGACCCTGTTATAATATCAGAGGATTTCTATAAAAAGTGTTTTAGCTATCGTAAGGTAAAAACCCGACATGTTTATTTATGGCGTGGTCTTACGAGATGCTTTGTTTTCAAAAGAATTTTTGAAACTTTAATAATCAATTTGGATGCATTATTATTAGCTGGTATTTCAGACTGACTCGGGTGTTATTTCATCATAATGCTCGGGTCAGACCAAGTATTATATGTTCAGGACAGGATGCTATGGAGCTGGAGAGGAGCCCGAGACGTATTATTTGTACCTATATATATATATTCCGCTGCTGTGATTTTATGGTATGTCTGATTGGTAATGGTTGATGTATGAGACACTGCGATGATATGATGTATAAAACAGTTATAGATTTCATTTTATGTAAAGATCTATATTTACTATTATATTTTATTTCGCTACGACTGTGAGATTCTGATATTGTTTAGTCTCTTCTTCTTCTATCACTTCTTCTTTAATCCCTAATGGTTCGTATTTCTGTTCCGTTTGAGTTAATTGATGTAGGATAGTGTTGACTCAATGGGTGCGGATTTGCGGGCTGTTACAGTTGATCTAGTTTAAACAATGTATCAACCTTTTCAATTTAAGATTTTTTTTTTAAATTAAGGGTTTTTCAAGATGAAGTTTATTAGAAGTTTGAGAATACAATTATTTTGGGTTTAAAGATTTTCAATATTTTTAACTTTTAAAAAAAAAAAAATTTATGATAAAGAGGTTTAGTTAATTAATGTATTGATTAAAGGATTAATCAATGTGATTTAATTAAAGGAAATTAATGTTGAATATGAGTAATTCAATGTTTAACCAAATAGGTGATCTGAAATTTAATTAAAGGAAATGATTGTTTTTTTATCTTAATCTAATTAAGGTTTTGATAATAAATGAGGTAATTAAGAAATTTAAATAGTAAATTAATTAATGTTTAAAGATTAATTTATTTATGTGATTGATTAATTTAACTAATTAATTTAAAGATGTTTATCTAAGATTAATGACTAAATGAGCATTGATTTATAATAATGGAAGTAATTAAAGGATAATTGCTTATTGACATTCATTAAGGAGGGTACTTAATGAGTAATTACTAAATGTGATTTATTTAATGATAATTACTTAATGAAATAATCAAGAATTAATTACTTAGTGTAATTAATTAAGGAAATTAATTAAGGATTAGTTAATAAATGAGGATGATTTGTTAAAGGATAATTAGTCAAGGGTGATTAATTAAGATGGAAGTTAAAAGATGATTGATTAATTGGTTTGAATTTGATTTACGTTAAGTAAAGGTAATCTAATTTTTTTAAGATTGGTTATTAATTTAATTAGAGACAAATTAAATTAATTTTGGAAGTGTAAAACCTTGCATATGAATGATTGAATGATGTTAAATGCCTTGAATTGGATGATACCTTGGATATGAAATGTTTGTGATATGATATGTTTATCTTGAATAGTGATTGTGTGGTTATCTGTCGATGATGAATTGTTTTTTAAAAGGTGACACCTTGTATTTAAAGATTGAACTGAGTTTTACACGAATAACTTGCGTTAAATGGTATTGAATTCGAAGAGACCGTGGTCGGGTATTAGTAAATACCCGAACCCACTTCGAATTTGTAACCTGCAATGATTCTTTATAGATTGATATGTGCTATCAATAGGCCGGAATGGAATGATTTAAATGACTAGACCATTTAAAACCAAGTGAAGATACTTAGGAATTGATTTGTGAATATAAGTGTTGGCTACAGCTGAAAATGAACTCGTAGTGAAGTACGAGTTACCCGGGGGTTTCTTTTATGATTTGAATTTAGTATTTCAAATTATATGTGCTTACTCACACTGGTTTCCAGCCTGACTCGGGTGTTACTTTGATGTAATGCTCGGGTCATACCGAATATTACAGATTTTTAGGTAGGGACATTCTGGAGCTCAGGAAGCGAGCTGGAATGGAAAGAATGTATGGAGTGTTACCGCTTTATAATATTGTTGTATATCTGAGACATGATGATTGTGTATATCCAGTATCTATATATATGTGTAACTCTGATGTATTATAAAAGTATTTGAAAGATACAGAATTCTTTTATAAACTGTTATTATTTGATATTATATTTTGATCCGCTGTGAATGTGAGAATCTTTGTTGTGTTTCTTCTTCTATCTCTCACTTCTTTCCCCAACTATCTGGAGTTTTTGGGATCAAAAATTCTGGGTCGTTACAGTCCCTATCTATACTGATTACATATCAAAGCTTAGGAATATACAAAATATATGCTCCGATACCAAATGTGATGACCCCCAAATAGATGCCCTTTGAATCGACAATAATCCATACATGTTCGACCCAAAAAGCACAGACCGACAGAAATTCAAGAGAAAGAAAAGAAGAGAGAAGAAGAGAAAAGAAGAAAGATAGAAGATAGAACCAAACAGAACAATACAGAATTTCACATCACAGCGGAAAACATATAATATCATATCAATGATCTTTACAAAACAGAAACTGTATATATGTACATCAATCAGAGTTCAACAATTAATCAATAGTTACCAGCCTAAACAGTTATAATAACCTGTCCTCACAATTGCTGATAATATAAAACAACAACTAAGCAATGCAGCGGATAATCAAACAAAACATTTACGTGTATACGAAAATGAAGATCCTCAGCTCTCCTGCTGAAACTCCAAAAGCACGAATCTGAACCTGTAAATATACTCAGTCTGACCCAAGCATTACAAGGGAAGAACGCCTGGATCAGTCTGGTAAACAACCATGAGAAACACACTCAACTGAATTTATTAAATTACCAAACTTTTCCTTTATCAAAACAAAAGTATTTCGTAAGACAAGTCCACACATAAACACGGACATGTTTTTACCTTACGATAACCAAAACACTTTTATACCAAAATACACTTGAAATTATTTTTAATGACATTCTTTTGAAAACACTTTTCAAATAAACTTATTTGAACAAGGTATTTATATTTGGACTAAGTCTAAGGTAATATATCCGGACAACGTCAACGGAATATACCGGACGGAATATATGATACTAGAAAAGGGGTAGCTGAAATGTTTGCAAGTCATTACAGCTATTTTGGGAATACAATCAAAACCGTAAATCTCGTATTGTGTTTGGATTTCCAACATGATAGGGAACTAGTAGAAAGATCAATCTGTATCCACGGCTTACGTCCAAGACTCAAACGCCGTTATACAACATCACAAATGGCTAAAAGTGGATACAATCTGCAAATAACATCCAAGGACTCAAACTTCGTGTATCCTTGCCATGAGGCCAGGACGTATCTAGCACCTGGGGCTCAGAACATTTGATAACCCAAATCACTACTATTCGAAATGCGAGCATACATCTGACCACATAGAATCCCATCATAGCCAGGGTTTGAGGCTCGCGAGGCTACGATTTACCTTTCACAATCACATATCGCATCACTTAGAATGCCACACGGCCATTTTCGTTGACTACTAATTGCCTTCCACAAAAATACAGCTCTTAAGCTCATACGTCTCATGGAGGGTGTAAAGCTAAGAGAAGTTGCCTTCTCCGCCACCACTGTCGTATGTTTGTAAAAACCAATGTACGTATTATTTAGAAATGCAATGTCAGACAAGCATCCATACAAGTTGTCCAGGAACAGGACAAACCGAAGGTACTTTCCTACCACATCCTGTTGGGAAATCCCTAGGATTAGTAGCAATTAGCCCTTGCATTGGATATATCATAATGAAGAGACCACCGCTACTAGATGTATATTGGGATTTTCACCCCAATCGATCAACAAGAAGTCCCCCACTATGAAAATCTTGAATATCAATATCATCAATAACCTGCATAATCGAACGCATGACGTTGGTCTAAAGTGGTTTTCAGATAAATCTGATCTCGGTCTCTTCGCACCAACACGCAAAAGCGTTTCTCAACTTCACACAGAAACTAAGTCTCACAGTTTTATCACGTCTCCAACTTTCAACTTTCTATCCTTCGGGCCAAGAAGGAAGCACAATAGATTGGAGTAAAACTCCTGTACGAATCAATATCCTCAACACCAACGATAATCAAGCCTACACAGAAGGCTACGTACTAAGTGTATAACTAAATAGTTCCCAAATCAAGTCAAGGAACTAAAATTTGGCCAATTTTGATAGTCGATTATTTAACTATCAAAACAAACAAACAAATATTTGGCACCATATACAATCACTAGGCCCTTCAATTAATCTTTTATTAACTAATTCAATTGCCAAATATTCACTTCAATTATCATTAAAAATATATATTCTCAAAAGCATTTCAACTTTCTATATTGGAACACATTTCCAAGTACTTATTTAATAATAAGTAATTCACAAATCTATTTATTTTCAACACTTAGAAAATATTCTATATACTTAAATCAGGATTAAGTATATATTTTATTCTTTAAGGAAAACATTCTCTTTAAACACATTTATTTGGGTCAAAATGAATGTTGCGTAAAACATCGTTACGACAACCCAAAACCATTAGTATAGGGATTTGAAAATTAGATAGATATATAAACCCCAAAAGTATACAAAATATTTCCTTTGGAAAATCATTTGCTATAACAACAGTGTTATAGTCCATCATTTCCTTTCTTCTCGAAAATGTTTATTTCAACGATGGGTGTTGAAATCTATGCATTCGATAGTTAAAACATTTTAAAACAT
This sequence comes from Allium cepa, assembly GCA_030765085.1. Classification (NCBI taxonomy): domain Eukaryota; kingdom Viridiplantae; phylum Streptophyta; class Magnoliopsida; order Asparagales; family Amaryllidaceae; genus Allium; species Allium cepa. The sequence goes on along the minus strand of CM060928.1, from coordinate 301,865,038 downwards.
CTTCAACAATTCATCTTTATTTAAAGATCACTTTTCAAAACGTTTATTTAATTTAAAATATTATTCACTATCCAAAATCGTGAATATACTTCATTTATCAAATTCAGTGTTTCTACACATTTATTAAAGATAAACCACTGTCCAAAATCATGGATATAATTCATTTACCCAAATTCAATATTATTACAACATTTAATTTAAAGGATAGTTCACTGTCGAAAATCGCGAATATATCTCCTTTAATACTTTTCCACATTTAACTTATCAAAATAACTTTATTTCAGTTTTATAAAACAATGTTTATAAATCACGTTTTTATTTTATAAAAACTTCAACAACGAAATCAAATTCCATTTATTATTTTATAAGAACTTCAACTTATAAAATCCCTTAATTAACAAATTCTTTTTATTTTTCATTTAAATGCCAAAATCCAATTTATAAGTAAATTACTTATAAATCAGTTGTTTTACAAATTCATTTATTTAATAACTTCACAATTATAAATCTTATTCACTTATGAACTTCATATTTCAAAAATCGCATTTCAATTATATTTCTCAAAAATCATAATTTTTATAACATAAAAATTATAACTTTTATTTATTCAAAATAAATTCATTTACTCGACAATTCAAAATTCAATAAAACGTATATTTCCAAAATCACTTTTAAAATCCATTTAAATTTGAAATCATCACTTTAATATTTTTAAATTATCAAAAATAGGCCCAATGCTGCAATAGCACTAAATACATCAATCACGGCATTCAAAACAGCATATATCATATGACAACAGCATATATCACAATATATGTAAATAAATCAATAGTGGTGAGGAATCCAGTTGGATCCCTCTAACCTGTCACCTGCAATAAATATACATATTAGAAATATATGTACAATGTCTGCTTCGAGGCAGACGCGCATACAAAGGGTCATCTGCTCATACACGGGACGTATAGGGTCATCTGCTCCACTAAGTAGGTATATATCAAAATACCAATCAAAATATCATATATCATCCAAACAATCATCGATCATCATAAAATAAATTATTTCTCATTATATAAAAATATTAGTGAGTCAAAAAGAGTGAGTTGTACACACATTGCTTCCAATAGAAGTTGCAGTGTTTTGTTCCGAATAAAATTAAACAGCCGTTCAATTTTACCCAAAATTTACACTAGCTCCAATCAACTCCCAACCAGCTCTAAAATATAGTGCTCGTCAATTTGGACCCAATGCAATTCATTACGTTAGAAACCGACCTCATATGACAAAGATACGATGTTTTAAAATTTATACGAATTTTAATATAAATAAATTTACAAACTTTTATTTTATTTTGACCTAATATTCATCACAGCCGTACAATTTTACTTGATCCAAATCTGGCTGCTCGTGCCTTTCTTCCTCCCTAGGTTAGTTTCGAATGCAAATGAACCCATGCGTCGTGGATTTGCGTGAATTTTCGCGGCCTCTTCGTACGTCGAGCCGACGATCAACATCCTTCATTCGAACGACCTTGCTCCGCTCTACTCTCGACCAAAGTAGCGTGAAGCTCGGTACTACCATCGCTTGGAAAAGCAAGCGCGAACTCAGGACAAACGCAGCAGAAATCTGGCTCCAATCGACGGTGATAAAGAAAATCCACCGTTGGATGTATAGCTCTCATCGTGCTCTAGGAGTTTGTAGTTGAAAGTTTTTTGAATCGATTTATGGATTGGAAGATAATAGAGGATAAAGGAGATGAAATTCTGGCCATTGGAAACTTAGTGGCGGCTAGCCCAACCCCATTAAGGTTTTGTGAAAAATAGTGAAAATATGGCCTTATATAGAAAATTTACACGCACTATTCATCCGAGAATTTTTCGAACCTGAAACGATGCGTGCCGCCTAGCTTTTATAAGGTTTTACCCCTTTTCCGAATGTAATGGAACATATACGAGGAGCCAATTCGATCATATTTGGAAGATAGGTTTTCAAATCGACTATTTAAATTTAAAATTTCACTTAAACGAATTTCTATGCGTTTTAGCTTGTCCTGGACAAACCGTAAATCCGATTGACGCGAAATTTGAAATCTTACAATAATATAATATTACGGATCCAATGAAACTAGTTTCGTTGAAATCTGAGACTATTTGAAAAATGACCATTTTCACTCGTCAATTAAATATTAAAATATTCAATTTTAACAAATTGACTTTTAATTCAATTTCAAAAGTTCTATATCATCATTCTAATTCAAATAGAATTTTATACAACTTTATAAATCATTTTTATTCACATATAATTCAATTTCTACTTATTTCAGCAATCTCAAATATTAAATTAATAATTTATTTATCATATTAAATCGCTATTTTTTAAATACAAGTTATCCAGCTTATAAAATTAACTTGTGAATATTTAAAATCAATTAAGTAAACGAATTTCGAATGATAGAAATTCTAGGTCGTTAATGATACGGGATCCACTAATGGATCTCAAGGAATTCTTTCATGAATTTGAGAGATTTTTTCTATAAGAGGTTGCATGTTTAGATATGAGGTGAAAGGAAGTAAATATGGTTAAGAATTGAGAACCATTCGGTGAAAGCTCGGGTAAATATAAGGATAAAGGGAAGAGGAAGCGCTGGGAAGAACAAAAATTCTCCACTTACACAGGACTGAATGCGACATTGGAACGGATATACTTGGATACTCAGGATCGCCTTCCTTACCGATGGCCGGCAAGGAGGGAACCCTCAAAACGTGAAAGGGCATCGAGAAGGCACTGTCTCTTTCATCACCTGGACGGGCATGGTACTAACAGCTGCAGGCATTTAAAGGATATAATCGAGGAGCACGTAAGGAATGGTCGTTATGGCAATATATCGAAACTCAGAATTCGGCGGTGGATACAGGAGCATCCATCGCCTACCTTGAATGACGATGGCACGAGGACCAGGAATGATGGTCGGTTGGTCATCAACTAATCATGTTGGTTTGGAATAAGTAATGAACTTTGGGCAAATGGCTAAATCACTTACTCGTGTACGTGGACGGAGATAACCCTTAGGCATGCTCTGAGATGATAATAGACCTTGACTCTCTGGTTTGTGAAATCTGTTTTTTTCTTTTTGGCTTGGACACTTGCTTTTTTGCTTTGGTTTTGGTATTCTGTTTGAGCTCCCGGTTTGTTTATTTTCTTGTTTGGTTTTTGGATGCTTGATTTTTGAATTTGATTTTGATTTGGACATTTGATATGGATTTCTGGTTTGAATCTGCATTTCGGATTGGATTTTGATGGACTTTTTGTCTGATTTTTGGCTAAAGGTCATCGAGCATAGACTATGCATAGCAAGGGTCCGAAGAGACCAGATTTTGGCCTAAGACTTAGGCCCCATATTATCTATTGGTTATTATCACAGGTCATCAAGTATGGGCTATGCTCGACAAGGGTCTGGAGCGACCAGGATTCGGCTTAGGACTTAAGCCCGAACATTAATCTGCTTTCGAGGACACTGAACCAGGAACACCATGGCATTGCTTAACACATGTCATTGGGTGTGGACGCTTAGCAAGAAACCGGAGAGGTTACGGATTTGGATATTGGCTACGAATAGCTGAGGATTTATGCATGGTCCCGAAGAGGTCCCGGATCTGGATATTGACCCGGAGAGGTCATTGATTCGGTTATGGGTTATTGGACATGGATGTATTAGAGATTAGTGATCGAATTCGGATTTTGGCTTAGGATTTGGACCCGACAGGTTCGTTGATTTGGATTAAAGGACCCGGAGAGGTCCCGAATTCAGATAAAATGAACTAAAAAGGTCTTGGATTCGGTTAATAGATTTGGGATGGATTAGAAATTGGATAACGACTCGAAACGGTCGCTCAGTAGACTATCAGATTTGGATGGAATTTCTTTATTATGAATGGAACATGGACTTCGGGTATCGAATTTGAGGCTGTTCGAAACACACCTTCCAATAACAAGGCATGTATTGGAGGCAAATGTTAACTCGCCTTTTAGCAAGGCCATAGACATACGGATTTAACTAAAATCGATCGCTCGTTTGTTTGAGACTGGAATAAGGTGGGTTTGAGCTAGCTGAATGGATAGATGATCGATCATGGATGGTTCGGTGTGGGTCGCTTGATTAAGGTGGCTCTGTCGTACATGGCTCGATCAAGGAGAGGAGATCATGCATGGTCTGGTCATGATGCATAAGCGAAGATGGCCGGATGCGACTGGCTTGGTAAGTATGGCTCGGCAAGCATGGCTCGACACGAGTGGCTCGGCCTGAGTGGGTCGGCAGATGTGGCTCGGTGGTGATTGGGATCATCATTTCTGGGTCGGTCATGATGGAGTGGACCCGCATAAGATAGTGGTTCGGCATGCTTTGGGTCAGTCGTGCATAGCCACTCGGTGTTGTGAAGGCTTTGGTCGGTAGGAAGGTGGTTCGATCATGATGGAGTGGATTGGCATGGTCAAGTAGATCGGGGTCGGCATGAGATTATACTCGGGTCACTGCTCGAACATGCTTGGGTCGGCCATTCATTTTTGGAACGGAAAGCCATGGGATCGGCATGGGAAGAGCACTCTGAGTCGGCATCCATTTCTGCTTTGGATCGGTAAGCGGCAAGCGTCGGGTCAAAACTCGAATATACACGGGTTGTCAACTTGGTTTTAGGGTTGGTCGGCATGATTGAGTGTGAGTTATTTGCTTCGAGTCGGCACGACATATCGCCGGATCGATAGAGGGAAGTAGGTTGGCAAAAAATTATGGGTCTGCATGTTAAAGGATGGGATCAACATCATCTTGCTTAAAGTTTTGGTCTAGTTTACTCCGAGTCATAAGTAGGCTTGCTTCGGTTCATGGCCAGTGGATATCAGGTTGGCATATTCTGAACTTAGGGTCGGTCATAGTGTTGGGTTTTGGATCGGCTATGGTATCGATGGGCCTGCATCATTCAAGAAGCCTAGTAACTTAAGTTTTTCCTATAAATACATCATGTGGGGCTTCAAAAAGAGGATTTTCATTATGTTTCCCTTCTTCTTCCTCATTAAGGCTACTCTGCCATTATCGTTTTCGAAAACTATGGATTGTAACTGTAATTGATTCTTATGTAATTAAAACGGAAACTTCTATAGTGGACGTAGGCTGAAGTCAGCCGAACCACTATATATCCTCTGTTATTACTGCTTTCTTTTTAATTTTTATTGTTCTTCATATTTATACTCTCTACATACATTTTATCTGTGATCTGCGACTGTGATTTGGTGCTTTCATCTGGATTTGGGTGTTAATGACCAATTTTGACGCTAACAATCACATAATTGTCCTTTACAATACATTATATGTTAAGACTTAGTCTTCTACAATAGTTTATTACGTTATCGGTGAAAAAAAGCCATTGAAATATTAACTTGATTCTGGATCTTTATTTTTTGACTTAATTATGTGATACAATTATAATAATCCCAAATCTTAAAAATTTATTCTAGATAAGTCTTTAGAATTGTGTAGAAACAAAGATAAGTTTACTAATATGGGAAAAATTATTTAAGTTAATTATAACACTTATATTGAAGTTGTATTGACAAAATCCTTACCATAATTTGGACGATGCCATTAGTATAAATAAGGATAAAGTCTTTGTGTTTATATCAAACAGAAAAAATAGAAGTTTTTTATAATATAAAGTCTCACATGTATTCTCTCAATCTTTCTCCTAAAATATTTAATAAAGTGGTATCAGAACTTGAAGATCCTCTTAAAAAGATTGCGAATAGTGGCATTCCCTTCCAAGTCTAAGTGCTCATCAAGATCGACTATGACAATTAGAGCTTAAGGATGAAGGCTCTTCTTAGACCACATGATGCATAGGAGAGAGTCGATACGTTCGTTGTATTACATGCCGAACAATCGAGTGCCGGAAATACCAGACCGTAAAGGAAAAAAGAAGAAAGAGGTAGAAGAAGAAATAGAAAATAACATCAGAATCTCACAAACGCAACGGAACAAAATATAATATAAAATAACAACATTTATATAAAGGAAAGCTGTAACTGTCAATATACATACAATAAATCTGGACGGTTGTAAAAACTTATCCCTGATTTCTATCTATACGTCTCTAATACACAACGGGAATCAATACGTCTCTGCCACCCAGCTCATCTCCCGAGCTCCGGCGTCCTAACCTGAAAATCTGTAATACTCGGTCTGATCGTAGCATTACAATAAAATAACACCCGAGTCAGGCTGGAAACCAGCGTGAGTAAACCCATTCAATTTGAAATATTAAAGTTGCAAAAACGCCTTGAAAAATCAAGGTAACTCGTCCAACATTACGAGTTCTTATCTTGTTATAACCAACACTTGTTGCTTAATCCATTATTTAAAATAATATCTAAGTGTAGTTACGTATTTAAATATAGTCGGATTTGCTTAATGTATTTAATTCTAGCCTTTTTGATTCTACAAATCAACCCATAAAGGTTGAAGTACTTTTTAGATCGAAGTGGTTTCGGATATCGCTGATATCCGATCCCAGTCTCTTCGAATCCAAACACCATCTTTAAGCCAAGTTGTTTTAACAAAACAATTCAATTTCAGGATGTCGACCTTCACATAAAAATCCCATTACAATATCTATTCAAATAAAATGTCTCACGTTTTATATTTAACTATTCATTTCATGTTATTCAATTTAAAACTATTCATTGACTAGATTAACTAGTCATACAAATCATTAATTTACACAAAAAAGAATTAATTAATTATTTCCAAATCATGTTTAATTATTATTAAACTAATTACAAACCATTTATTTTATTCTAATTAAGTATATGGGATTAACTAATAATTAACAAGTATAATTAACTTATGACTTTTAACAAATTAAAGGTTTAGATCATTTTATTTTATCATTAATTATTGACTAACAACAATTATTTGTTTACCTTAATAAACCTTAGTAATTAATAAATAATTAATATATATATATATATATATATATATATATATATATATTTACCTTAACTTAATTAATTTTAAGTTAAGACTATTTTATTTCCCTTGCCATTACTAATCTTAAAGTTTTAAGTTAACTTAAGGTTTTTCAATTACCTAATTTAAATAACCATAACTAATTACTTTGGAACCATTTTCTTTTCGTTTCGTTTTCCCTTTTTCTTTCTTCCCAAAAATCAAATACTTTTACTTTAGACATCTCAAAATATCCAAAATATATTCAGCCAAACCATAGCATTCAATAGCTTCAATTTTTAATATCATCTATCACAGGTTATCAAATAAATCGCAATCACAAACTATGAAAATAAATTTCAATATTTTCGAGGAATCCAGTTGGATCCCTCCAACCTGTTTTCCTACATCCACAGATGTTAGCACAATATAAAAATACCAATCCCACTTCGAGGGGGATATCACGGTATAAAGCGTCATCCGCTATTATATGGGGCGCATAGGTTCTCATCCGCTATATAATGCGAGAATATCAATAATATATAATATCACATTTGGACTGATAATAAATCATCAATTCAAGCAATCAATCTAATAATTAAATTTAACTGATTAAATTTATTAGTAATCCAGTTTGAGTGAGATTAACTCACCTTTGCCCCTTAATTTGCAATCCAATCTAAGCTGGCTATCTCCTTCACAATTTTGGACCTTGAATAAACATTATATGATTTATTAACATTTGAACAAACCGAAAAATTAATTTCCACTTAATAAATTTAATTCAAACTAACTTTCTTTTAAATAATTTTTAGTAACTAAAATAATTAAATAAGTTAATTCAGACAAGCTAATTACCGTAATCCATTATTTTAAAATAACTAGTAAGTTAAAAATGCATATATCTATATTTTTCCTCTATACCTATTTTAAACCTATATATTAAACAACAAAATAGAATTGCTTTTACATTTTTTCTTCTTCTTTCAGTATCAAAACATTTTAAAGCTTCTGTTAAAACAATCTTCTATATATATATTTTTGTAAAATTTAATAAAAATCTGAAAATAATACTTTATCTTACTACTAAATTTACCTCCTAAACTATATATATATATTACACATTAAAACAATTTTCTTTTCCCTTACTGTAACAATTTCTCTGTTCAGACCTTATACGTATATATACTCTTAAATTAAATCAAAGATGAAACTGGCATATACCTCAGTGCTAGCTCGAGAACCACACCACCAGACCATCGATCGACTTCGAACCCACATAGATCTCGACTTGGGCCATCGAGCTTCGGCTACGCCATGGCCATCCCTCCGCAAAACCCCACCAGAATAACTCGCGACACAACCTCTTGCTCGTGTACGAGCCCTTTCGCCAACACCTTCCACTATGCCAAGTCACAGCCACCACCCTAATCCTCAAAACAAAGTGGCGCGTGCATCGATTTCCATCGACGCCTTCACCTCACGCACTCTAAATCAATCATGACACTTGATGACCATCGCAGCCATCGAACTCATGACTTGCACAAACCTTCATATGAGCCTCCCCTTTAGATGTTGCCAGATTTACGAGAGAGAAGTCGTGACCCTCTTGAGATCTGAAAAATGGTCGAGACTTGATTTATTGAATGGGAATGAAAGGGAAGATAGCTTGCGATTTTCTTTTTTTTTCGATTTGGAAATTGAGTTTGAGAATGAAGAAAAGGAGATTCGACACTCTAAAATGAAACGGCCATTTATTTGGATCGATAAATTTCTCCTTTCCTTTTTTTTCGTTTCTAAGTATCGGCCATTAATTAACTTCGAGATTGATGGAGATTTTTTTTCGAAATTTTGAATTCCCATTTCGAATTGCTTCCTATACATGGTTGTTGATCTAATTTAAAAAGAAGAAGTTTCGTGGAATATACCTTGCATGATCTTTTTAAAAGAGGGAACATGATTTTGAAAGGAAGGCTGCATGCTGTCTTCTGGCTGCTAAGGTGCTTTTGATAAGAAAGGGAAAAGTTGTGATGTGAATGGAATTGATGGTTGACTAAAATATGCAAATATATATATATATATATATATATATATGTGTGTGTGTGTGTGTGTGTGTGTGTGTGTGTGTGTGTGTGTGTGTATTCAAATTCAAATTGTCTCGGTTTACATAGATTAAAATTGCGAACCATTATCGAGGCATGCCACTAGGCGCTTATAATGTTATACCCCTATTTCGAACGCAATGGAAAAGGTTTCGAGTCCTAATTCGATTGTATGGAAAAGATAGCCTTTTGGATCCAAATATTATATTGAATTTTCGATATAAATTTCAGTGCGTTTATATATCGTACGATCACATGACAACTCCAACTGCTACAAAAATTGAAATTAGATAATAATACACTATTACGGATCCAATGGAATAGGTTTCATCGAAATCTGAGACTGTGCCTTGGAAGGCTATTTTTAAATATCAATTTAAGCGATACATTTTTAAAACTGAACAAACCACTTTTAAATTCACTTTTTAAAAGTTCTATAACCTTCAATATTATTAATATAAATTTTACAACACTTCAAATTATTTTTAGCAAGCTTAAAACCCCCGATTTAACATTTTACCCAATTTCCAATAATTAAATTCAATAATTTAATTACCCCATAATTAATGATATTTGAAATTCAAGTTAAAAATTAACTTTTAAATTTATAAATCAATTAAATATTCCTATTTCAAATGCCTCAAAATTCCAAGCTGTTACATTTCTCCCCCTCAAAATAATTTCGTCCCCGAAATTACTAGTTAAGAGAAATGGTCCTTACCCGTTAACTATTTTCCAAAACCAAACAGTTTTTAACAACTTCCTAAAAACAATCTTTTTTATTAAAGACACTCTATCATTCTTACTAACTTCCCAAACCCATCCATAGTTCCCAATCAATACTATTTTCTCAACCATCCACATTTCAAATTTAAACCCAAATTTTACAATATCAAAATTTTCTCAAAAATTTTCAATCTCCTTAACTGTTTAAATTTTTTTGCCAGCGTCCCCTTTGTGCGGCTAGCTCGGAACTACTACAAAACGTCTCTATGGGCCTCGAATTTTCAAAAGAAAACAAATGCCAAGTGGCTAGATCAGAAAATCATCAAATTTCATATGAAAATTTTAAACAAATACCTTTCCTCGGGCAATTCAAATTTATCTTCTGAAATCAAAACCAATTTCCCTTTGCTTTTATAACACTTGTATATCCTACTTAGCAATAATACCCACCACGGAATTCAAAATCATTTTATTCATTTCTTTTCAATATTTTCAATATTTTCTTTACTTAAGCCGTACTATGTACACATATCATCCATATGCAATACCAAATCTGATCGCTCACTCGATCACACAATTTCACTTCCGAACTAATATCGTTCACTCGACTCTCTAGTGCAGACTCGGATCTGTTTTCTTGATTAGAAACCGTCATCCTCCTTGCATAGCCATATACTATGACAGAGAATTTCCGGATCAATCAAAAATCCACATCCAGGGTTCACCGTCGAAAATCGAGTGAAAAAACCCAACTCGGATCGACATATGTATCTCGAAATTATGTGCCCGAATCTTGATCAAATCGCTATGTGAATATAACAATATACGTACATCATACGTCTTAATTTTCAATTGATTATTATTTATATCAATTCTTTTTTTGCACATTTGTTTTGATTTTTATTCACTTGTTATCAATTTCCCTTTTTTACCACTTTTATTAAACCTTCATTCAAATATTAACTTAGTATATTTCTCAACTCCAAGTTTATTTTAGAATTTCACCATCCATTTCTTAAGTCCAGTATAAATATTCTCTGTACTCCTTATATTTATTTCCACTTTACAACTTAAGATTTTATATTTATTTCCATTTAACTTAAATTTCCAATTCTATGTGAATTTAATTTAACCTTCCATTTTTATTCATCACCAAAACTATCGTTATAATTAAAACTCAATGTTTCAACAAGTCCATCTTTGTTCTCATAGAATTCAGTCAAACGATAATCAGGTGCAGGACTGAAAATCTGTAAGTACTTAGTAAACCAGTTTTCAACACCCAGTGAAAATACTTTGGGATTGTGAGAATGCTCTAGAAAATATCACCCCTCCATGGATCGCATTTAGCCCGATGGTTACGCCGCCATCCCAGCGAAATCCATAGAAAACTGTAGCATCCGCGCCCCTCGATTACACCATGGAACCGCCACAGATCGCAGCTACACCCAGGGTAACGTTGCCATCACGACAAAAACCATGTAATTATAGGCATCAGCGCCCTTGAATTTCACTGCCAAATGAAACTTCACTACATAGATCGCAGACTACATCAGTCGAGTCCCAATGTAGCCTGTAGGCACTCACTGCCTCATGACCTTCGCTATGTGCACATAGATTGCAATCTATCGATGTTATATCACTATTCTAGCGAAATCAAACGTAGATTTTAGGCAATCACTGCCCCTCGACTTACGCTCTGGAAACGCAGTAGATTGCAGTTACACCAGAGTTACTCTGCTGTCACAGCATACCCCAATGTCCCTGTAGGCATCAGCGCCCTCGACTTTCGCTACCACAATCGCAATCCACAGGAACTACAGTTTAGTTCGGACATCCTCTGGGATCAAAATTTAGAACCCCCCTTAGGGCTCACGGTAGAACCAACTAGTGGATCTCCTACTATAAGTTTCAATCTCTAAATGGGAGCGCCTTTTTCCCCACAGCATTCTCAAAACATTTTATATTATACACATATAGTATCTTTTAAATCATACTCTTTATATGTATCACACATAAATCTCATTTACACAAAATCGATATCCCAAAATCGATAATTCTCAAACTTTGCTTTTCAAATTCTCAAAAATTGATTTTTCCCAATATCCAAAAAACTTCCAAAATCAATGGGTTCCAAAAACCTTTTCCAATTCCATTTCCATAAAATGATTCTTATATATATATATAAGTTTATTCTTTGAATAATTTTTGGATCTCTTTATGCTTATATAGATTCCACTAATTTTTCAAATATCTTCAAAGATTTTTTTTTCAGTTTCCATTTGGGTTGCCACTTCAATTCTTATCTCAAATGGTATTAAATATAAACAGTTTCCACTCTGACTAGTTTGAATTTAGAAAATGACTTAAATAGTTTTAAAATAGTTAAATGGTTGTTATATGGTAGTTTGAGTTTTTAAAAGAATGGTTTTTATAGTAACTAGCTTGGAAAAATAGATCTAAGACAGTTTATGTTAAAATATTTTGTTTGAAAATTGTTCAGAGTCAAACTGGTTCAATCTCCCAATCTCCATCTCAATTTAAATTTCGATTTAAATCTCCACTTCCATTTAAATTGATTCAATTCCAATTCAATTTGAATTAACTTCGATCTTCATTTTAATTCACATCAACTCCTATTTGAATTTAGACTTATTCAACTTCGATTACAATTCCAATTAATTCATTTCAATTCCACCTTTGAATTAATTCTAATTCCATTTTCAAATTTTAAATCATCTCGATTTATCTAGATCTGGTTTTGGTTTTCAAATACCGATTTAATCCCTTAAATCAAATTAACCTTTAATATTTAATATAACAACCCTAGTCCTTAATAATTCAATTCTGGGTCCGAATTTAAATATTAATTTTAAATTACTCTTACTTAAACTATTTTCAAGGTTCGGGTGAGAGTTCAATCTTTTTAAACAGTTAAATTTTTGGAATTATTTCCCAATCATACTTTCAGAATTCTAAATCCAATTCCTTATCCAATTTCATTTGACAAGTTCATTATTTTTCTTCTAAGACTTAAAATTTAAAACCACCCATTTAAGATTCATTTTTAATTCCATTTTAATTTTATGAGTCACACTTACAAAATTCAGCTTATAGCATTTCACTTTGTTTTATTATTGTTTATTCTAAAATAAACATCCCTTTAGAATGACTCAATGACCAATGTCATAACTAGAACCCTTATATTCTATAATAATTTTCTAGAAAAATATAATTCAGGTAACTTATTTTCAAACACTTTGAAAATTCTCTTGAATTTCCAAGATTACATTCAGGTTTGAATCCCTTTTTACTTAGCTTATTTGCAAAGTTAATTCTTATCCAAATTTCTATTTGGTTACATGTGCTTTACCATTTAAATCTTATGTTCTATTTAATTTTAATAACAACAACCAGTTAGTTTAATATATATAAAAATTAGAAAAAAAAACTTCCTTATATATCAAAATTTAAGCGTATATAAAAATCATTTTTAAAACCATTTTTAAAATCACTATACAAGAAAATAAAAAGTACGCTCTCATATAATACACTCAACTCATTCTAGGATACTACTGACCCTATCTCTAATGAGTAATCCCTACCAGAGCCAAGGTTCTCGCTTAACCTTTCAGCTTTAATACCAAAATGTCATTGCTCGATTTTTTAACCTTTGAAAGTTGGCATCAATACGTCCGTTGTATTACATGCCAAACAATCGAATGCCGAAAATACCAGACTGTAAGGGAAAAAAGAAGAAAGAGGTAGAAGAAGAAATAGAAAACAACATCAGAATCTCACAAATGCAGCGGAACAAAATATAATATAAAATAACAGCATTTATACAAAGGAAAGCTGCAACTTTCAATATACATACAATATATCATAGTACAATGAATGTAGATTGTTGTAACAACTTGTTCCTGAATTCTATCTATACAGACTCTAATACACAGCGGGAATCAATATGTCTCTTCCATCCAGCTCGTCTTCTGGGCTCCAGCGTCCTAACCTGAAAATCTGTAATAATCGGTCTGACCCGAGCATTACAATAAAGTAACACCCGAGTCAGGCTGGAAACCAGCATGAGTAAACCCATTTAATTTGAAATACCAAAGTTGCAGAAACGGCTTTAAAAATCAAGGTAACTCGTCCAACGTTACGAGTTCTTATCTTATTATAACCAACACTTGTTGCTAAATCCATTATTTAAATTAATACCTAAGTGCGGTTACTTATTCAAATATAGTCGGATTTACTTAATTTGTTTAATTCCAACCTTTTTGAATCAACAAATCAACCCGTAAAGATTGAAGTACTTATTAAATCAAAGTGGTTTCGGATATCGCTGATATCCGATCCCGGTCTCTTCGAATCCAAACGCCATCTTTAAGGCAAGTTGTTTTAAAAAAACAATTCAATTTCAGGATGCCGACCTTCACATAAAAATCCCATCACAATATCTATTCAAATAAAACGTCTCATATTTTATATTTAACTGTTCATTTCAGGTTATTTAATTTAAAACTATTCATAGACTATATTAACTAGTCACACAAATCATTAATTTACTTAAAATGGTATTTACTAATTATTTTCAAATCATGTTTAATTATTATTAAACTAATTACAAACCATATATTTTATTTTAATTAAGTATCTGGGATTAACTAATAATTAACAAGTATAATTAACTTATGACTTTTAATAAATTAAAGGTTTAGATCATTTTATTTTATCATTAACTATTGACTAACTACAACTATTTATTTACCTTAATAAACCATAGTAATTAATAAATAATTAATATATGTATATATATATATTTAACTTAACTTAATTAATTTTAAGTTAAGACTATTTTATTTACCCTAGCCATTACTAATCCTAAAGTTTTAAGTTAATTTAAAGTTTTTAAATTACCTAATTTAAATAACCATAACTAATTACTTTGAAACCATTTTTTTCATTTCTTTTTCCCTTTTTGTTTCTTCCAAAAAATTAAATATTTTTTCCTTCGACATCTTAAAATATCAAAAATATATTCAGCTAAAACATAGCATTCAATAGCTTAATTTTTAATATCATCTATCACAGGTTACCAAATAAATCGCAATCACAAACTATGAAAATAAATTTCAATATTTTCGAGGAATCCAGTTGGATCCCTCCAACTTGTTTTCCTACATCCACAGATGTTAACACAATATAAAAATACCAATCCTACTTTGAGGGAGATATCACGATATAAAGGGTCATCTGCTATTATACGTGGCATATAGGGTTTCATCCGCTATATAATGCGGGAATATCAATCACTCCAATATATATATATATATATATATATATATATATATATATATAATATCACATCCAGAGTAATAATAAATTATTAATTCAAGCAATCAATCTAATAATTAAATTTAATTGATTAAATTAATTAGTAATCCGGTTTGAGTGAGATTAACTCACCTTTGCCCCTTAATTTGCAATCCGGTCCAAATTGGCTATTTCCTTCACGATTTTGGACCTTGAACAAACATTATATGATTTACTAACATTTGAACTAACATAAAAATTAATTTCCACCTAATAAATTTAATTCAAACTAATTTTCCTTTAAATAATTTTTAGTAACCAGAATAATTAAATAAGTTAATTTAGACAAACTAATCACCCTAATCCATTATTTTAAAATAAGTAGTAAGTTAAAAATGTATATATCTATATTTTTCCTCTGTACCTATTTTAAACCTATATATTAAACAACAAAAAAGAATTACTTTTACGTTTTTTTCTTCTTCCAGTATCAGAACATATTAAAGCTTCTGTTTAAAAAACAATCTTCTTTATATATATATATATGTGTGTGTGTGTGTATGTTGTGTATATATATATATATTTGTAAAATTTAATAAAAAACAAAAAATAATACTTTATCTTACCACTAAATTTACCTCCAAAACTATATATATATGTATATATATTACATATCAAAACAATTTTCTTTTCCCTTACTGTAACAATTTCTTTGTTCAGACCTTATATGTATATATATTCTTAAATTAAATCAAAGATGTAACTGGCATATACCTCAGTTTTAGCTCAAAAACCACACCACCAGACCATCGATCAACTTCGAACCCACATAGATCTCGACTTGGGCCATCGAGCTTCGGCCACACTATGGCCTCCCCTCCGTAAAACCCCACCAGAATCACTCATGACAAAACCCCTTGCTCGCGTACGAGCCCGCTCGCCAACACCTTCCACTACGCCGAGTCACAGCCACCACCTTAACCGTTAAAACAAAGTGGCAAGTGCATCGATCATCGTCGACGCCTTCACCTCACGTACCCCAAATCAATCATGACACTTGCCGACCATCGCAGCCATCGAACTCGTGACTCGCACAAACCCTTATACGAGCCTCCCCCTTCGATGTCGCCGGATTTAAGAGAGAGAAGTCGCGACCCTCTTGAGATCTGAAAAATGGTTGAGACTTGATTTGTTGAACGAGAATGAAAAGGAAGATAGCTCATGATTTTCTTCTTTTTTCGATTTGGAAATTGACTTCGAGAATGAGGAAAAGGGATTCGACACTCTAAAATGAAACGGCCATTTATTTGGATCGATAGATTTCTCCTTTCCTTATTTTCATTTCCAAGTATCAATCATTAATTAACTTCGAGATTTTGGTGGAGATTTTTTTTTGAAATTTTGAATTCCCATTTCGAATTGCTTCCTATACACGGTTGCTGATCTGATTTAAAAAGAAGAAGTTGCATGGAATATACCTTGCGTGATGTTTCTAAAAGAGGGAACATGATTTTGAAAGGAAGGTTGCGTGCTGTCTTCTGGCTGCTACAGTGCTTTTGATAAGAAGGAGAAAAGTTGTGATGTGAATAGAAGTCAGCTGATGGTTGACTAAAATATGCAAATATATATATTAATTCAATTCAAATTGTCTCGGTTCACGTAGTTTAAAATCGCGAACCCCTATCGAAGCGTGCTGCAAGACGTTTATAATGTTATACCCCTATTTTGAATGCAATGGAAAAGGTTTCGGGTCCTAATTCGATCATATGTAAAAGATAGCTTTTTTGACCCTGATATTATATTGAATTTTCAATATAAATTTCAACGCATTTATATATCGAACGATCATACGACAACTCCAAATGCTACAAAAATTGAAATCCGATAATAATACACTATTATGGATCTAATGGAACTAGTTTCATCGAAATCCAAGACTGTGCCTCGGAAGGTTATTTTTAAATATCAATTTAAACAATACATTTTTAAAACTGAAAAAACCACTTTTAAATTCACTTTTTAAAAGTTCTATCACCTTCAATTTTATTAATATAAATTTTACAACCCTTCAAATTATTTTTAACGAGCTTAAAACTCCCGATTTAACATTTTACCCAATTTCCAGTAATTAAATTCAATGATTTAATCACCCCATAATTAATGATATTTGAAATTCAAGCTAAAAATTAACTTTTAAATGCTTAAATCAATTAAATATTCCAATTTCAAGTGCCTCAAGATTCCAGGTCATTACAATGGGACTAAGGAAGAGAGGCACAAAGACTCTTCATCTGTGAAACATATGACATAACTTAACTAACAGAATATCATTTATTGACACAATATCATTGATAAACATAGTAACACAATATTATTTTACAAACTCATTGTCCTGTCTCTTTTCTTAGGTTGATTTAGGTTCCAATATGTTTTCTTATCATAGTTTTACCTATTTCAATTATATACAGACCCTTATTTTTTAACATTGAATCTTATATTTGGTATGTAATTGATTTAACTTTTAACTATTTTACATTACTCGTGACTGGACACTTACATTATACTTTATTTGCCATAATATTTTCCAGTACTATATCTTTGCACCAAAAGCTGGTACAAACACCCAATAGATTATATATAGAAAAATAAATGAAGAAATCAAAATTTAAACAGAGGAAACAAGAAGAAAACAATTAAAAAACAATAACAAATAGATTTATAGTGGTTTAACGTTGAATGCCTATGTCCACTTTTATGAAATAACATTAATAATCACTTGAATTTCTAAGTATTAGAGGGATCAGATCGAATCACTATGGTTATAAATAGCTTGAACTAGCAGTTCAACACAATGGGATTCGATCGATATTTCTAAAAACATGAAAGCAACTATGCAAACAACTCTAGAAACAAGAAGCTAGCATGGAGAGGTACCAACCATGGCGATGCATGGTGCCATATGGTAGGGAGACCGATTGGCCCCAATCGCTACATGTTGGAAATTGGACCTTGAAATTTTCTAGGTGACCTCGTCTACATCCGGAGATTCTACAGGCAAATTTTCAGTAAGAGATTCTGTCTTCTCTGCTTATAAATACAGGGTTCATAGCTTATTTGAAGGATCTTTACACTGTTGCTTTCTTTATACTTCATTATAATTATGGATTCTGATCCTATCTGTCTTATACTCAATAATTCAAATGATTAATAAAGCAATTCGATATAAGTGGATGTAGGCATTCAACGACGAATCACTATAAATCTGGTTGTTGTTGTTTTTTTACTTGTTCATTGCTTTTCTCCTTTGTTTTAATTTTGATTTTTTTCATTTATTTCTCCATATAATCTATTGGGTGTTTAAGCCAACTTTTAGTGCAAACATTTTGGTGCTGGTAATTATTTACTCACAATTGCTCTTTTCTTGTTTTATATTATGTTTTATATTTACCATATTTATTGTTGAGCCAATTCAATACAAATCCTTATTATATATATATTTTTTATTTCATTTTTTCTCAATAATTTTTTTATAGTAATAGTGGTGGGTCGAACAAATATATTTTGATCGTAGATAAATAGATCTTTTATTTCGATCCTTATTTATTTATGGGTTTTTCTTTTACTTCATTCAAATTATGGGTTTGCCAAAGCAAATATTTTGTTGCATTCACTGAGAAATCAGTTGTCAACTTGATTGGATCTCATCATCTACTTATGGATTTCCGTATTTGTGAGATAGATCCATATTTCTGCCTATAAGTTTCCATTTCTACTCAAATTCAAAGAAGATTTAGAAGGAAGCTATTAGCCTTGGACAGAGGAACGTCTACTACTTCCCGTACTATTGAAGGCAATGACGATGCTAGCGTCTAGCGAGTTTATCAAAATGTAAAACCGACCACTGCTACTGCCTAGAATCCAGTTGAATACATCACTAGGGCTAATGTTGAACTCCTAATTGAGGAACTTATAAATAGCCGTTAACGGCTTAATCAGCAAATCCAGGCTAACATCGACCTGATGAACCAGTTTAAAGATCAACGTGGAAAGACAAAGAGGGAGCTTATTCCATATTCAAGATCTAAATATTCCTTCTCATATGATGACTGTCACCGTAGTAGACGCCGCAAAACGGATGCATATGCAGTTGAACATCGGAACGGGATTCGATGATCGACCATGGTCGATCTATATAGATCGGTACCGAAGCTCCTAAGGAGATAGGCACTGAACCCTCTAATCAAGGGGGGTCAGTATGCAGGTGGATGAGCTTACTCTAGAGGTGCCACGATCTATTAAGATGTTGGAGCTCTGGAAAATTAAAGGTGATGATAGAACTGCTACGAAGGAAATGGATCAAGAGCAAGAGGAGCCAAGGCAACGTGCCACTACCCGAAGGCATGGATTGGGTCGTTCACGTGAGCTGGAGCACGACTACCACCTGACACTAACTTTCAAAGCACTAGACTTAACAGCTATGGTGAGGCGGCTAGTGAAAAAAGTCAAGGCTTAAATAATGACAATTGGGGACTCCCCAAAAGTCATACTCCATTCATCAACAATTTTAAACATGTAGAATATCCATGGAAGTTTTGAATGCCTATAATGCCTACCTATGCAGGGAGAACAGACCCTAGGTAGCATCTCTTAAAGTATGAATGGAACATGGATTCCACCCAAGCCATTAATGCAGTCAAGTGTAGGTGTTTTCCCATTTTTATAGAAGATGTTGCGACCATGGTTCACCAAGCTACCACCGCAGCCAATCTCTTTATTTGATGAGTTAGAAAAGAAGTTTTTGAAGCAACTCTACATGCTACAACTTGCTCCATAGACGGCATGGAGATTAGTTATTAATACCATAGTTAGAGGACCACATCTGGCCGATAAAAGCTGGAATGAGACGGAGCATTACATGAACACTATCATACATGATGACACTGAATGTTGCTCGAACACAAAGGAATGTGCTCCAACGAAGCAATATCAAACTATGGATGATATCGTATTTTGGAGTAGGAACGTGTGCAAAGTGGAGGCCTATATGATTGACCAATGGTAATCTCGACCATTGTCGGCCCTGCCTTGGTGAAAAAGATTTTGGTTGATTGCGAAAGTTCTGTGAATATTATTTTATTATTTTCAAAATGGCATATAACTATATATTACGAGAAGCCAAACATATGAAAATGTGCAAAGCCCGTATTCATGGCTTTAGAGATATTGCAACTGAGATAGTAGGCTATATTGATCTACTAGTGGAATTAGGAGACAACAACCGAAGGAGAGTGCGGGTGTTGTCGTTTGTTGTGATGAATGTGAAGTCTCCATACAATGCTATTCTGGGCCGATTGGCCCTTGATGAATTCAGCGCAACAATCACCCCTTGGTGTCTAACCCTTAAATTCTCGATAGAAAATGGCATGGGAATTATCTGTGGAGATCAGATGACTGGACATGCCTTTTATGTGGTTGAGTTAAGAGATGCTTAGTGAAGGGGGAAGGAAAGGATATGGAGAAGCCTCTGTGCATCAAAACTAATGAACTTAATAATTAGCATCCGAGCCTCACAATCGGTTTTATAAAGATACAGATCCGAGAGATGAAGAAGTGAAGCCCAAAGAAACCTAGCCTGCATCTACTTTGCTAATGATTGACATTACGGTTAGCCACGACACCCCATCACGGGTCATGAAGATCGGATCACAGCTCAGTATGATGATGACGAATGAATTAGATAGTTTTCTTCGAGCGAGTCTTGATGTGTTCGCTTGGACTCATTCTAACATGTGTAGAATCTCACTGACCATCACGACCATGCATTGAACATTGACCTATGGCATGTCCTGATAAAATCAAAATGAAGTGGCATGGATCTAGAGAAATCTATTGCACTCAAATAGGAGGTGGAAAAACCGAAAAACAATCTGTTTATCTGCAATGCCCGTTACCTATAATAGGTACCTAATCTAGTTCTTATGAGGAAAGCTAATGGAAAATGGTGGATGTGTGTCGACTACTCAGAACTGAGAAAACGTGCTCGAAAGACACCTTTCCAATTCTGAGGTTCTGCCAGCTGGTAGACTCCACCGCTGGGCATGCACCACTTTTATTTATTGACGTGTACTCCAAATAAAATCAGATCCCGATACATGTCCCAGATCAAGAACACACTAGCTTCATTAGTGACCTGGGATTATATTGCTACGTTGTGATGCCTTTTGGACAAAAGAGCGCTGGAGTAACTTACCAGAGATTAGTCAATCGAATGTTCAAAGACCAGGTTGAGTGATCAATGGAATTATATGTGAATGATATGCCCATGAAGTCACGGTGATCAAAAGACTACATCGATGACTTAGTGGAGATATTAATGTCATCCATAAATATGGAATGAAACTTAACCTCTTGAAGTGCTCCTTTGATGTTGTGCCAGGAGAATGCTTTGGTTTCATTGTCAACTCTCGTGGAATTGAAGATAATCTTGAGAAGATTCAGGTGATAAGGGATTTCTAGGTATTGAAGACAATCAAGAAGGTGCAAAGTCTAAATATGAAAGTCGCCATCCTAAGTCGACTGATCTCTAGAGCAACCAACAAGTGCATTCCTTTCTTCAACTTAATTAGGAAAGTGAAGAAAAACTTTGACTGGACATAGGATTGTAATAATGCATTTCAAGCTTTGGTACATCACTTTTGAAGAACCTCATCTTGTCCAAGCCACTAGATCAAGAAGACTTGTATATTTACTTGGCAGTGTCAATACATGCCATAAGTGTCGCATTGCTACGCAAAGTGAACCAGATCTAGAGGCCAGTATATTATGTTAGCAAGCGGTTGACAGGTGCTGAACTATCTGAAGCTAGAAAACCTCGGATACTGCCTATTAATTGCATCAAGAAAGCTCCGCCCTTATTTCCAGGCTCATCCCATCAATCTCTTCAATAACCAGCCATTACGATAGGTCCTACAGCAACCTGAGATGTTTGGAAGGTTATTAAATGGAACGTTAAACTGAGCTAATTCGGTATCACTTATCTCCCCTTAAAGAGCCGTCCAGGGACAAGCACTGATGGACTTCATAGCTGAATTTACTATACAAGACGAATCTTCGAAGAGCTATGAAGAACCTACCATCCAATGGAAGATGTATACAGATCGATTAACGATCGGTGTTTTGGCGCCAGAGTCATACTAGCAATTCATAAGGAATGATCGATCTACTACGCCTTGAAACTTGACTTCCCTGCAACGAATAATGAAGCTTAATATGAAGCCTTGATCGCTTGGCTTAAAATGGCCAGAAAGCTGGGAGTAAAAGCTATGCGAATTTTTTATGAGTCCCAGATAGTAATAAACTAAATCAAAGGAGAATACCAAACTAAAGGAGCGCGACTTGCTCCTTACCTCAACCGAGTCCTAGAACTACTAACTGATTTTTAGCATCACACTATTACACACATCTCTAGAGAACAAAATAAGAAAGCAGACTCGCTGGCAAAGCTGGCCAGTTCCGGGGATCCATAGCAAATGGCCTGGTCCCAGTTGAAGTACTCAATTCTCCAAGCATTGACTAGACGGAGATTGATCAAGTCTTAGAAATAGAGCAGAGAAGGAGTCGTGTATAACTCAAATTAAAGATTATTTGCAAAATGGAATCCTTTCCGAATGGATGAATAAAAAATGACAAATCCTTTGTAAAGCTTAATGATACGTTCTAGGCAACCATCATGAGTCATAGAATATAATCTTGCATTTCATAGCCTTCCTCCAACAGTTCCCTCAATATGACTCATAGTCAACTCCTCTGCATCTCGATGTATAACTATCCATCATCGAAGCCATCACTTACCATCTGGAACCATCATTGTCGAACAATAGAGTCATCGTGTCGAAGCATCACATCTTCTCTTTACTGCCAAAACCGCTTGTCGAAGAGCCATATCACCAAATTTGAACGTCGAACAAACGAACCATCACATCCTGCTCCTCGAAGCTTCTCCATCGTCCATGTTAAAATGGGCCAAATTGGCCTTCATCAATAGTGGTAGATATCAACTACTCCAGAGTAGTCAGTAATGACCACTTTGGTTGTGTACTTAACTAAAAAATGCTTAAATGCAAGCCAAAGGAATACGTCCGACATCTATCTCGAAATTTGAAGCACATCTCTAGATCCATCTTCTGTTTTCATATCCATCGGCATGCATAATATATTATGCACAAAATCCTATCCTGTGGGATATTTCTAATACTATATCGCCTTCAAACGACGTTTCCAACCAAAACAACCAACTAAAATACATTCAACCTACAAGCATTATAATGTCTGTAAGAGACTACATATGTCTATAATAACACAATATAGTCCATCCAAGCAACCAATATGGGATAATGTAGGATTTATAGCAAAATAGCCTAAATCTGTCAATATGAGTTAAAATAGTCTGTAAATAGGAAAAATGTGATATTTAATTCAGAACTATTTTAAAACACTTTAAATTCTTTTTATAAAATAATATATAGTAAAAATATTTTAGAATTCACATTTTCAATATAGAAAACATTTCAAAACATCGTTTTAATACTATACAAACAATCATAGTATAGTGAAAGACAATATCACTCTCCTTATCCAAATCCATATAAACCTCCACTAGTCATAGATCTCTCCATCACGAGCATAATGCAAGAAACGACATGCAAAACGGACCATGTATGTAAAAGATACGTGCAATACAAGATAACGTGTTATTTAAATTATTACATTAACTTAAGTCTAATTCATTATATCTTAATTACCTTAGTTATGAGATAATCCCTTTCTTCCCTAAAATTACATCTCCAGGCCATGCACATGAACCCATCAGTACCATGCATTCATCCCTGATTTCTCCACGTATAGTTAATGATTTGACGAACCGATAATTGCAACGCGCTCCGCTACTCATGCACTCCACAATGGACACGAAGTGGAAAAGTCCAATCATGCCTGTGGAAATGCGACTTGACTGCTACTTCTCTTTAACCATGAATGACGTGTTTCACCAGGGGACATCGACGCTGATGAGAATTTGTAAGGAGGTGCTCTTTGTGTAGAGAAACCCAATAATATCACTCGTTTTGGCTAACTCTTCCTCTCCGGCGAACAAACCTAAAGCCTAGTTAGCATGCTATTCACGGCCATTTCCAAAACCATCATCGCAAGTTACAGTGGACATAGGCATGAAGATCTTGCTTCCAACAAAACAAATTTCATAATTTTAGATGGATGGAATTAATAGATCCTGATTTTTGAATATCAAAATAAGCGGTAGCAATGTTATTATGAAGAGGAATGGAATAGTGAATAGGCAAACTAGAGAGAGGATAAAGGTTTGATTTAAAATAATATTATATGCCCTTTTATTCAAATTCTCAAATAAATGATCACACATTTTAAGCTCATACCATCAACTTGCGCATTCGATCACCATGAAACTCGCTTACATGTATCACCTTATTTTTTCAGTTTTGATGGCATAAATTTCATCGCTATCCGAGATAGCGCTTCAGGTGCTTTTGGAGACCGTTTTGGTATCGGTTCGTCCGATCTCTAAATATAATGATCCTTATATTCATTTTAATTCGCGTTGTCGATATGAACTTAATGGATGTTGTCTCAAGTCCTAATTCGATCATATGGAAAAAAAATCATATTTTTTGAACCGTCGATTAATTAACGATTCAATATTTAAATAAATGATATAAATATCCAACCGTTAAGATATGGGCCATTACATGCCCCTTCTCAAAGATTTTCCAATATGGTAAGCTTATAGAAGAAGGAAATGAAGTGGAATCTCCAAGAAAAAACTAAGATGAAGCGCATTCTTAAAAGTCACAAGCAAAAGCAACAAACCTAAGATGATTCAACAAAACAAGAATCAAGAAGGCCAAGATGGAAGGTCACATGAAC
The DNA here is from genome assembly GCA_030765085.1 of Allium cepa. Taxonomy (NCBI): domain Eukaryota; kingdom Viridiplantae; phylum Streptophyta; class Magnoliopsida; order Asparagales; family Amaryllidaceae; genus Allium; species Allium cepa. Next base: position 301,839,946 of record CM060928.1, on the reverse strand, counting down.
TATTAGATAGCCTCATCTCTTATCAAGTGCATTGGCCCAATGAAAGAAATTACCATGATGATGAAACTGGTAAAAGGGATATTCTCAACCAAAAAACAAAGGACATGCTTAAGGATGAAGGAACCCTTGACCTAAGAAAAAAACAACTTTCGAAAAGTTCCTTTTTAAGAGAAAATATTTGTTGTTAGAATTCCATCTTACATCAAGATTCCTCCACTAAAATATGATGGAACCACTAATCAGAAGACCATCATCTAGTTTTTGACAACCAAATGGATTTATGTAACGCTATTAGGGCAGTTAGCAAGCTTTTCCTTGTAAATTTTTGTAGAGCAGTTGTAAAATGTTATAGATACTATTAGAAAGGAACCATCTATTTTGGGAAACAATTCTATTATGAATTTGTGGCGTAGTTTTACATGTACAAAGTCCCAACTGTAGATTCTAGTATGTTGGCTAATGTCAAGCAAAGGCCAGGGGAATTGCTTGGCGAATATCTAAAAAGAAATTTAGTATAAAGGCATTAAAGGAAGAAAGTGTAACCGATAAAGAAAAACTAATGGAAATTTGCTCGGGGCTAATCCAGCAAACTCCTTTGTAGCAAGATCTATACATTAATGGACGTAAAAATTTGCAATCCTTCTATTTCTAAGCAGAGAAATTCATTTGTATGGATGAGATGTACCATGGCAAGGAAAAATCCAAACAAGACACATAAGAAGGAAAATTTGCTCGTTATTCCAACAAAAAGCCAAGATGGGATGAAAGCAAAGGAAGAGATCAAATGGCGACATCTAAATTCTTTCATGTAGGCTTAAACAAACCCTTTCATGTTTTACCATAGCAAAAATTAATGGAAGTTTCCCCACTACCTATAAAGCAAGAAAACCTCCTAAACCTAAGAATGGAATGGATTATTGCGCTTATCACAAAGTAAATGGGCATAAAACTGATGAGTGCGATGTCTTTTCAGAAATAATTCGTAATATAGTCAAGTCAAGATCTTTAATGGAATTCATTAAGAAAGCCTAAAGGATCTCTCGTTCTGTAACGACCCGTAATTTTCCGATGTTTAAATTGTTAATTTAATAAGATTTTGGTAATTGAATTAGGGGGAAATATAAATTTGTGATGTATTAGTGAAATAAATACTAAAATGAAATATAACAAATGATAACTAAAGCTAATTATTGACAATTTGAATGTAATTCCAATAAATTAAATAATGCAAATGTCATACTTAGCTATAAATGGAATTGATGAAAATAAATATAAATATCGTATTGATTTAAAGGAATAATAAATTGTTAATGGTAATTGAATGGAATAAGCGTTATGATAAGTCATTGTAACTTTGGTATGTAAACAATAAACTTTTAAATGTAGTTAAAAGTAAACGGTGACAACTATTATGTGCTACCTGTTTATTTAGTCTATTATATTGAAACAAGAAATCAATTTTTGATGAAGATAAACAAAAGTTACATTAATGGGAAATGCAATACAATGTTAGAAGTTATTAAATTGGAATATATTAAGGAATGAAAGGTTAACTAGGTTTGCAGAGTAGTAATGGACTTAATAAAAAGATTTGGAATTGAATCAAATTAACGTATTGAAATTCAGTCTATAATAATTGGATTTATTGTAGTAAATGAAATTAAATACTACGTAATTGGAATTAAGATGAAATTGGAAATTATTAATGCACTAAGATACGTACCAATGGAAATTATACCCATAACATGATAAATTTATTGAACAACATGATTAAAAATCAAATAAATAAAATTTTGGAGTTTTTATTCTATTTATTAAATTTATTGAAATGAGAATTAAACACTGTGGATTTGTGAAATATTCAGAAATGAATCGATGTAGATATTTATCTAAAGAGATTTATCGGTTACTATATAACCAAAGTGATGGAAATTGGAAATAATAATAATTGAATTGAAAAGTGATTTAATTAATTTAATACTAATTTATTTAATTAACTGAAATATAGCCATTTTGGCCACTGGCTCGGATTTTGACGAAATCAGTTTCATCGGATCCGTAACGGTGAATTATTGTAGGATTTCAAGTTTCGTAATGATCAAACTTATCATTTGATCTTACGAGCTCAAAACGCCTAAAAATCAATTCAATTGAAATCAATTTGAAATAACTTGATTTTAGCATAACTTCTACATATGTTGGAATTTGGACTTGAAACCTGTTCCATTGCGTTTAAATTATTTAAAAACATCTATTTTGATATATGTGTTGACTCATCTTCGTTTCGGAGTCAGAACGGGCTTTTTGAGTCATTTGTCGTTCAACTTTCAATCCAAATCAATGCGGTCCATCCTAATTTCAGCTTTATCTATATATACCTCGTTATAAACCCTAGCCTATTTCTTATGTTCATTATTCTGTACTTGAAATTCCTGTTGCTCCTCCTCATTCCAATGGCTGACAAAACAAAAATTCCAATTGCAATTTCAACTCCAAATTTAATTCCAAAAATTCAAACTCCTCTATATATATCGAATTATATATGGATTCGAAGCTCTCGACCAGCGCAAGTCAAATATACGATTCGTTTTTCAATATGGGTTTTGATGTGGCTAGAAATCGATGAATATTCACGGTCGTTCATCACGATGCGTTCAAACTTGTCCGATCGCTGAATCAATTTGTGGGTATTGTAGATTGGGCTGAGGGGAGCCGATTTGAGGAATTTTCTTGGCATTTTGATGGTCAAATCGTCTCAACAATTCAAGTTAGGGCATGAAGTCACGGCGGTTGGTAGGGCTTCTTGACTCGAACGATGGCATTCGTCGCTTAGGGGGGGTGAGCCACGTGACCGGAGTGCTCTGGCAGCTGCGTCGAAGTCCTAAACGATCGGCGTGATAGCTTCGAGCGGCGGCTAGGGTTCGATCTGTAGTCTAGGTGCACGTATGAGAATGAATGATAGGGCTTCAGTAGAGCATTGACGTGGCATCATGGTATTGTTTTTCTGTTTGTTTATTTTATTTAATTTCAAATTAACTTTTACGATGTTCTAATCAACATAACTTTCGCATGCGAGGTCCGTTTCGCGAGCGGTTTTCTCTGCCAGAATCATTTTGAACTTCTAGGCATTTTGAATCTTGTTTGGATGGATTTTGAGACTGTCGAATTTTGGGTTTAAATTGGATTTAAATTCAAGTTGAATTCAAAAGGTGAGTGTTTTAACCCACTCACGACTTCTAAAAATTCTTATGTTTGTTAAATTTAATTCATGATGTGATTAGGAATTTATTTATGATTGTTTGGTATATTTTTAATCGTCGTCTCAGTTAGATTGAATTTATTTGAATTAAATTGTTATTTAATTTATTAATGCATATAAACTGCCAGTTAAATACCTGCTATTTATTATTAGTTTCTATATTGATATTTATGGATTGTTTTGGATGATGATTGTGATGGATGTTGATTGTTGATGTTGGTTGAGTGGATGTTTAGTTTATATCGTTATAAACTGCAAGTTCATTATGGATTATTATTAATTCGGGATTGCGGTTTGAAATGATATACAACCGTAAAATATTAAATTGTGGATTGAAATGATAAATATCCATATCACTTGACATAGGATAGAAAATTATATACAGACACCGAGGTCTATATATAGAAATATTTTTTAAATTATTTCTATGGTTTGTAAAGAAATATATGGTTTTATATAAATATTGACTTTAGATATTACATAAATGTTATTTTATTCTCGATTTTAAGCTATGAATAATTTGTTTTAATATAGAATAAGCTTAATAATAAGTTTGATTTTATTAAAGATAATATGGTTAAGTATTTAAATTATATTTTATATAGAGTTTATAGTGATTTAAATAAATTAAGGATTGGAAGATAAATTTGAGATTTATTTGAAACTGAATTTATTCAAGAATTAAACTCAAATAAGTTTGATGCGAAATTTATTAAATTTGAAATTTCAGAAGGTATGATTTTATAACTTGATTTTGGTCTAAGGAGAATTAAATGAATATTTCAAGTATAAATAAATTGAAGGAAATATTTAGTTATTTGTAATTTGAGTTTTATTTAAATGGTAATGGATTTATTAAGTGAATATTTTAAAACCAAATAATAGAAAATTGAACTATTGAATTGTAGTTACTAAACTTAGTTTGAAATTGTTGAATACATGAAGTTTGAAATATACTGAATTTGAAATGGTTTATTCTGTGGATCAAATCTGATTTGAAATCAATATAATGTGGAATAGTTTATTTGGAATCTGAGTTATATTGAAATTTATGATTTGGGATTTGGTTTAAATTTAAAATTTGAAAATTCAAGTTGTTTTGGAATTGATTTGTGAAATTGAAGAAGGTATTTTATTGTATAAAGTATTTTAATATTTAAACCACTTAAGTGGTGTAGTTATGTTTCAAAGTTATGAGTTTCAAGGTATTATGATTTGAAAGTGTTATATTTCAAGTGTTTTGATTTCGAAGTGTTATAACGTTGAAAGTGCTATGATTTTTGGAAAGGATATATTTGAAATAAAAATGATATTATATTGATTTGGGTTTTAATAAAAATGATATCATATTTATATAGTTTTGAAATGGATATTATATTATGGTTTTAAAGTATAAACTATTTTGAAAATGACCGTGGTGTTATAATAACATTTGGTTGTCAAAAGAGACCGAGATCGGAAGTTGTCATACTATCTACCAACTCCAAAAACCACTTTAACAACCGTATAAGTGGTGGAGATTCCATAATGAAGTAGGATGGTGGCGACGTTCCTTTGAGGTATATACGTGGACCCGACTCCCGTGAGTTGGCTTAAGGTGGCTAAAACAGGAGCGACCTCTGGCCAATGAGGTAGCTCCTCTGATCGGACATACTTCTTTGATATTATATTCTGACATTGATATTTATTTGGTGGCCACTTTTGATTTTGATTTAGGGTGTGGCTCGAGGTGGGCGGTAGCTGCGCGCTACGCGTTACCACCAGCCCATGTGCGTAATTGGTATACCTATCCTGGCATTGCCTCGTTGCGTCGTGTCACCTACTCTAGCACGCCTGGTACGAGTTTGGTTTTCTATCGTATCCCGTGGAGTATCCTTTGGTGGCTTCCCGATCAGGAGGGACTATGATGGACGGACTAATGGGACTATTATGTGTTAAGGGCTATATGGGTAACCCCTTAATGCTATTTAAAAGTAAGTTTATTTTACTTTTAGACATTATTATAATAGCGTATATTATTACGTAGTAAATAGTTTAATGGATCGTTAGGAGATGTGAATCCCGTGCATCTCTTAAGTTACTGCACTCACGTTAAACACTGGATAGGAGATGTCAAACCCCGTAAACATCTCTGACGCCGTTCCATCATTCTATTTACCGTTGATTTAACTTACATAAGATCTTTTAGTTCTGACTCGATTGTTTTGTCTTTTCAATTAGCTCGGGTCAACCTGTGCATTTCAGGGTTTGAAGACCTTACTTCTGGAGGATGAAGACGAAGATTGTATTACTATTATTTACTATACTGTTCCACTGCATCACATTGTTCTGTTGCATTATTATTTATTAATCTTTAGTATGTGTAACTCTGATTTTGTGTTGTATAAGTGTAATCAGATGTTTTGTAAAACGGCTTCATGAACTGTTATTTGATTATTATATTTTGTCATTCCGCTGTGAGATTCTATTTTGTTTTCTTTCTTTCTCTGTTTTTCTTACTCACCCCCATAAAAATCCACCCTTCTGTGTGGTTTAGCGTCAATTTAAATCGTACAAAAAGGAAAGATGTTACGCGTTCTAAAAAGAGTAGCCCCAAACACTTAAAGTATAACTTTTTCTGTAGGAGAAAAATAGCTTTTGCAACTCCAAGCACAGATTCCAGTCAAATTATGAATATTATGGAAATTGCTTGCTATAGACCAACTGTATTCTTAAAAATTTCTAGTTTTATTTGTACTTCAAATTGATCATGTACTAACATAAAAATCGATCGTCTTTATAGGTTAAAAAAAACCAATCTACTTCATCCAAAAGGTTTGGAATTTCTTGTCAAAACATAACAAATTTTTAGCTGTCTCTAAAAGCAGATGACCCAAATGTTCAATGTAAAGTGGTTCTCTATCCCAAATCTTGAACCTATGCAGTATTAAGAATTTCTTTTATGGAACCAAAAATTACCATCAAACTACCATCAAAGACCGATTCCTAGAAAAAGGTAACTATCTAAAGTCTTCCTTAAAGAAGGGATTCCTAGAAAAAAGCATGCTCTTGTTCGTAAAATTCTATTAGTTTATGAATGATGACCTTTTTTTGCTAAGCTATTAGTTTATGAATGTATATCATATACAGGTAAAAGTAAATACATCAACCTTATTTTCAGCAAGCCATTTTGTTGCCAAAATGGATTTTCTTAGCACATCTTCGAGAAAAGAAATTTATTTTCCAAAAATCAAGATGGATAATTTTTAGTTACCTCATGAAGCAGGGAAAGCAAATATCTCAAGAAGATTTATACAATCTTCAAAGATATTACTTAGCATTAGTAAATGCATACAAAGAATTTTGATTAAGCATGACCTGACAAATTTTTTCCGAAGATTTTAGAAATTATTAGCAAAGAAATACTTATGCGCATTTTCTCAAGAAAGATTTTTCAAAATACCAAGATTCATAAGCAAAAACTCTAATTAGAGGAGCCTATTTACGATTAAATAATATTAGTTCATGGATCATGACCACTCGGTTTCTTATTTGAGATTCGCATTTCTATTATGAGAAATACTTAAATCCCTTCCTGGTCACAACGCTGAGTAGAAACCTCTTTATCAAAGAACTCCAACTTCCAAAATCTTATCAAAAGAAAAACCGATTTTAAGAAAAATTCTCGGTTTGTCAAAGAAGTTCTTTTTCAAAAATCATTCCTTCCAAAAGGAAATTTCATACCAAATAAATTAAGATTTTAGTATTCAAAATGATTTTCCTAAATTTGTTATACAGCCAATGAAGCCATAAAATTATGTTTACAAACAAGCTTTAAGCTTTCGTCCAGTCCAAAGCAACCCTTAGAAGGAGTAGGGTCCAGTACCCATCGAAAATCCTTCGGGCAGTCCAGAGGGCCTCTCAAAGGGAGGAGGGTGCAATACCCACCAAAAAGCCTTATGCCAGTCTAGAGCACTTCCTATAGGGAGGGGAGGGTCCAGTACCTACCAAAAAGCCTCTGACAACTATTCTGGAGCACCTCTTAGAGGGAGGGACAAAAGTCTTTGGCTAGCCAAGAGCACTACCTAGAGGGAGGGGCACCAAGCACCCGCTAAAACCTCTGATGAATTCCTGGAGCGCTTTCAAAACCAAAAAGGATGAAGATGTCCACAGCCCAAATCGAAGACAAGGCTCGAAAAAGGATGGATTTCTGGTCTTTTGTCATTGCCCGATTAGATTTCTGGTCTTCTATTATTATCACCAGACATGGATTTTTGGTCTTCTATTATTGCTATGTTTGGACTTCTAGTCTTTTATTATCATCAGACGAGGATTTAACATCTCTTGTTACTAAACGGTTTTCTGGTCTTCCTATTATCAAATGGGATTTTGGATTTCTTATTGTCAGTTGATATACGAGATTTCTAACTTCCTTATTATTCTAGGGTTTCCTAACTTTTCTTAAAAATTAGCACCCGATATCTTTCACATTTTTTGTCAAATGAATTTTCAAAATCACTAACATATCAGCAAAGCAGATTTTTAGGTTAGAAGTTACCATAAGAAGACAAGAATAAAATGTCGGACAACAATGGAGACCGATCTTAGATTTTACAAGCAACGCAATATTGAAAGTCAACCTTTGGTAACCAAAAAAGAATTAGCTTGGGAAGAAAAGCTTCAGAGCTCATACTAGTCCAGTTGAAGACTTTCTTGCTTAGCCCTCCATCCATTTACCTGGTGATATTATCCCAAATTTGAATACTCACTCTTAAGAGCATGCATGAAATTTACATGATATATAAATGATAAATGGTTTAAAGTCCCAAATAACTCTTATGACAATTCAATGATCGATGAATAATCAATGTCGAGTCTATAAGAAAAGCTTAAACTTTTGGGTTGGTTAGAAGAGCACAAATGCTAAACGTATCACAAAAGAATAAATTCATGGGTATGAACAAGAAGCTTGAATTAACATAAAATTCTGAATACACTGTTGCAACAAGAAGACCATGTCCGGTAAGTTGATTAATACTAAATGCCAAATGAGTTAAACTATAAAGCAAAATGCATTAATAATAAAATCATATATTAGTAATAACCAGAATCTATAGAGTTTAATTTTTTTTAAGTGATCTCGATGATTTGTAAACTTCCTTTGTTTGAGTTTGAATCGCAAAAGAAAGAGGAATGTGACCAGATCTGAATAAATTCGAAAGGCATCAAGTAAGATATTTAAGATTATTAACTTGAAAAGTCAATGCTTCTACCACACTTCGAGGGGGATGAGCGAATGTTATCCATATAATTTCTCTAGAGGATATGGTTTCTAATTCAAAGCTTCAACAAGATGATGTCAAACCTCATCGTAAGAAGAAGTCTCTAAGCCTTTATAACGTTATACCTTTAAATGAAAAAATGGACAACATAAGATATAGGAATGATGTTGACTTTCATGACGGAAAACCATTCTTTGATCATGTCGCCTTCCATCAGTACTCTCGAGGATATACAACCAACAATACACTCATTAGCGATAAGTCCAAAGAAATATTAATGTCGAATACATATGTACAACATCGCGCGTAGCTAAAGAGCAAAGGTATCTAGGTCAATCAATATAATTGGCGTTCAATGAGTGTCGATGAGAACTATGATGCATTTCATTGGTGTTGAGCCTTGTCTACACCTCTATTGACTTATAAAAGCTTGGCGACAGTGTCATTCCATTACATCAGCTACCTAGTAATGCTATGTACTTTGCCGCACTCCATCAACGTTATTCATGGTGCCATTTGTTACTACTACCACCATCGGCGAAGATGTTCAAAGAAATAGTGCCAATAATAGTGATTTCATGTGAAATCCATTAGTCTCGATAAAACCAAGAACTATGAAGCATGAACATCATCTTTGATGATCCATGATGACTGCTAAGTGGTACAATGATTAACGTCCAGAGTCATGATTTCGAAGGCAATGTTGAATAGTGTCAGCTCCTATTAATGCCAATGCTATCAATGACATCCATGTATAGCATCGCATGTGATCAGAAAATTTAAATAACGTTAGTGTAGTCATTGAGATGACGTCGCTCATTGAAGTCATTTTGAAAGAGAGACCACAAGGTATGAAAGTCACCGAAGGATGATATTGTTATTGCATCGACTCTCATATACACCTTTTGAAGATGCCACAAATCTACATATGCGATGTTGATGACTATCGTCGTCAATATCCACAAGTGTTCTTAATGTCGCATCTTGTCAGCTGCTGAATATCGACACATCGAGGTTCATCAATGTCACCGCTGTTCAATTCCCACAATGCTACCAACCATCAATCAAAGAAGGTCAGAGGATATGGAGTCGTCATCGCTGATATTCATTAGCCTTGTCGAGAACCATCAATACATCCAAAATGGTTGTCGAAGCCACTTTTACTAATGTCTCCTTTCATAAATGTTAATATATGGTGGTAATGAAAGTGATCAACGAAGAAGAGACTATTAATGCCGAGTTTAGAGAATGCCAAATTTAGCTTTACGAGCATAAGAATGTTGGCCTTGATGTTCGATAACGCTACTAATGTCAAAGTCGATAAAGGACAACCTTTATATTTGATGATGCAGGGACCTGCCCGTAGTGGAAGTTATAGGTGAATTTCAAAAACATTACCCTATTGGATCTTTATTGGGCCTATGATGTCTAACTGAATTAGAACATTTCTTAATCTCATTTAAATAAAATCATTTATTTTATTTAAATTCAAATATATTAATATATGGAATTAATTTTATTTGATTTAGTTTATATATAAATGTATCATATACATATATATGTGAGTGCATGTGTGACGTAATAATCCATGAAAAGTATAATATGCCCATATGTAGATGTTGGGATTTACATCGCAACATACATATTAGCTCATTTTGTATGTCATGTATATTGTCTAAATATGTGCATGTATATGTATTACAACACACACACACACATATGTATGTATAAATATATTATATATAATATATGAACATAACACATTTATATATAGATAAATATATATAGAAAAAGAGAACAATTTTTAAACATTATCTATAATCCAAAATTAACATAGTTTTGCAAACATAATAATTTTAGTATTTTAATTTGTATATATTATGAATAAAATAACGTTCTCATCCATATATAATTAACGCGAAATAATATATTGATGAAAATTCAAATTTTACAATTTTTGAAAATCTAGGATAATAAAATAGGGCTTGGAAAAAATCTGAAGATTTTTCAAAGTTGCAATATTATTTTTTTCTTCGATTTTAGAAATAATTATTTAATTTAAAATAATATATTTTTAAAAATTCAAATTTTAAATTTTTTGAAATTCTAGGATCATGAATGAAACATTATGATAAATTTTGAAGAATTTTTCAATTAAATTATTATTTTTATAAATCATAAATAATTTTTTGTAATTATATTAATTATTAAAAATAATAAACTTTATTAAAAATTCCTAAAAATTTTTATACGTTTCTGAAATGACATAATATTTTAAAAAAATATGTAATTGAATTTCTAAATTAAATAATTATTTTATATATAATAAACAATTCAAAAATTCAATAAATGTTAGTTTAATAATATGAATACATTATGATAATTAATTTTCAAAATTTTTAATTCATATTATATACAAATAAACGTAACAAAACTTTTAAATCATATATATATATATCTTATATATGCATATATGCTATTATGAGATAGAAATATACACTAATATATATATATATATGAATTCATTAATAAATATATATAAAACAATTATTAATGATAAAAATTGATTTTGTACATAAAAAACGTTTATCTATACATAAATCAAATAGTGTAATAAACAAGTTATGCACAAAACCAAACTGATTTGTGATAATTACATCTACTTACAAAATTTCACCTAACTAAACATATAGTAGCCATATATTTAAACAGATATGAAATTGCTCATTATGGGATCATAAAACATAATTCAGTTACTATAATATGAATTAAAATTACCAGTTTAATTATGCCTTTGAACCCACGTTGAAGAATTGACTTTCCTTCCTTTTACTGTTCATGATTCATTAGATTGCAAGTCTGAAATCATCGACCTCTAACTATTGAATAGTATTATTTTAATTTAAAATATATTTGAGAATTTTGGAGTGGATTGAGAGGTATGTTTTAACCAGCAATGTAGAAGGTAATGGCGGCCAAAAAAGGTTTTTTTAGAGATACATACATACATACATACATACATACATATGTACATATATTTATACACACACATCATACATACATACACACACACACACACACACACACACACACACACACACACACACACACATATATATATATATATATAAGGTTGTATTAGAGAGAAACGAAGAAAATCTTTTTACCTATTCTCATTTAATCTCAACCCATTATCTCCAAGCCAATTCTCTATGTTTTAGCCACCCTAGACCTTCCCAGAACCAAAATTTTACAGCCCTAATGATGGGCCTTAAACCCATCTAAGCCCAAGCCAAAATACTATGCAATTAACTCTAATTTAATCACTTATCGATATTGTATATCGATCAATGTATTTATAACCGTTATAAATATATATAACATTATTTATTTCTCAATTTATATTCAAACTTTATGATTAATATTTCATAAATATTAATTAATTTAATTAATTTATAACATTTATAAACTAATTAAATCGTTCGGTCTTAAGGGAATTCATCATTTCGGCTGTGTAACTCTTGGGCGTAAATTTGGTCAGCGATTAAGATCGAACTATTCTAATGTTAACGTTCACACATCACTTAGTAGGTGGTGAGACATTATGGCCATATTTATCGCTTACTCATTTTAGGTAAAAATCTAATTTTAATTTAATAAGAATTACCCGGTTGTAACATTTGTTTACACTAATTCTCTTCGTCAAAACTATATTACTTTGGACTTATGGAATTTGGTAATGGTCAAAATTACAAGCTCATCCACATTCAACTTTATAATTCAAATACAAAGTCCTGGGTTCAATTATTATTAACCGAAATACTCTGGCCACAGACTTTGACTTTGAGTTGACTGTGATACTAACCGCATATAACTGAGGAGACGAATCCTTTCTTGAATAGTGCTTCACTTCCAATACTTACACTCATTCCAACTATAGTTACTCGATGAATGCCATGCCATGATTTGGCTATAATCAAAGCAGAGCTTTCATATTAAAGATCCATAGTATTCTCAAGTCGAGCGAAATGTGTACATCACTCACATCGATATTTTCCAATTTGACCTTAGTTATATTAACCAACAGAAAACTATCGAGTGAGACGTTCCACAGTTATCCAATAACTATTAGTACGTAACCCCTAGGTGCCCCTAACAGTCACGAGTAATACACTGCCCAACATTTGGATAGTGTTACGTACTTCAGTCTCAACAGATACATCGATATTCAGTCTCGATGTATCTTGACTAGGAACATTTAAAATGATATATTTGTTTCGTTGTGATAATTACTCATGGTTACAACATTTTGTAACTACTATCACAAAATATACCAATTATGGATTTTTCTATTAAATATACTTTTAGTTAAGTTAATTAATTAATATAATCACATTATATCAAGTATATAATAGGAAGAAAATATCTTTTATTTCTAACAAGATTGGCCAACGAGTTAGATATATGTAACAAATTACATAATTTCTCCTAGGGCATACCCCTAACTCTATCAAACTTCCACTTGCACTTGGGGTCAATTATGGAATCTAATTCCAACTTCTTCAATCCGTTTTCTCAAAACTAATTAGGTTAGTCCCTTAGTGAATGAGTATGCTATTATGTTTTAATTATCTACTTTATCGATTAACTCTCTCTGACACTGATAAACTGCCTTTATCATATGGAACGATTCGAAGTATGTCTTTCGACTTCTAGTGAGATTTAAGTTCTATCATAACCAATTTCATGATATTGTTATCTTATAACAAAATTATGGGATCTCAACATTTGGAATCAGCTTTGGCTCAATTATAAATTTGTGCATTTATGTCTATATGCACTAGTTTATTGTAGCGCTATTTAAGTTAATTTTCTCAACATTTCATTGAATCAACCACAATCACCTTTATTTTGAAACATTTTCAAATGAAATATTTTAACCTATATTTTATCATTGACATGTTATACTCAATATCACTTATAAAAGTTTGTGTCCAAACGTTCCATCATAACGAGTCGTTATTTCTATAAACAATTCTCTGGTATTTCATAAATACACGAGAACACCACAAACAACCATTTAGTGATATCAATTTGGATTTTATATTTTCTCCATGTATCAAATAAATAAATAAAACACAATATCATACAAAACATTATTTGTGTGATAATTCTTATTGCTAATGCATAAGATGTGATGACCCGAAATTTTCGAGCATTTAAAATCGGAATATTTAATTGATTTTGAATATTCAATAGAGTAATTTTAACTTAAATTTCAAATATCGCAATTTACTTGATGATTAAATTATTAAATTAAATAATTTGGAATTGGGTGAAATATGAAATTTGAAGTTTTAAGCCTGTTAAAAATAATTTGAAGGATTGAAAATTTTAAATTAATAGCACTGAAAATAATAGAAGTTGTAAAATTGAAGTTAACAGTGGTTTGTTCAGTTTTAAAAATATATCATTTAAATTGAATTTAAAAATAGCCTTCCGAGACACAGTCTCGGAATTCAATGAAACCAGTGCCATTGGATCCGTAATATTTTATTATTGTCAGATTTCAATTTTCGCAGCGTTCGGAGTTATCTTTTGATCGTACAAATTGTAAATGTATAGAAAAATTAATTAACTTCAATTTGTTCAGTCGAACCTTTTTATGGAAGCCACTCGTTTAGCTTCTAACGCAAGGCAATCCAATTCGTTCGTTTCTCTTTTAATAAATCGGTCTCTCCACCTTCTCTTGATTGGACAGCCGATAGTAAGAGGAAAAAAAATATGGACGAGAATCATTAGAAACAAAATTCATTTTCGTTTGTTTGAAGATCCTATGGCCGCTCACTCTCGAACTCGTTCGTAAAAAAAAGGGGAAAGGGAATTCGATCCTTATAAAAAAACAAAATGGCCGCATCGTATAAACAACTCAAATTATCGGCCGAAGTCTCGTCCTCCAGTTCGTCGTCGACTTCGCGATAATGGGGGAAGCTCGAGCTTGGGATCCAGAACACGGCAAGGAGCGGGGTGAGTGATTTAGGGTTTCGTCTAAATTGTCGTTCGCAAACAGGGTGGTGGGTGTGATTGGAAAAGGGGAAGTGGATTACGAGATGTTGAGGTGTTCTTGCAGGCGCATGCGAGAAGGTTGGGACTTGATGTTGCGAGGCCGTGCAATTCAAGGATAGGGTGTAGAGCTCGAAGTCGAGGGATTTCGACGATCTGGGTTCAGCGCCTTGGCGCGTTAGGCATCGATTGCCGTGAGTTCGTGGATTCTGGGAGGCTAGGGTTTTGTCGAGACGCTCGCGCGCGCGGCAGTGAGGATGAGCTCGTCGTTGTGATTTCCTGTTCTTTGTGAGGTATCCTCAAATTTTTATTAATTTTAATTTACTTACATGAATATTCTTGCTGAACAGTGTATATATATATACAGTAGATTTTATAAAAATAAATTACTGCTAGTATATATAAAAATAAGGTAAGAAAATAAAAGATATACATATGTACATTTTAGAACCTACTGGCTTATTTCAAAAACAAAAATAAAATATAACGATATGTATTATAGTGATTAACCCATTAGTAAACTTATTTAATCATTTTGGTAACTAGAAATTTATTTATTTTTTTTGGAAAAAAAATTATTTGAGTAAAAGTATTAGATTGAGTTAAAATTTATTAATTAACGGAATAAATAATAATAAAGTTGCTCGATTAATTCATATATTAATAAATCATATAATATTTTATTCAAGGTCAAAAATCGAGAAAACCAGGGGAATATTGGAATGAATGGCAAATGCAAAATCAAAGGTGAGTTAATCTCACTCGGTTTAAATTAAAATTTAAATGATTAAATTTAAATAAGTGATTGTATGGTTGAATTGATTGATGTGATATAGTATAATCTGAAATTGGCATATTATGTGATGCTAACGTCTGTGGATGCAGGGAAAACAGGTTGGAGGGATCCAACTGGATCCCTCAACATTTATTTAAATTATTTAAATCCCCTGTTATGATGATTTGATGTTCTGTGATGATTTATGTTGGAATATTGAATGTTATGGTTAGGTTGGATATAATTTGGTATAATGAATTATTATGGAAATATATAAACTGAATTTTTTGGAAAGGAAATAAAAGAAGGGAATTGTAAGTAAAATAATTATAAAATAAATTCAAAGAAAACAAAAATGAATAGGAAGAGGAGTGAAGTAACTGTAAAATTCTAATAAATAAATCTTGGGTATAGAAAAGGAAAATTTGAGTAAAACAGAAAGTTAATGAATATTAAATCTTCAGTGATATTAATTAAAAGAAGAAAACATTGATTTAAAATTTAAGATTGAAATTATTTAAGTAGAATAAAGAAGAAATTGGGAAAATCTGATATTGGTATATTTCAGTTAAAAGATTTTAAATCAAACAGAAATAATAATAATAATAATAATAATAAGTCCATAACTAATGAATTATGAAATAAATTGAGCAATTAAAGAAACTTATTTCAAATAAAATAAATTGGAAATCAATTTAGGAAAAAAAATTGATTTAAGTGATTGAAGTTGGAATTTTCTCTGGATAGCCAAGTACATGTTTTTAAAAGTAAATTTTTAAATATAAATTAAATGTTTTAAAGTTGTTTTTTTAAAGAAAGCAAGTTTTGTAAAACTTATTATTTCTAATATTTATAGTCTAAGGTAAGTATTTTCCTTAAATCTATTTTAGCAGTAACTATTAAGAAGTAACTTAGTATTTTGTTTATTTAAAAACAGAAATCCAGTTTGTTTTATTTCATTAAGTAACTTTATTTTCAAATGTTTATATAGTATATATTTTTAGTAAAATATTGAAGCAGTTTTAATTTAAATGTTTAAAGGTAAATTCCAAAGTAAGTATTTTGTTTAATCTATTATCGTAATAATTATTTAAAGAATGATTTGGTATTTTGCTTAAAGTATTATTATAAATTAAGTATTAAAGTAAATTTTTCTAAATTAAATGTTAAATATAATTTACAATAAGGTGTTCTTAAATTATTTTAAAAATCTAAAGTTTGTGCTTGGTGATTCCAGTGGAAATAAAAATACTCGGAATTTATTCTGAGAAAAGGAAGATAGTTTGAAAACTGTTTTCTAAGGGGTTTGAGAGTGAAATTATATCTTGTAAAGATATTTTGAGATAAATAAATAATTTGGGAAATTATTTATTGTCTAATGGATGTTGTGAATATAAATTGATAATTAAATAACCGACTATCAATATTGGACAAAAATGCGTTGATCGTTTCGAAGAGACCGAGATCGAGATTTATTTCTCGAAAACCACTTCGATCCGGTTTGTACGTTTCGAGGAAACGAGTTTGGATTCGAAGATGGAGCAGTGAAGTGCAAGGGCTAGTCGGTACTAATCCTGAGGATATTTCCAAAATGGATGTTGTAGGAATAGTGTCTTCGGTTCCGTTCGGACCCGGAACGGACTTGTATGGATGAATGCTTGCGAAACATCGTCAGGTGGACGATGGGCATTCTAAGGGATATAATCTAAAAACGTAACGCTTAGCCTCAAGCCTCATCAAATGGGAATGACTGAAAATCAGAGGTTATGCAGCAAGGCTAGGTGGGTAGCACCCAAGCAGGGTGAGGTCATTCCAGTCTAGATGTCCCTTTTTATTTCGGCTTAGTGGGCGGTTGCTAATCCCAACCGCGGGGTGATCTCACTCGGGATTATCCAGTAAGGGGTAGTCCCGGCCTTGTATTGCAGGGGAGCGGGCGTACTCCTCGATACGGTGATCTAGGCCCCGTACTGTGGCAGGTGGTACCCCAGTGCCTAGTCATTGGTTGGAAATCCATTCTCCCTACGAGCCTTGTACGAGTTTTGTTTGTATTACCCACTCTGTGGCTAGTAGCTAGAATTTAATAGATGTAACAATTTTGGCTATTTTATAAGTATTTGTAAATAGACCCTATTATAATATCAGAGGATTTCTATAAAAATTGTTTTAGCTATCGTAAGGTAAAAACCTGACATGTTTATTTGTGGCGTGGTCTTACGAGATGCTTTTGTTTTCAAAGGATTTTGAAACTTTAATAATCAATTGGGTGTGATTTTCTCACGCTGGTATTCCAGACTGACTTGGGGGTTATTTAACTGTAATGCTCGGGTCAGACCGAGTATTATAGGATACAGGATATGATGCTATGGAGCTCAGGAGACGAGCTGGATGACGACACGTACTCTCGTACTTGTTTATATATATATTCCGCTGTGTTGAGTTGCTGTGTATCCATTTGTATGATATTGATGTCGAGCTATGATTGTTGTACTCTGATGATGTAATATATAAACAGAGATATTTGATTTGAGTAAAGATCATTTATTATCTATTATATTTTATTCCGCTGCGATGGTTAGATTCTGTTGTTGTTTTCAATTTTCTTCTTCTACCTCTTCTTCTTTAACCCAAATGGTTCGTATTTCTGTACAACTTGAGTTGATTTAGGTACAATAGTGTTGACTCAAGGGGTACGGATTTGCGGGCTATTACAGTTGGTATCAGAGCTTAGGTTGGTGATAACCTTGGCTCTGTTGGGAATTACTCATAAAATTGAGTCTATAGTACTCTAGAATGAGTTTGAGCATATAAATAGACGTGAGCGCGTATTTGTTAGTGAATATAAATTGTTTTAATATTGTGTTGATTGATTTATTGAGTGGCATATGAACCTTCGTCGGCACAGTCTGGACAACTGTATCGAAGGGGTTTCTAAACACTTGGAGAGAACAATCGACACGATATTGATTTAAATGTGGGTAAATGAAATAATTTTACCCAAAATATATTTTGATATAAATAAAAGTTTTGTAACTATTTTAGCTAATATATGGTTGCTTGGATGTTAGGAAGAATAATATTAAATTATTATCATTGTTGAGTGGAAATTTAACTAGAAATTGAAATATAACTAAAGTTTAAGGGAATAAATTCATTATAAAATGAAATTTATAAATAGGAATTATAAATATAAATTATAAATTGAAATATAATTAAATGAGAATTAGTATAAGCATAAACTATACAAATGCATTATAGTTAAAATTTGAATTAAAGTAGAATTTGAAACTTTAAAACCCCGGAGATTTCGGAAGTATTTTGAAGATAAATAGTAGCATTGTTGTTTTTAGGGTATTTCTGAAAGGAAATTGTTTCAAATAAATTTTGGGGAGAGATATAGCATTGAATTCACTTCAGTAGCTGGAAAATAACTTCGGTGATGACTGCAGCATCATCGATGTTCATTTTCGAGTTTCTAAGTGACAGGATTGCTGCTAAATTGATTTTTTCAGAAAAACCTGTTTGTTTTTGAAATTTCAAAGGAAATTTGTTGGGAAATAAAAAAAACAGGATTGGTTTACATTTTTGAGGAATGTGAGTTGAGATGTTGAAGATTTCAAAATAATTTGAAACCAAAGTTGGGTGTTTAAAAATACTGATGAGATAGGTTATAAGCTTATAAATTGAGATGATTTTTAAATCAGGGAAATATAAGCTTTGGATGTTGGGAATTTAAATTTAAAAGGAAAAGTAAAAAATGAAATTAACTTGGATTGGGAAATAAAATTTAACTGGATTGAAATCAATTAAATAGGTTGAAAAATAATATCCAGTTGTTTACGAATTAAGTTGAAATCAAATTGAGATTAAATAAATCTGAGTTTAAAATAAAATTGAATTGGAATAAAAATTCAATTGAGGTAATGAATGGAATTAAATTCTTACCTGAATAAACGAAAAATAAGTTGGATAAGGATTGAATTGAAGTAAATAAATTAGAATAACTTATAAAAGAATCAGAATTAAATTGCATGGAATAAAAATATGCTTGGGTTGTAAATAAGCATAAGGCTTGAGTTAAAAATAAAAGAATAATATATTCAAGCCTATGAGGAATGGAATTGTGTAAATAATAAGTCGTGACTTATTAAATTTGAAAAGTGAGATACAAAAGTCCAAAATAAATATAGTTTGATGTTTTGGGAAATAAAACAAAAAATCCAAACTTGAATTATAAAACACATTGAACTTATGAAAATCAAATGAAGTGGTATTTGAAATCAAAAATTAAGTATTGAACTATAAATAGGAGAGAACTAATTTTACAATAAATTAGTTAATAAAATGTGTAAATGGGAACGTAATGTTGTTTAATTGAAGCAGAATTGTGAAATTATGATGAAGTTTGGAAGTAAAACTAAAGTTATAAATTTAATTCGATTTGAATTGAGAGTCAATAAAATTGGGTGGTAATTTAGAAATGGATAATGGATCCAGAACTTGAGTTATAAATCTAAAATTTAACTTGAAGTGTTAACAAATTAAATATAATTGGGAATGTATCAAATAAAAATGAAATTAGATTAAGATAGTAATGGTATGAAGGTACAAATAAAATCTAAATAAGAAGAAATAAATTGGAAATGGCCATGTAATAAATTGGATGAGTTGAATCTGGGAAGTTAAAGTGTATAATAACTAATCAAATAAATTTGTAGTTTGAAATGGGATTGGATTAGAATAGAATCAAGTTAAATTGAAAAGAGAAAAATTTACTTGTAAAATGAAAATGAGCTTAAGTATATAAATTCAACTTAAAACTAAATGTAATGATATTGGGTTGGATTCAAATCAAGTAAAAATAAATTTTAATTGAAATAGAATTTGGTGGGTTATAAATAATAATTAAGGAAATTCAAAATGGATTGAGTGGATAAACTAATTATATTGAATAAATGAATGGATGGGATAAATAAGAATCAAATGGAAGTAGACTTAAGATTGAAGTGAAACAAATCGAGTAAATTAACTTAAGTTGAGAATAATTAGAAGCTCGACTGCGAGTAAAATTGGAAGACCATTAAATTAAAGCTTGGTTTGAATCAATTCGGGAATGAGTAGTAATATGCAAGCTTGGAATGGGTCGAGCTAAATAAATGGTCGTGAACGTATTAAAATAAAAAGAAAATTTAATAGGTAATGAAGATGAACCTAAATTGTTAATGGTTTTGAATGAACTGGCTGGTTAATAAAATGAGATGCAGGTGAATGGATCCAAATCTGAAATGCAATGGAAATGACAATATATGAATTGCGAATAAATTTTAAAAAATGGAATAAAATTAAGTATAAATTGAGATGGAATCCATTTAAATTGGCTATAAAACATAAATACTTGTTTATTCACATGGATCTCGTCAACTTGCATAGAATAAATTGTCATTTGACGTAAATGAAAGTAGTTAAGATGCTATGAATTGATAAAAGTGAAATAGAATTGATTTTGAAATCAATTGAATTGAATATGAGCTTGTTGGGGTTAAATTAAATTGAAGGTAAGACATGGTATTGTAAACCATTAAAATTAAATGAAATGGCGTATGGATTGGTTGAAACAAATGCGTAAGTGTTAAAAACCATATAAGTTGCTTATAATCATTGTCTAGCTACATTGCTTTTAATATTCATGTGTTGTAGTTGTTTAAAAAGAGTGAAATGTTAATAAACTTTGTATATTAGTCACTTACATGTTTAAATTGAGTAAGTACAGGTACCTGGTGGCCGTGTGGCTGGATTTGATTTCGCTAACTGCTAAATAAATAAGTTGCTTGCTTAAAATGCTAAATAAGGTACGCCTACGCAATTAAAATAGGAAATATGAACTGTTTTTAGTTTTTCCGACCGCGTGGGTCGATGTATATATATTTATCTCTTTTGTCAAATTGCAAAAGCTCCTCCATACAAAGGGGACTCTGCCAAAAAATTTCAAAAATTTTGGGAGTTAGAAAATTTTTGAAATTTTTGAAAACTTTTGTTAACGACAAAATGGTTTCAAATTGGAAATTGTAATAAATTAGTAAATGAAGCTAATTAAAATGACATAAATTAGTTATAAATGAAAGATAAAATTGAATGTTCAAAGTTAAAAATAAATAAAATTTATATGTAACGTGGAAATCAATTTGAATAGAAATAGATATTAACTAAGGTGGTAAAGTGAAAACAAACAAAGAAGCATATAAATGCTTATACTAACTTAAGAAGGGAATGGTGAATTCTTGATTGGAAATTGATACTACAAATATAATCTAAGTTAATATTTGATTGAATAAATACTGGCAGTTTGTAAGAAAGTTGATATGATGTTTTGGGAATATTGTGATTGGATATTAGTGCTAAGTAGGATATGCAGGTATTATATAAAGGGAAAAGAGAATTGATTTTGATTTCAGAAGATAAATTTGAAATGCTCGACAAAAAGGTATGTATTTAAATTTGGGGTGAAATTTGATTGGGATTTTTGGATTGAGCCACTTGGCGTTTTGTTTTCTTTTTGGATTTGAGAGGCCGTAGAGCCATTTTGTAGTTGTACCGAGCTAGCCGTGCAAAGGAAACGCTGGCAAAAATTTTCGGGTATTTAGGGAGTTAGAATGATAATTCAAGATTTGGTTTTAAACTGAAACATGAATGGTTAAACAATAATATAGTTTGAAAACTATAGAAGGTTTTGGAAAAGTTTGGAAAGTTAATAAGAATAATAATGGGTCTTTTATAAGAAGATAGTTGGTAAGATGTTGAATTGCTAGAAAACTATTTGGTTTTAGGAAAATAGTAAACGTGTATTGGACCATTCTTCCTAACTAGTAATTTCGGGGACGAAATTCTTTTAAGGGGGAGGAATGTGATGACCCTGAATTTTCGAGCATTTAAAATCGGAATATTTAATTGATTTTAAATATTCAATAGAGTAATTTTAACTTAAATTTCAAATATCATAATTTATTTGATGATTAAATTATTAAATTAAATAATTTGGAATTGGGTGAAATATGAAATTTGAAGTTTTAAGCCTGTTAAAAATAATTTGAAGGCTTGACAATTTTATATTGATAGCACTGAAAATAATAGAAGTTGTAAAATTGAAGTTAACAGTGGTTTGTTCAGTTTTAAAAATATATTGTTTAAATTGAATTTAAAAATAACCTTCCGAGGCACAGTCTCGGAATTTGATGAAACTAGTGCCATTGGATCCGTAATATTTTATTATTGTCGGATTTCAATTTTCGCAGCGTTCGGAGTTATCTTTTGTTCATACAAACCGTAAATGTGTAGAAAAATTAATTAACTTCAATTTATTCAGTCGAACCTTTTCATGGAAGCCACTCGTTTAGCTTCTAACGCAAAGCAATTCAATTCGTTCGTTTCTCTTTTAATAAATCGATCTCTCCTCCTTCTCTTGTTTGGACAGCCGACAGTAAGAGGAAAAAAAAATATGGCCGAGAATCATTAGAAACAAAATTCATTTTCGTTTATTTGAAGATCCTATGGCCGCTCACTCTCGAACTCGTTCGTAAAAAAAAAAGGGAAAGGGAATTTGATCCTTATAAAAAAACAAAATGGTCGCATCGTATAAACAAATCAAATTATCGGCCGAAGTCTCGTCCTCCAGTTCATCGCCGACTTCGCGATAATGGGGGAAGCTCGAGCTTGGGATCCAGAACACGGCAAGGAGCGGGGTGAGTGATTTAGGGTTTCGTCTAAATTGTCGTTCGCGAACAGGGTGGTGGGTGTGATTGGTAAAGGGGAAGTGGATTACGAGATGTTGAGGTGTTTTTGCAGGCGCGTGCGAGAAGGTTGGGACTTGATGTTGCGAGGCCGTGCAATTCAAGGATAGGGTGTAGAGCTCGAAGTCGAGGGATTTCGACGATCTGGGTTCAGCGACTTGGCCTGTTCGGCATCGATGGCCGCGAGTTCGTGGATTCTGGGAGGCTAGGGTTTTGTCGAGACGCTCGCGCGTGTGGCAGTGAGGATGAGCTCGTCGTTGTGATTTCCTGTTCTTTGTGAGGTATCCTCAAATTTTTATTTATTTTAATTTACTCACATGAATATTCTTGTCGAACAGTGTATATATATATATCCAGTAGATTTTATAAAAACAATTCAAAGATTTATGTATTTACAATAAATTACTACTAGTATATAGAAAAATAAGGTAAGAAAATAAAAGATATACATATGTACACTTTAAAACCTACTGGCTTATTTCAAAAACAAAAATAAAATATAATGATATGTATTATAGTGATTAACCCATTAGTAAACTTATTTAATCATTTTGGTAACTAGAAATTTATTTATTTATTTTTTGGAAAAAAATTTTTTGAGTAAAAGTATTAGATTGAGTTAAAATTTATTAATTAACGGAATAAATAATAATAAAGTTGCTCGATTAATTCAAATATTAATAAATCATATAATATTTTATTCAAGGTCAAAAATCGAGAAAACCAGGGGAATATTGGAATGAATGGCAAATGCAAAATCAAAGGTGAGTTAATCTCACTCGGTTTAAATTAAAATTTAAATGATTAAATTTAAATAAGTGATTGTATGGTTGAATTGATTGATGTGATATAGTATAATCTGAAATTGGCATATTATGTGATGCTAACGTCTGTGGATGCAGGGAAAACAGGTTGGAGGGATCCAACTGGATCCCTCAACATTTATTTAAATTATTTAAATCCCCTGTTATGATGATTTGATGTTCTGTGATGATTTATGTTGGAATATTGAATGTTATGGTTAGGTTGGATATAATTTGGTATAATGAATTACTATGGAAATATATAAACTGAATTTTTTGGAAAGGAAATAAAAGAAGGGAATTGTAAGTAAAATAATTATAAAATAAATTCAAAGAAAACAAAAATGAATAGGAAGAGGAGTGAAGTAACTGTAAAATTCTAATAAATAAATCTTGGGTATAGAAAAAGAAAATTTGAGTAAAACAGAAAGTTAATGAATATTAAATCTTCAGTGATATTAATTAAAAGAAGAAAACATTGATTTAAAATTTAAGATTGAAATTATTTAAGTAGAATAAAGAAGAAATTGGGAAAATCTGAAATTGGTATATTTCAGTTAAAAGATTTTAAATCAAACAGAAATAATAATAATAATAATAATAAGTCCATAACTAATGAATTATGAAATAAATTGAGTAATTAAAGAAACTTATTTAAAATAAAATAAATTGGAAATCAATTTAGGAAAAGAATTGATTTAAGTGATTGAAGTTGGAATTTTCTCTGGATAGCCAAGTACATGTTTTTAAAAGTAAATTTTTAAATATAAATTAAATGTTTTAAAGTTGTTTTGTTAAAGAAAGCAAGTTTTGTAAAACTTATTATTTCTAATATTTATAGTCTAAGGTAAGTATTTTCCTTAAATCTATTTTAGCAGTAACTATTAAGAAGTAACTTAGTATTTTGTTTATTTAAAAATAAAAATCCAGTTTGTTTTATTTCATTAAGTAACTTTATTTTCAAATGTTTATATAGTATATATTTTTAGTAAATTATTGAAGCAGTTTTAATTTAAATGTTTAAAGGTAAATTCCAAAGTAAGTATTTTGTTTAATCTATTATCGTAATAATTGTTTAAAGAATGATTTGGTATTTTGTTTAAAGTATTATTATAAATTAAGTATTAAAGTAAATTTTTCTAAATTAAATGTTAAATATAATTTACAATAAGGTTTTCTTAAATTATTTTAAAAATCTAAAGTTTGTGCTCGGTGATTCCAATGGAAATGAAAATACTCGGAATTTATTCTAAGAAAAGGAAGATAGTTTGAAAACTATTTTCTAAGGGGTTTGAGAGTGAAATTATATCTTGTAAAGATATTTTGAGATAAATAAATAATTTGGGAAATTATTTATTGTCTGATGGATGTTGTGGATATAAATTGATAGTTAAATAACCGACTATCAATATTGGACAAAAATGCGTTGATCGTTTCGAAGAGACCGAGATCGAGATTTATTTCTCGAAAACCACTTCGATCTTGTTTGTACGTTTCGAGGAAACGATTTTGGATTCGAAGATGGAGCAGTGAAGTGCAAGGGCTAGTCGGTACTAATCCTGAGGATATTTCCAAAATGGATGTAGTAGGAATAGTGCCTTCGGTTCCGTTCGGACCCGGAACGGACTTGTATGGATGAATGCTTGCGGAACATCGTCAGGTGGACGATGGGCATTCTAAGGGATATGTTCTAAAAAGGTAACTCTTAGCCTCAAGCCTCATCAAATGGGTATGACTAAAAATCAGGGGTTATGCAGCAAGGCTACTGGGTAGCACCCAAGCAGGGTGAGGTCATTCCAGTCTAGATGTCCCTTTTTATTTCGGCTTAGTGGGCGGTTGCTGATCCCAACCGCGGGGTGATCTCACTCGGGATTATCCAGTAAGCGGTAGTCCCGGCCTTGTGTTGCAGGGGAGCGGGCGTACTCCTCGCTACGGTGATCTAGGCCCCGTACTGTGGCAGGTGGTACCCCAGTGCCTAGTCATTGGTTGGAAATCCATTCTCCCTGCGAGCCTTGTACGAGTTTTGTTTGTATTACCCACTCTGTGGCTAGTAGCTGGAATTTAATAGATGTAACAATTTCGGCTATTTTATAAGTATTTGTAAATAGACCCTATTATAATATCACAGGATTTCTATAAAAATTGTTTTAGCTATCGTAAGGTAAAAACCCGACATGTTTATTTGTGGCATGGTCTTACGAGATGCTTTTCTTTTCAAAGGATTTTGAAACTTTAATAATCAATTGGGTGTGATTTTCTCACGCTGGTATTCCAGACTGACTCGGGTGTTATTTAACTGTAATGCTCGGGTCAGACCGAGTATTATAGGATACAGGATATAATGCTATGGAGCTCAGGAGACGAGTTGGATGACGACACGTACTCTCATACTTGTTTATATATATATCCCGCTGTGTTGAGTTGCTGTGTATCCATTTGTATGATATTGATGTCGAGCTGTGATTGTTGTACTCTGATGATGTAATATATAAACAGAGATATTTGATTTGAGTAAAGATCATTTATTATCTATTATATTTTATTCCGCTGCAATGGTTAGATTCTGTTCTTGTTTTCAATTTTCTTCTTCTACCTCTTCTTCTTTAGCCCAAATGGTTCGTATTTCTGCACAACGTGAGTTGATTTAGGTAGAATATTGTTAACTCAAGGGGTACGGATTTGCGGGTTGTTACATAAGAAATACAACTTACATGTTCTCTTTTAATAGGGTGCTCTTGTATATCGTTTTGGGACAATCCCTATATCTTTTATACTCACCATAAAAGACATAATTTACAATCCAAAGTTGACTTCGAGGAATTTTGGTTAATATGTGTAATTGGCATACTCTCGATCATTATTTAGAATTTTCTGTTCAATACATAAGTACCAAAACTAAGTCTTATCGAGCGATAATTTTGTGAGTAAATATGAATTAACTTGAGCATGTTGAATACTGAATCTACTATGCTAATTTCAATAATTGAAATTTGCGACACTATTCTTATCCACATTGCTCATTTAATTCCAACCACATTAGTCTTCCTAATAAAGACACAATCTTGGCCGATGGATCTCATATCTTTGGTTAAGAGCACCAAAATCATATTTTGATAGCTTACTTGGAATTCTTTCAGATTTCCGCATCATATCATATAGAGTCAACAATCTTAATGGTTTTATTGAACAACCGAAGATAATGTATATTTCAACATTAATAAGAAGTTCATAGTTTCTCTTCGATGTACGAGAATGCTTATTGGACATTCTAATGCTATGTGTTCACTTAGGTTAGTTAATTTCACTTCATCTCATATAATTTGTTCTATATATGGACCAAATTCAATTCCATTTAACTATCAAAAATTTCACAAAGAATTACCTTCACAATGAAATTAATATATCTTGAAACAACAATTATTTTTAGAGATTCATAAATGCTTTATGAACCTTTTCGTTTATAAAACTGATTTTAGTTTACAAAAATTATGGTCAAAACATAAATATGTCATTTAATGACAGACCTTTCCAAAAAATTTATTAAGATTCATACATGATCCCCCATGAACAATTATTACATACAATCTTTCGATTCGCACAACCTGCCAACTCCTTGGCCTATGATATGTTAAGATTTCTTACAAACCCTTATCTTGTATGTTTTTGTAGACTGTTTTTTAGATAAAATAATATTAACCTTTTGTACTAATCTTAAGTACATGACCTTATAGAAAGAAACTAACTTAACTTCACTCACAGTTAGTCGTACAGTAACAAACAATGTCTGATTACTCCTTATCGATGCATCATTATGTATCACATGGTGGAGTGACTTTGGAGATCGAATCTATATTCATTTTTAGGTATATTTGGAACTCTTTCCAGTATACTCACTTATTCGACCAAATCAAATCATTTTATTATATTGCATGTTATTTTATTTACTTTTCTTTTATATTCGATGATTTTATCATAAACTTACTACATGTGTGTCTAATACACATGTTCATGTTGGTAATAAATCATCGATGAATATAACAAAGTATGTGGAACCCTTTGGTACTAACAGACTTGTGATTACATACATCAATATGTATTAATTCAAAGAGTTCCTCAACTCTTATGACGCTCCCACTGAATGGGTGCATACCCAATAATTGTTTGAGATATAATTAACCTGCATCATATGGTTCATAATCATATAGTAAAATTATTTCTCAAAACTATGGCTTAGTCTATAATTCCAAAACAACTATAAATAATATTAGATACATATGTGTTTTTGTTGAATCACTTTTACTATGAATTTTTTTTCCATAGTATAGTTCTATTTCATAATGAATATTCATAATGCTCATACTGAAATATAGTTATATCTATTTTATAGTCAATACCAAAAAATAAACATTATTTCACAAGTACTGTTCGGTACATTTTACGACAACGATTTTCGTAATTTGATGCAACCATTAGGTGCTATATGACATGCCCCCACTATTTGGCCATTACTATAATAGCGTACTAAATTTAGTGGTCCACAATTCACTTAATATTGTTAATATAGTTTATTTATTTCATATGTTGCAACTAGTTTATAGTAGAGAGTTCTTTGATCAAGTATCTTGAACTTAAAGAAATAAATGTTATAAAAAACAATTTTCTATGAAAATACATTTTGGAATAAAAATCATATTTCATATTCCAATATTAAGCATCAATTATTATTACAATTATTGTTTCCAATGTTTCTCTATAAAGCAGAAGTGACTATTCATTCTCTTCATTCCAACTTTACCTTAAATTACATCTATTCTTATAAATTAGTTTTTCTTTCAAATGGTCAAACTATTTAAAAGTAAACCTTGCTACAATATCTTAACAAACCTTTTTACAAAAGTGCATTTGATTATTCTTAATATTTAAGATGTCAAACATGTTACATTTTATGTATACCGATCAAGATGACATTTCAACAATCGAGTTCTGAGATGTATCTCGCAGTTTGCGGTCTTGTGTTATATTAACACAATATGATCCTTTTGAAATCATTCAAGTTGAATACATGATCTTAAAATACTGTTTATTGGCCTACTTCAAATGAACTAACTTCATCGAAATATTATACCACACAAACAATGACTATTCACAATATAACATTTATAGTGAAAGTACATGGATCAAATATCCATAGTCTTGAACTGCATTTAGAGTTCAAAAACTCATAAAATGCAATACACGGTCTAAACCAAATAAACATATAAGTGACCAACTTACGACTGTATTAAGTAGTTGAAATTAGGCACTTGCATTGGTATAGAAACATTATATAACATGCAATTAGAATCATTAGTAAGTATATATTATACTTCTATTCGTCAACTTTCAATTCAGTTTGTTTATAAATGTTAATTGACAAACATTTCATTAATCATATTAAATGCACAAATTTATCTTTATAGATAATTATAACACTATATATCATATGTCCTTACAATATTAGAAAGGTTAAATGTTACAATTTCATTTTTCTAATATGGCTCCAACTAGTTTTTTATGTTTCTCCAAACCCTAAGATGAAACATAGAAGTCTTACAACTTCACTAGTGGATGTTAGGACTCGTTTGTTTTGGTATTATGGCCTTGAGTTTTCTCAAAAAATCATAGCTCCACAAACGATGGATAACTCCTTATCGGTTGTATCACATACAACTCATAACCCATTTTTCCTTGTTCTAATTTCATTTCGACCTTGAGTTTTCTCAACAAATCGAAAGAGATTATTCACTCATACCTATCATATCGTGATGGCCTAAATATAGTATATGTTCCTTGAATTTGCTCGACAAATACATATAGTTATCTTACCTCATCTGTTCAATATATTAATAATACTATGCATAACATCCCTAGCTTGAGTTTGCTCAACAACTAAGGAGTATGTATGTAATTTATTAATATATATATATATATGGTAGAGAACAACATTATACTGAAGATTTATAATCTTTAATATATATATTGAGTGATATCGACTTATAGAATAATACATTTCTTATGAAATATCCCAGCGATCCAAGTGTCAAACACATCAGAAATCACGATATATGTACACTACAATGTATTTATTTTTTAAGTCTATTAGGTCTACTTAATGTTCCACATTTAGTTTATACACGTATCATTTAAGTTTTATTGTTATATAAATGTTATATTTCATATTACTTATATGATAGTTTTACATATAATATATCATTAATTAAATTTTATCTAATTAATTTTAATCAATTAACTCTTTAATTAATTTTAAATTAATATTCAATATAACTTCTATATTGGACATATATACTATAACATTTATAGTACATACTATAACCTTTATAGTGTAATACACATATATCATATATGTGTGTATTTTATTTAATTAATTAAGCTTTAATTAATTTATACAATTAAACAATTTTTACTAAAATTTATTAATTTCAAAATTTATCCTGTATACATATATGTATACTTATGTTATCTTAAACATTTTAAAATAACATAACATATATCAACATATATAATACATGCATATATGCATTAATTAACTAACATATTAAATTTTTTATTTTATTAATCTTATTAATAAATTTGAAATTTGAAATTATTATACAAATATTTTCAAACATTTTGAAAATATCATTATCCTATCAAATTTTGAAAACTTATGTAGTATTATAATTTTTATAATAAACAAGTTTTATTAAATTTAACTATTAGATTTAAAATCTTTAACACTAATTTTCAAAACAATTTTGAAAATTAGCCTAAGGCCCAAATTAAGTTGGACCTTTTCTATTAGGGGCAACCTTTGGGCTCACTTCACCTTTCGAGTCAGGCCGGCAACCAGGTAGAACAATGTACTTGATTACCCAATTTCAATCCTAGACATTACCTTTTTAGACACCGTACTAAGTGGGCAAGCTTAATTAGTTAGTCCTAATATGACTAATTTAAACTACATAGGATATTGAGCTCCGAAACCATTGTTGGAACTGGACCAGCCCACAACGGAAGTTGTGGGTGAATTTCAAAAATTTTACCCTATTGGATCTTTATTGGGCCTATGAAGTCTAACTGAATTAGAACATTTCTGTAACATCCCAAATTTTATCAATTTAAATTAGTAATTTATTTGAATTTTTGGAATTTAATTTGAAAAATTCCAAATCAAATAAAATAAGTGTTGAATTGTATGAATAAGATTTCAATTGAGTTTAAAATTTGAAATGATAAATATTTTTTAAAAATCATTTGAATTTAAATTATATATGTGTGTGTGTGCGCGCGCATATATGAGTAGATATGAATTTGACTTTGAATTTAAATTTAAATTTTAAATAAATGCTTTAGTAAAATATTTTAAATTTAAAACAACATATGGGTAATTTATTTAATGTACAATTGGCTTAAAATATTTTCTTTTAATTTTTATATTTTAAATAAAAGAGAAACGCATTTATAAAATAAGAAAAACAATTTTAAAATATATACATATATCATTTTTCTCATGCAAAGGACACATGGAGGATTAGTAACATATTAATTAACAAATGTTTAATTTTTAGCAATTAAATTTACAAGTGGAATTCAAGGAGAAAAAATGAACAAGTGTCATAATCTTGTTTTCTTTTTATTTTTAATTAAAAGAAAATAAGGCCAAGTATATACATTTCTATTCCCTCTTTTCCTAATTTTCTTTTCACCTTCAAAAGATTTCGAAGAAAGAAAAAAAACAATCTATAAACTTCCTCAGATCATAGAAAGAAATTCGTCAGGCAAAATTTCAAAAAAACAAACAAATCAAAGAAAAAAAATCAACAAGATTAGCAAACAAAGAAAAAACAAACAAAGCAGAATCTGGAAATTCAAATACTTGCTTCAATTTGCTTGGAAATCAATCTGATCAAAGTGAAACAATTACAGCTTCAAAATAAAACAACAACAGAGCTTAGTATAATCAAACAACAAATAGAAGATCACAGCAAGATCAAGCTCAGGAAAAAAGAAAAAATCATATCAACCGTCAAGCCTCTGTTTTAAAGGTACAGGTGAGTAAATTTCTTTAAAAACTTGGAATGGCACTTTTGGTTTGTGATGATGCTTGAAATAAAATTGTAAAAGGTTTATATGCAAGACGATATGTGTAGATGTGTGCAAGATTACTAAGCATGCCTGGTATTAGGCATTTTTTCTTCTTCCTACAAACAGGTTTCCAAAACCTGTTTGAAATTCAAAATCTTTCACCCCTGATACCTGTTAGATCTTAGGATTCAAACAAATTTTGTTTGCTTAAAACTGTTTTAAGTTTTAAAGATCAATTCAAGAAAAACAAATTACAGTCTTCTTCTGGAAAGTAAAATTACAGGCAACAATCCAAAATGTGTAAAAATTAAATACCATGATTCCTGATCTCAAGCTTATAAATCAAAATGTTTTTGAAATTTACGATTTTTAAAACAAAAATCATAATTTTTAACGAAGTATCCTCTGAGAAAATTGAGGATGAACAGAATCTCATTTTTGACGAAGTACTGGTGATCGGAGAACTTTCAACTGTCGGGATTGCTTCCAGAGATGCTTGGGTGATTGTCGAACTCGAGAAAAATGCGAGGCAAATTTATAGATCATCGTGGTGTTCTAATTCTGACGATCTAGGGTTTAAACCCATGTTTTGTTCATAACTGGACATACGATTACCGCGAGATTCATCAGAGAACCGGAATCGATCGCATGTGTGCTAATCAAATCATTAGACATCGTTGAAGCTTCGAGCACGATTGCACGACCTCTGTCGGTCGGAGGTGGAAGCACGAAGTGGTTTTGTAAGGATCGGTTTTGTTCCAGGAGTGGTCAGATAACTCGATCGCGAGTTCACCGTTGTTCGGGGGTTTTGGGTGGTCGCGAAGCTCGAGGAGATTGATGCCAATGTGTGGAAGGTCATAGCGCTGGCCAGAGGTGGCCGGAGCTCTGGTGCATGTGCACGGTGTCGTTGTGGTATTTGAAATCTAGGTTGGTGGAAGAAGCGTTGGACTCGAAGCTGTCCTCGGGAAATCTGAGTGATAGCTCGAAGTTGAACTTGAAGTAAATTCATGGTGCTCCAGGTTAATATTTAACAAAATTTTAAGATGAAAATTAAACATGTACACAGGTCGATTTTTGAAAAATCTCGAAGCAAGTGGTATTTTTATTCACGGGAGACTCGAAGTGGTCTCATGGTTGATACACAAATAGTTTTACTTTAAAGATTAAATTCAAACTTTAAAAAAAAAAAATTAAATCCATGTTTTTAAAAGATGATTTTGATTTAAGTTTAAACTAATTAAGGTTTTAAGTAAGATATTTTGTAATTAAATTTAATTTTATTTTGTTACATTATTTTATAAAATTATTTATATTAATTGAATAATGTAATTAAGAAGGGTAATTAAGATAAAATGTTATTTAAAACTAATCATAATCCTTTAAGTTAAATTGTGTGATAAGGATGACTCATTAAACAAGCGTTATAAGAAAATCAAAGTGATTAACAAAGATAAAAGGATTTTTTTCAATTTATTAAGTAATTAATGATTTGTTAATATAATTACTTAAAGAATAACTATTAAATTTATTACTTAATATTAAAGATTAATTAAGTAAATAATTAAGGTTAATTGATTTGTAATTAATAATTAATTAATCAATTAAGGAATAATTAATTAATAAAAGTAATTAAGATTTAATTAATTAACAATTACGGATTAATTAATTAAGATAATTGATTAAGGAATAATTAATTAATGAAAGGGATTAAGATTTAATTAATTTATAATTAAGGATAACTAATCATTGATTTAAAGATAATCAATGAAAGTAATTATGTGGTTAATTAATTTAAATCATACAATTAATTCATCTTAATTGAAGATGATTGATTATTATCGAATGATGTGTATTGGAGTGATATTTTTGATATGTGATTGTGATGCTATGTAATGTGAATTGCTTTGTGCTGAGCTATGATATCTGTGATTTGTTTCTGTGAATTTGAAAACCCATTGGCCCGTAAAATGGCATTTAAATTTCGATGCGATAGGGAGTCGGATTCCAATTGGTTATCTGAAACCCACATCGAACCCTTAGTTGAATCTTTGTGAATGATACATCCACAGGTTTTAAAAATTAAGCGCTCACTATTCGGTTTAGCCGGGAGAGGTCTTTGTGTCATATAACCCATTTCGAATAGTGATACGACGAAATGGATAACATTTGAAGACGATGTTGAAGACCGGGTGTCTTCGAGAATGATAGGATAACCTATCGAATGACTCTGCACTGAGTTGCTCCGGTATAGAGATCTCCATATGTGATGGGGAGTCCGATCGGGATTGTGGAGCCCGGATTGCAAGGGCTTCTTCCTTTATTGGACGAAGTGCCTTCGGTTCTGTTCAAACCCGAAACAGACTTGTATGTTTGTATGTATGACATACACTTTGAGATATAAAGCAGATGTCTTTCAAATACATTACTGTTGGTGGCGGAGAATTTATTCTCTTAGCTTAACACCCTTCTCTGAGACGTACGAGCTCAGAGGTTATGTAGTTGAACGTTATCAGTGATATACTCTCAATTTGGTAGTGTGGCATCCTGAGTGCTGCTGTGTGTTTCTGATCGTTTGTTGATCATTTTTTCATCAAAGAAAGGCTTTTGTGTAAAGCGTAGCTTCGTGGATGAGACCTCATCGGAGCTCACACCCCGGAAATGGTC
Organism: Allium cepa; assembly: GCA_030765085.1. NCBI lineage: Eukaryota > Viridiplantae > Streptophyta > Magnoliopsida > Asparagales > Amaryllidaceae > Allium > Allium cepa. The sequence goes on along the minus strand of CM060928.1, from coordinate 301,805,216 downwards.
GAAGCAGGAAAGATGCGGCAAGGTTATGTGGGTCGCGCCCTTTAGGGTATGTCTATTTTCTTCTGGAAAAAGGTGGTATCATGATATGGAGCCAGGATACTTAATCTATGTTGTTGCGGCAAACTCATTACTGTGTGGTTGTTGCTTTGTGGTTGAGGGCCCTTGGATAAAGATCGCAAATGACCGGTGGATGGCATACTCGTGTAGTAGTTACCTAGTTACAGAGGTAACCCGGCCTTGTGTTGGCAGAGGGCTAGTTAAGTTCTCAGACGTCCCTCTAGAGGCGTACCCATGTGGCATAGGAAGTTCCTTAGCCAGACCATTTGTTTGAAATCCAATCACCAATACGAACCCAGTACGGTTTTAGTTGTATAACCTGCCATTTATTTATGGTGGTCACCACTGTTTAGATGGTAGCTATAATGGGCATAGTACGTAATGTCCATGTTGGCTAAGATTAATATTATACTTTCGAAATGGTTTTCTACACTATGCACTAATAATAATATCAAAAGAATTTTCTCGCATCAAGCATGTTTGACTATCATAAGAAGAAATCTCCTCCAATTCTGTGATTGCATTGTGTGTGTGGCAAGAGGTCTTATGGTAGTTTCATTTTCCAAAAGCACATCGATTTTCTTTTATAAATTGTTTTTGTACAAACAACCATTTTTGTTTACTCATACCAGTCCCATGACTGACCCGTAGTTTGTTGTTCCCTTTCTAAACTCTGGGTGCCCATAATTTCTACACGGGTGGCCTAGAAGTAGGTTATCCATGTTTTGGAGCTAGCTTGGATTTTGAAGTCTGTTGGTTTGGAAGCTATTGGATTTTAGCAGCTTTTGGCCTTAGAGATCTTTTGGAAGCTTTTGAAGTTGCAAGAAGGTGCTTAGTTTGGAATCTCGCTATCGCTTTATTTCTTTGAGACTCTTTTGAAGCTGTGATAACTCTATTGTTCCGCTATAGAGTTATCATCCTATACGTAGTACTCTGATATTGATGATAAATGTCGTAATGAATATTATATCTGATGTTGTATTTGTGGTGTTGATCAATGATATTAATTTTGTTTCCGTTGTTTATATTCATCTAATGTTGTTATAAGCTCCATCCGAACTGGAGTTCGACGTTTGAATTTCCGGCAATCGAATACAAGTGAGGTATTTGATGTCGATTTTCGAATGCTAGATTTCAGGTCATGACAAGTGGTATCATAGCTAAAGGTTGAGTAAGAACTTTAGCTACGGAGTATAACACATTAGGTGGCTCATTAGAGATAGGGTGAAGTATACCCTAGAATGAGTATAACCCAAGAGACCAAAAACCCTAAATTTTCTTAGTCTATTTCTTTTTACCGTTGATATTCCCTAAGATATCTTGTCCATATATCTAAGTCAAGTTTTCTTACTAATTGCAGATACTAAGAATGAGTGGGCGAAGAGGAAGAGCTAGGTGTCGGGGAATTGCCACTTCAACTGGTCAAGTCCCCGCAACAGCAGAAGCAGCTTTATCTACTCAACATCAGTTGAATCTGGCTGATCTATATAAAAGCTTCTCGGGATTTGGTGGTAAGTCGTTCATTGATAAGAAGTCGATTGCCAAGGCCCAAACCTATATCTGATCATGTGAAAGAACTTTTAAAGGGCTAAAGTTGGAAGACGATCAAATGCGACTAATAGCTTCTTGTCAACTTCAAGAAGAAGCTCTAGTCTGGTGGGAGACAGTTACTGTAGATGAGGTAGAATATGAATTCACATGGGAACGATTTAAAGAAGTGTTTGAGAAACGCTATATGCCGTCGGTTGGTATTTCCCGAATGTACTAGGAATTTATGGACTTGAAGCAGCGGAGTTTATCATTTGAGGAGTACTTAAACAAATTCAACGAATTTTCTCTTTTCGGTCCAGAGTTGGTAAACGCACCTCTAAAGAAAAATGAAAGATTCATTCGTGGGATGAATAAGAAATTCCACGAAAGGATGACTGCTCATGTTAAAGAATCTTTTTCTGATCTGATCGATATGGGTTATAGATATGCTACCCTGGATATGCAAGAAGCCGCAAAGGAAAAGGAAATACGAGCAATCCAAATTGGAAAAAAACAAAGTTCAGAGGCAAGAAACCATGGCAGAGAAAGGAGAGGAAGAAGAACAATTAAGAGGTTAAGGAAAAAGGTGTTACTTGTTTTAATTGTTTGGAAAAGGGCCATTACTCGAGCAGATATACGAAGCCTAATAAATAAGTAAATCAATCTGTACAAGCAAAACCTTGGAAATGCTATTATTGTCAGAAATCAGGACACGAACTTAAAGACTGCCCAACAATGAAGCAAGCTTAGACAGCAAAGGTGTACATAGTCAAAGATAAACCTGCAACCTCAAAAGAAAATAAAGTGAAAGGAGTTCTAGAAGGTAACCTTACTATTTATGATAGAATTGTTAGAGTTTTGTTTGACACGGGCGCTACGCATAGTTTTATCTCTCAACAAGCTGTAAGAAATTAAATCTTGAACCTGATTTTGTCGACGAGCCCATTTGCGTAAAGAATCCAGTTGGTGGCCCGCGAACATTTGTCTATGATGTAGAGACATTCTTATCTCATATTCTTGTTACCAATTCCCTATCAGTCTCTTCGTCCTTGATTTTAATAAGTTTGAAATCTTACTCGGAATGGATTGGCTAACAAAATACGAAGCCAAATTAGATTGTAATAATCGATTGATTTCGATCAAAACCAAATTTGGATATTTCATTGAGATTTCTTGTGAGGACCCGAGTCCTAAAAGAGATGAGTTGATGTATTACTTAGGTTATCCCGAACCTAGTCTGGAGTCCATACCCATTGTCCGGGAATTTCCAGACGTGTTCGAAGGAGTAAAATCCTTACCGCCACACAGAGAAATAGAATTCATAATTGACTTAGTACCTAATGCTCGTCATGTTGTTCATGCAAGTTGCGGGATGGCTCCTAGGGAAAGGATAGAATTGGTCAAGAAAACCTGTGATTTGCAAGAGAAAGAATTGATACGTCCTAGTGTTTTCGAATGGGGTTCGGCTGTGATATTTGTTGCTAAATCTGACGAATCCTTGAGATTGTGTGTGGATTACTACGGTCTTAATAACAAACTCTCAAGAAAAAATTTCCTTCACCTAGAATTGATGATCTATTTGATCAACTGCACGGCGCTCGTTTCTTTTCTAAGATGGATCTAGCTCAGGGATTCCAACAGCTACGAATTGCCGAAGACTGTGTTCATTTGACTGCTTTCAGGGGTCCTACCATGTTCTATGAATGGTTAGTCATGCCTTTCGGACTAACAAATGCTCTCGCATACTTCGTAGATTTAATGACACGTGTATTCCGAGAGGTGTTAAATAAATTTGTTCTTGTATTTATTGACGATATTCTGGTCTATTCCAAAATTGAAGAGAAGCATGCTGAGCATCTTAGAATTGTTTTGGAGATATTAAGGAAGAACATTCTATTTGCCAAATTTTCCAAATGCCATTTTTGGGTCAAAGAGGTTAAATTTCTCGGGCACATTGCTAATGAAAAAGGAATCTCTGTTGACCTAGGAAAGATTTTCGCTATTCTTGACTGGAGGAAACCTATTACTCTAAAAGAAGTTCGAAGTTTTTAGGATTTAGCAGGTTATCACCGAAAGTTTGTTCAGGACTTTTCTAAGATAGCTAGTCCATTGACCAAACTAACGATGAAAAATGCAAAGTTTGATTGAACTCCAAAATGTGATGAAGCTTTTTAGGAGTTAAAAAAGAGATTGACTACTGCTCATGTTCTCGTTATTATCAACAAGAACCAAGGCTTATCTGTCTATACTGATACTTGTGGTGATGGTGCGGATGCGGTACTAATGCAGAATGGGAAGGTAATTGCCTACGCGAGTAGACAATTGCGTCCACATGAGAGAAACTACCCAACCCTTGATTTAGAACTCTTATCTGTTATTTTCGCTTTGAAAAAATGCGACACTATCTTCTGGGTAGGAACCTCTTTCAGCTTTCCTAACGATTTAAGAATTTAACTTAACTTAATAAATATACTCAATGAACTCTCTTTCTTTAGGTGGAAAATTCGAATTATTCACCTACCACAAATCTCTGAAATACCTCTTCACCTAGAAAGATTTAAATCTTCGATAAGAACGTTGGTTGGAATTTCTGGCATCTTATGACCTAGATATTCTTTATACACCCGAAAAAGCCAATATAGTTGTCGATGCTTTGAGTAGAAAGCATGTTATTCTTGCCCATCTTGTTATCGCTCCTACTCTTCTTAAGAGGATCGCAAGAAAGCAGGAAGAAGACGAGTTTCTTTGAGGAATTTATACAAGAATATGCCAAGGTGAAGATACTAGTTTTGAGGTTGATAATAGAGGAGTTATAAGATTGAAAGACAGGATTTGTGTCCCAGACATCCCCGAACTGAAACGTGAAGTTTTGGACGAATGTCACAAGTCTAAACTCGGTATCCATCCAGGAGTTAATAAGATGTATAGAGATATCAGAAGAACATTTTGGTGGAAGACAATGAAGAGGGACATATCCATATATGCGAGTCGTTGTGCTACCTGTCAACAAATCAAAAGTGATCATATGAAAATAGCGGGTTTACTCCAACCATTGGAGGTGCCGAAGTGAAAATGGGATCAAGTACCGATGGATTTCATCAACGGGTTGCCCCTCACTCGAAAGGGGAATGAAGCAATTTGGGTTATTGTGGACCGTTTGACTAAGACAGCTCAATTCATCCCAGTGAAATCCACATGGACTATAGCAAGTTTAGTAGAGCTATATATAAAAGAGATTGTCCGTCTCCATGGTATATGATCGTGACCCGATCTTTACTAGTAGATTTTGGGAGGCATTTCAAGCCGCATTGGGGAAAAAACTGAACTTCAGCACTACTTATCACCCATAGTCTGATGGGCAGAGTGAAAGGATAAATTGAATATTAGAAGACCTTTTACGAGTTGTAATCCCGACTTTGGTGGTTCTTGGGAGGACCATTTGCATCTGGTCGAATTCCCATACAATAATAGCTATCGAGCCAGTATCAAGATAGCTCCTTTCGAAGCTTTATATGGTCGCCCGTGTCGATCACCTGCATGTTGGATCGAGTCAGGTGATAGACTCGTCCTTGGACCAAATATGATCAAGGAAGCCATAGAGAAAGTTGACTTTATACGAAAGAAATTTAAAATGGCTCAAAGTCGTCAGAAGTGTTATGCTGATCGCAGAAGAAGAGATTTGAAATTTTAGACTGGAGACTCTGTTTTCCTCAAAGTTTCTCCAATGCGGGTGTTTAAGATTTGGGAAGACTGGTAAGCTGGCACCACGATACATTGGTCCTTTTCCTATTCTAGAGAGGATCGGTCCTTCAGCTTGTCGAGTGCAGCTACCCAGCTGGTTGTCTGGCGTGCATGATGTGTTTCACATTTCTAACCTTCCAAAATATGTGCACGATTCAGATAGTATCATTGAAGAAGCTGCTCGGTAGGATCTCGAAATCACTCCCAATTTAGCAGTTAAAAGAGAACTGATAAAGATTGTGGATCGTGATGAAAGGCAATTAAGGAATAAAATTATGGAACTGGTTAAAGGGCAATGGAGTGGTGATCCAAACGACCGCACTTGGGAAACAAAGGATAGCATGCAAAAGTCCTATCCCAGTTGCAGAGTGGATATTCCAGCTTGATTGGTACGCCATTTCTCTTTCTTTTTCTGTGTTCCTATATTCTTTGCTTGCTTTCTCTCTCTTTCAAATTTTGAGGACGAAATTTTCTTAAGGGGGGAAATATGTAACATCTCAAATTTTATCAATTTAAATTAGTAATCTATTTGAATTTTTTGAATTTAGTTTGAAATTAATTTGAAAATTTTCAAATCAAATAAATTAAGTGTTGAATTATAGTAATAAGATTTCAATTGAGTTTAAGATTTGAAATGAAAAATATTTTTTTTTAAATAGTTTGAATTTAAATTATATATGTGTGTATCTAAGTGTATATATGAGTAGATTTGAATTTGACATTGAATTTAAATTTAATTTTTAAATAAATGCTTTAGTAAAATATTTTGAATTTAAAACAATATATGGGTAATTTATTTAATGTATAATATGTTTAAAATATTTTCTTTTAAATTTTAAATTTTTAAATAAAAGAGAAATGCATTTATAAAATAAGAAAAACAATTTTAAAATATATACATATATCATTTTTCTCATGCAAAGGACACATGGAGGATTAGTAACATATTAATTAACAAGTGTTTAATTTTAAGAAATTAAATTTACAAGTGGAATTTAAGGAGAAAAAATGAACAAGTGTCATAATCTTGTTTTCCTTTTATTTTTAATTAAAAGAAAATAAGGCCAAGCATATATATTTCTATTTCCTCGTTTTCTTTTCACCTTCAAAAGAATTAAAAGAGAAAAAAACAATCTATAAACTTCCTCAGATCAGAGAAAGAAATTCATCAGGCAAATTTCAAAAAAAACAAATCGAAGAAAAAAAAATCAGCAAGATTAGCAAACAAAGAAAAAAAACAAAGCAGAATCTGGAAATTCAAATACTTGATTCAATTAGCTTGGAAATCAATCAGATCAAACTGAAACAATTACAGCTTCAAGATCAAAACAATAACATAGCTTAGTATAATCAAACAACAAAGAGAAGATCACAGCAAGATCAAGCTCAGGAAAATAGAAAAAATCAAATCAATTGTCAAGCCTCTGTTTTAAAGCTACAGGTGAGTAAATTTCTTTACAAACTTGGAATGGCGCTTGTGATTTGTGATGATGCTTGAGATAAAATTGTAAAAGGTTTATATGCAAGAAGAAATGTGTAAATGTGTACAAGATTACTATGCATGCCTAGTATCGGGCATTTTTGCGTCTGCCTGGAAACTGGTTTCCAAAAACTATTTGAAATTCAAAATCTTTCACCCCTGATACTTGTTAGATCTTAGGATTCAAACAAATTTTGTTTGTTTAAACCTGTTTTAAGTTCTAAAGACGAATTCAAGCAAAACAAATTACAGTCTTCTTCTGGAAAGTAAAATTACAGGCAATAATCCAAAATGTGTAAAAATTAAATATCATGATTCCTGATCTCAAGCTTATAAATCAAAATGTTTTTGAAATTTATGATTTTTAAAGGTAAAATCATAATTTTTAACGAAGTATCCTTTGAGAAATTGAGGATAAACGGAATCTCATTTTTGACGAAGTACCGGTGATCGGAGAACTTTCAGGTGTTGGATTGCTTCTAGAGATGCTTGGGAGATAGTCGAACTTGAGAAAAACCCGAGCCGAATTTATAGATCGTCATGGTGATCTAATTCCGACGATCTAGGGTTTAAACCCATGTTTTGTTCATAACTGGAAATATGATTGCCGCGAGTTCATCAGAGTATCGAAATCGAACGCATGTGTGCCAATCAAATCATCAGACATAGTTGAAGCATCGAGCACGATCGCACGACCTCTGACATTCGGAGGTGGAAGCATGGAGTGGTTTTGTAAGGATCGGTTTTGTTCCAAGAAGGGTTAGATAACTCGATCGTGAGTTCGCCGTTGTTCGGGTGTTCTGGGTGGTCGTGAGGCTCAAGGAGATCGACGCTGATGTGTGGAAGGAAATAGCACTGGCCAGAGGTGGCCGGAGCTCTGGTGTATATGCACGGTGCCGTTGTGGTAACTGAAATCTGGGTTGGTGGAAGAAGCGTTGGACTTCAAGCTATTCTCGGGAAATCTGGGTGATAGCTCGAAGTTGAATTCGAAGTAAATTCATGGTGCGCCGGGTTAATACTTAACAAAATTTTAAGTTGAAAATTAAACACGTACACGGGTCGATTTTTGAAAAATCTCAAAGCAAGTGGTATTTTTGTTCGGGGGAGACTCGAAGTGGTCTCAGGATTGATACACAAACAATTTTACTTTAAAAATAAAATTCGAACTTTTAAACAATTTTAAATCCACGTTTTTAAAAGATGATTTTGATTTAAGTTTAAACTATTAAGCTTTTAAGTAAGATATTATGTAATTAATTTTAATTTGATTTTGTTACATTATTTTATAAAATTATTTATATTAATTGAATAATGTAATTAAGAAGGGTAATTAAGATAAGATGTTATTTAAAACTAATTTTAATCCTTTAAGTTAAATTGTGTGATAAGGATGATTCATTAAACAAGCTTTATAAGAAAATCAAATTGATTAACAAAGATAAAACGATTTTTTTTAATTTTTTTAAGTAATTAATGATTTGTTAATATAATTACTTAAAGAAAAACTATTAAATTTATTACTTAATATTAAAGATTAATTAAGTAAATAATTATGGTCAATTGATTTGTAATTAACAATTAATTAATTAAGGAATAATTAATTAATAAAAGTAATTAAGATTTAATTAATTAACAATTAAGGATTAATTAATTAAGATAATTAATTAAGGAATAATTAATTGATGAAAGGGTTTAAGATTTAATTAATTTATAATTAAGGATAACTAATCATTGATTTAAAGATGATTAATGAAAGTAATTATGTGGTTAATTAATTTAAATCATATAATTAATTCATCTTAACTAAAGATGATTGATTATTATCGAATGTTGTGTATTGGAATGATATTTCTGATATGTGATTGTGATGCTATATAATGTGAATTGCTTTGTGCTAAGCTGTGATATTTGTGATTTGTTTCTATGAATGTGAAAACCCATTGGCCCGTAAAACGACATTTAAATTTCAACGCGACGGAGAGTCAGATTCCAATTGGTTATCCGAAACCCAAATTAAACCCTGAGATTGAATCTTTGTGAATGATACATCCACGTGTTTTGAAAATTAAACACTCACTATTCGATTTTGCTGGGAGAGGACTTTGTGTCATATAACTCATTCCGAATAGTGATACGACGAAATGGATAACATTTGAAGACGGTGGTGAAGACCGGGTGTCTTCGAGAACGATAGGATAACCTACCGAATGACTCTACAATGAGTTGCTCCGGTATAGAGATATCCATATGTGATGGGGAGTCCGATCGGGATTGTGGATGCCCGAATTGCAAGGGCTTCTTCCTTTATTGGACGAAGTGTCTTTGGCTCTGTTCGAACCCCGAACAGACTTGTACGGTTGTACGTCTGACATTACACTTTGAGATATAAAGCAGATTTCTTTCAAATACATTTCTGTTGGTGGCGGAGAATTTATTCTCTTAGCTTAACACCCTTCTCTGAGACGTACAAGCTCAGAGGTTATGTATTTGAAGGTTATCAGTGATATACTCCCAATTTGGTAGTGTGGCATGCTGAGTGCTGCTGCGTGTTGTTGATCATTTGTTGATCAAAGCAAGGCTTTTTTGTAAAGCGTAGCAGTGATACCCCACCTCTATGCTCATAATAACAAAGGTTATTATAAGGAATAACGTCTGCTATTGCGAAGAATAAAGCTTGTTAGAAGCGACCATCCGTAAGTTATGCCTTAGACGAGTATTGATTACATCGATAGGAGTTGTATAAATTAATCCCAAAGATATATATTCATTCCAAATCTATAACGAAACTACGGTGGCTAAAGAAAAATCCAGAACAACTCATAATAACAACAACACTGATACAATAAACACATCAGAACAGAAAATATCAAATACATAGCGGAAGACAAGTCTGGAATACACGTTACAACAATCGATAGTTCACATGAACCAAATGTACATATACATGTCATCAACATACATGAGACGAGAATCATAAACCAAAAGTACTCCTCGAAAACTAGACAAAAGATGATGTGAAATTCCAAAAGCTGAAGCTGCACTGAATCAGAGATAGCGAATATCCTGAAATAACTTGGTCTGACCCGAGTATTATTTAAAAGAAAATAATAAACGGATCAGTCTAATTAATTCTTAGAAGTAAATGCATCATAAAAAACATTAAGCAAAATAATAATAGTCTCGAATGAGATTATTCAACATAAGAAATCAATATAATTTAAATGAAGATATCACGACAAACACCATCAATTTCAACTTATTAAACTCCATCAAAATCACTTTCATATTCAAGATTGAATTCAAAACTGCAATTCAAAAAATCTAGAAATCAAAAGTAGATAACTAGAAAATTAACATAAAAGTGGATCGATCCCAACAGATGGCGAGTTTTAGCTACGCCGCATGTGCATCTCAAATGGCCGAAGCCTACCAAATACTATAATTTTTGGCGTCCAACAAACGACCCTAAGGTCCAACAAATGACCCGAAGGTCTAGTACTGATAATTGACCCGAAGGTCCAACAAATGACCCGAAGGTCCAACAAAGTGGCTCGAAAGCCCAACAAAATCATCAAAATCATCAAACAGCAAATATTTCAATTAACGAGTCCGGAATTAACCGAAATAGTAAAAGTATGGTTCCATACTCTGCACTTTTGCTAAATCGTTTGAATCTCTTCATCGTTTCCTTGAAAGTGCAAAATTGTGTATTTTATATAAATAACATTTTACGTTCTCAAACGGGCAAGTCCAAAATTAAGCGAATTAGAAAAGGTAAGGATTCATAGCCCTCAATTTTGCTGAATCATTTAAATCGATTCCTCTTTCTTTTGAAAGCGTAAACTGTAAAAATTTTGAAAACAAATTTTTTTTATAAAAGATTTTTAGAACACGTGATCAAGACAGCAACAACTATAGCAATTTCGACGAGGAAATTGCGCATCACAAAACACCATAAAAATGTATACCAAATCCGCGTTACGGGATAACCGCTTAAAAATTCACTTTAATTAACGGTTACTGACGTTAAAATAACAGTAATTTTTATTCACCAAAAATGTCGACAAAACAACACGCAATAAAATTATAATACCGGTGTAAAAATTCCATTATAAAAATAACGGCGCAAAATACTTTTTTAAAACGTAACACCGGTTCAACAAAATTTAAATAGCGGACTACAGTACTATAATTTCATCAAAATATTGCTCTGCCTCCATATACATGTATATGTTCGAACGAAATAGGTATTTAAAAATGCTTAAACACATTCATGTGTACTACAACATTTTATACAACAATGCATTAAAAAGTTTTAATCTGGCAATACTACTATAACTAGCACACAAAAATTAAGTGCACCCAAGAATAATGCACTCAAACAACAACTGATACGCGAGAAAAATGTCTGACTGTGCAACGCAATATGACACACACGCACCAATATGACATGCGAGAGGAATTGAATGAAGGTTTAGACCTGGACTCAACATAAATTTCCATGCTACACAAAAATGGCTTGACTAATACTTATACACGCACGCATTCAAATGGGTTTTAAAATATCAGAATATGCTATTTTTATGTACATAATTTTATACGTGAAACACGCACGCAATTTCTTACACACGCTATACAAATAAGAAAAGTCAAGCATACATTTTTGGTGGCTAAGCAATGCTACAGGTGGATTACGTGCATGCTACTGAGACTAATAAATCAAGCATACAGTCAAGTTTAAATGAACATGTCAAGCATACATTTTTGACCTGATCCATGTTTTAATGCATGCGTTTGTAAATATGGACTAGGCAGATTTTACAAATACTATAACGCATGCACGAAGATACATGAAGACCTGGACTCATATATTTTCACGCATGCAATTTATGAGGTTATCACAATAACCTGGCAAAACTAAAAAAATACACTTAGACTAAAATGGTTTGCTTGAGCTTATTATACATGAAAGTAACCACTTTTTTTTTAACTTGACTATGCATTCATGCCTTGACTTGCACGTAACAAATATCCTGGGCAACATTTTCGAAAAATTTGACATCCCATGGTTTCGAATACCTCACTGAAGCATAAGTAAATGACTTATGTTTACTCTGTAAATGACTTATGTTTACTCTGTAAATGCATAAGTAAACTTGTAAAATATGACATCCAGGACCACATTTTTGAATACCTCATTGAAGTTAAGAAATTTAATGATGTCTATATAGCTTTCATAAAGTTATACGCACGCATAGAATATTTTGGACACTGATGCATGTACATACCCCTTAGTATTCAGACTTCCCATACGCGCGAATATCTGGACAATTGTTTTCGCAGGCACACAACACAGATACACGCAAGAACGAAGGAGAATAAATTAGAGAAGTGAATGTGAACTCACATATTTTCTTTAAAACCAATAGATACCCCAGATCTTAAAGAGAGCCACTTCACTCGGCCATTAATGCATTTTCCTCAAGCTATTTCAGAAAAAGGAATAAATGCTTCAGCTACCTCTTTTCTTCAATTTGCAATAGTCAAAGAAAGAGTGTGTGCTGGCTTGCATTATATCATTGCATTAAATGAAGAAGTGCTAAAGTGAAGAAAAAAAAGAACGTGTAGTAAAATGATGGTAGCAGCTGTGAACAAAAGTCAAGTGGAAAATTGTTTCAACTTTGTTTTTAAGCAAAGCACAAATGTGATCAACGTTGTTTTTTTTTAAAAAAAATGGATCGCTCCTTCACACACATGAAGGCAACAAAGTTTTTAACACAACTTTGTTATTTTTCAAAAGACTTTGCCACTGACTTTGCTACACTTTTACATTATTATTATTTTTCAAATTTAATTTTTAAAATTTCTATTTAAAATATTTACTCTGCCAGTAATTCAAAAATCACGGTCGTTACAGACTCCCCCTATAAAAATTGCGTCCCCGCAATTTTCATACTAGAAGCAGTCAATAACACAAATAATTCATCACAACAAATATTTAAAAAGAAAAGATAGATCATGAATGCTCACTCCCACCCGAAGAGGAGAGAAAACCCGGATAAGAACGCTCTATGAATTCTCTGGTTTCCCAAGTGCAATCCTTGGGGTTTGCGGACCATTGAATTTTCACAAGAGGAGCTTCTTTGTTCCGAAGGCTTTTAACCTCCGTAGCTAGCACACGAATAGGATTTTGCACAATACACAAGTCGGGTGAGATCTCAAGATCTTGCAGTACATGAGGATCAATAACAGAATCCGAATCTCGAAGGCATCGACGAAACTGGGATACATGAAATACGTCATGAATTCTCGAAAACTGAACAGGTAGCGATACACGATAAGAAACTGGGCCAATGCGTTCCGTAATAGGAAACGGTCCAATATAGCGAGGAGCCAATTTCCTGGAGCTACTAAAACGCACCATACCCTTCATTGGGGAAACACGAATGAATACAAGATCGCCAACCGAAAATTCCAAAGGCTTCCTACAATGATCGGCATAAGATTTCTGCCTATTCTGAGCCTCCTTCATTCTCTGCCTAATAATATCAATCCTCTCAGAAGAATCACGAATATAATCGAGGCCGAGGACTAACTTTCCCTCGATTCCAACCAAAAAGATGGTGATCGATACGGTCTTCTGTAAAGGGCTTCGAAAAGAGCCATACCGATACTGGATTGAAAACTGTTATTATAAGAAAATTCAACAAGAGATAAGTGGTCTTCCCAACTACCACCAAAATCAAGAATGCAAGCGCGAAGAAGATCTTCTAAAACTTGATTCAACCTTTCAGTCTGACCGTCAGACCGTGGATGATAAGCTGTACTGAGATTGAGCTTAGTGCCCAAAGCTTTCTGAAGGCTCTGCTAGAAACTACTAGTAAAAAATCAGATCTCTGTCACTAACAATAGAACTAGGCACTCCATGAAGTCGAACGACTTCCTTAATAAAAATCTTAGCTAATAAAGGAGCAGTCTGATTGGACTTGATAGTAATAAAATGGGCTGATTTAGTCAATCTGTCAACAATCACCCAAATACTAGTATGGCCCGGCCTCGAACGAGGTAGACCATCAATGAAGTCCATGGAAATATGATCCCATTTCCATAATGGAATCTCAAGAGGCTGCAAAAGACCACTGGGACGCTGGTGTTCTGCTTTAACAAGTTGACAAGTCATGCAATGACTTACATAACTTGCAATATCACGCTTCATACCCTCCCAATAGTATAAGCGTTTCATATCAGCATACATCTTACTAATACCCGGATGGATAGTATACTTAGAAAGATGATAGTCCTCAAGAATATCATTTCTAAGATTAGAAACATTAGGTACGATCAACCTTTCCTACTTCTGAATACAACCATGAATATCGATATCGAAATCCTTAAGATCATCACTTCGGGATTCCGATTTACAACTATGAATAAGATAAGGAACATGTGGATCTTGTTTCTGGGAATCGACAACATGATCCAACAAACTAGGATGAGCTTCCATGCTAAATAAAAGCATGGGAGAATCAGAAACTGAAGGACGGTCTCCAATATCACAAAGAGATAAAGCTTCCAACATATTCCACTCTGCTAGCATCATTGAAACAACAACTTGCTGCTTGCGACTAAGCGCATCAGCAACTCAATTACCCTTACCAGGGGTATACTGAATATCGAAATCATAAGAAGCAAGAAATTCGAGCCAACGCTGTTGCCTTATATTAAGCTCTTTTTGAGTAAATAAATACTTCAGAGATGTGTGATCAGTGAAGAGAATAAAACGCTCGCCCAACAAATAATGTTGCCAAATATTTAAAGGTAAGACTATAGCGGCTAACTCCAAATAATGGGTAGCATAACGAATCTTGTTAGGCTTTAGTTGTCTAGAAGCACAGGCAACTACTCTATCCTTTTGCATGAGAACAACACCGAGTCCATAACCACTGGCATCGGTATAAACAACAAGATCATGATTCCCTTCGGGAACCACTAAGATAGGAGCATGAGTAAGGAGATCTTTTAACTTCAAGAAAGAATTCTCACACTTATCTGACCAAATAAAAGGAACAGCTTTCCTCGTGAGAGTGGTAAGCGGTAAAGCAATGCGAGTAAAGTCCTTAATAAACCGACGATAATAACCCGCCAATCCAAGGAAACTACGGATCTCAGTAACGGTCTCGGGCCTCTTCCAATTCTGAATAGATTCGATCTTGGAAGGATCGACAGAAATACCATCGGAAGAAACAATATGACCGAGAAACTTTACCTTATTCTCTCAGAAGTGACACTTGGAGAATTTGGCATAAAGCTGATGCTGACGAAGAGTGCTCAAAATAATCTCCAAATACTGAATATGATCGGCTTTAGATTTGGAATAAATAAGAATGTCATCAATGAAAACCAAGACGAACTTATCGAGATATTCCCGGAATATCCGATTTATAAGATCTACAAAATACGCCGGAGCATTCGTCAAACCGAACGGCATAACAAGCCATTCGTAAGAACCATAACAAGTACGGAATGCTGTAAGAGGAATACTATCTTCCGCCACTTGTAACTGATGAAAACTGGTACCAAGATCGAGTTGGGAGAAGAGCTTAGCGCCACTTAATTGATCGAACATGTCATCGATCCTAGGTACTGATACCTATTTTTGATAGCGAGCTCATTAAGCTTACGATAATCAATACAAATCCTAAGAGTACCATCTGCCTTCTTAACGAAGACAACAGCGGCGCCTCAAGGAGATGAGCTAGAATGAATAAAATGTTTGGCTTCCAACTCAGATAATTGTTGCTTAAGTTCCTCATTTTCCTTAGCAGACATCCTCGTGGCAGGACGACTGACAGGATGTGCACCAAAGATAAGATCAATATAGAACTCTATTGCCCTCTTCGGCGGCAATCTCGAAATAGGCTCAAAAACATCAGAAAAATCACAAACAACCGGAATATTATCTATGTCATCCTCAGATTCGAAGGAAGATATGAAAGCATTCGAAGTACGATCCGTGCTTCGAAATATAATAGATAATTACTCGCTAGCATCGGGATGCTTGAGATGTAAAGTTATTTCGAGACATGGAATTTGAACTTCGTAACGGACGAGCCAATCCATACCCAATATCATATCAAAATCAAGATGATCCATAACATGTAGATTCGTATGAAAGGAAAATCCACAAAGAATAATCTCAACATGAACACACAACAAACCAAGAGTAGCGGATCCACCAATAGGATTTACAATCCTCAAAGGGTCGCAAAGGGTAATAACATCCAAATCAATATTATCAACAAGCTCCTTCGACACGAATGAATGTGATGCACCCATATCGAAAAGAACTCTAATAGAATGGCCACGAAATAAAATAAAACCTTCCAAAACAGAAGGAGTAATATCTTTGGGCTGAGAAGAATCGCCAGAAGATTTAGCGACATTAAGCTTCCCAGATTTGAGACCCTTAGGAGCAGTAGGACAATCAAAATTCCAATGACCTTCTTTCTTGCAATAACGACAAATGTGAGGCTTAGGACAGCTACGAAGAAGATGATCCAATGAACCACAATTATAGCACTCCCTCTTAATAGAAGGTGCACTACTAGGCTAAGAACTAGAGGTAGCTTGCTTCTTCTTCTTTTGGTTGGAAGAATTAGGCTTACGAAATGGAAACCTCTTCTTGTTGGGGTTCTTAGAAACCTCAACCTCATCACCACTATCACGTTCCTTTTCAACAGCTTCAAGGCAAAGAGCCGAATCAACAAGCTCCTCAAAAGAGAGCTTAAGTTGAAGCAAAAGAACTTTCTTCAAATACTTCTTCAAACCATCCACAAAACGAAGATTCTTCTTACGCGAAGTGTTAATGAACTCAACTCCGTATTTGGACAAGGCCTCGAAAGATGCAACAAAATCAGAAACAGAGGACTTTCCTTGCTTCAACTCAAGGAAACTACGAGCAAGATTAGCCTTTTCCGATTCAGGAACGAACTTAAGTTCGAAACGTTCCTTAAACTGAATCCAAGAGAGAGAAGACTCATCAACTTCCGCAATAAAAAGCTCATACCAATCAAGCGCATGCTCTTGCAACATGCTAGATGCCACAAGAACGCGATGATGATCCGAAAGATCCATCCGAGAAAATATGCGCTCACAAGTGCGCAACCAAGTCTGAACCTCCATTACACTTTCCGAACCCTTGAAAGGCTTGCCTCCAAGGTAGGAATAATCACTACATATGCGGACAAAGGCAGACTTTTGAGTATGCGCTGCGGGAGTAGCAACAGAAGGCTGAGTACCCTGAAATAGCTTCATAAACTGATCAGCTGACATATAGACTTTGTCTGGGTGAGAAACACTAGACGGGCCTGCAGAAGAACGCTTCCCTCTACCTCTTCCAGCCATAGGCTGAGAGACAAGAGAAGGTAAGGATTAGTTAAAACAATACACAATTGATAAGAAATTTAACAAATGGAATACTACGGAATATATAATTTTATTCCTAGACGTACTACACATGTTAAAGTGGAAAGAATAAATCAGAAAAGGAACGAATAAAACCCTCGAACACATGCTCCATTCTGTTTTTGTTCAGTGTATATTATAATTTGTTCTGAATTTCAGCTCTGATACCAAGCTGTGACGCCCCACCTCTATGCTCACAATAACAAAGGTTATTATAAGGAATAACGTCTGTTATTGCGAAGAATGAGGCTTGTTAGAAGCGACCATCCGTAAGTTATGCCTTAGACGAGTATTGATTACATCGATAGGAGTTGTATAAATTACTCCCAAAGATATATATTAAATCCAAATCTAAAACGAAACTACGGTGGCTAAAGAAAAATCCAGAACAACTCATAATAACAACAGCACTGATAGAATAAACGCATCAGAACATAAAATATCAGATACATAGCGGAAGACAAGTCTGGAATACATGTTACAACAATCGATAGTTCACATGAACCAAATATACATATACATGTCATCAACATACATGAGGCGAGAATCAATAAACCAAAAGTACTCCTCGAAGACTAGACAAAAGATGATGTAAAATCCCAAAAGTTGAAGTTGCACTGAATCAGAGATAGCGACTATCCTGAAATAACTCGGTCTGACCCGAGAATTATTTAAAAGAAAATAATAAACGGATCAGTCTAATTTATTCTTAGAAGTAAATGCATCATAAACAACATTAAGCAAAATAATAATAGTCTCGAATGAGATTATTCAACATAAGAAATCAATATAATTTAAATGAAGATATCACGACAAACACCATCAATTTCAACTTATTAAACTCCATCAAAATCACTTTCATATTCAAGATTGAATTCAAAACTGCAATTCACAAAATCTAGAAATCAAAAGTAGATAACTAGAAAATTAACATAAAAGTGGATCGATCCCAACAGATGGCGAGTTTTAGCTACGCCGCATGTGCATCTCAAATGGTCGAAGCCTACCAAGTACTATAATTTTTGGCGTCTAACAAATGACCCGAAGGTCCAACAAACGACCCGAAGGTCCAACAAATGACCTGAAGGGCTAGTACTGGTAATTGACCCGAAGGTCCAACAAATGACCGAAAGGTCCAATAAAGTGGCTCGAAAGCCAAACAAAATCATCAAAATCATCAAACAGCAAATATTTCAATTACTGAGTCCGGAATTAACCGAAATAGTAAAAGTATGGTTCCATACTCCGCACTTTTGCTAAATCGTTTAAATCACTTCATCGTTTCCTTGAAAGTGCAAAATTGTGTATTTTATACGAATAACATGTTACGTTCTCAAACGGACAAGTCTGGAATTAAGCAAATCGGTAAAAGTAAGGGTTCACAGTCCTCAATTTTGCTGAAGCTTTTAAATCTATTCATCATTCTTTTGAAAGCGTAAACTATAAAAATTTTGAAATTAATTTTTTTTTCAAAATGATTTTTAAAACACGTGATTAAAACAGCAACAACTATAGCAATTTCGACGAGGAAATTGCGCATCACAAAACATCGTAAAAACGGATACCAAATCAGCGTTGTGGGATAACTGCTTAAAAATTCACTTTAAATTAACGGTTACTGACGTTAAAATAACAGTAATTTTTATTCACAAAAAATGTCGACAAAACAACACGCTTCAAAATTATAATACCGGTGTAAAAATTCCGTTATAAAAATAATGGCGTAAAATACGTTTTTAAAACGTAACACCGGTTCACAAAATTTAAATAGCGGACTACACTACTATAATTTCATCAAAATATTGCTCTGCCTCCATATAAACGTATACGTTCGAACGAAATAGGTGATTTAAAAATGCTTGAACACATTCACGTGTACTACAACATTTTATACAACAATGCATTAAAAAAAAATTAACCTGGCAATACTACTATAACTAGCACACAAAAATTAAGTACACCCAAGAATAATGCACACAAACAACAAGTGATACGCGAGCAAAATGTCAGACTGTGCAATGCAATATGACACACACACGCACCAATATGACACGCGAGAGGAATTGAATAAAAGTTTAGACAAGGACTCAACATAAATTTTCATGCAACACAAAAATGGCTTGACTAATACATATACACGCACGCATTCAAATGGGTTTAAAATATCAGGATATGCTATTTTTATGTACACAAGTTTATACGTGAAACACGCAAGCAATTTCTTGCACATGCTATACAAATAAGAAATGTCAAGCATATATTTTTGGTGGCCAAGCAATGCTACAGGTGGACTACGTGCATGCTATTGAGACTAATAAATCAAGCATACAGTCAAGTTTAAATGAACAAGTCAAGCATATATTTTGACCTAAACCAAGTTTTAATGCATGCGTTTGTAAATATGGACTAGGCAGATTTTATAAATACTATAACGCATGCACGAAGATACATGAAGACCTGGACTCATATATTTTCACGCATGCAATTTATGAGGTTATCACAATAACCTGGCAAAACTAAAAAAATAATACACTTAGACTAAAATGGTTTGCTTGAGCTTATTATGCATGAAGGTAACCACTTTTTTTTAACCTGACTATGCATTCGTGCCTTGACTTGCATGTAACAAATATCCTGGGCAACATTTTCGAAAAATTTGACATCCCATGGTTTCGAATCCGTCACTGAAGCATAAGTAAATGACTTATGTTTACTCTGTTTACTCTGTAAATGACTTAGTTTACTCTATAAATGACTTATGTTTACTCTGTAAATGCATAAGTAAACTTGTAAAATATGACATCCAGGACCACATTTTTGAATACCTCACTGAAGCTAAAGAAATTTAATGATGTCTAGATAGCTTTCGTACAATTATACACACGCATAGAATATTTTGGACACTGATGCATGCACATACCCCCTAGTATGCAGACATCCCATACACGCGAATAACTAGACAATTGTTTTCGCAGGCACACAACTTAGATACACGCAAGAACGAAGGAGAATAAATTAGAGAAGTGAGTGTGAACTCACATGTTTCCTTCAAAACCAA
Organism: Allium cepa; assembly: GCA_030765085.1. Taxonomy (NCBI): domain Eukaryota; kingdom Viridiplantae; phylum Streptophyta; class Magnoliopsida; order Asparagales; family Amaryllidaceae; genus Allium; species Allium cepa. The sequence continues at coordinate 301,784,886 of CM060928.1, read as the reverse complement.
TAGATACCCCAGATCTGAAAGAGAGCCACTTCACTCGGCCATTAATGCAATTCCTCAAGCTATTTCGGAAAAAGGAATAAATGCTTCAGCTACCTCTTTTCTTCAATTTGCAATAGCCAAAGAAAAGAGTGTGTGCTGGCTTGCATTGTACCATTGCATTAAATGAAGACGTGCTAAAGTAAAGAAAAAAAAAGAATGTGTTGTAAAATGATGGTAGCAGCTGTGAACAAAAGTCAAGCGGAAAATTGTTTCAACTTTTTTTTTAAGAAAAGCACAAATGTGATCAACCTTGTTTTTTTTTTAAAAAAAATGGATCACTCCTTCACACACGTGAAGGCAACAAAGTTTTTAACACAACTTTGTTATTTTTCAAAAGACTTTGCCACTGACTTTGCTACACTTTTACATTATTATTATTTTTCGAATCTAAATTTTAAAATTTCTATTTAAAATATTTACTCCGACAGTAATTCGAAAATCACAGTCGTTACAGTAGCTTTTTGGACGAGACCTCATTGGACCTCACACCCCGGAAATGGTCAAAACAGGAAAGATGCGGCAAGATTATGAGGGTCGCACCCTTTAGGGCATGCTTATTTCCTTCTGAAAAAGGTGGTATCATGGTATGGAGCCCAAATACTTAACCTATGTTGTTGTTGCAAACTCATTACTGTGTGGTTTTTTCTTTGTGGTTGAGGGCCCTCGGATAAAGGCCGCAAACGGCCGGGGGATGACATACTCGTGCAGTAGTTACCTAGTTATCATGGTATGGAGCCCAAATACTTAACCTATGTTGTTGTTGCAAACTCATTACTGTGTGGTTTTTGCTTTGTGGTTGAGGGCCCTCGGATAAAGGTCGCAAACGGCCGGGGGATGGCATACTCGTGCAGTAGTTACCTAGTTACTGAGGTAACCCGGCCTTGTGTTGGCAGAGAGTTGGTTAAGTTCTCGGGACGTCCCTCCATAGGAATACCCATGTGGCATATGAAGTTCCTTAGCCTGACCATTTGTTGGAAATCCAACCACCAATACGAACCCAGTACGGTTTTAGTTGTATAACCTGTCATTTACTTATGGTGGTCACCACTGTTTAGATGGTAGCTATTGTAGGAATAGTACGAAATGTCTATGCTGGCTAAGATTAATATTATACTTTCGAAATGGTTTTCTACACTATGCACTGATAATAATATCAAAAGAATTTTCTCGTATCAAGCATGTTTGACTATCATAAGAAGAAATCTCCTCCAATTCTACAATTGCATTGTATGTGTGGTGGGAGGTCTTATGGTAGTTTCATTTTCCAAAAGCATATCGATTTTATTTTGTAAATTGTTTTTGTACAAACAACTATTTTTATTTACTTATACTAGTCCTATGACTGACCCGGAGTTTATTGTTCTCTTTTTAAACTCTGGGTGTCCATAATTTCCACATGGGAAACCTAGAAGTAGGTTATCCATGTTTTGAAGCTAGCTTGGATTTTGAAGTCTTTTGGTGTGGAAGCTATCGGATTTTAGAAGCTTTTGGCCTTGGAGATCTTTTGGAAGCTTTTGAAGTTGGAAGAAGGTTCTTAGTTTGGAATCTCGCTATCGCTTTATTTCTTTGAAGACTCTTTTGAAGCTGTGATAACTCTATTGTTCCGCTATAGAGTTATCATCCTATATGTTGTACTCTGATAGTGATGATAAATTTTATAATGAATATTGTATCTGATGTTATATCTGTGGTGTTGATTAATGAAATTCATTTTGTTTCCGCTGTTTATATTCATCTAATGTTGTTATAAGCTCCATCCGGACTAGAGTTTGACGTTTGAATTTCCGGTAGTCGAATGCAAGTGAGGTATTTGATGTCGATTTACGAACGCTAAATTTTAGGTTGTGACAATTTCTAAATTTCATTTAAATAAAATTATCTGTTTTATTTAAATTTAAATATATTAAGATATGAAATTAATTTTATTTGATTTAGTTTATACATAAATGTGTCATACACATATATGTGTGAGTGCATATGTAACATAATAATCCGTGAAGGTATAATATGCCCATATGTCGATGTTGGGATTTACATCGCAACATACATATTAGCTCATTTTGTACGTCATGTATGTTGTCCAAATATGTGCATGTATATGTATTACAATATATATATATATATATATATATATATGTATATGTATGTATGTATGTATGTATATATAAATACACACACATGTATGTATAAATATATTAAAAACATTTATATATAGAAGAAGAGAGAACAATTATTAAAACTTATTTATAATTCAAAATTAACTTGGTTTTGCAAAAAATAATATTTTTAGTATTTTAATTTGTATATATTATGAATAAAATAATATATTCATCATAAATAATTAACATAAAATGATCTATTGATGAAAATTCAAATTTTATAATTTTTCAAAAATCAAGGATCATAAAATATATCTTAGAAAAATGTAGAGATTTTTCAAAGTTGAAATATTTTTTTAAATAAATACATTGATTGCGGTAATAATTATTTAATATAAAATAATTTATTATCAAAATTTCAAATTTCAGAAATTCTACGATCATGAATGAAAGGCTACTAAAATTTTTGAATAATTTTTCAATTAAATTATTATTTCTTCATAAACAATTTTTTCGAAATAATATTAATTATTAAAAATAATAAATTTTATTGAAAAATTCGTAAAAAATTTTATACATGTATGAAATGGTATAATATTTTAAAAAAATGTAAAATTGAGTTTTTAATGTAATAATTATTTTATATATAATAAACAATTCAAAAATTCAATAAAATTTAATTTAAAAATATGAATACATGTATGATAATTAATTTTCAAAATTTTATATTCATGTTACATACAAATAAATGTACTAAATTTTTTAAATCACATATATATCTTATATATGCATATATGCTATTATGAGAGAGAAATATACACTAATATATATATATATTGTTGAGTCAAGATTTTTATAGAGTTTTGATTTCTGACAAAGGAATAAGCCGTGATCGACAAAAAGAAGTTATTCATTGAAGAAACACAAAGAGCTCCATATGATTAGAGGTTGATTATTTGGTATGTTAGTAATGATTATTTATGTTAAAATCTATCCTCAAATAATCTTATGCCTTCAATCTTCGAATATATATATAAATATATATGAGTGCACATTTACTGTGCAGTTTGGACAAAACCGGTCGACCGGTCCAAAACTAGGTGGTCGACCGTTTTTGCCCAGAATGCACAGATAACATGCACACATGCACATAACGTATATATATTTGAATTCCTGTCTACCGGTCCATTTTTGACCTGTCGACCGTTTTTAAACAGAAAGCAACTTTTCCAAAAGACACTTCTCTTCTCCAAAGGTTGCATCTCCTATCTTTCATCAATGATCATAACTCTTAATGGCAACTGTTCACAAAGAGTTACAACTATTTTTCTCTATATATACTCATCTAAATCATTGATTCAAACACAAGTTTTTACACGATCATATATGCTCTCTAATCTAATCTCTAACACTCCTGCATTCTAAAAATTAATTTAGCTTATTGAATCATTGAAATTATTTCATATCTTTTGATTCAATAAGTAAATACCTTCTTTAATCTTTACAAAACATCATTCATATTCTTTGAGGATAAGATTATAGGAAGGGTGTACTACTAGTGACAAATCCGTGTTTTCAAGAACACAAGTTGTCAACAACAATTGTATTTGTTTTTGTTGAAGTCCTCGTGTTGTAAGAGGCAAGTGTTGAAGTCCTCGGTGTTGTAAGAGGCAAGTGTTGAAGTCCTCAGTGTATTAGAGGCGTGAAATCCCGTTCGGCTGTTCGGGTATTGTAAACCTGTTCCTCCGGGTGAAGCGAGGTAGTTAATAGTGAAAATCCAGATAGGAGTCTGGGACTGGACGTAGGACGGTGCTCCGAACCAGTATAAAAATCTCTGGTGTGATTTTTCTATTTTTATTTTTGCTTTGCTACTATCATCTATTTTCCGCATTTATATTATAGTCCATATTACACGATCCGTGTGTACTATATTAGTACGTGCATTCGTACACACACCGCACTTTCATTTGGTATCAGAGCCTGGTTTTCTAGAGATCGTAACAACATCCTAGAATAAATGGCTACAAAGAGATCTAGTCAAGGCAATAAGAAGAGGAAGAGCAATAAAGAACAATCAAAGGAGCAAACAAACAAATGCTTCATGGCAAAAGATAACGAGGTTAGTGATCTAACTTTTGATGATATGATAGAAATAAATTCAGAACTTCTAGACACTTTAAAAAGTCTCAAAAGAAAATATAAGGAAGCTCTGGAAAATCAGAAGAAAGCAGAATTCGAAAGAAATATGCTTAAAGACGAGAAGAGAATATTAGAAGAAGAACTTGAGAAAATTCAAGATTCAGACAATTCTCAACTCGCTCTATTAAGTCAAGAAATAGAAGCTCAAAAAGAAAAGAATAATGCTCTAGCTTCTGAAAATCATGAGTTAAAAACAAAAATTAAAATTATTGAGTTAGATAACACTAGTCTCAAAACTAAGCTTGATGACATTACTAAAAATATTTCCAATTTTAATAAAGGGAGAGAAAATTTATGCAGAATTATTGAAAATTCTCAACCTGCTTCAAATAAGAAGGGATTAGGTTATGTTAAGAATTCAAAAGCTCACAATGATAGAAGTGGTGTAGGCTATAAACAAGCTAAAAGTAAAAATAGTACTAGATATGCATTCATGTATACTAACTTTAGTGCTAGTACTAGTAATCAAGATAGTTTTAAAACCAGTTATAGTCATAATAGTACTTTGCTTAGAAATGATAGAAATTATTCTTCAAGTACTAAGCTAATGACTAATAGTATTAAGATATGGATTCCAGCTAATATGATTGATCATGATAAACAACTTTATATTAGCAACTATTATGAGAATGTAATTTGTAATGAAAATTATATTTATAAAGGTTCAACCACACCCAAATGGGTATGGTTTCCAAAGACCTAACCCCCCGGACCCTAACATAGTAAGTGGGTACCGAAAATTATTATTATTTTTTACAGGTACTCAGAGAAACAAAAGGAAAAGGATAGATTTTGGAATTTCAAAGAATGTTCCATATGTTTAATAGAATTACGTGCTTACAATAAAATATGGACTTCGGTAAATATGGTAAAATTTATTTTACTTTTCCTTCATAATTAATAATGAGTTCATCTCGTTATATACAAGATATTTTATATATTTCCTCATTCTTTTTGATAATGACAAAGGGGGAGAAATTCATATGCATATAAATAGAGGGAGATATTATACTTAGGAGGAGATGTTATACTTAGGTGGAGATGTTATACTTAGGTGGAGCTTTAAAGACATTATCTGGCACTTGTGTGAATGTTACTTTTGATCTGTGATAGTGGTTTTATGTTGCCTATGGTTTTATGTTGCCTATAATCTGTTTTACATCTTCCATTTAACAACTCCTTTTTGTCGATGACAAAGGGGGAGAAAGTGCTAACAATTATTTGCAGGAATATATATATATAAGACAAAATCTCAGGGGGAGATCACATATTCAGGGGGAGATTCAGAACTTCAGATATATGTTGTCATCAATCAAAAAGGGGGAGAATGTTGAGTCAAGATTTTTATAGAGTTTTGATTTCTGACAAAGGAATAAGCCGTGATCGACAAAAAGAAGTTATTCATTGAAGAAACACAAAGAGCTCCATATGATTAGAGGTTGATTATTTGGTATGTTAGTAATGATTATTTATGTTAAAATCTATCCTCAAATAATCTTATGCCTTCAATCTTCGAATATATATATAAATATATATGAGTGCACATTTACTGTGCAGTTTGGACAAAACCGGTCGACCGGTCCAAAACTAGGTGGTCGACCGTTTTTGCCCAGAATGCACAGATAACATGCACACATGCACATAACGTATATATATTTGAATTCCTGTCTACCGGTCCATTTTTGACCTGTCGACCGTTTTTAAACAGAAAGCAACTTTTCCAAAAGACACTTCTCTTCTCCAAAGGTTGCATCTCCTATCTTTCATCAATGATCATAACTCTTAATGGCAACTGTTCACAAAGAGTTACAACTATTTTTCTCTATATATACTCATCTAAATCATTGATTCAAACACAAGTTTTTACACGATCATATATGCTCTCTAATCTAATCTCTAACACTCCTGCATTCTAAAAATTAATTTAGCTTATTGAATCATTGAAATTATTTCATATCTTTTGATTCAATAAGTAAATACCTTCTTTAATCTTTACAAAACATCATTCATATTCTTTGAGGATAAGATTATAGGAAGGGTGTACTACTAGTGACAAATCCGTGTTTTCAAGAACACAAGTTGTCAACAACAATTGTATTTGTTTTTGTTGAAGTCCTCGTGTTGTAAGAGGCAAGTGTTGAAGTCCTCGGTGTTGTAAGAGGCAAGTGTTGAAGTCCTCAGTGTATTAGAGGCGTGAAATCCCGTTCGGCTGTTCGGGTATTGTAAACCTGTTCCTCCGGGTGAAGCGAGGTAGTTAATAGTGAAAATCCAGATAGGAGTCTGGGACTGGACGTAGGACGGTGCTCCGAACCAGTATAAAAATCTCTGGTGTGATTTTTCTATTTTTATTTTTGCTTTGCTACTATCATCTATTTTCCGCATTTATATTATAGTCCATATTACACGATCCGTGTGTACTATATTAGTACGTGCATTCGTACACACACCGCACTTTCATATATATATATATGTGAATTTATTAATAAATATATATAAAACAATTATTAATGACAAAAATTGATTTTGTATAGTAAACAATATTTGTCTCTACATAAATCAAATAGTATAATAAACAAATTATGCACATAACCAAACTGATCTGTGACAACTATATTTACTTACAAAATCTCACCTAACTAAACATATGGTAGCAAATATTTAAAAAGATATGAAATTGCTCATTATAGGATCATAGAATATAATTTAATTACTGTAATATGAATTAAAATTATCAATTTAATGATGCCTTAGAATCCACATTGAAGCAATCGGTTCCCTTCCTTTTACTTTTTTTGATTCGTTAGATTGCAAGTCCGAAATCACTGACCTCTAACTATCGAATAGTATTATTTTAATTTGAAATATGTTTGAGAATTTTGGAGCGGATTGAGAGTTATATTTTAACCAGCTATGTAAAAGGTAATGGCGGCCAAAAAAAGGTTTTTTTAAGGGATACATACACACACACGCACACACATATATACATAGGGTTGTGTTAGAGAGAAATGAAGAAAACCTTTTCATCCATTCTCACTTGATCTCAACCCATTATCTCCAAGCCAATTTCCTATGTTTTAGCCATCCCTAGAACTTCCCAAAGCCAAAATTTTGCAGACTTAATGATGGGTTTAAATGCTTCTAAGCCCAAACCAAAATACTACGCAATTAAATCTAATTTAATCGCTTGTCGATATTGTATATCAATCGATATATTTATAACTGTTATAAATATATATAACGTTATTTGTTTCTCAAATCATATTCAAAGTTTATAATCAATATTTCATAAATGTTAATTAATTTAATTAATTTATAAAAATTATAAACTAATTAAATCGTTCAACCTTAAGGGAAATTCATCATTTCGGCCGTGTAACTCTTGGGTGTAAATTTGGTCAGCGACTAACGTCGAACTATTCTAATGTTAACATTCACACGTCACTTAGCAGGTGATGTGACATTATGGCCAAATTTACCGCTTACTCAATTTTGATAAAAATCCAATTTTAGTTTAATAAGCATTACCCGGTTTTGACATTTGTTTATACTAATTCTCTTCATTAAAACTATATAACTTTAGACTAATGGAATTTGGTAATGGTCAAAATTCTAACCTCATCCACATTCAATTTTATAGTCCTAATACAATGTCTTTGGTTCAATAATAAAAATTATTATTAATCGAAATGCTCTGGCCAGAGATTTTGACTTTGGGTTGACTTGAGTTGACTGTGATACTAACCACATATAATCAAGGAGATGAAATTTTTCTTAAATAGTGCTTCACTTCTAATACTTCCACTCGACCCAACTATAGTCACTCGATGGACGTCATGCCAAGATTTGGTTATAATCAAAGTAGAGCTTTCATATTAAAGATCCATAGTATTCTCAAGTCCAGAGAACTGTATATATCTTTCACATCGATATTTTATGTTTGACCTTAGTTATATTAACCAACAGAAACTATCGAGTGAGTCATTCCATAGTTATCCAATAACTATTAGTACGTAACCCTTAAGTGCCCAGTAGTCATGAGCAATACACTGTCCAACATTTGAAGAGCGTTGCGTACTCCAGTCTCAATGGATACATCGATATCTAGTTTCGATGCATCTTGACTTGGAATATTAAAATGGTATATTTGTTTCGTTGGGACAAATTACTCATGGTTACAATACTTTATAACTACTATCACAAAATATACCATTTATGGATTTTTCTATTAAATATACTTTTAATTAAGTTAATTAATTAATATAATCACATTATATCAAGTATATAATAGGAAGAAACTACCTTTTATTTCGAATAAGATTGGTCAACGAGTGAGATATATGTAACAAATTACATAATTGCCCATAAGGCATACCCTAACTCTATCATGTTGAAGCCTGCCACTTATGGAACCCTATGAATATGGACCTAGGGTCTTTATGGGGGGATACCGAATTCTCTCTTCATACTTCTTACATATTTTCAACTTTGTAAACCCTAAATCAATTTGGGGTTTTATCAATTGTGATGCATGAGCCTTTTGCATATAAGGAATTAGAAATCAAACAATCGCATAGCATATAGTCTATCAATTATGACTAGCATACTTATCTATGATTATAATTTGTAAGTTGACTTGACTTCGAACTCGAGCAAGCATTTCATATTGACCTTATTCAAATTTTAGACTTGCATATGCGTCTTTGATTACAAGCTAACTTTGGCCATGATCTTGCATATCATATTTGGATTTTACACATTGAACTTGCACATTAACTTCGACCCAATGCTATATTTACATGACTCTGGCATTGATGATTGAACAAGAATTGCAATGGACATTGAATCAAGCACATCATAACTTATAAATTCAACGAATTTGACCAAATTCAAATAGGCTATTCATTCATCAATCCATTTTTATTCATTTTTGGGTGTTGACGAATTTATTCGTTGACAAAAAATATTTGATCTAAAAGTTTCATGTATTTGGATACTATACCTTTGAAAATGGTGATGTCGCTTTGTTATTTAATTTTGTCCTTCTCTTCACCAATTTTTTTTTCTTTATTCATTATTAAATCTTCTGATTTTCCACCTGTTCTGTCAAAATATTTCAACTATTAACTATTTTATCTCCTATACGAAAGATTTGGCTGAGAGACAAATATTTTTTAGGCTGTATTTTTTATAGTAAACTAAATTATATTTTAAACTTTTACCTTTTTCTATGCTTTATTTTTCTTCTTCTGTATTCTCGTTTTCTTCATTGTCTTTTTTGTTCGGTGTGACATTTATTTCATATTAGCTAGTAGTCTAGTCATCACTGTCATCCCCAACTATATCTACAAATAAATATCGAATTACATCTGTAACTTCATCTCTAGCTATATTTTGATCATCATTTTTTTGTTATCATCATTTTTCCTTTTCTTTTCATCGTCATCACTTTTTTCTTCATCAACACTATCTTTACCTTTACTAGCGCCATTACCATCTTTATCATCATCACCATCAGTTTTGCTTCATCAGCACCATCACATTCACCATCTTTACCTTCAATAGTACCATTACCATCTTTATCATCATCACCGTCAACTTTGCCTTCGATAGCACCATCACCTCCACCATTTTTACCTCCATTTGCACCATCACCATATTCACCATCACCACCTTTACCTTCAACAACGCCATCACCATCTTTACTTTTATCTATATCATCACCTTTAACTTTATCAACATTATCATCATCTTTACATTCATCACCATCACATTTATCTTCATCAATATGATCATTATCTTTGTGTTCATCACCATCACCTTTACCTTCATCAGCGCCTTCACCATCTTTGGCTTCATCTTTACCATCTTTATTATCATCATGTTTACCTTCATCTTCATCAGCATCATCCCCATCACCTTCAATGTCGTTTCCTTCGTTATTATTATCGGCATCAACATCTTTTGTTTTAACATCATTTAGTTGATCATTGTCATCTTCATCATCATTTTCGGCTTCATCACTTATAGCATCATAATCATCATCGTCATCATTTTCATTCGCTACATCTTTATCAGAATTCATTTCTTCTTCTTTTTCAGCTTCTTTATTTTTCTTGATTACTCGATCTTCAACATCTTCTTGAATTTCCTTTGTTTTTTCTTAAAAATTTCATGTTCTTTTTTCAACAGCTTATTTTCTTTTTATAGAGTAGCTATTTGCATAAAAATGGGCAAACACCTCCAATCTTGTTATTGTAAAGCTGTGGATATGGGGTAGATAACATAGCTGTTATACTAGTTAATGATTGATTTTTGGAGAGCATGTTACATCTAGGTTATGCAAAAAGTAAATTGCAGTAAGTAAAGAACATAAAGATTTATAGTGGTTCATGCAGAATGTACCTAGATCCGTTGTCCATTTTCATTATTCTTCCTATGGGTCTTTGATATAATATTTAAGATGCAAGATATAAGGATCTAAAGCTCAAAAGAAACAAGATATAGCTCAAGAAAGTCTGTTCCTCTATTCGTGTTTGGCTATTCTTGGCTACCTACTCCTATTCGGTTGCCTCTATCAGGTAGTTCCTGCTAGGTGATTGTGCTAGGTTGCTCCTACTAGTTGATCGTGTTATGTTATTCCTGCTTTCCTCTGTCTTGTTTGCCATTACTGTCGTAAGCTTGACTCTCCAAAATTCTCTCTTATTGTTGTTGGATGCTTCGGTATTTATAAAAGTGAAGAGACAATGTGGTTAATTCGGTAAGTCGAGAAATTTCCATATATAACTCAACTAGAAGAAATATTTCTAAATATGCTAAATGTAGTTAGTTATTTCCTAATATAAGCATATTTCATTCGATATATAGCTTGCTTGGTTCAGCTAGGACCACTGTCCGTGGTAGGTTGGTACAGTAGAATGTATACGGTCATGTCGATGGCAAAGTTTGGCTCGGCCCTCCTTTAGTTCGGTGGACTCTCCCTAGGCTTGTTTCGGTATAATGCCCAGGCATGTGGCTTGGTAGGTGTAGTATTAGCTTGGTCCGGTGGGCTTTTCTGCCTTGGTTCAGTCTTTGGACAACGCAACCCCTCTTAACCAAGTAAGATATCATGTTCAGTGGCCTGGGGTACTGAATGGAGAGAGGAGGTGCTTGCCTTTGCTTCCTCTCAACTGCTCCTTATGTCTTGCCATCTCTCATTTCCTTCACTTCTTTACGTTGGAAACATTTAGGCAATCAATAGTTGGATTCCCCACCGGACAATTATTCAGGCTCCATAAAAATAATATGCTTGTCAGGACTCGAATCCTGGTGGTGGTCGAAAGGCACAGGTCTTTACCATTGTGCCCTACATGTTTTCATGTCATAACTCCTTCATTTGAGTTAGAATTGAATGAAACTTAGACCAGTAGCTTCATATTATTGAGTAGAATATTCCAATGCCTCTGATTTTCTTAAATTAGTTAGTAGCTTTCCTAGGTGGGGCCTTAGTCGGTTAGGTTATGGACAAATTTTAAGATGATCATATCTTTGAATCCGTAATTCGGATTGAGACATGATTTTGATGGACGTGCATGTCCCGACCATAGGAACATACATCAAGTGCTTTGACTATTTTTCTGACTATGCCAAATTTACCTTTAGTGTTTCGCCTTGCACTTGTGATTACCTGATTGCGCTTTTATTATGCATCTTCCGGCTGCTTCCATGCTCTTTAACGTCTTTTAGTATTCACTATGATGTGGGTGAAAATGCCCATAATAGTTGCATTTTATTTTTTTAGCTTCTTTATTTCTAGTTTTATACCCTTTGGATGCTTGTTGATTTTTTTTCCATATTTTTGATCGACAACTGAAGATTTTTGTATTTGATGTAGCTTTAGCAGATTTTAGCACTTTTGCCTTTCTTTGTTTTTCTTCTTTTCTCTGCAAATTAGAATTTTTTTTCTTTTTCCCAAATTTAAAAACTTGTTGAGAAATATATGTTTTGAAATTATTCTGAAATCTAGTTATTATGTTATCAAATGTTTGACAAATAATTATTTGCTATTCATTTTATATAATATAATTTAGTGGTATTTTAATCAATTTACCCTTTTGGAAAGGAGATCCTTAATTTTACTTAGAGTAAGTTCATGTAGTATTCATTTCGCAAAAGTCGGTTCGTTTTATTGATAACTTATTTTTGGAGCAATTATTTTTTTAATATCGCAGAACTAGTATTGCACAAAGGGATATTAGGTGTTAATTTAGTTTATAATAAAATTTATGAAAGATAAAATGAGTTATTAGAGTTTACCAATAGCAGGGTTATGCATACACGTATCTTGGACTCTCTTTATTTTTTTCTCACCTGTTCCATCAAATGTTTTCTATTATTGCCGGCCATGAAACGGTTTTCATTTGCTTCAATTTATAAACATATGGTAGCAGCACTAAAGGAAACACAAAATTTGCATTGGATAATAAGTATGTCAAAATAAAAAGCATAATCTACAATCTTACAACATCGATTGTATTAATTTTTCTTCTTTTTCTTTTCAAAGCTAATCGGATGCTTATTTCAATATTTTTTGCTTCAATTATTTTCGAATTACCAAAATATTTTTGTTGGAATGCTTTTGTTTCAAAGTTCATATCAAATTACTTCAAATGAGCTGCTGTATTGATTGTGATGCCTTCATTTATGAACCCAAAAATTGTTGCAGTGTCACTTTCTTTTGTAATGATTTACATATCTTCGAAATAAAAACAATTTCTTCTATAGAAAGAAAGTCTATTATCATATCTATAGGAGTTGATTCTTCAGATATGTCTTCGATTGTTACAGCTCCATCCATGAATGGATTCATAATATTAAAGAATGGAGCTTGCTTCAATAATGTTACATGCTTTTCTTGAAGTAGCTTTTTATTTAGTAAATGTTCTATCAGTGTATGGATTGACTTTAAGCTACTTTTATATCTTTATAAATTATCTTTTGGCACTTCTATTTTTCGTTTCTTTGCACATGTTTTTTAATGCTTGTTCTTCTTGGTGGTTACTTTCTTTTGAGCGATGGAAGAACAACATCTTCATCTAATTCTATGTATTCTGAAGATTCAGATGTTAGGAATGTCAGAGATTCAGATTTTGAGAATTCAGGTTTGTAAGGAGATGCTGATGATTCAAAATTAGAAGATTTAGGTAAATTCGCAAATTTATTGACTTGAGTGGTAATATGTTTTGTATTTAATGACTTTATATGTTCGTCATGGTCACCTGCAAAAGTTTTTAGAATTATCAAATTAGTGTCATATATATATGAGTAGCACATATAGACATGATAATTATTTGCTAGACGAATATTTGTCATGTCCATATATATGGAAAATATTTGAGATTGTGTACGTTTTATGTAAATGAACATATACTAAAATTTCAATCTACCAACAATCTAAACACGTTTGACAAATATTTGATATTTTTAATATTTTCAGTAAAATAAAAATTAAATGCACAAAACTATTGACGTAATTTTTTTTAGCTATTTGTCTTCCTCATTTAATCATCTAATTGTAAACTGTAATTTCAAGAGAAATTTCCACTAATTTTAGTCTACCATGAATTAGAGCTACATAAGGTAAGTATCCGATATCCTCAGCATTTGCGCTAAAGGTTTTTGTAATATATCCAACTATTTTTAAAATACATTTTTTAATGCAAATGGTTGTTATCATCACTTCATCATTTAGTTGCATGCTATAATCATAACTACTACCAATCAAACTACACATGTCGAATATTTAATATTTTTAGTACTTATAGTGAAAAAATTATAATATTTTAAGTAATTACTGATAGTAATAACTTAAGGCAAATGTTTGTCAGGTAAATGTTTGTCATTCTTCATTATTCATTTCATTGTACACTGTTGACAAAATCTATTTCAATCTATCATAAATCAAAATCATACACCTTAAATACTTTCCATAACACACACACACACACACACACACACACACACACACATACGGTAAAATCTCATTTATATATCAAGCATTGATTGATGAACATTTGTTATGTCAAATATTTGCAATGCAATTTTTTTTTTGAAATTGGGTACTTAAATGATAATACATATTAGTGCTACAAGTCTGGATAGTGTACAATATACTACACGTCAATGTATATTCGAATCACACTATGCAAGTTTCAAATCTATGACCTTTCGCATCAAAGTCGAAGTGTTTAACCACTACGATAGTGGTGCTGGTCTATTTGCAATATAAATATTTGCATGTCCAATATTTGTTTAATTATATATATAAATTGAAGTATTATTATCTCAAACAAAAGTGTAACTATCAAATATTTTTCATTATCAATATATACGACAAAATTTCAATTCATATTACATTTTTTTCTTTATTTTTAGGATTCTCCTTTCAAATTGATGCATATTCTTCACAATTATTATCGTTGGTTGTCATCTTCGAACATTGAAGATCTCTTTCTTCAAATCAGTAGATTTTTTCCATTATTTTGAGAATTTACTTCGATTTGTTCTTCATTTCATATCGTTGCTCGATTGACACTGTAAGTGGCCGAGTTTTCGTTATCTTTGCTCAAGATTGACAGGATAAGCGATTGATAATTTGCAAATTAGGTTTTTGTTTCCGATGGATGGTGAGTTTTCAATTTTTTTTGAATTATAAATCGCGTAATGATTTCGTGATTTGGAAATGATTTTGTATAATTGTAAGCGGATGAGGGTAATGCCGGTAATTGTTGTATAATATTTTAAAAAGAGGCATATATATTATAAGTAGTAAATAAGAATGATTTGGATCTAATCATTTTCATTCATAAGTGGTGTAGAATATTTTTGGAGAAAGATGGAGAGAATATAAGAAAGAGGAGTTTTATTTTATTGTAGAAAACTTTTCTTTATCGATATTTATTTCTTGCTTGATTGATACAAAATGAGGGGAGAGCTCCTCCATTTATATGACTCAATAGAACATTCTAGATATAGAATACTTTAGAAACATGACTCATTTGACAACTCTAGAAATGACTCTTTAGGAAACTCTAGAAACATAACTATTATATAAATCTTATTTCTAGCAACTAATATAAAATTCTAGAGCTCTCATCAAATTCTATCAAATACTCTAGAAACTTTAATAATAAGAAACTTCTAAAAATTAACAAATCAAGTTTAATAATTCAACAAGTGGGTGGGTCAAATTTTCTCTTTATAATGGATAAATATCCGCAGTCCATATTTTGTGAAAGCTATCCCTTCACATATTTTCCTTGGGAGATAAATAAAACATGAGTATTGATTAATAAACAGAGAAATAAGATCATCCAGATCTTTTTGCATTCATGCTATGAGTGAACAAGTTGACTAATTCATTGAATGATTTATTTTTCTTCCATAAACAACAATAAAATTCTTTTGATCAATAAAGTTGGATCTTCTATCCTCAGGTTAATATGTGTGCTCATTCTCCATTAGTTAAAATGTATTGGTGTATTTGACAATATAATCTAAATGTATGATATTCAAGTGGGACAAAGAATCTAAAATACAGTATTTCACATACGTTTCTCACTCTTTTTTCCCCTCCTTTATCACATTACCTAATATTTACAAGACAATACAGGGATTCTACTAAAATTCAGCAATTATATATATATATATATATATATATATATATATATATATATATATATATACACACATACATACATATATATATATTTATTTAACTAGCGCTATATTTTTTCTTTGATCTCATCCAAAAAAATCACCAATGAAGGTATTTTATTTAGATTTATTTTTTAAACCTTTGATGGCACATCAAATTTATAAGCATGCAAACATATTTATTCATATATTTTCAAAATGAAGAAGGTTTTATAACGTTGGCTAGTAATTTTTGTAACTGCAGATAACATGTATATCAATATTGATGATAGTTAGGCTAGTTACAAAGGGGAAATGTATAGATTATAGAGAAGCAGCAGGATGCAGGGCAAATGTAGTGAATCTAAATTGAACTTTGTTTCTGTACTGTACTCTTTTATCTTCTTAGATAAAGATATATAAATATTGATCAGATGTTTGCTCATGCAATTTTTAGTTACGTGGTATATATTGTATTCTTCTGTAACATTAGTTTGCGTTTGTTTGTTGAAGTGATTGTTGACTGTAGCAGCAAAAATTGTTAATAAATGAATCGTGGGCCTGGCATTAACAATACAGCAGTCAAAATTATAATTATATGTAGTGTGTTAAGAACTACGAGGATAGTAAAATATGTACTGAGTAGGAATTACAAGATTACTTTGCCATGTTTTATCCGCCTTGTTAAGTGACCCTGATTTATATGTAATAATAATAGTATGTTTGTGAACATAACTCTGTAAATTTCCTTTGTGAGATATATCAATATTAAAATATATTGGATCTTTCAATATAAGATCCTTGATATTTTCACGGTATATAACAGCAGTTGTTCAAAATCAAAATTGAAAGCTTGTGAGCAGACCGATTCTTTATTGATATCGATAATGAAATACAAGATATGGGGCGACAGTTAAGATTCAAAATGAACTCAATTGCAAATTGTAAGCGAGAAGAACTGTGATGTTCTAGGGTTTTCGAGTATTTTAAGTTGTATCCAGTTCTTTTACCCGTTCTCATTGTATTAGTGGGCTAGTCCCGATTTACTCTTTTATTCAAAAACAAGAATGAAGTAAATTGTATATTCATTTTATTTCAAAAAAAATAATGTTACAACCGCATGTAGATTACATTACTTTATATAGGGTAAGCCAACTAACCTAGTCTCTTGCAAAGCTGTATGATTGAACATAATATTACATAACTGCACTTTACAATATGTTATATGTTGAAACTTAGTCTTCTACAACACCTTATAATTAAGTTATTACTCTTTCCTCAGTTCCAGCTTAGGGTTTCTCCTTCATCCTCAAATTCGCCGTCGAAATTCTTAATTTTTAGATCCTATTTTAATTGGCAAAAATTCTTCACTAATAACGATTTAGTGAGTATATCTGCTCTTTGATAAAAGCTGGAACATGATTTATGCAGAGCTTTCATCTGCTTACTTGTTCTCGCACAAAATACGAATTGATTCCATGTCTTTTGTTCTTGAGTGTAAGATCAGATTAACTGATAGTGATACCATACTCAAGTCATCACACCATACTATTGATTTGCTATTTGTCTCGACTTTGATTTAGTTGAGAAGTGACTCTAGCCACATCACTTTGGTTGTGGTGCTTGTGAGACTTATGTACTCTGATTCAATACCGGATCTTGATACTGTGAGTTGTTTTCTCGAGCACCATGATTGTGGACTCTCACCTAAGAAGACGCAATAACCTATAGCCGATCTTTGATCACCTGGATCTGATGCCCAATTTGTGTGTGCAAATCCAGTGAATGCTATTTCCAATCTGGTTATGGTTGCATACCATGAAGCTCCAACAATACTCCTGTATTCTTTTTCATTTTCTATTGATTCACCTCTTTGTTTAGATAGACGTAGATTGCTAATCATGGGTGTTGGCATAGACTTAGCTTGATGCATTTTTGTCTTGAAAAGTAGGTCCTTGGTGTACTTTTTCTGGAATAAGTGTATCTTGAGCTTGACACTCTGTTTACTTCTATCCTTAGAAAGTACTAGTGTTTTCCTAAATCTTTTATTGAGAATTGCTGGTCTAAATGTTGAACTCCATGATTGATCTTCTCTGCACTACTTCCAATTATTATGAAGTCATCCACATATATTGAAATGTAAGTTGTAGCATCCATGTCAAATTAGGAGAAAAGAGAATTAATAGTCTTTAATGGTTAATAATGTAAACTGATGAGTGTCGTCTTTAGTTTGTCAAACCATACCCTAGGAGCTTGCTTTTGTCCATATATTGCTTCATGTAGCTTGCGCACTACATCATTCATTCCTGATTGTCTGAACACTTGTGGTTGTTCCATGTTGTTGTACCTTAATCTAAATTACTGTTGTACCTCAATCTGAATCTACAGCGTCTTATTTTTTAGCTGAGTCGCAGATTAAGTCGCTCTCTTTAAGGCGATTTGCGGCTTAGTCTCAAGGTGCAAAGCTATCTATCACCCACTCTATTCTCAGGATAAAACAACCTTTGAAATTTGATCGATTTGCTATTTGCACTACATCAAATTGTTTAAAATATAACACTTTCTAATTTAATTGCTTGTAAAGTTTTTTAAAGAGAGAAAAATGCAGAGGACAAAGAAAAAGAAAAAAAAGTCTGTTATTAACATTTTCTCTTCTGCCTATCTATCATTCAAACATGCATAATGGAAATTGTTTGCGTTACTATAGTGAGAAAATGTTAATGGATTTGAATCTATTGTCGTTTAAAATGAATTTTAATACTATTAACTTTTGCAATGGCTCAATAATAATGGCTTATGCATATATATATATATATATATATATATATATACATATATACATATATATATATATATATATATATATATATATATATATATCTGTAGTACATTTGCAACGGTTCAAGTATAATAATGACTCATAAATATATGATCGTTAAACATTTACGATGGTTCAACTATAATAATGGATCATAAATATATAACCATTACCTGTTTTATTTTTTAATCGATTCACTTAACGTTCCAACATAGGTATAACTCTTCATGAAGTTCACTATTGAAGAATGTGTTGTTTACACATAATTGTCTAATATCTCATCCTTTGTATAAAGCTATGGTTAAGAGAATTCTTATGGTGGTTGGTTAGACCACCAGAGAGAAAGTTTCTTTGAAGTCGAAGCAATGTTATTGAGTGTAGCCATTTTCAACCAATCTTGTCTTATATTTTAAAGTTGTACCTTCTGGATTCTTTTTTATCTTGTATGTCCATTTACACCCAAAAATGTTTTTGCGTTTGGGTAGAGAAACTAGGCTCCAAGTTTTATTTTTCATTAGTGCAATGTATTCCTCATATGTGGCATCTCTCCACCTTTTATTGTTAGCTGCTTGCTGAATTGTTTCTGGCACTTCACTGTTTGCACTTGTAGCATATAGTTTTGGTTTAGATATTATACTCTTGGACCTTGTTATCATATAGTGTCCTCTTATTGGTTGTTCTTGATTTATATCAGTTATTAGTTATGCATTTTGTTCTCGGTAGTTTTTTTTCACTGCTTGTCTGTTGATTACTTACATTTGATGTAGCATGTGTAGGATATATAGCTTGTGCAGGTTGTTGGAGTGATTCAGTATTGTCACAACCTGACCCATTGTAACGACCCGTACTTTTGACTGTTGTAAGTTATTAAATATAATGAAGTTATTGAATGAATATGGATAAAATATAATGATTTTTTAATATTAATTTATTGGTTAATTTAAAGAGTTTAAATTTAATATAGGGGATCATTTGAATAATTGAATTATGGATTTAATATGATTAAAATGGTATCAGAGATTGATTCAAATTTTATATAAATATAAGTGAGGATGGTTAACATTTAAAATTGGATTTAAATGTGAATAATTAAAATTGAAAATTTTATATTGTAATTAACGAGTAAAAGTAACCATTTTGGCAACTATCTCGGATTTCGACGAAACTACGTTCATCGGATCCGTAATAATGAATTATTATAGGATTTTAAGTTTCGAAGAGATCGGATTAGTCGTTTGGCCGAGCGAGCTTGAAATGCGTAGAAATCAATTTAAGGAATTCGATAAAATAAATTGACTTTTAAAAGCTATTTTCAACATATGATCGAGTTGGGCTTCGAAACTAGTTACATTGCGTTTGAAGTGGAGGTAAAACATTATAAACGCCAGACGGCACGCATCGATCAGAGTTCGGATGGTTTTGGACCTAACTATACAAATACGCACGTAAATCGAAACAGTTTATATTAAAATATTCTAACCCTAGCTCTAATCTATGGCCGCCGTTTTGATAGTTTTAATAGCCAGAAATCACCAATCTTCTTCCTCTATGATCTCCTTCATCTTTCATCGAATTCAAAAACCTCCAACATGAAAGTTGTAGATCTCGATCTCCTCTGTGCATCCAACGGTGGATTTGGGTTGTAACATCAACAAATCACTAGAAATTGGTTTTAAGTTCGTATGCATTTTTCTTGATTTTCACGCGAACGAGGACGGTTGGACGGTATGCGACTAGGGCGGTGATGTCCTAGGGTGAGGCGCACACGTGGGTATGCCTAGATCATGGACCGGTCGTCGTTCGTGCTACGCGTTTTCGAGCATCATCCGGGTTCATGGGTTCTAGCGGCCGCATACGAGAGAGAGACGGTGAGAAATATATACTTTTATTTTATTTTTAAGTGGTTATTTAATTTTAATTATTCGTTTCGCTAATTACCATATATTTTTACATACGAGGTCCGTTTCGGACGAAACAAGAGCCGTTGGAATCGTATCGATGAGCGCTACGTCGTGGATTTGGTTTGGAATTTATTTGAAGCTGAGAAAATTTTAATTCAAATAAAAGTGAGTGTTTATACGCTCACAATAGATTGAATATTTTATGTTAGTTAATTTAATATTGTGAAGTGATTGAAATTTATTGATTGTTGTTTGATAAGTTTAACTGACGTTGAAATTGATATCTGAATTTATTATTAGAATTTGGATTAATAGTTAAATTAAATTAGAATTTAAATTGCCCATGTATTGCCCAATATTGATAATTATGAAATTATTGTAAATTTTATTAACTGCTTAAATGACTGGTTGTGATGGATGCTATTGACTGATATTTGGATGTTTATTTGTTTTGATATATCATATTATAATTCTATATATTGTTTACAGTATATAAAACTGTAAATTAAATTATTTCGAATAAATTAAGAAATACGTTGAAATGATATATCCCTATGACATTATTGGATTGAAATGTTATATATTCATCCTTGGAATTAAATTGAAATAATCGATTCACTTGGCCATAAGATAGAGAGTTGTATACAGTACCAGATTGGTTAAATCAAATGATTTTAAAATTTTGATTTGAAATTACTTAAATGATTTTTTTTAAGAAATAAAATCAAATTTATGGAATCAAATTATATTCAAATTGGAACTCGAAATGTTGAAATTTAATTTTGAAATGAAATCGTTCAATTAATCAAAGTTGAGATTTTTAAGGTATTGAAATATGATGTGAATTTTAGAAAATTGATTTGTTTTAAAGATTGAACTTTTACTCGAACTTTGAATATTTCTAAGTAAAAGGTGGTATAAAATGATATTTCAAAATTGAGCTCAGAATCTAGTTATATTCGGAGATTTGGATTTTTAAATTGAATAGAAAGGTAAATTTTATTTAAGTGCTTTGAATTGATATTTTGGAAATCGAATTCGAATTGATATAAAAATCGAAATGGTTTATTAATTTGGAATTGGAATTGAAACTAATTCGAAATTGAAACTGAAATTAATTTGAACTGGAACTTAAATTATTTTGGAATTGGAATTGAAACTAATTCAAAATTGAAATTGAAATTAATTTGAAACATTGGAATTTGAATTAACTTGGAATTGGAATTGAAACTAATTTGAAATTAGAAGTGAAATTAATTTGGAATTGGAAGTGAAATAAATTTGGAATTGAAATTGAAATTAATTCGAAATTGAAATTGGCACTGATTTGGAATCAAAGTAAAACTCGACTTGAAATCGGAATTGAATCGATTAATCCGAGATGGAAATTGGAAATGATTTGAATGGGAAAATTTGAAAAGTGAACCTGTTTGACTTTGAAACTATTTTAAAATGAATATTTTTAGTATAAATGGTTAGATAATCTATATTCCTTAAATATTCAAATTATTTTGATTTTCCAAACTATTTTAGTGATAAACCATTTTTATCACTCAAACTATTTCTATTAAAATATTTTGACTATTTAATTATTTTAGAACAATTTAGAATATGTTCTAAAAATTCAAAGGATGAAACGTTTATATTTAAATCTTGGATTTAAATGCGAATTGTGTTAAAGTGAATTATAACCGAAACTGTAATTCAGATTAAATTTCAAAGTGAAATCGATATATCGAACCGAATTGACATTCTGAAGTAAAATATGATTTTTGAAGAGAATATAGTAAATTTCGAAATGGATTTGATTTTTGATGCAAATATGATATTTTGATATCAAATACGAACTGTTTTCGAAATGTAAAGAACCAACCGGTGTGTAAAATGACGATTGGTTGTTAAAGAGACCGGGGCCTCTTATTGGCATACTCTTTGTCAATATTGAAACCACTTTAACAACCGTGTACACGGTAGATGATATCCAGAATGTAGTGGTTGAATTGGTGATGTTTACTGGAATGAAGTAAGAGAATGATGATGGATACCTTGACACTCGTGTTATAATTGAAATGACTAAAACAGGAGCCTATGTCTGGCCATTGAGGTTAGCTACCTCTAGCGACGTTGATCCCTCGTATTACTATTGTGATTTCGTATTCGATGGGTGCAACTTTTTATTAGTTGGATTGACTGTCGCGGTCGGCCACGAATGGGTTACGACCAGTCAAAAAGGGTAAACTGGTAGAATCCTACCATGGGCATTGCCTTGCATGCCTTGTCATATTTATCCCTATACGAGCCCACTAGACTTTGGTTTAAAGCTGTAAAAATGTGTTAAAGGGATTAATGTAAAACCTTAATGCTATTTTGATATTTATTTTACTGATAGATATTATCTATTATAGTGTATACTATAATATATATATATATATAAATAGTTTAATGGATCCTTAAGAGATGGAAAATCCCGTAACATCTCTTAAGTTATTGCACTCATATTTATGATATTGATTTGACTTACATCAGTGTGACGCCCCACTCCGAGAGCCTCGTTAAAAAAGAGTATTATATAGATAATACTGTCGGCTAACGCGGACAATAGAGTATAATGGAAGCGACCATGTGTAATCTTACCTTAACTATTCACTAAATACGTCGAAAAGTAGAATCACAGACAATTCGACCTATTCAATAAATATTTAAAGCAAAACTACAATGGCTATAGGATCTATCAGAAGAAAATATAACAACTCAAATGTAATTCACATCATAGAACAGTCGATCATAATGTACACATAAACAGATACACAACAGAGTATACAAAATAATACATGTCAAGTGGTACCGGAGACCACAATATACAGACGAGACGAAAGAGTATAAATCAGAGTTACAACAGATAAGGACTACAAAAGACGCTATAACAAAATAAAGCTAGCAAATAGTCCATGCGGAAGCAAAATAGGCTAAGTCCCCAAAAGCACCTAACCTGAAACATCTCGGTCTGACCCGAGTATAAAATACACGGGTCAGTCTAGATAACAAAGCAGTTAGATAAACTTAACAATAATAAACCTGGAAGGTCATACAGTATAATAAATATCTTTAGGGGAGATAACACAATCATCAACAAGAGATGAATCATATAGAACAAGCCTCATATCATCGACAACATATAGAAACAAAGGATACAAATATCCCAAAACAAGCCAATAGGCAAACAACAAATACCAATAAGGTATACAAGTTCCACAAGGTAAACGCTATACTCCATGCGGCTCAAAAAGACCAATACCGAAGAGCGATACCAAGGGAATATACATATCAATGAAACATCATAAAATTTGCTCGAGCTCAGTACTGTACAAACAAGGATCCATGAGCCCGAAGACTCCAAACCCAAGTATCACCGATGCGGCACATAAGGCCAACATCAGAGCGAAACTATATAGGGCAACAAACCCGAAGGCACACACCCGAAGGCAACATACCCGAAGGCAACAAACCTAGGGAGACAGTCCGAAGACACTATCCCAGAGGCAACAAACCATAGTGGTGAAGGTCGAAGACCCAGTACTGGACACCACTAACTGGCGGAATGTGTCACAACTCTCGAATAGGAATCCAAAAAGTGTTAACGTATGTCCCATAACCACTCGTTCGCACTAAACGGTTTACTATCCGTCAGTCCCTTTCACACTCAAAGCAGTACAAAGTTTACCTCATATCATCGATAAACCAAACCCGAAGGTCAAAACAATCAATCGAATAGGTCGAGGATTAATCGAAAAGATAAACGCACAGATTCATGGTCCGTGTTTTGCCCAACCATTTAATTACCCTTCCACTTCGTTCGAAGTGCGAAAGTGTGTGTGTTTTAAATAGAATTTATAAATTAGAGAAACGAACTTTTAAATGCGATTCGAGAGATTATTTTATAAAAACCCGTGGATTAAAATTAAAAGGAACCATCAAAGTCAAAACAATTGATAATCATACATAGGATCATCATGAATCGATTCAAATTGAAAATTCAATCCCAAAAGGCAAAGTGGGCTGAAACAGCAGGTTCAGTCGACTGAACAGAGTTTTCAGTCGACTGACCCTATACCTGGAAAATTTTCCAGGTTCAGGAAACTTTCTGTTTCCAGGTTCAGTCGACTGTGCAGAGTTTTTCAGTCGACTGAATCATGCCTGGAAACTCTCGGGTTTCAGGTTCAGTCGACTGAACAGAGTTTTCAGTCGACTGAATCATGCCTGGGCTGTTTTTCAGCCTTATTCAAATGAAGAGCAAACTCTCCCAAAATGCAATCGGACGAACATTGGCTCTAAGGGCTTATGCCAATCGACAACCCGACCCTATATGTTCCTCGATGCATCACCAAAACATGATTAAAACATCAAAGTTAGGATTTCAAAGATTTGAGCCCAAAACACTAAAAATTGGAATATTCCCCAATTCAACCCAAACCAATTGCAAGTGCATATGAACAAGGTGTTAGGAATTCATACCTAACATCAATGAAATCAAGAGAAGTAGATTTGAGTTCAAGACTCACCTTTTTACACAAAACAAAGAAGATGAAGAAGCACAATTGCAAGGAATCAACCAAGTACACTCCACTTCAACACTACAAGCTTCAATCTAGAATCAAAGCAAGTATTTCCTAAGTTAGGGTTAGGAAATTACTGAAATTGAAGAGGAGAAAAGATGGAGATGAACTTACCAATGGATTCTCTTTGATTTTTGGAGCAAGAATCAAGTTACAAAGGAGAAACTAGGGCTTGCTAATTTCTATTTCTCTTTCCTTTCCCCCATTTCATTTTTTAGCTTAAGAAATAAAATGAAATGAAGATGAAATGAAGAGAAGGGTTGAGCTAGGGGTTAAGTGAGCTAGTGGGCTGAACCCAACCCCAAACCCAATAGGAAAAGTAGCCAAAATTTCACAAACTCCAAACATATCAAATATTATACTCAAAAAGATCGCAAACGCCATTTTGGACTCAATGGAAATGGTTTCGAGCTCCAATTCGGCCATTTGCAGAAAGTAACATTTCGGACCCCAAAATCCAAATAACGACGCTATATTTAAATCAAACATTTAAATATAAAATCGTTAAATATGCGGGTTGTTACAGATCTCCCCTCCTTACAAAATTGCGTCCCCGCAATTTCTAGAGACAATATTTGTAACAACAACATACATACAACATACAAAAGAAAGAACAAACTTTAGACACAGAAATAGACTTACCATTACGAAGCAAGGATAGAAAGCCTGGATAGGATCGCTCGATATACTCTCTGGTTTCCCAAGTACAGTCATTGGGATTAGTGGACCATTGAACTTTAACGAGCGGCACGTCCTTGTTCCGAAGGTGTCGCACCTCCGTGTCAAGCATGCGAATAGGTTGATGTACAATAGATAAGTCCGGTGAGACCTCAAGCTCTTGCAAATCAGGAGAAGTAATAACAGAATCCGACTCCCGAAGACACTTTCGAAGTTGCGAGACGTGAAACACGTCATGAATGCCAGATAAATGAGCTGGAAGTGAAACTCTATAAGCCACAGGGCCAATACGTTCAGTAATAGAAAACGGTGCTATATAACGAGGAGCCAATTTCCCAGTCATACTGAAACGCATAACCCCTTTCAAAGGAGAAACACAAATAAAAACAAGATCGCCGATCGAGAACTCGAGAGGCTTCCTATGGTTGTCCGCGTAGGATTTCTGGCGACTCTGTGCCTCTTTCAATCTCAATCGAATAAGATCAATCTTCTCAAAAGAATGACGAACAAAGTCCGGGCCAAGAATAAGCTTCTCCCCAGATTCCAACCAACAAGAAGGTGATCGACATGGCCTTCCATATAAGGCTTCGAAAGGAGCCATACCGATACTAGACTGAAAACTATTGTTGTAGGAGAACTCTACAAGAGGTAGGTGATCCTCCCAACTACCACCGAAATCAAAGATACAAATACGGAGAAGATCTTCCAAAATACGATTCACCCGTTCAGTCTGTCCGTCAGACTGCGGATGATAAGCTGTAGAAAAATTAAGCTTTGTTCCCAAAGCTTGCTGAAGACTCTTCCAAAAATGACTCGTGAATAAAGGATCACGATCACTCACAATAGAACTAGGAACACCGTGAAGTCTCACGATTTCCTTGACATACAACTTGGCCAAATGCGAAGCTGTCCTATTAGACTTAATAGGGACAAAATGAGCAGACTCAGTGAGACGATCAACAATAACCCAAATACTAGAATGACCTGATCTCGAACGAGGTAGGCCGTCAATAAAATCCATAGAAATTTGATCCCACTTCCACAATGGAATCTCAAGAGGTTGAAGAAGTCCAGAAGGACGCTGATGTTCGGCTTTAAAACG
Source organism: Allium cepa (assembly GCA_030765085.1). Classification (NCBI taxonomy): domain Eukaryota; kingdom Viridiplantae; phylum Streptophyta; class Magnoliopsida; order Asparagales; family Amaryllidaceae; genus Allium; species Allium cepa. The sequence goes on along the minus strand of CM060928.1, from coordinate 301,757,767 downwards.
CTGACAAGTTATGCAATTGCTCACATAACTCGCCACATCGCGCTTCATGCCTTCCCAATAATAAAGACGATGCATATCGGCATACATCTTACTACTACCGGGATGAATGGTATACTTAGAACGATGGCAATCATCAAGAATGTCATGCCTAAGTGCAAAATCAGAAGGCACAAAAAGACGGTTCTTCTTACGAAGACACCCATGAGAATCAATGCTAAAATCTTGCAACGCCTCATCACAGGATTCAGACTCACAAAGCTGAATAAGATGCAACAAATCAGGATCACGCCGCTGAGCATCGGCAATACGATCCAATAAAATAGGTCGAGCTCCCAAACTAAATAATAGAATAGCAGAATCAGAAGATGAACCTCGATCACGAATTTCACAAAAAGATAGAGTCTCAAGAATATTCCATTCGGCAAGCATCATAGAAATAATAGCCGAATGTTTACGACTAAGCGCATCTGCAACACGATTACCCTTACCAGGGGTAAACTGGATATCAAAGTCATAGGAAGCAAGAAACTCGAGCCAGCGCTGTTGTCTCATATTGAGTTCCTTTTGAGTAAAAAAATACTTCAAAGATTTATGATCGGTATAGAGAATGAAGCGCTCGCCCAATAAATAATGTCGCCAAATCTTCAAGGCAAAGACAATGGCGGCTAACTCAAGATCATGAGTGGCATAGCGAACTTCATTCGGACGCAGTTGCCTAGAAGCATAAGCAACTCCCCGATCTCTCTGCATAAGCACAGCACCGAGACCACTACCACACGCATCGGTGTAGACAACAAGATCATGATTCCCTTCGGGAACCACAAGAATAGGAGCATTAGTGAGAAGTTCTTTCAATGTCTGAAAGGAAGCTTCACACTTGTCGGACCAAATAAAACGAATGCCTTTCCGAGTAAGGCTTGTGAGAGGAAGCACAACACGGGAAAATTTCTTAATGAACCGCCGGTAATAACCCGCCAATCCAAGGAAACTACGAATCTCATGCACATTCTCAGGCCTCTTCCAATACTGGATGGCTTCGATCTTTGAGGGATCGACAGAAATGCCATCGGAAGATACAACATGGCCTAAGAACTTAACCTTATTCTCCCAAAAGTGGCACTTGGAGAATTTGGCTTTAAGCAGATGACGACGAAGAGTACTCAAGACAATTCTCAAGTGATTAGCATGCTCGGCATCAGACTTAGAATAAATAAGGATATCATCAATGAAGACAAGAACAAACTTATCGAGATATTCCCGGAATACCCGATTCATGAGGTCAACAAAGAAAGCAGGAGCGTTCGTCAAACCGAACGGCATAACGAGCCACTCAAAAGAACCATAACGAGTGCGGAAAGCGGTAAGAGGTATGCTATCCTCCGCGACTCGTAACTGATGAAAACCTGTGGCAAGGTCAAGCTGAGAAAAGACCTTAGCACCACTCAATAGATCGAACATATCATCGACCCTAGGCAATGGATACCTATTCCTAATGGTCAACTCGTTAAGCTTGCGATAGTCAATGCAAAGTCTAAGAGTTCCATCAGACTTCTTCACAAAAACGACCGCGGATCCCCACGGAGAAAAACTGGACTGAATCAACCGCTTGGACTCGAGCTCTAAAAGCTGCTTCTTGAGTTCCTCATTTTCCTTTGTAGACATCCTCATGGGAGGACGACTAACTGGCTGTGCGCCTGGAATGAGATCAATGCGGAACTCAATTGCCCGTTTGGGTGGCAAACCCGATACAGGCTCAAAAACATCAGAAAAGTCACAAGCAATAGGAATACGAGATACATCATCACCATCTCGCGAATCAAGAGAATACAAAGCCATCTCGGAATTATCCACATCCCGAAGAACAAGAGATAACTGAGAAGGTGAATCAGGATGACAAAGATATAAAATTCTTTCGGAACAAATAATCCTGGCATCGTACCTCACTAGCCAGTCCATACCAAAAATCATATCAAAACCCAAATGAGAAACAACGTGCAGATTCGCACGGAAAGAAAAGCCACATAAAACAATCTCAATATCATCACAAAGCAAACTAAGGGTCGCGGATCCCCCAATTGGATTCGCAATCCTTAAAGAAGTAACCATACAAGAAACATCCAAAGATAAATCATCTACAAGCTTCTTCGATACGAAAGAATGTGAAGCACCCGTATCGAAAAGAACTCGTATACTATGATCATGAAATAGAATTGAACCCTCCAAAATAGATGGAGTCATACCTTTGGATTGAGAAGGACCTCCAGAAGCATTAGCCACATTGAGCTTGCCAGATTTTGCATTAGCAGGAGCAGTAGGACAAGCTGAAACATGATGACCTTCCTTCTTGCAGTAACGGCAGAAGAGAGGCTTTGGACAAGCTCGAATAATATGATCCGGAGAACGACAATTAAAACACTTTCGAACTAAAGGTGTTCCGGAAGATTGAGGCTGAGAGCTAGGGCCACTGGTCTTCTTCTTCTTAGAAGGAAAAGGCTTCTTCTGAATTGGAAACTGCTTCTTGTTGGGGTTTCTGGAAACCTCAACATCAACATCACTATCACACTCCTTCTCGACGGTCTCGAGATGAAGCGCCGAATCAACCAATTCCTCAAAAGAAAGTTTAAGCTGGAGCAACAAGGACTTCTTAAGATATTTCTTAAGGCCAGAAACAAACTTCAAATTCTTCTTATAAGAAGTGCTGATGAATTCAAGACCATACTGAGAGAAAGCCTCGAACGATGCGACATACTCAGAAACAGAAGATTTCCCTTGCTTCAACTCAAGGAAGCGACGGGTCAATAAAACTTTTTCAGATTCAGGAATGAACTTGAGTTCAAATCGTCCCCGAAACTGAGTCCAAGAAAGAGTAGACTCATCAATTTCAGCTACAAGAAGCTCATACCAGTCAAGAGCACGCTCTTGTAATAAGCTAGAAGTTACAAGAACTCTATCATGGTCAGAAAGATCCATGCGAGAGAAAATACGCTCGCACGTACGAAGCCAAGCTTGGACTTCAAGAATGGACTCGGAGCCCTTAAACGGTTTTCCTCCAAGATGAGCAAAATCACTGCACTGACGTGCAAAAGCAGACTTGCGAGGTGGAGACACTCGAGGAGGAACGGGAGGCTGAGGGCTCCTAAACAACTCCATAAACTGATCGGCAGACATATATACGCCATCCGGATGCGAGCCACTAGATTGCCCAGCATCCGAACGTCGACCTCTGCCTCTTCCAGACATAAGCTGAAAGTAAGATAAGAACAAGATTATTCACAAGGTAGATATTACAATATGGGATACTACGGAATAAAATGCATTCCTAGACGTATTTCCAATATCTATCTAACCTTGATGGAATAAAGAGACACGATGATTCAAGGATCTGTATCACTTGTACACTTTGATGTACCATAATATGTGCATCTATTCTGTGTTTATCATATTTTGTTCTGAACTCAGCTCTGATACCACGCTGTGACGCCCCACTCCGAGAGCCTCGTTAACAAAGAGTATTATATAGATAATACTGTCGGCTAACGCGGACAATAGAGTATAATGGAAGCGACCATGTGTAATCTTACCTTAACTATTCACTAAATACGTCGAAAAGTAGAATCACAAACAATTCGACCTATTCAATAAATATTTAAAGCAAAACTACAATGGCTATAGGATCTATCAGAAGAAAATATAACAACTCAAATGTAATTCACATCACAGAACAGTCGATCATAATGTACACATAAACAGATACACAACAGAGTATACAAAATAATACATGTCAAGTGGTACCAGAGACCACAATATACAGACGAGACGAAAGAGTATAAATCAGAGTTACAACAGATAAGGACTACAAAAGACGCTATAACAAAATGAAGCTAGCGAATAGTCCATGCGGAAGCAAAATAGGCTAAGTCCCCAAAAGCACCTAACCTGAAACATCTCGGTCTGACCCGAGTATAAAATACACGGGTTAGTCTAGATAACAAAGCAGTTAGATAAACTTAACAATAATAAACCTGGAAGGTCATACAGTTTAATAAATATCTCTAGGGGAGATAACACAATCATCAACAAGAGATGAATCATATAAAACAAGCCTCATATCATCGGCAACATATAGAAACAAAGGATACAAATATCCCAAAACAAGCCAATAGGCAAACAACAAATACCAATAAGGTATACAAGTTCCACAAGGTAAACGCTATACTCCATGCGGCTCAAAAAGACCAATACCGAAGAGCGATACCAAGGGAATATACATATCAATGAAACATCATAAAATTTGCTCGAGCTCAGTACTGTACAAACAAGGATCCATGAGCCCGAAGACTCCAAACCCAAGTATCACCGATGCGGCACATAAGGCCAACATCAGAGCGAAACTATATAGGGCAACAAACCCGAAGGCACACACCCGAAGGCAACATACCCGAAGGCAACAAACCTAGGGAGACAGTCCGAAGACACTATCCCAGAGGCAACAAACCATAGTGGTGAAGGTCGAAGACCCAGTACTGGACACCACTAACTGGCAGAATGTGTCACAACTCTCGAATAGGAATCCGAAAAGTGTTAACGTATGTCCCATAACCACTCGTTCGCACTAAACGGTTTACTATCCGTCAGTCCCTTTCACACTCAAAGCAGTACAAAGTTTACCTCATATCATCGATAAACCAAACCCGAAGGTCAAAACAATCAATCGAATAGGTCGAGGATTAATCGAAAAGATAAACGCACAGATTCATGGTCCGTGTTTTGCCCAACCATTTAATTACCCTTCCACTTCGTTCGAAGTGCGAAAGTGTGTGTGTTTTAAATAGAATTTATAAATTAGAGAAACGAACTTTTAAATGCGATTCGAGAGATTATTTTATAAAAACCCATGGATTAAAATTAAAAGGAACCATCAAAGTCAAAACAATTGATAATCATACATAGGATCATCATGAATCGATTCAAATTGAAAATTCAATCCCAAAAGGCAAAGTGGGCTGAAACAGCAGGTTCAGTCGACTGAACAGAGTTTTCAGTCGACTGACCCTATACCTGGAAAATTTTCCAGGTTCAGGAAACTTTCTGTTTCCAGGTTCAGTCGACTGTGCAGAGTTTTTCAGTCGACTGAATCATGCCTGGAAACTCTCGGGTTTCAGGTTCAGTCGACTGAACAGAGTTTTCAGTCGACTGAATCATGCCTGGGCTGTTTTTCAGCCTTATTCAAATGAAGAGCAAACTCTCCCAAAATGCAATCGGACGAACATTGGCTCTAAGGGCTTATGCCAATCGACAACCCGGCCCTATATGTTCCTTGATGTATCACCAAAACATGATTAAAACATCAAAGTTAGGATTTCAAAGATTTGAGCCCAAAACACTAAAAATTGGAATATTCCCCAATTCAACCCAAACCAATTGCAAGTGCATATGAACAAGGTGTTAGGAATTCATACCTAACATCAATGAAATTAAGAGAAGTAGATGTGAGTTCAAAACTCACCTTCTTACACAAAACAAAGAAGATGAAGAAGCACAATTGCAAGGAATCAACCAAGTACACTCCACTTCAACACTACAAGCTTCAATCTAGAATCAAAGCAAGTATTTCCTAAGTTAGGGTTAGGAAATTACTGAAATTGAAGAGGAGAAAAGATGGAGAAAGTGGAGATGAACTTACCAATGGATTCTCTTTGATTTTTGGAGCAAGAATCAAGTTACAAAGGAGAAACTAGGGCTTGCTAATTTCTATTTCTCTTTCCTTTCCCCCATTTCAGTTTTTAGCTTAAGAAATAAAATGAAATGAAGATGAAATGAAGAGAAGGGTTGAGCTAGGGGGTTAAGTGTGCTAGTGGGCTGAACCCAACCCCAAACCCAATAGGAAAAGTAGCCAAAATTTCACAAACTCCAAACATATCAAAGATTATACTCAAAAAGATCGCAAACGCCATTTTGGACTCAATGGAAATGGTTTCGAGCTCCAATTCGGCCATTTGCAGAAAGTAACATTTCGGACCCCAAAATCCGAATAACGACGCTATATTTAAATCAAACATTTAAATATAAAATCGTTAAATATGCGGGTTGTTACAATCAGAGTATTTTAGTCCTGGCTCGTGTGTTTAGTCTTTTCATTACGCTCGGGCTAGTCCTGAGTTTTTTCAGCTTATTGAAGATTATTCGCTGGAGGACGAAGATGGAGTTTTGATATATTACTATTATTATTATCCCCTGCATCATGCTATTCTGCTATATTGATTATTTATCCCTGATGTATATATATAACTCTGATAATTGTGTGTAGATTAAAATCAAATGTATCGTAAACAACTTCATGAATTGCTTATTTGATTATTATATGTTATCGTTTCCGTTGTGAGATTTTGTGTTATGTTTTCTTCTTCTCTTCTTATTTTTTTCTTATTTAATCCCATTGACTATCTACGTTCCGGATTGTTAAGTCGGACATGTGTGGATTATTGTCAATTTAAACCTTTTGAAATGTGGGTCGTCACATTTGGTATCAGAGCGAGGTTAGCTATAACCTTGACTTTGTGGGGTTTGACTCATTAGAGATAGGGTAGTAATACCCTAGAATAAGTCAGTTTGAGTGTATATATGAGAGAGCGTACTTGTTAGTAGTATAAAATGATTTATATTGTGTTTACTTATCCGTTGAATTGTTCATGAATTCTCATCGATGTGCGGGACGCCATGTTACCGATAGGGGTTTTCAAATATTTAGACGAGGCAAGTCGACATAATCTTGTTTTAAAAATCGAGTAAATGAAATAATTTTAGCTAAACTGTATTATATATATAATGATAATTTTTAATGAAATTTTTGTTAGGAGATGATAACATTTAACTGTCATCAATTATTAGTTGAATTAAAATTAAACAAATATTAATTGAATTTATTTTAGGAAGAATTTGATAATTAAATTGAATTGAAATAAAAATTAAAATAAGAATGGATTAAAATGACCAAGTTGTAAATTAATGAAATATTTTGGTAATAACATGAGAAAAATTGTATAGCTATATTTATTATATAGCATATGTATAGAAACTATTTTTAAAAAATGAGAATTTTAAAGTTTAAAACCCTTTTGTTTCAAAATTGTTTTGATGCCTTCAAAATTAATATTAGCATTATTTGGAAGATCTTCTACCAGAAAAATTTATTATGAATGGATTTTTGAAGAAATAAAAGCATTATACTCGCTTGGTCGTTGAGAAATAATTCTGGGGATGACTCCAGCATCGCCAGTACTCATTACCGAGTTTCTGAGTGAGAATTTCTACTGTAAGAAATTTATTTTCGATTAAAAGAAGTTTTGATTTTGAAAAAAAATTGTAAGTATGATTTAATAAATATATGGAAATAGATTTGAACTTACAAATTTAAAATAGTATAGGAAGAAATAAGTTATGACTTATAAATTTGAATAGGAAAATAAACCAAATTTGAAAGGATATATTTTAGTTAATCAAACAAAGAATTTTGAATTTGGGATACAAAATAAAATAATTGACTTAACACTGTTAAATTAAATGGAGCGAGGGAAATGAAGCAAATAAAATACATTTAACTCAAGAAGCTTAAATAAAAATGATTGTATTTGAAATGAAATAGATAAAATAATAAAATGGAATTTTGGATGAACAAATTGTATAACTTATAGATTTGAGAATACTAAGCTAAAACAAAATTTAAATTTATTGAATGTGAATGGTAAGAAAATTTAACTTGTATAAGGTAGGATAAAATGAGTGATGGATTAAATTAAAATGAAGTTTAACTTAATATTAAATAAAATTGAATTAGATATTAAGTTAGTGAAGTGAATGAATTTCATCTAAGTTGTAAAATGAAATAATAAAGTGAATATGAACTTGAATTTTTAATTTGAAATGTAATTTAAAGGGTGTAAGAAGTCTAATAAAATAAATGAAGCTAAGAAAAATTAATTTGAGTAATTGAGTTTAATTCAAATTGGATGTGAATAAATTAAATGCTAATGGAATGAGTTGCAAAAAAATTTGAGCGTTATATATTATAGCATTTAGAAAGTTATTGGAATAAATTATAAGTTGGAAGAAAGGTTTATTTATTAATATGGATTGGAGTTATAAAGTACATTTACTTTTGTAAATTTATTATAATGAGTTGAATCAATGAATAAACTAATTAAGTGAATAAATGGATTAATAATAACTTAAGATATGGAATAATAAAAAAATGAGTTGCGAAATTTTACAATGTTTATAATAAGCCTAAATGGTTTATAAATAATATTAATATTAAAATACTACGTGATAAATGAAATAAATTTAACTTAAGCAAAGTTAAGTGGAATAATTTTATAAATGGTTCACAAACGAATTTATATTAAAATAAACGAAATTGTATATAAGTCGATTCAGTGTAAATAAATAAATATGAATAAATGGAAAATGAACCAATTAGGTGTTAATAAGAAATGGAAGTTTATAGACTAAAACGTTGACATTGAATAATAGTATGGTTATGAATAAAACTTGCATGGATATGGTTGTTTGGATGTTTCTTTTAATGCATGGCTATGTTTGCTTATATGGTTGTTGTATAGTTATTTTATATATTAATTGCTCTTTCCACATACATATTCTCATCTATTATTGAGTATTTAGTAGGTACGTAAGGACGTATGCTTGTAATGGAGCTCGCTTGCACATTTTGTTGCTTTTGCTTGTTTAATACGAGCGAACTCGCTCATGTTATTAATAATAAGCTATGTATCTCGAATTACATATCCTGATTTTATGTTTCTACCCTTCGGGATGCCTCATCATTGAGATGAGATGTATATTTGATATATATTGGGTATATTTTTTTATATATTGTATTGTAAAGAATTTCCGATCGAGCTACGCAAATGAAACTCTGCTGAAATCTTCCGTAAATCTGGGAGTTAGAAAAATTTTGAAGTTTTTTTTATAACTTGTTTTTCTATATAAATTATATTTTCTGTAAAATCGATACCGGAAGGGCGTAGTAGAAGCGTAGTAATAGTTTCGCAAATAAGATTGTTATATTTTACAAGTAAATTACTTCGAGAAAATATATTGTATGTTAAATTCTATATTTAACGCCTTTTCGAGGACGAAAAGTTTTGAGTGGGGGAGTATGTAACGATCCATACTTCTGACTGTTATAAGTTATTAAATATAATGAAGTTATTGAATGAATAGGATAAAAATATAATGATTTTTTAATATTAATTTATTGAATAATTTAAGTTGTTTAAATTTAATATAGGAGATTATTTGAATAATTGAATTATGGATTTAATATGATTAAAATGGTATTAGAGATTGATTCAAATTATATATAAATGAGGATGGTTAGCATTTAAAATTGGTTTTAAATGTGAATAATTAAAATTGAAAATTTTATATTGTAATTAACGAGTAAAAATAACCATTTTGGCAATTACCTCGGATTTCGATGAAACCAGATTCATCGGATCAGTAATAATGAATTATTATAGGATTTTATGTTTCGTAGCGATCGGACTTGTCGTTTGGCCGTGCGGGCTTGAAACGCGTAGAAATCAATTTAAGGAATTCGATAAAATAAATTGATTTTGAAAAGTTATCTTCCACATACGATCGAATTAAACTTCAAAACTAGTTCCATTGCGTTCGGAATGGGGGTAAAACAATATAGATGCCATGCGGCACGCCTCAATCGGAGTTCGGACGGTTATGGACCTAACTATATAAATACACATGCAAATCGAGACAGTTTATATTAAAGTATTCTAACCCTAGCTCTAATCTATGGCCGCCGTTTTGATAGTTTTAACGGCCGGAAATCACCAATCTTCTTCCTCTCCGATCTCCTTCATCTTTCATCGAATTCAAAAACCTCCAACATGAAAGTTGTAGATCTCGATCCCCTCTTCACATCCAACGGTGGATTTGGGTTGTAACATCACGAAATCGCCAGAAATTGGTTTTAAGTTTGTGTGCATTTTTCTTGATTTTCACGCGAATGAGGACGGTTGGACCGTAGGCGACTGGGGCGGTGATGTTCTAGGGTGAGGCGCGCACGTGATATGCCCAGATCATGGAACGGTCGTCATTCATGCTGCACGTTTATCGAGCGTCATCCGCGTTCATGGGTTCTAGTAGCCGCATATGAGAGAGAGACGATGAGAAATATATCCTTTTATTTTATTTTTATGTGGTTATTTAATTTTAATTATTCGTTTCGCTAATTGTCGTTATATTTTACATACGAGGTCCGTTTCGGACAAAACAAGAGCCGTTTGAATCATATCAACGAGCGCTACGTCGTGGAGTTAGTTTGTAATTTATTTGAAGCTGAGAAAATTTTCAGTTCAAATAAAAGGTGAGTGTTTATACGCTCATAATAGTCTGAAATTTTTTTATGTTAGTTAATTTAATATAGTAAAGTGATTGAAATTTATTGATTGTTGTTTGATAAGTTTAACTGACATTGAAATTGACATCAGAATTTATTGTTAGGATTTGGATTGACTGTATATTTAAATTTCCCGTTATTACCCAATATTGATAATTATGAAATTGTTGTGAATTTTATTGACAGTTTGGATGATTGGTTGTGATGGATGCTATTGACTGATATTTGGATGTTTATTTGTTTTGATATATCATGTTATCATTCTGCATATTATTTATAGTATATAAAACTGTAAATTAAATTATTTCGAATAGATTAAGAAATAGGTTGAAATGATAAATACCTACGACATTATTGGATTGAAATGTTATATATTCATCCTTGGAATTAAATTGAAATAATTGATTCACTTGGCCATATGATAGAGAATTATATACGGACATCCGGTTGGTTAAATCAATTGATTTTAAAATTTTGATTTGAAATTACTTAAATGATTTGGTTTTAAAAAATAAAAATCGAATTCATGGAAATCAAATTATTTTCAAATTGGAACTCAGAATGTTGAAATTTAAATTTGAAATGAAATTGTTTAATTAATCGAAGTTGAGATTTTTAAGTTATAATCGAAATATGATGTGAATTTTGGAAAATTGATTTGTTTTAAAGATTGAACTTTTACTCGAACTATGAATATTTCTATGTGAAAGGTGACATAAAATGATATTTCGAAATTGAGCTCGGAATCTAATTATATTTGAAGATATGTATTTTTTAAATTGAATAGAAAGATAAATTTGATTTAAGTGCTTTGAATCGATATTTTGAAAATCGAACTCGAATTGATATAAAAATCGAAATGGTTTTAATTTGAAATTGGAATTTAAATTGATTTGGAATTGGAATTGAAACTAATTCGAAATTGGAAATGAAATTAATTTGAAATTGGAATTTAAATTAATTTGGAATTGGAATGGAACCTAATTCGAAATTGGAATTGGAATTAATTTGAAATTGGAATTTAAATTAATTTGGAATTGGAATTGAAACTAATTTGAAATTGGAAGTGAAATTAATTTGGAATTGGAAGTGAAATTAATTTGGAATTGGGGTTGAAATTAATTTGAAATTGAAATTGGAATTTATTTGGAATCGAAGTAAAATTCGACTTGAAATCGGGATTGAATCGATTAATTCGAAATGGAAATTGGAAATGGTTTGAATAGGAAAATTTGGAAAGTGAACCGGTTTGACTTTGAAACTATTTTAAAATGAATTTTTTTAGTATAAACGGTTTAAAATTATATTCTTTAAATATTCAAATTATTTTGATTTTCCAAACTATTTAAGTGTATAAACCATTTTTATTACTCAAACTATTTCTGTTAAACTATTTTAACTATTTAATTATTTTAAAACTATTTATACTATGTTCTAAAAATTAAAACTGGTCGAAAGGGTGAAATGTTTATATTTAAATCTTGGATTTAAATGTGAATTATGTTAATATAACCAAAAATGTTATTCGAATCAAATTTCAAAGTGAAATCAATATATCGAACTGAATTGACATTTTGAAGTAAAATATGATTTTTGAAGCGAGTATGGTAAATTTCGAAACAGATTTGATTTTTGAAGCAAATATGATATTTTGATATCAAAAACGAACTATTTTCGAAATGTAAAGAGCCAACCGGTGTGTAAAATGACGACTGGTTGTTAAAGAGATCGATGCCTCTTATTGGCATACTCTCTGTCAATATTGGTTCCACTTATATCTAGAATGTAGTGGTTGAATTGGCGACGTTTACTGGAATGAAGTAAGATAACGATGATGGACAGCCTTGACACTCGTGTCATGATTAAAATGACTAAAACAGGAGCCATTGTCTGGCCATTGAGGTTAGCTACCTTTAGTGACGTTGATCCCTCGTATTACAATTGTGATTTTGTATTCGACAGGTGCACTTTTTTGTCGGTTGGATTGATTGTCACGGTCGGCCAAGGATGGGTTATGACTAGCCAGAAAGGGTAAACTAGTAGAATCCTACCTTGGGCATTGCCTCACGTGCCTTCTCATATTTGTCCCTATACGAGCCCATTACGACTTTAGTTTTAAGCTGTAAAAATGTGTTAAGATGGATCAATGTAAAGCCTTAATGTTATTTTGATATTTATTTTACTGATAGACATTATCTATTATAGCGTATACTATTATATGTAAATAGTTTAACGGATCGTTAAGAGTTGGAAAATCCCGTAACGTCTCTTAAGTTATTGCACTCATATTTGTGATATTAATTTGACTTACATAAGGGTATTTTAGTCCTGACTCGAGTATTTTGTCTTTTCATTACGCTCGGGTTAGTCCTGAGTTTTTTCAGCAGATTAAAGACTATTCTCTGGAGGACGAAGATGGAGTTTTGGTATATCACTATTATTATTATCCCCTGCATCATGCTATTCTTCTATATTGATTATTTATCCCTGATGTATATATATAACTCTGATAATTGTGTGTAGATTAAAATCAAATGTATCTTAAGTAATGTCATGAATTATTTATTTGATTATTATATTTTGTCATTTCCGCTGTGAGATTCTGTATTTTGTTTAACCCCATTGATTATCTATGTTCCAGATTGTTAAGTCGGACATGTATGGATTATTGTCGATTTAAACCATCCGAAATGTGGGTCGTCACACCCATAGTGGAACATATTGTGTTTATCATCTAGATCACTCTAGTATTACTTTGCATGCTTCTCACTTTCATTGTTGGACACAATTGGAATATGTTGGATGAATGACTTTAGGTTATATACTTTGCTTGTGGTCTTCATACTTCAGATTGCAAATGAATTGATGTTCTTATTAAATACAACATGCATTGAGATGAATAACTTTCCTTTGCTATCCAGGCATTCTGATTTCTAGCATATCCTAAGAAGGAGCATGGTGTAAACCTGAAATATAATTTATGTTAGCACCCAAGGTTTTTTAAATTCTAATAATCTGGTCTTACATTATGTAGTACTTCCATTGGACTTTTGCCTTCTAAAACTTTAGTGGGAAATCTATTAATCAAGTAAACTGCAATTGCAAATGCATCTAGCCAAAATTTCAATGGAAATGCTTGTGCTAGTAAATTAGGGCTAGTTTCTACTATCCATATGTCTTTTCTCTCAACTAAATCATTAGTTTAGAGCTAGATGGACATGTCATTCTGTTCACTATCCCTTTCTCTTGAAAGAAATTTTTGAGTGGCTTATACTCTATGTCCCAAATCAGTTTGTATTACCTTTATCGGCCGATTCATTTGGTTCTCTATTCGATTAATGAAATGAGTAACTACATTATAAGTTTCAAATTTTGATTTCAGAAAGTATATCCATGTATGCTTGGAATACGCATTATATTTGAATCCATAATCAGAGTTTATCGGTGTTGGGTCCCACAAGTCAGTTCCAACAAGTTGCAGTGGCTTGGTGTATTTAGTTTATGATTCTGGGAATGTCAACTTATGACTTTTTCCCATTTGAGAGTAAGTGCAAACATAGTGTAAAGGTATGTGTTTAACAGTATTATTATTATCGTTTAATATCCTCTTTACAACACTTACACTAGGATGCCATAATTTATAATGCCATGCATAGAATGGACTCCTAGTAGATTCTGTTATACATGATTTTGCTATATTGCACTACTTTCCTAGATTGCTTGAGTGGTTAACATTTGATAAGTTGAGTCAATATGGTCCACTGTGTGTATCACCCTGCAATAATTTTTTTTACTCTGCGTATCCTTAACTAGAAAATGATTTGGGTAGAATTCAAAAAATTACATCATTGTCTTATGCAAATTGTGATAAACTAATTAAGTTTTTCCTAATTCTAGGGACCTTAATAGTTATTAAGATGCATAATTCTTTGATCTCTAATTTGTGCATTTCAGGTATGCATGAAGTTAATGCAAGTGCCATTACACACACAAATAGAATGTTACCTCTAAACTTCTTGTTGCCTAAGTTCAGATTTTGTAGATTGTTGTGAAATAGTCAATTGCACCCGAATCTAGCTACCAAACTTTAACTTTCCTCTGGTCTTGCTACATCACCCATATTCAAGTTAGGTGTCTTTGGTTCATCTTTTGTGTTTCTTGATTCCTACTGCATACTTGCTAAATTTGCATTCATTCTTTCATTTCTTTGACCACCTGTGTTCTGAGATGCATTGTAGCTTGAATCAAATTTAAAGTAGACTAGCTGCGAGTGCTAGTTTTCCATATATTTGACATTTTGTTCTGCTGTTATTCCACGGGCCTCCTCTTCCTCTGTATTTGCCTGATTGGTTTCTTATGAAATTTTGATTTCTAATGTCATTCTTATTGTTGAAATTTCTTTCTTGGTTTATGTTTCTTGAATTTGAAGCATAATTGATTGAGAGATCTATACCTTATGAATTTTTCTACTCTATTCTTCCTTCAGAAGCGAGAAGAGTGGCATGTACATGTTAAAGTGTTTATATAGCTTCTCATGATGTGATAACTGCAACAACTTCGTATTCTTCGCTCAAACCATTCATAATACTCAGTATATGTTCTATGTTAGATACTTTGTGACTAGCAGATTCAAAAAGGTCACAATATGTTTTCATTTTATAAGATATTCTCTTATTGATAAGTTGTCTTTTCTGTGATTTTGCATTTTCCTTTTGCAATGCATGTCGATAATTGAGAATTAAAAATATATTCTATTGTTGATCAAATCTCTTGAGCAGTTTTGCACCCTACTATTTATGGTTAAAGATTGACACTTATTGATGGTAATAATCAGACACTCAATAGGCTGTCTTGTCTTATGTAAGTGATGTATTCTTTGGTTCTAATCAACTTTCCTTCGCCGCCTACAGTGTATCTCTCTAGAATGGTTTCAGTTCTAAGAATGTGATCCTCTAATCCATAGCCTCATGATTGTCTCAACACGAAACTTCCGTAGTAGATAGTTGCCTTCATCCAGTTGAATGGTGATAAGTTGGATTTGGGATTTAATGAGGGAATTTAATGGATCTTCTACTAGATTTTTAAGTGGTGTTGGATCTTGGCTATGGTGGAGAATAGTGTGAGGGCTGGTTCTCATCTCCTTATGTCATTGGTTGTTGGATATGACGTGAGGCTGATCAAGAATTGAGGAAGAACTATAGGAACTAACGGTCAATGATGATATTGATGTGAAACTCAAGAGTGTTTACACATTTTGATGGCCAAAGGTGGTGCAACCAAGAGTGGAGGTGATGACAGAAGTATGATTCACTTTCTGACAAGGCACTACTTCAAGAACTTAGTTCTTGACTATGGTTATTAGGTATACATGAAAATACAGCTTTCCTGATGATGAGATTCTATCTGATTGGACAGAGATTCAACCAACTCCAAATGATGACTAATTTCCAATGGAGTTTGGGTAAGGCACAAACATCTGATGGCCTTTAGGCACTGAAGCTCTAATACCAAGTTAATATTCCGAATGGACTCAATGCGGATTGTAAGCAAGAAGAAGAATGAAGTAAATTGTATATTCTTTTTATTTCAGAAAAGATAATGTTGCAGCCGCATGTACATTACTTTATATAGTGTAAGCCTATTGACCAAGTCTCTTGTACAGCTGCATGATTGAAGATAATATTACATAATTTTCCTTTACAATACATTATATGTTAAGACTTAGTCTTCTGCAATAGTTTATTACGTTTTTAGTGAAAAAAACCTGTTGAAATATTAACTTAATTTTGGATCTTTATTTTTATCTTAATTATGTAATATAATTATAACAAGCCCAAATCTTAAAAATATATTCTAGAGAAGTCTTATCTAAGAATCCCTTTCTAGATAAGTCTTTAGAATTGTGTAGAAACAAAGATAGGATTTAGTAATATGGACAAAATTCTATAAGTTAATTATAACATTTATATTGAAGTTGTGTTGGAAAAATTCTAACCATTGTTTGGATGATGCCATTAGTATAAATAAGGGTGAAGTCTTTGTGTTTATATCAAATAGAAAAGAAAAAAATTTATAATAAAAAGACTCTTACATATATTCTCTTAGTATTTCTCATAAAATATTTATTAAAGTGGTATCAGAGCTTAAAGATCATCCTAAAAAGATGACGAATAGTGGCATTCCCTTCCAATTATCAGTGCTCATCAAGATCAACTATGACAATTGGAGCTTAAGGCTGATGGCTCTACCTGGAGCACATGATGCCATGACAGAGTCGAGAAAGGCTACACTGAATAAGAAAATGAAGGTAATCTATCTCAAACTAAAAGTCATAGTTTAAGAGACTAAGGAAGAGAGGCACAAAGACTCTTCATTTAAACTATCAAGGATTTGATGAAGATGCTTTTCAGATGGTTTCAAGAGCAAAGTCTACCAAAAAAGCATGGAAGAAGCTTCGAATATCTTACAAGTGAGCCGATAAAGTCAAAAAAATACGTCTTTAAACAACTTTAAGAAGAGAGCTTGAAATTTTGCATATGAACTTGTCTTACTACAAGAAATATTGCTAATAACAACGTCGGTACATCGTTTCAATGTTATATGTCGTGGTTTATCTAAATTGCATAATAAAAAATTTTAGAGAAACATGTTACGAACGAAAATTTATAAAGTGGGATCAAAAAAAATTAGTTGTTGTCACTTTTTTATTTCTCCACACGTTTCATTTTCTTCATCTTCTCCCCACGGTTAAAAAACAAAAACTAAGTTCTCATCTCTCCTCTATTCTTCAAATTCACCACCAAAAAATCCGATGGTGAACTCTATAGGGACATCACACGATCTTGTTCTCAAACCCACGACCTTGTTCTCAAACCCTAACCCTAATTTAAAAGCTATTGCGTGCACATCTACCTCCAAATTATCCACTGTTGCAGCCAAATTATCATAATTTGCTTCCTAATCCAATAACTTCTTCCTTATTTCTCTTCATAGCACGAAATGTGACTAAGGAAGAAGATACAGAAGATGAGCAAGAAAAATAATTTGGTTAAAGACATTAATTGCTAAAGTTATGGAAAAAATAAAGAAGCTGAAATCTAAAGGAGCTGAGGTGAATTCAAACTCCACAACAGTGCCTTTTTCATTCTTAGGTGAACAATTTATGAACTTAAGCACGTATATAATGAAGTTAATTTACTAGCCATATCGTCTTGTTTGGTTATATGGTACTATCAGATATGTTGGGCGGATGATATGCATTCTATAGATATCTGGAAAATAGATCTATGTACAAGATTGTTTTGAATTTTTATTTTTTATGTCCAGTTTATTTTGATATCCACAACATTAGCACACCCAAGATATAAACACTGCATTTCATTCCAATATGCACATGTGCCAGCATATGAGTTAGTATCATGAGAAATTTAAACGTAATTCCATTTATAATACACCAACGAAAATTTTAACCATTTTGTTACGTACTATTCTATTTAGACTTAGCATTGACATATGGTCTTAGATTTTAGTTTTTTTTAATTTTATAATATTTCTTACCTATATAGTTCTTAAGACCATTTTTCGAATTTAAACAACTTGGCTTTGCAAAGATTTAAGTTTTTACCAGTTACCTATGCCAGTTATTGCTTAAATCAATTGCTATAATATATATCTACTAAGTACTACCTATGCTACTAAATACGTATAATATTCCATTTGATAGGTCCTATACTTCACAACTTACAACCATGTGATTTATTCATCTTTAGTATCTAAATGCTACTATCAATTCTTATAATTTTAATGTTGAAGAGGCCATGATGTGGTTGCTTTCTCACATGGATTATCTAAGTATGTTATTATGGTTCGCATGCATATCTTTGAAGGAAATTTGTGATTATCTAAATGGAAGCTAGTGAATATATTCAATCACACTTTAGTTCATTCTGAAGTTTGAGTAAGATAATATTTCCATCTGATTTTGTTTGTGTCTTGTGAATCAGTATAGAAATCACTAGGTCGGTATTCGCCTATCTAATATTCATTCCACGCTGATAAGCATATTATCACACTTAAAATAACCTATATGTTGCATAACACGGGTATTGTAATTTTATATATTCATTATTTTAGGTTAAAATATTTTATTAGTAAAGTTGCAAAGCAAAATAAGATAGTTTTTATTTTCCAATTCAAATTTAGAAAGCATTT
This sequence comes from Allium cepa, assembly GCA_030765085.1. Classification (NCBI taxonomy): domain Eukaryota; kingdom Viridiplantae; phylum Streptophyta; class Magnoliopsida; order Asparagales; family Amaryllidaceae; genus Allium; species Allium cepa. The sequence goes on along the minus strand of CM060928.1, from coordinate 301,739,118 downwards.
TATTTTTATTAATTCAAAAGCAATCATTTGCGCACTTTGCATAACAAAGGTTTGTCTTCAAGTTATACATTATCAGTCAAATAATATAGTAATTATTTTTAGGTTATTTAACTCAAATTCAAATAACATGGTATTTTAGAGAATATTCACAATATCCCATGCATCTAAGTGAATATCTCTTTCCATTTTTTAACTTCCACTCAATTGTCTTTAGGCTGTACATTATCAATGATTTAGTTCTAAGTTAGTCAAGGGGTTTTTGAGCAAGGTGGCAATGAAGAAAATTTTGTGCTCAAAAAAGATATGGTAATATTTCTTTTAAAATATTTTAGTCTAGCTTAGACTTTTCATTTTCATTAGTATAGTTCATTTTGAATTTTTGAAGAAACATTTTTTCCTCCCAGATGTAACCATCACACAATTAGCTTCAAACCGTTAGCATATATCCTTGCTTCGACTTCTTCATTAGCATGCCCAGCCTGCAAACTCATTAGCACACGCATCTTCAATTCGTATTCCAGAATAGATTGATTACATCATCTGATTGGCTTGCTACCATTCACTTCCCTTGTTGCCTGTATTATACTAGCTGCTCCACTTCATGTCAGTTTAGTTCATCCACTTTGTGTTAACATATTTGTTGACATGATTGTTTCCTATAGATTGATTAAACAAATTTGTCAGAAACATATTTGCACCAACGAATAGAAGTGGTGCAATTTGAAAAGTAGTTGGTAATGATATGTTTGCACCCAAATGTTTGTACTATGTCAACTTATCCGCTCAAATAGAAGTGAATGCACAACAATATGTCAACAATCATATATGCACCAAAATTGGACTCATATTTTCTCACGTAAGGGGAATATGGATTCAACTAGTATACCCATACTAAGAAATTTGAATCTACTTAGCAAGTCACTGTTAAAGAACTCTCCACTTCATAAGTTTTTTTTTCTATGTTCTATCTCTGTTTCATGTCTTGTTGTGCCGTGGGTCCTTCACCAAAGTGTATTGAGAGGTCAGTTGGATGTATATGCGTTTGATTGAGTGCTTGTTAGGAGTTTTTCCCAATAATTTGGCACTGTCTTCTGACTTGATGTATCCCTATTTGCTAACCGTTGATACTTGACTGTTGTTATATTAATGTCTATTTTATAACAATTATTTATAGAATAAAATATAATACAGTATTATGTTAATAATGAGGTGAAGCCTTGGCGCAACGGTTAGGTCACTCGCATGGTGATCTGGGTGTCTGATGCAGCCCAGACTGATATTCCAAATCAGGATTTGAAGCTGAAACAAGTTAACGACTCAGCTAAGTCACATGAATGAGTTAGAGGAGTGAAAAGGCGGGGAAAGGATGATGCAACGCATCAGGTTTGCAATCTTATGATGGCCGGCGACCCAACTAATGTCGCGAACGACCCAGTGATGCTGCGCAAACTACTTATTCCTTACGTCGCCAGGGCTTAGGTCGTTCAAGAGTAGGTCGCGAACGACCTAACTCGCAACCCAGAATGAAGTAGTTGATTTTTTTAAGCCGCTTTGAAGTCTTAAGTCGCTACTGAAGCTTGTGGATAAGTCGTTTACTCACTAAGTCGTTCAAACTTAGGTCGCGTGAGTCTTAAGTCGAGTTGTTTAGGTCGTTGACGCAGCGGATTAATCAAACAAAACTTCAATCGATGGATTGTAGCAATCGGTGAGTTGAAGATACCAAAAATGCCCAAGTTCGTTGATCCAAAGATACCGAACTCTAGCTATCTCAAACACGTTGATAGCGCACTATACCGTGTTTCAAGATCTACGATTCTTCGCACGTTGATCTAGCGCACTAGATTCCGTGAATCGGCTTCTACGATCGTTGAATCGAGCGCACTCGATTAACCGAAAGAGGAGATAGGAGATTACACTCAACTACCAATTGGTATGAAAGCACAAAGCTAACAAAAGAGAAATTTTATTCAAAATCAATCAACAAAAAGTTACAACACACCCCCTATTTATAGCTTTTTACAACCCACACGACTCAGCCATTTTACAACACTTAGGTCGGCCACGACCTAACACTTAGGTCGGCCACGACCTTAAAAATCAAACCCTTCACAAGACTCAACACATTACAACACCACCGACCTACCATAGGTCGTTAACGACCTATAACAAACATTCCCGGTTTAACTCGTTTAACGACTTAGCAAATAGAATACAACACAATACAGGCCTCACGCGACCTAACATATATACCAACCGACTCAAACAACGCGACTCAACTTAGGTCGTTGACGACCTAAGAAAATCCAGCGACTCACAAGTTCACATATTTATAACCACAGCACCTATTCATGACATACGACCTAAACTTCACGCGGCCTTGCCTCGGAGCGACCTATCTTCTTCGAGACAACTTAAGTAACCTCGGCATCAGGAACTGGAACGATATAAGCAATGCAGCGACCTAAAACGATCCTTCATGAACGACTTAAAGAAGTGGCATGTGAGTTAGGTCGTTCACGACCTAAAGAAGCGGCATGTGAGTTAGGTCGTTTGCGACCTAAAGAATTGTATCTCTTCTTCATGCGACCTAACTATTTGAACGACTTAACATCAGCGACTTATCTTCCACGACTTAAGGATGTGCGACCTATCATAGGTCGTAACTCGTCAATGCAGCTGGAGTGACTTATGACTATCTCGATAACTCGTATCCCATTAGGTCGCAACCGACCTAAAGCTTGATGCCCTGAATCCTGTAGCTCGTTAACTCGGCACATATGCAACACATTAGATCGTTGCCGACCTAAGAGCTTAGGTCGTGACTTGTTAGCTCGGCAACAGTCTCCTTCTGATATCCAGTTAGCTTGGAAGCGACTCAATCCTTCTTTACCAACACGTCTGACTTCCTCCTATAACTTCTTAGGTCGGAAACGACTTAAGCTTTTATTGACTCGTGTATGACTCATCAAACTCAAACACCTCAAACTCCCATTGAGTCGTAACCCTGTCCCTTTAGCTTTGTTAAGTCGTAGCTCCTTTTCCTTAACTCGTCCATTCTTCCTTTTGTTGAGTCGCACACGACTTATACTTAACTCATGATCACGGTTAGTTCGTAGCTCGCTTAAGCAACCTAAGGTCTCATGATGCTGGCCTGCATCATCTTCCCCTGGTTGGAAGAAATTCGTCCTCGAATTTACAAACTTTCTTCTTCGAGACGCTGTCTTCCATTCATTATCTGGTTTGATGTGACACTGGTGATACCCACTCTTGAGATTAATCTTGTCTTGACCCTTTGACGATATGGTTCGAAATAAAGAATGCCTAGAATAAAACAAACGTGGCATCAGACAGGCGGCATAAGGAAGTGATCTGAGGGAGATGACGTAAGAAAAAGTGTGGGATAAACTAAGCACTAGATGCCAGATCCACTTCATGTAGCACAGGACTTCATAAAAATAGTGTCGTATATCATATTGCTTCTGCCAATAGGAAGACGTGATATAGAACCAAAACTTATCCAAAATGTGAGACGATATAAGGAAATTTAAAATCATAGAACGAATTAGGAAATCTCGTCCTAAGAAGTGTGAGGATTCATGCTCAGATTCTTGTCTTTCCGTATATTGTTCAGAGATGTTATCATCTAGCATCTGTCCTTGAAGTGTTGTATCAAATTCTCCTGACTGAAATGAACTCCCGCTCGCTTCTCCTTCAACATAGTTATTTTCATAAGATGGTTCCAAGCAATTGACACTGGCAATGTTTGCAGGGTGGACATCATCAGACGACTTCAACTGGCAATCATTCTCTTCCTCCTGTCGTATCAACTCTTCCTGTTCTTTCAGACTCACAAGATCATACGATACTGGCAGTAAAATAGCATCTGGTAGGAGTTCAGTATGAGGTTGAATGTCCTGGAGTGATGGTAACTCTTCGGATAATGCCTCAGAATATTCGACTTCAGACTCTTCGAATTCTGATCCAACTTCCTCGAAATCATCAATATCTTCACTCGCTCCTTGCTCGGTCAACACAAGCAATTCATTTCTCATTTCCTCATACTCTTCCAATATTACAGGATTGGTTTCTCCAAGCAGTTCCTCAAACATCTCATCTCCACATTCTTCACATATTTCGAATGCTTCATCCTCCTCAGGGTTCTCAACATCAAAATCGTTTTCGGATTCAATCAACATTGACAACTCCTCATCATCTTCCATTTCATCGACGAACTCTCTTAAAGATAATAAACAATCTGATTCTGCCTTTTCTTCCATTTCACTTTCATTTTGCCCAGGCTCCTCGAAAACCACGGAATTAATACTTGGCTGGTTCTCATCCATAAGCTCAGGTGTCAAACAAAAATCCTCCATCAACAAATGAATTCCCTCAACTCCTAACACAATTTCTTCTTCTTCATTATCAAACTTTAGTGGTAAGGCTGCGAATGATTCTGTAGGACCAACCTCTTCTAGCTCTTCCAACATTGGTTCAACTTCCTCCGGAAATTGAAGTTCTTCTCTTGCCTCATACATAACCAATGTTTCAGCAGTACCTTCCGATTCTTCAACACTCTCGCTGAATGATATTGGACTAGTCTGTTCCTCTTCTTCTTCTGTCCCGCTGTCAGTAGAATCATCCACTTCCTCACTTTCACATTCTTCTATAACAAAGGGTTTCTTCTGGGACTTTGTACTTTTAAAACTTCGATGGTTAGACTCCTGATAATGATAGCGCTTAACTTGGTCATCAACATTCGTCGTAATGATTCTGTGTGCAACTGGTTCGTTGATTCTTTTGGAAATTTCTCCACTGTAAGGAACGCCATCAAACTGATTACTGGGTCTTATAACCATACCCTTCCCTTGACTACCTGGATTCCTCTTCTGCAACTGTTGGTTAACACGAGATTGATAATTGTAGGGTAAGAAATTTGCTTTCATCATCCTTTTCATCTTATCCCACTTGACAACTTTAGATTTCTTCATTCTCTCTCTGGTTGATTTAGTTTGTTGCCACCAGTCCATAGCTCTACCTCTCAAGCTTGCAACAACTAACTTAACTTGGCGATCTTCAGGAATATCATGGAGTTCAAACATTCTTTCAACCTTTGACAACCAATCAAGGAATTCCTCTGCTTGTAACCCACCTCGGAATTCTGGAATTTCTGTATCCTTCCTAGATTCCTGAAATCGAAAATGAACACTATCACCATAACGATCTTCTTCAAATTTAGATGAGCTTCGATATCGATTCTGAACATTGCTTCTGCTATGAACATGCTCATCCTTTCTACTTCCTCTTTCATAATCACGATGATCTCTCCTCATCGAAACTGATGATTCTCTTCTGTCACGACTAGATGATGGTAACACCCTCCTCGCTTCCGTAACCAATGGCGAAACTCGGTTTCCTCCATGGTCCGAGATTGGCGACCTTCTGCTTTGACTTGTATTCAAATCCATCATCAATTTCTCCAATCTACCAAAACTTTCATCGAACTTCTCATGCATACGTTGCTCCATTTGATCGGCTTCTTCTTTTCGATACAAAGTTTCAACGTTTTGATGTCGGTTAGCTCTTCTAGGTGGCATGATTGAACAACAAAATCTTCAAGTGACGGCTTCACAAGCTTCCACACAACTTCACAAGGCTCGGCCTTAAACTTCTCTTGACTCGGCCTATACCACTACACAACTTAGCTCGGCTCAAGCTCAAGTACTTCAACACAAATCAAATTCAAACAAATCTCCACTCTAGATCCAAAATGGAATGGATCGGAATCTTCAAACTTGTTGCAACTTCAAGATGAACACGATAAACTCCAAATACTTGGCTCCAAGAATTAACTTAGCTATGATTGGCTAAGTATGGCTCCGATACCAAAAATGACGCAGCGGATTAATCAAACAAAACTTCAATCGATGGATTGTAGCAATCGGTGAGTTGAAGATACCAAAAATGCCCAAGTTCGTTGATCCAAAGATACCGAACTCTAGCTATCTCAAACACGTTGATAGCGCACTATACCGTGTTTCAAGATCTACGATTCTTCGCACGTTGATCTAGCGCACTAGATTCCGTGAATCGGCTTCTACGATCGTTGAATCGAGCGCACTCGATTAACCGAAAGAGGAGATAGGAGATTACACTCAACTACCAATTGGTATGAAAGCACAAAGCTAACAAAAGAGAAATTTTATTCAAAATCAATCAACAAAAAGTTACAACACACCCCCTATTTATAGCTTTTTACAACCCACACGACTCAGCCATTTTACAACACTTAGGTCGGCCACGACCTAACACTTAGGTCGGCCACGACCTTAAAAATCAAACCCTTCACAAGACTCAACACATTACAACACCACCGACCTACCATAGGTCGTTAACGACCTATAACAAACATTCCCGGTTTAACTCGTTTAACGACTTAGCAAATAGAATACAACACAATACAGGCCTCACGCGACCTAACATATATACCAACCGACTCAAACAACGCGACTCAACTTAGGTCGTTGACGACCTAAGAAAATCCAGCGACTCACAAGTTCACATATTTATAACCACAGCACCTATTCATGACATACGACCTAAACTTCACGCGGCCTTGCCTCGGAGCGACCTATCTTCTTCGAGACAACTTAAGTAACCTCGGCATCAGGAACTGGAACGATATAAGCAATGCAGCGACCTAAAACGATCCTTCATGAACGACTTAAAGAAGTGGCATGTGAGTTAGGTCGTTCACGACCTAAAGAAGCGGCATGTGAGTTAGGTCGTTTGCGACCTAAAGAATTGTATCTCTTCTTCATGCGACCTAACTATTTGAACGACTTAACATCAGCGACTTATCTTCCACGACTTAAGGATGTGCGACCTATCATAGGTCGTAACTCGTCAATGCAGCTGGAGTGACTTATGACTATCTCGATAACTCGTATCCCATTAGGTCGCAACCGACCTAAAGCTTGATGCCCTGAATCCTGTAGCTCGTTAACTCGGCACATATGCAACACATTAGATCGTTGCCGACCTAAGAGCTTAGGTCGTGACTTGTTAGCTCGGCAACAGTCTCCTTCTGATATCCAGTTAGCTTGGAAGCGACTCAATCCTTCTTTACCAACACGTCTGACTTCCTCCTATAACTTCTTAGGTCGGAAACGACTTAAGCTTTTATTGACTCGTGTATGACTCATCAAACTCAAACACCTCAAACTCCCATTGAGTCGTAACCCTGTCCCTTTAGCTTTGTTAAGTCGTAGCTCCTTTTCCTTAACTCGTCCATTCTTCCTTTTGTTGAGTCGCACACGACTTATACTTAACTCATGATCACGGTTAGTTCGTAGCTCGCTTAAGCAACCTAAGGTCTCATGATGCTGGCCTGCATCAGTCGTTATGTGTTGTGTTGTTATGTCGTGTGCTCTTTATGCGTTGTATTTGATAACTCGTGCTGTACATATGTTAAGTCGCTTGTTGTAAGGTCGAGTGATGTTTTTCTGTTAACTCGTAGATCATTGTGGATTAGGTCGGCATGTTGTGTTAGGTCGAAAACGACCTAAGTTGGGTCGTGTTGAGTCGTGTATTGTTTGAGTTGTAACCCTATAAATAGGGATGTGTGGGTCATTTGTAGGTGGTTGATTTTTTGAATGAAACTTTGTTTGAGTGCTTTGCGCCTCTTTTGAAATTGGTAGTTGAGTGTTATCTCCTATCTCCACCTTCGGCATTCGAGTGCGCTCAAATCAACGATTGTTGAAGCAAATTCACAGAATCAAGTGCGCTTGATCAACGTTCGAACAATTGTAGATCTTCTCTCACGGTATCGTGCGCGATCAACGTGTCGAAGATAGCTAGAATTCGATATCTTTCGAGATCAACGAATTTGGGCATTTGGGTATTTTCAATTCATAGATTTATTTTGCTTCATCTAATCGTTTCATCGATTAGTTTGACACGAAATATTCATTTCGTCATCATCGTATTATTTCCACTGCATCATTTTGGTATCAGAGCTAGACTTAGCCAATCATAGCTAAGCCGAGCCTATTGGAAGAAGATTTGAAGTATTAAAGTATTGGAGATTGTTGTTAAGTGTTGAAGTTTTGAATCAAGCCGAGTTGAAGTTTTAGTGCAGGCCGAGAATAAGTGACCAAGGCCGAGCCGAGTCAAGTTTGCTTGGGCGAGTTTGTTCAAGATTGTTGCTGTTTAAGATAATCATGCCACCGAGAAGAGCTAATCGTCATCAAAATGTTGAAGCGTTGTATAGAAGAGAAGAAGCCGAGCAAATGGAACAACCATTAATGAAAAGTTTGATGAAGGTATTGGGAAGTTAGAGAAACTGATGATTGATATGAATCAAGGTCAAAGAAGAAGGTCACCAGTCTCGAACCATGGAGGAAATAGAGTTTCGCCATCGGTTACGGAAGCGAGGAGGGTGTCGCCGCAATCTTACCGAGATAGAAGGGAAATTTCAGTTTCATTGAGACGAGAACATCATGAGTATAGAAATGAAGAGAGAAAAACTCCACGGGAGTATGAACATGAACCATATCGTGATGATGAAAGACATAGTCGAAGAGATATGCGGGATCATAGAGATGTTGATGGTCGAGATTGATATCGAAGTACACTTGATTATGATGAAGATGGTGATAGATGTAGTGTTCATTATCGAGATCGAGACCAAGTGCGAAATCAATATCGAGATGTTGAAGATGATCGTAAATGGGAGTCGGGTATGAAAACAGAAATTCCAGAATTCAAGGGTGGAATGGTAGCTGAAGAATTTCTTGATTGGTTATCTGATGTTGAAGAAATTTTTGACTTCAAAGAAGTTCCTGAGCATCGCAGAGTTAAGTTAGTTGCTACTCGTTTGAGAGGGAGAGCTATGGCATGGTGGCAGCAAACTAAACTTACACAGGAGAGAATGGGGAAGTCAAAGATTGAGTCATGGGAGAAGATGAAAAAGTTGATGAGAGCTACTTTCTTGCCTTATAATTATCAATCTCTTATGTATCAGCGATTGCAGAACTTGAGACAGGGAACAAAGTCAGTGAGTGATTATGCGGATGAATTTTATCAAATGATTGCCAGAAATGATATCATGGAGATAGAGGAACAGTTGACTGCTAGGTTTGTTGGAGGGTTGAGAATGCAGATCCAGGATATGGTGAATATGTTTGATCCGAAATCTGTCGCTGAAGCACTTCAGAAAGCACTTGCTTGGGAGAAGCAGGGAAGACGAGGAGGTGGTGTATTTTCAAGTTACAATACTCAGAACAAGGGTGCTTGTGGGAGTTCCAATGTTTCTAAAACTGTCAGTAAACCAGTTGTGAATGAGGTTGTGAAGCCAAAGGTCAACAACAGTTTCAAATGTTATAATTGCCAGGAAGTGGGTCACAAGAGCAATGAATGTCTGAAGCCTAAGAAACGAGCTATGATTGCTGAAGTGGAAGATGAGGATGTTGGTGAAGGTTATTCTAGTCCAGTTGAGGGGGATGAACAGGACATCGCGTCGGAAGATGAAGGATGTAATCTAATGATGAGGAGATCTTGTTTGACACCAAAGCAAGATAATGAGGCTAGTTGGTTGAGGAGTAATATCTTTCAGTCGACATGCACTATACTGGAGAAGGTTTGTAAATTTGTGATTGACGCGGGAAGTTATGACGATATCATTTCTACCAAAGCTGTGAGAAAGCTGAAGTTGAAGATGGGGAAGCATCTAAATCCTTACAAGTTAGCGTGGTTAAGGAAAGGAGGAGAGGTGAAGGTGGATAGGCGAGTTCATGTTCCATTTTCTATTGGGAAGAAGCATAAAGATGAGATCTGGTGTGATGTGGTGGAGATGGATGTTTGTCACTTGCTTTTGGGAAGACTATGGCAGTATGACCGAGCAGTGCAGCATGATGGTCGAACCAATAGCTACAGTTTTATGTTTGAGGGTACTAAGATCATTTTAGTTTCGAAGAAGCGACAGCAAGGAGAGAGCAAGTCAGAAGAGATCGAGGAGCTAAAGACTATGTTGACTTTGAAGGAGTTTATTGAAGAAGTAGAGGAGAGTCCAGAAGTATTCTTGTTGATTGGACATGAAGCTAGGGAATCTGTTGAAGTTCCAGAAGCGTAAAGCCAGTATTGGAGGAATTTGAAGACGTGTTTCCTAAAGAGTTGCCAAAGGAGCTACCACCGTTGAGGGACATTCAACATCAGATAGATCTTGTTCCAGGAGTTGTGTTACCTCACAGGCCACATTACAGGATGATTCCTAAGGAGCATGAGGAACTGAGAAGGCAGGTGGAGGAGTTGTTAGAAAAGGGGCGTGTTCAGGAGAGCTTGAGTCCTTGTGCAGTGCCAGCCTTATTGGTGCCGAAGAAGGATGGGACTTGGCGGATGTGTACGGACAGTAGGGCTCTAAACAAGATCACCGTGAGATACAGATTTCCTATGCCGAGGTTCGATGATTTGATCGATCAGTTGAGTGGAGCTGTTGTGTTCTCAAAGATTGACTTGAAGAGTGGATACCATCAGATTCGTATTAGACTGGGTGATGAGTGGAAGACTGCTTTTAAAACTAGAGAAGGTCTATACGAATGGCTGGTTATGCCGTTTGGCTTGTCAAATGCTCCTGGTACTTTTATGAGAGTGATGAACCAGATTTTCAGACCATTTATGGGGAAATTCGTCGTAGTTTACTTTGACGATATTTTGATCTATAGTGGGAGTATGGAAGAGCATATCCAGCATTTACAAGAAGTGCTGTTTATTCTACGACAGGATTAATTTTATGCTGCAACGAAGAAGTGTGTGTTCATGACGTCCAGTGTTTTGTTTTCGGGATATGTTCTGTCAAAGGAGGGTATTCAAGTGGATGAAAGCAAAGTGGAAGCTGTCAGGAGTTGGCCACAACCCAAGACAATTACTGAAGTAAGGAGCTTTCATGGGTTGGTATCTTTTTATCGAAGATTCATTCCACATTTTAGCAGTGTGATGGCACCTGTAACCGATTGCATGAAAGGAAAGAAGTTCGTGTGGACAGAGGAAGCAGAGTTAGCTTTTGAGAAGATCAAGACACTTTTGACGACAACACTAATTCTAGTTTTGCCGGATTTTCAGATATTGTTCAAGTTACACACTGATGCTTCAAAGGTTGGGATTGGTGGAGTATTGAGTCAGAAGGGAAGACCAGTTGCTTATTTCAGTGAGAAATTGTCTGGAGCCAAGTTGAGATATATCACTTATGACGTGGAATTTTACGCGATTGTTCAAGCTGTGAAGCACTGGAGACATTATCTGTTTCAGAAGGAGTTTGTTCTTTATACGGATCACGAAGCTTTGAAATATTTGCAAGGGGAGGACAAAATTTCAGCTAGACACGCTTCGTGGGTCGCGTATCTACAATAGTTTACTGTTGTAAAGCACAAATCAGAGGTGACGAATCGTGTAGCTGATGCTTTGAGCAGGAGGAATCATTTGTTGACAACGATGAAGGTTTAAGTGACAGGATTTGAACTATTTCCAGAGTTGTTTGAAGAAGATCCTTACTTTACGAAGATTGTTGAAAAAGGCCAAGGATGGGAGTACTGATGAGTAGTAGATGGATTCTTATTCAAGGGGAATCGATTATGCGTACCAGATTGTAGCTTGAGAATGAAAATTATAAAAGAGTTGCATGAAGAAGGACATGTTGGACGAGATTGCACATTGCAGTTGATTTCTCAGTCTTACTATTGGCCCTCGATGAGACGGGAAGTTGAAAAGTTTGTGCGTAGATGTCATGTTTGTCAGATTTCGAAAGGGACAGCTACAAATGCGGGATTGTATATGCCTTTACATGTTCCTACAAAACCATGGGTAGATGTAAGCATGGTTTTCGTGTTGGGCTTGCCGAGGACTCAACGGGGAAATGACTCTATATATGTTGTGGTGGACCGTTTCTCGAAGATGGTACATTTTGTTTCTTGTAAAAAGACGACAGATGCAGTCCATGTCGCACAGTTGTTCTTTACAGAAATCTATCGCTTGCATGGTTTATCAGAATCTATAGTTTCAGACAGGGACACCAGATTTTTGAGTCATTTTTGGCTGAGTTTGTGGAAGATGGTGGGAACAAAGCTGAATTTCAGTAGTGCTTATCATCCACAGTCGGATGGACAAACCGAGATTGTGAACAGATCGCTGAGAAATTTATTGCGGTGTCTTGTGAAGGATAATCTGAAGAGCTGGGATGTGAAGTTATGTCAGGCAGAGTTTGCTCATAATCATGCTATCAACCGTAGTACGGTTTCAGTCCGTTTCAGATTGTATATTCAAGCTTGCCAAAAGGGCTGTTGGATTTAACGATAGTGCCACAACCGAAGGGGACAGTTAAGCGGGCTGCTGATTTTGTTGATGAGTTGACAGAATGCCATAGAATCGTTCAGGAACGATTAGAGAAGACGAATGAGAAGTATAAACGATCTGCGGATCTGAAGCGAAGAAGTGCTGAAATTAATGAAGGAGATTTATTATATGTTGTACTAACGAAGGATCGTTATCCAGTTGGAGCATACAATAAACTTAAAGCTCGAAAGATTGGTCCTGTAAAGATTGTGAAACGGATCAATGAAAACGCTTATAGGTTGAAGCTGCCGGAGGATGTGTACACTTCTGACGTGTTTAATATTAAACATCTTATACCTTATTATGGAGATGAACTGACCAATGGGGAAGGACTTTTAAATTCGAGGACGAATTTTTCCCAACCAGGGGAGGATGATGCAGCCCAGACTGATATTCCAAATCAGGATTTGAAGCTGAAACAAGTTAACGACTCAGCTAAGTCGCATGAACGAGTTAGAGGGGTGAAAAGGCGGGGAAAGGATGATGCAACACATCAGGTTTGCAATCTTATGATGGCCGGCAACCCAACTAATGTCGCGAACGACCTAGTGATGCTGCGCAAACTACTTATTCCTTAGGTCGCCAGGGCTTAGGTCGTTCAAGAGTAGGTCGCGAACGACCTAACTCGCAACCCAGAATGAATCAGTTGATTTTTTTTAAGTCGCTTTGAAGTCTTAAGTCGCTACTGAAGCTTGTGGATAAGTCGCTTACTCACTAAGTCGTTTAAACTTAGGTCGCGTGAGTCTTAAGTCGAGTTGTTTAGGTCGTTATGTGTTGTGTTGTTATGTCGTGTGCTCTTTATGCGTTGTATTTGATAACTCGTGTTGTACATATGTTAAGTCGCTTGTTGTAAGGTTGAGTGATGTTTTTCTGTTAACTCATAGATCGTTGTGGATTAGGTCGGCATGTTGTGTTAGGTCGAAAACGACCTAAGTTGGGTCGTGTTGAGTCGTGTATTGTTTGAGTTGTAACCCTATAAATAGGGATGTATGGGTCATTTGTAGGTAGTTGATTTTTTGAATGAAAGTTTGTTTGAGTGCTTTGTGCCTCTTTTGAAATTGGTAGTTGAGTGTTATCTCCTATCTCCACCTTCGGCATTCGAGTGCGCTCGAATCAACGATTGTTGAAGCCAATTCATGGAATCAAATGCGCTTGATCAACGTTCGAAGAATTGTAGATCTTCTCTCACGGTATCGTGCGCGATCAACGTGTCGAAGATAGCTAGAACTCGGTATCTTTCGAGATCAATGAATTTGGGCATTTGGCTATTTTCAATCCATCGATTTATTTTGCTTCATCTAATCGTTTCATCGATTAGTTTGACACGAAATATTCATTTCGTCGTCATCGTATTATTTCCGCTGCATCAGTGTCCATGTTCGAGTCCCGGAAGCAGCCTTTTCGCGATGCGAAGGAAAGGCTGCGTACATTATCGACCTCCGCAGAGCCCGCTATCATGCGGGAACCTCGTACACTGGGTTGATGCTTCCTTGGCTATAATGGTTTTTTGGTTTTGATGGTATTTTTCTTAATGAAATGGGAATCAAAAAAGAACTTAAGGTAGAAACACTTTCAGATTTTATAAAATTCCATTGAGTAATATATATGATATGCAGCTTGATAAATCTTAAAGGTATAGTCAGAGATTTAAGGAGTTAAGATAATTAGCCCAATTCTTTTGGTTTTGTGTGCCAAATATTTTATGAACATACATAATGCTCAAATTAGTCGTGCTAAAATAGAATTAGAATAAATAAAACATTAGTGACATCTCCATTAGTTAAACCTAAAAGGCTTAGCCATGTAAAACTCTGCCATCTGACCAAACACATAATGTTGTTGTCATTAGAATAGCAGGAAGTTAGTCAACTAAGACATTATTAATGATTTATTATGATTAAATCATTATGCTTTGAAATGACTGATGGATTTTATGAATCTATTGGTAAAGAGTTTAAAGGTACAATAACATCTTTCTTATTGGAAGATATTTCAATATTTTTTATTATTGTATTAAAAATTCATCAGTCCTGTCAAAATATTTGATTTCTTATAAAAATGCACTTTATTCCTTCAAAATTATAAATAATAGGAATGCTACCAAATTTCATGTAAATCTCAATATACTAATGTTTCCCCACTCAACCATTTGACTAAACAGTTTGTTAACGTGCATCTTTAAGTGTTTCTAAAAATACTCTTAGGTTGATCTTTTCTTTGATTAAACTCTTAAGTTGATGTTATAACTTATGGTTTGTTTTTTCAAAAGAAATTGACTCCATCTTTGAACACGATACAGTGCAATGTTTCTTCAGTACACTAAAAAACAAACTTTTGCATTTAAAAGTATTTTAATATTTTAGTCATGTTGAAAAGTTTCATTTTATTTATAGACTATTTTTTTCATATTTGCTTCCTAAACCAATTTTATTATTTTAATACTGGATTTTGTAAAAAATATTCAAAGTTGAAACGATTGAAACTTTTTGGTTTAAAAACTGATAACATTAATGATTTATTTCTTTTGTTATTATATATCGAAACAATGCAACTTTTTATTGTCTTTAAATCGATTTTCTAGAGATCTTGGATTTGAACTCCAGATCAAAATAAATGCTATATTTAAAATAAGTATCACTTTCGTGCTTAGGAAAAAGACGTAACTTTCGGTAGCCTTATATTATATATTTTCCATACACCGTTATTGTATAATGAATAGTTGTATAAAATTAAATTTGTTTGTTTCTCTACATGTTTATTTATCCATATACACACGTATCTATGTATGTATGTGTGTGTGCATAGCATAGGTCAAAGTACAAGTAAGTAGTCATTCAACTTATGCAACTTTATGTTTTGCAACTCATTATACTAAATTAAATAATTAATTATCGATAATCTCCTTGCATCTTTCTCACCTTAGGTTGTTAGGTAAAAGTTCTGAGATTTATCGTCTATTTTCGATCATTTTTATCATATATTTGCTCAATGAAGCTTAATATTGAGCACACTTTACGGGTTCATGTTTCATCTGTGAAACTTATCACATAGCTTGACTAACACAATATCATTTATTAACACAATATCATTGATAAACATACCGACACAATATTATTTGATAAATTCATTGCCCTGTCTCTTTTCTTAGGCTGATTTAGATTCCAATATGTTTTCTTCTCACTGTTTTACCCCTTTTAATTATATATAGACCCCTATTTTTTCAATATTGCATGTTATATTTAGCATGTAATTGATATAACTTTTAACTATTTTACATAACTTGTGACTGGTCATTTACAGTCTATTTTATTTGCCATAATGTTTTCCAGTATTATATGTTTGCACCAGAAGTTGGTGCAAACACCCAATATGTTAAATGTAGAGAAATAAATGAAGAATTCAAAATTAAAATTTAGGAAACAAAGCAAAAACAATTATAAACAATAACAAATAGATTCACGGTGGTTCGACATTTAATCCCTATGTCCACTTTTATGAAATAACATTATTGATTACTTGAATTTCTAAGCACAAGAGGGATCGGATTGAATCACTATTGTTATAGACAGCTTGAACTAGCAGTTCAACATAATGGGAATCGATCGATATTTCTAAAAACTTGAAAGCAACTATGCAAACAACTCTAGAAACATGAAACTAGCATGGACGGGGATCAATCGTGGCGATGCATGGTGCCACATGGCAGGGAAGACCGATAGGCCCGATCGCTTCATATTGAAAATTAGACCTTGAAATTTTCTAGGTTACCTCGTCTACATCTAGAGATTCTACTGGCGAATTTTCAAGAAGATATTCATTCGTCTACGCTTATAAATATAGGGTTCATAGCTTATTTGAAGGATCTTTACGCTGTTGCTTTCTTTATACTCCATTATACTTACGTATTCCAATCTGATCTATCTTATACGCAGAAATTCAAATGATTAAAAAGCAATTTGATATAAGTTGACGTAGGCATTCAATGTCAAATCGCTATAAATTTTGTTGTTGTTTTTTACTTGTTTATTGCTTGTTCCCTCTGTTTTAATTTTCATTTTCTCATTTATTTTCTACATATAATCTATTGGGTGTTTGTGCAAACATTTTGGTGCTGGTAATTATTTACTCAAAATTGCTCTTTTCTTATTCTATATTATACTTTTTATTTACCATATTTATCGTTGTGCCAATTCAATAAAAATCCTTATTTTATGTAATTTTTTATTTCATTTTTTCTCTATAATTTATTCATATTAACAGTGGTGGGTCGCACAAATATAGTTTGATCGTAGATAAATAGATCTTTTATTTTGATCCTTTTTTATTTATGGGTTTTTTATATACTTCATTCAAATTATCGGTTTGCCAAAGCAAACATTTTGGTTCTTTTATTGAGAAATCAGTTGTCAACTTGATTGGATCTTATCGTCTACTTATTAATTTCCATATTCGCAAGATAGATCCATATTTCTACCAATAGGTTTCTGTTTCTACTTAAATTTGAAGGTGATCTAGAAGGAAGCTATTAGCCTTGGCAAGAGGAAAGACTACTACTTCCTGTACTGTTGAAGGCAATGATGATACTAGCGTCCAGCAAGTTTATCAAAATGTACAACCAGCGACTGCTAATGCCTAGAATCCAGCTGAATACATCACTAGAGGTAATGTTGAACTCCTAATTGAGGAACTGATAGACAGCCGTCAATGACTCAACCAGCAAAGCTAGGCTAACATCGATCCGATGAACCAGTTTAAAGATCAGCGTGGAAAGACAAGGAGGGAGCTTACTCCATTTTAAGATCTGAAAATTCCTTCTCACATACAACTATCGCCAAAGCAGACGCCGCAAAACGGATGCATATGCAGTCGGACATCGGAACGGGATCCGACGATCGGCCATGGTCGATCTGCACAGATTGATACCGAACACCCTTAGGAGATCGGCACTATATCCTCTAATCAAGTGGATCGGTATGTAGGTGAAAGATCTTACTCTAGAGGTTCCACGATCTACTAAGGTGCTGAAGCTTAGAAGAATGTGGTTGAACTACAGCCGAAAGATGACGATAGAACTGCTAAGAAGGAAATGGATCAAGAGCAAAAGGAGCCAAGGCAACGTGGCATTCCCCGAAGGCATGAATCGGGTCTTCACGTGAGCTGAAGCACGACTACCGGCTGGCACCAACTTTCCAAACACTAGACTTAACAACTATAGTAAGGCGGCTAGTGAAAAAAAGTTAAGGCTTGAATGATGACGATTAGGGACTCCCCAAAGGTCATACTCCATTCATCTACAACATTCTACATGTAGAATATCCATGGAAGTGTCATATGCCTATGATGCCTACCTATGTGGGGAGAACCGACTCTAGGTAGCATCTCTTGAAGTATGAATGGCATATGGCTCCGCTCAATCCATTAATGCGGTCAAGTGTACGAGTTTTCCCATTTTTCGATAAGATGTTGCGACCATGTGGTTCACCAAGCTACCACCACATTCAATCTCTTCATTTAATGAGTTAGCAAAGAAATTCTTGGAGCAGTTCTGCATGCTACAACTTGCTCCAAGGATGTAATGTCACTCTCTTGCTTAGTCTAGGCACCAAGAGAGTCGATGAAAGATTCTACGCAAAGGCATAATACTGCTATTTCAAAATTTAGTAATCCAAATGATGATGCAATTCTCATGGCACTGACGAGAGAAGTTGAGCCTAATTCTGAGTTTGGTGATTGGTTAGCGGAAAAGCCTCCTACATCGGACCATTTCTTACAAAGGCGGCTCATTTTCTGAGGAAGGAAGAGGCCAAGTAAACCAAGAAGAGAGATGTTGCAGGCCCAAGTGTTGAGGGAGTATAGAGTAATATGGTAGTAAAGCAGTCTGGTGATAGTTCTAGGAAAATTCAAATCAATGTTTAGAACAAACCGAATGAGTAGAAGAAAGGTGGTGATAGAAACCACGAATGAAGATTGGATTCTGGGAGAGGGAAGCCGAGGATCCCATCGTTTGATACATACACGCCATTGAAATGTCGTTATCAACTTCTAACACTATGCAGTAAAGGAACCACCTCCGAAGGAACTAACAAGGAAGTAGAGACAGTCCAGAAAGTATTGTAGATTGCATGGAAGTTATGGACGTACCGCGGACGAATGTCACCACCTCCATGATGTTATCGAAAAGTTAATTTGAGAGAGAAAGCTGCAATAATTTGTTAAAGTTCTACAGGATGGCGTGCGGGGACATCCGACCCCAATCGAGGACAAGCTCCACCCAGTACTAAGAATCCTCTAAGGAAAGCAACAAGATTAGTTATTGATACCACAGTTAGAGGACCACATCCGACCGATAAAAGCTGGAATGATACGGAGCATTACATGAACACTGTCGGATATATTGACATTAAATGTTGCTTGAACGCAGAGGATAGTGCTCCAGCGAATCAACAGCGAACCATGATAGATGATATCGTATTTTGGTGTAGGGATGTGGACAAGGTGGAGGCTCGTATGATTGACCATGGTAATCTCGACCATTGTTGGCACCGTCTTGGTAAAAAAAGATTTTGATTGTGGAATTTCTGTGAATATTATTTTCAAGAAGGCATATAATTGTATATTACTAGAAGCCAAAGATCTGAAACTGTGCAAAGTCCGTATTCATGGCTTTAACACAATTGCAACTGAAGCGGTAGGCTATATTGAGCTACAACTGGAATTAGGAGGCGACAACCAAAGGAGAGTGTAGCTGCTGCAGTTTTTTGTGATGGATGTAAACTCTCTGTAAAATGCTTTTCTTGGTCGATCGGCCCTTGCTGAATTCAGGGCAGCAATCGCCCATTGGTGTCTGACCCTCAAATTCTCGATAGAAAATGGTGTGGGAATTATCCATGGAGATCAGCAGGCTAGATGTGCCTGTTATATGGCTGAGTTAACAGATGCTCAGTAAAGGGAGAAAGGAAAGGATATGGAGAAGCCTCTATGCATCAAAACTAATGAAGCTTTGCAATTAGCATCCTAGCCTTGGCTCGGATGCCATAATCGGTTCTATAAAGATACATATCCGAGAGATAAAGAAGTGAAGTCCAAAGAAACCAAGCCTGCACCTACCGAGCTAATAATCAACATCATGGTTAGCCATGATGACCCATCACGTGTCTTGAAGATTGGATCACTGCTCAGTATGATGATGATAAAGGAATTAGCTAGTTTTCTTCGAGCAAACCTTGATGTGTTTGTTTGAAATTATTTTGACATGTGTGGGATCTCACTGACTATCGCAAGCCATGCATTGAACATCGACCTAAGGCATGTCCCAGTAAAATCAAAATGACATGGCATGGATATGGAGAAATTTGTTGCACTCAAACAGGAGGTGGAAATACTTAAAAATAATCAGTTTATCCACAATGCCCTTTACCTGAAATGGGTATCCAATCCAATTCTTATGAGAAAAGCTAATGGAAAGTGGCATACATGCGTTGACTACTCAGAACTGAGCAAAGCATGCCCGAAAGACAGCTTTCCACTTTCGAGGTTCTACCAGTTGGTAAACTACACCGCTGGACATGAACAACTTTTATTTATTGTAGCGTACTCCAAATACAATTAGATCCTGATGCATGTCCCAGATCAGGAACATACCAGCTTCATTACCGACCTGGGATTATACTACTACGTTGTAATGCCTTTTGGACTAAGGAACGCTAGAGCAACTTATGAGAGACTAGTCAATCGGATGTTCAAAGACCCGGTTGAGCGATCAGAAGTATATATGGGTGATATGCTCGTGAAGTCACGGTGATTACTTGGTGGAGATGTTTAATACTCTCTGGAAATATGGAATGAAACATAACTCCTTAAAGTGCTCCTTCGACGTTGTGTCAGGTAGATTCTTGGTTTAATTGTTAACTCTCATGGAAATGAAGCCAATCTCGAGAAGATTCGGGTGATAAGGGATTTCCAGGTGCTGAAGACAACCAAGCAGGTTCAAAGTCTAAATAGGAAGGTCGGTGTCCTGAGCCGATTGATTTCTAGAGCTACCGACAAGTGCATTCCTTTCTTCAACTTAATTAGAAAAACTTTGATTGGACGTAGGATTGTATTAATGCATTTCAAGCTCTGGTACATCACTTTGAGCGACCCTCCCTGTCTATGCCACTGGATCATGAAGACTTGTATATTTACTTGGCAGTGTCGTTACATGCCATAAGTGCCGCATTGCTGCATGAAGTGAATTAGATCTAGAGGCCAGTATATTATGTTAGTATGGGGTTGACGGGTTCTGAAAGAAACTATCTGTTGCCGATTAATTGCATCAAGAAAGCTCGGCCCTTATATCTAGGCTCATCCCATCAATGTTTTCACTAACCAACCGTTATGACAGGTCCTACAATGACCTGGGATGTTTGAAAGTTAATAAATGGAACATCAAATTGAGCTAATTTTTTATCACTTATCTCCCTCAAAGAGTCATCCAGGGACAAGCACCGATGGACTTCATAGCTGAATTCACTACACAAGACGAATCTTCGAAGAGCAGTGAAGAACCTACCATCCAATGGAAGATGTATTCGGATGGAGCATTCAACAATCGATGTTATAGCACCAGAATCATATTAGTAACTCATGAGGAACGCTCGATCTGCTACACCTTGAAACTTACCTTCCCTGCAACGAATAACGAAGCTTAATATGAAGCCTTGATCGTTGGGCTTAAACTAGCCAGAGAGCTGGGAGTAAAATCTATGTGAAGTTTTTATGATTCCCAGATAGTAATAAACTATGTCAGAGGAGAATACCAAACTAAAGGGGTGTGACTTGCTCCTTACCTCATCCAAGTCCAAGAACTGCTAACTGATTTCGAGCATTATACTATTACACACATCCCTAGAGAAAAAAAATGAGAAAGCCGAATCGCTAGCCAAGCTGGTCAGTTCCGAGGATGCATAGCAAATGGGCTTGTACCGGTTGAAGTACTCAATGCTGCAAGCATTGACTAGATGGAGATTTATTGATTCTTAGAAATGGAACCTTAGAAGGAGTCATGAATGACTTCGATTAAAGATTATTTGCAAATGGGAATCCTTCCCAAACAGACTAATGAAAAACGACAAATCCTTTATAAAGCTTAATGATACATTCTTTAAGATGGAGTCATGTCCAGGAAGGGTTTCTCCGTCCCCTTGCTTCGGTGTACCGCTAATGATGTAGTCAAGTGGGTATTAAGAGACGTCCATGAAGGAGAATGTGATTATCACACTAGAGGGAAACCCTGGCGAAACAGATACTCTGCTATGGTTATTTCGAGCCAACTGTCATTCGATATGCAGCTTATTAAGCTAGATGGTGTGATAAGTGCCAGACGTTTGCAAGGATTCTTAGAGTCTCGCCAATGGAAATCACTTAGGTGGTCCGTCCATGGTCATTTGCTGCTCGGGGTATTGACATCATCGGCTCCTTATCGACTTGCAAAGGTGGTGCGAAGTACGCCATTGTAGCAATTGATTACTTCACTAAATGGGCTAAAGCCAAACATTTGGCCATGATTAATATGAAGAAAGTAACCAATTTTTTGTTCAAAACATCATCTATCGTTTTGATCTCCCTCGAATGATCATAACCGACAATGGGACCCAATTCGATAATGCTGAATTAAAGACTTATGTTGCATAATCATATCGAGAAAAGATTTGCGACAGTCGCTCACCCTCAAGCTAATGGGCAGGTCAACGCTGTCAAAATAATCATAAAGTCCATTGTAAAGAAGAATTTGGAAAAGGCTGGTGGTAAGTGAGTCAATGAACACTTGTCAGCAATATGGGCATATGGAACCACATACAAGTCTACGACTAGCCATACTCAATTCGTCTGTCTTACGGCTCTGAAGTCGTGATTCTTGTAGATTTTAAAGTCCCTTTTCATCAAGTGACTTACTGTTACCCCAGAATTAATAGAGGTCTCCATTTGGAATCTTTATATATAGTCAATGAGAAGCATGAAGAAGCCGATTTGAGGGCAGTTGCATACCGAAACCGAGTCGCCTGTTCCTATAATTAAAGTTGAACCAAAACCTTTGAAATGAGCGATCTTGTCCTTTAACGGATCTTTCTTAGCCTCGTAAACATGGATCCAAAATGGGAAGGACCGTATGTCATCAATCAGAAGCTTAGAGATGGAACTTTCAAGATAGCGACTGCGATGGAATCACATTTCCAAGAGCATGGAATAACAGGCATTTACAATGCTAGTTCACTTAATTTTGTTTCATTCAGTTGTATTTCATTTTAAAAAAAAATTGCAATTGAATTCAGAGCCATGCAATAAGACACATTCCATCACTTCTTTTTCGGTTTGCAATAAAATCTGAAGTTTGCTCCATGTTTGTGAATAGTTTATGCATAATATAATAGTTGTGATATATGAACAACATATGTACATGTATGCTAATATAAACTGACAAGTACCCAGAGTTTGGTGCCAACCAAGTAATCAGGTCCATAATCGAATTAGAAAAAAGAATGTGACTTGATTGTTCATCCATTAATTTCACCTGCAATTTGATGGGCTGAGTATGACATAGAAAACGAGTGTGACTCGCCCATTCGTTAACTAACTCTGTCTCCCAATTCGACCAAAAGAATATAAAGTAAAAGTGATAGTGATATGACTGACCACTCTTTGACATTTACCCCAGACTTGAGGGGAAGGGAACTAATCAAATGAAATATGATTCAATCATTTCCCATGACTACTTCAGCCCTCAGAGTGCGAGCTAGATTATGAACATCCAACGAATGTGATTGTCTGCCCATCTTCTAAATCTAGTATCCAGAGTGCGGATAAGAGTATAAACAAAATTAGTAAGTGTGATTCAACCATTCATTCTCCAACTATGGCCTGAACCCAAGAGGAGTATAAACTCATCATGGATGGAGCATGACAGTCCATGAACTAACTTCACCAACCTAATACTGGGGCAGCAGTATAATTGTTGAACCGCTAAACACAACAGCGTTAAACTATGGCTCACACCTATTGTTTGATTCTACTTAAGGCCACGACCAAAAGGAAGCCTTGAGATGGGTTTGTTTGATCAACACTCGAACACTTAATAGCTCGACGACCTAAAGATAGCCCAGTGTTTGAATGACAAGCGATGAATTACAAGTAGATTGAATGGAAAACGTAATAGCTCAAACATTTAAACAAATTTCAGACAAAAACTAAACTGAATGAAAGAATTTTTATTCGCATACTGAAACTTGAAAACTTATTATAAGTTTATTTCAGAAACAAAAAGCCAGAAATGGGGTCGTACCTGCACAATTGCAGCCAAAAAAAGAAACTAACTACCTAGTCATGCACTACCTAAGTCGGTTCGACAGCTATTTTTCCCCATTTTTAGGCTTCTTGAAGATGTTCTTCGAGGTGCATTATTCGGAGCTACTGCGTTGTCCTCTCCTCTTTGACCCTTTTTTCCCTTTCCATCCTTAGAATAAATGCTTTCGAAGACATAAGTAGTGTCACTTTGGGATACGGATGGATCGACCTCTTCAGGAGTTGCCTTGCCTGGTAGTATAACTTGGAGTGGAGTAATAACCACTTCGGCACTCTCCTTCTTGGCTTGCAAATTGAGCTCCTCCTTTTCAATGCACTACTTCATGCTAGCTTACCAATGTGTTTTTAGGCATGGTTCACTACGACATCCTATGTTTCATCCTATCCCTGCTGATTATCATTCTTTTCTTTATTCAAAACCCATATGACTTTGACATCCGGGTCAGGAGTCTCAACAGGTTGATCGGTAGGAGCTACCATTACAGCGACGACCTCGATGGATCCGCAATCTGTGCCTGCTGTCATAGGGAAACATCATCACCAGGAGCATGGGAAGATGCTGACATACATGCAATTTCATAAAGACCAATGGGTAAGCCCATGACTATCGGTCCTGAGATATAAACCTTCTCGAACGTTGAAAAAGCAAGATATATACCTTCACCAGATTGGCCTTCAGTCATAACTGGAGTACCGCCTTCCAAAATCGAAGATAGCCCTAAAGATTTGTCCAACCCTAGATGATCTGGACTGTAGCCCTCATCCTTCTCTAAGACATAAGTAATTGAAGCACCAGCTGCTTTAGTACTAGGAGGGTCTTGGGAACCAGATCCCAAGGCTTCGTAGTTATTTTTCCCATTTCTGGTGATGGCTAGATCATTGAGTAAACTAAGCCAAGAAGCCCTAGCTCATTGGGCTCTTCATCGCACAAGATTTCATGCATGAGTTTCTTTTTTCCACTTTAGCACCACCAAGGGTCTTTCTTTTCAAATCTATAATATGGTCCCATGCTTCGATGAGCGACTCGAGATACCCCTCTATAAGGAAATGGAGGTTGTGATTCATTAGGATGTATGCATTATAATATATCAACAATGGATCAAACTCATCCTTTATTTCTATCTGACCAGCCTTCCTAGTCTCTTCCTTGAGGGCCTCTATCTAAGCAAGTTGTCTGTCAGCCTCTATTTTAGATTTGCTAGCCTCGACAATCTCCTCACAGTATCGTTGAGATTCTAGTTGAGCCTCAAGTTTCTCTTGCTTTTCCTTCTCAAGTCCCTCCTCAAGCTATTTAATACGAAGGGCCAAAGCATCATTATCTTTTTTAATGTGTCCTTCTCCTTCTATAAGACGTCTTTTTCAAGGGCTAAAGTGCCACTGTGATGAATGGTAGTGTCTAGTTCATCTTGTTGCACTTTCATTAAATGATCGATGGCTTCAGAAGACTCGTTGGCTTTTTTCTCAGCATTGACTAGATTTGTACCTAATTGCTTGACCTTCTTTTCCAAGTACTTAATGATGTCTTTGTTGTGAATTGCCTCAAGAGTTAGGCGATCGATTTCATGTTTCCTTTCCATCGACACCTCGGACATCCTCTCAGCCACACGAAAATTTGTACTATGGTGGATATAGACATCATTAATGCAAGAGAGGACCGTGTTCTTAGCTTTTGGAGGAATTGTATGCAATGTGGGAACAAATTTGAACTCATCAAAGCACAACTTAGGAAATATGGCCTTGAGCTCGGCCATCTTCTCAACAACAGTGGTATCAAGAGTAGTCGGGGCTAAATGCTTGCGGGATGAAGTATCAGGACCTTCTATGCTAGACTAGCATTCCAAAGATCGACAAGTGCTGGAAGAACCTGAATATTGCTCAAGCACAACAGTCGAAGTGGGAGCATGAGGAAGCGACTTACTGCTACTTTGTGTAGTGGAATATTGACTGACACCGTTGTGGAGAGAAGATTGAGATTTTTATTTAAGTTTGGATGACAAATCCCTGGATTAGTGGCTTTGTTCTCAGTCTTCTCTTCCTTCATACCCTTCTATGTCTTAATCGAGGTCCGGACCACAACTTGGCCTAAAACAAGATGGCTAAGAGTATGCTGATCTCTTCAGGTGATCATAGTTACGTGGTTGTTCCATCGAGCCTGCAAAAAAAAATGAAATTGTGTAAGAATCACTAGAGTTAAAAGTGGACAAGTGTCATGCGGTGCAGTGCACATGATTGTAAGTGTCATAGTATCCTCCCAACGGACCAGTTACATGAGCTTTCCTCGCTGGAGTAATCCCTCCTATGCTAGTAGGGGGAATGTCCGCGCTAAATCGAGTAGAAGATTGAGACCCCCCGAGACTTAAATTAGGAAAATCATAATTCCCAACATCATCTAGAATTGGGATGTTCGACAGCCCCTCAAATAGATTTTCTAGAGGCAGTGAGATTGATCTGTAGTAGCAGAAGTTGACTTAGATTCGTTGAAGACCTTCCCTCTACGAAGCCAATAAACGAGCCTTTTTCTTCTTCTCTTTTCTTGGGGTAGGATCCATGGGCCTTGGGAGGATCCGACCACAGGCTCATGACTTGAGCTCACATCATCACTGTAACAACCCTAGATTTTTGAAATATTTTTAAGTTTGACTTTATTTCATTTTTAAATTATTTTAAATTTATTTTCATTTCAAGATTTCATTTTTAAATTTTTTAAAATAATGTTATAATTTTTCCAAAGATTATTGTATTTATTTACAATTTTTAAAACCTAGTTTCTATTTTTAAGCTATTTTCTTAATTAATTTATATTTATCTAAAATTTATTTATTTATTTTCTTTCATACTTTATTTTGTTTTGTTTTTATTTCATTTATTACATTTTTCATGTGTTTAAAATGAATAAAGAAAAGGGAAATACTAAGAGTTTTGAACCTTTTCATGTAACATTGACTTTTCACATGCCTTTTTACCTTTTCATTTCAAACAACACTTGCATTCATTTGACCGACCTTATCTTTTCTTCAGCCGATTACTTTCTCATTTCTCACGCAAAAACTTTTCTTCTCATCTCAAAATAGTCGGCCTTTACTTCTGAAGAAAATTTGGTAATGTTTTTCATTTTTCCACATTTTCTACTTGTTTTAGTGATATTTTGCCCTGCTTTCACCTATATATTGTTCGGCCTCAAGTCCACCTTCACCACCACCTTGTTCGACTGCAAACCCCCTCAATCTCCACTGACCTACCTGGCTGTGACCCCTAAAATGCAAGTTCCACAAAAAAAATAGCAAACACTCATTATATATGTATAGCCGAGCTCAACAATGCTTCACCACTTCACCACCCCTCTCGGCCACCACTTGCACCACTTTCACCAGCCTATACCTGACCCTAAGCCACTTCCACACCATCCCCTAACCTCCACCAATCATGGCCATGCCATTTGGAGCCATGGCCGAACCTTGTTATGCACACAAATTGCCTTTGTGCCTTGGATTGTGTAGTTCATGCATAAGCAACTTCCATACCTTCATACCCTAGCTAGGCCGACCCTATATGACCCATACGTGACTCGTCCACACCACCATGGTCGTGCCTTATAACCATATGACTGAGCATAGGATTTGTGAAAGCATGGGCAAGATGATTGATTATTTATTGTGCATTATTTCTAGGTTGTTTAAGGTCATATTTTGGGTTGTATATTCATGTGCTATATTTTGTTTTGTTTGATATGAACAATATAATAGCTTTGGCTCTCCCTTCACTTGAATTGTAGTCGTGCTTTCGTGCCTTTTGGATCTTCTTTGTGTGTTTGGTTGTGCTATCTCCAGCTTGTAGAGGTGGGTATTTCTCACCAGACACTTTGTACTTATATAATTAGTAAAATTGACACCCTGTGAATCTGTAAATTATATTATCATGTTATAACTGCCTATGCTATGATCATATGATGTTCATCCCTGTTTATACACATGTCATATCATATGTTACTGTTATATAATGATATTCTGTTTATTTATATCAGTTTATCACACTGCAAGTTTCCTGTAAATTAGAATCACTATGGGTTAAATTGATACATAACCGAACGGACTTTAGAATAGGGAAAAATCATTATGGGCTGAAATGATAGGCCTGAGCGATTTTTATTTATTTCATTTTACTTGGGACTGCGGGTTTGAAATGACAGTACCCAGGTTTTCTTCGTAAATTACGGATTGAAATGATATATATCCGTATCACTTTACCTAGGATAGAAAATTATATACAGACCCGTGGTTAATATATATTTTTCTAGAATTTTTAAAGTATTTTTAAAATGTAAATATTATAATATTTTGATTTAAATTTGAATTTAAAATGATTTGTATAAAGTGTTATTGGTTTTCTATAAATTAAAAACGGCTAAAAAATAAATGTTTAAATTGAAATTGGAAATATAACTTAACTTAGAAATGTGAAATGTGTTTTAAACTAAAAGTTAAGTTAAGAAATATAAAATAGAATTAAATATAATTTATGAAATGGTAAATTAAATTAAAATGAAAAATAAATGAAATGTTATAAAATTTTACATTTATTTTATGAGTGAATTATTAAAAATTTGACAATTATTGTGAAAATTTCACTTTATAAAATCATAAATTAAAAGGTATTTAAATGACCATTTTAAAGTGAGAAATTATGATTTTATAAGTTAAAAGTGGTTTAAATTAAAGTTTAATTATTTATGAAATTATATTGAATATTTGAAATTTAATTAACAGCATTTTTGAAATGCTATCATTTCTTAAGTATAGTATATTACAGCATTTCTAAGTGCTGTAGTTGATACAAATGAACTATATAGTTAAAATGAACTAAGGGCTATTACAGCACTTTGTAAGTGCTGTAGTTGCAGAATTTAGCTAAGGTGTTATTTGAAACCTAAAACCTATTACAGCATTTTTAAATGCTGTCTTTGCTAAATTGAATTGTTTTAAAACATAACTTTCCATAGCATTTTCTAAGTGCTGCGAAATTTGAATTTTCACTGTTTTAATAAATTTAAGTGAATAAATTAATTTTGAAAAGATTAAAATTTTGGAAATTAAATACTTAATTATTAAATATAATGACTTCATTTTTAAATGGTTTAAATGAAGTAATTGGATTTGAAATATAAACCATTTGAAATGTGATTTGGAATGATATTTAAATTAAATAAAATGAATGTGGTTTGGAAATAAAATATGATACTTTAATATTTTAAAATTGATTTGAAATGATATTGAATTGTTGAAATGATATTTAATTTTTGAAGTATAAAATACCATTTTTAAATTATAACCACAGGTTATAATAACGATTGGTTGTTAAAGAGACCGGGATCGGATATGGACATACACTCTGTCGATACCGAAAATCACTTTAACAACTGTGTACGTAGTGGAGATTACAGAACGAAGTAGGATGGTGGTGACGATCCTATTATGGTATGAACGTGGACCCGACTCTCGTGAGTTGGCTTAAGGTGGCTAAAACAGGAGCGATCGACGGGCCAAGTGAGGTAGCTCCTCCGATCGGGCACACTTCTTCGATACCATTCTATTACTCTTTTGTTATTGATTGGGTGCACCCTTTGATTTTGGGAGTGTGGCTCGAGGTGGACGGTAGTGGCTGCTATGCGTTACCACCAGCCCGGAAGCTTAATTGGTACATCTACCCGGCATTTCCTCGTGTGCCTTGTCACCTACCATAGCGAGCTTTACTACGAGTTAGTTTTTCTCCCGTAGCCCATGGAGTATTTAGGGTAGTCTCCCGATCTGGAGATATGCTGATACTGGATGGACTTCTGGGACTATTACGTGTTGGGGGCTATATGGGTAACCCTTCTATGCTATTTTAAAGTAAGTTTATTTTACTATGGACATTATTATAATAGCGCAATATTACTACATGGTAAATAGTTTAACGGATCCTTAGGGGATGGGCGGTCCTAAGCATCCTTTAAGTTACTTGTACTTTATTACAGTTCACTCGAGTTGGTTTACATTATATAAGTATATATGTCCTGACTCGAGTGTTTTGTGTTTTTCTTTATGCTCGGGTCAGCCTGAGTATTCACAGCTTTGGATTCTCTTTCTAGAGCTAGTCTTTGCTAGAGATTCTGCCTATCTATTTATATATCTATTTTAGTTTCAGCTGTTCTAGTTTATCTCATGTATTAGTGAACTTTTATGTATTTGGGATTTTTGTTATATTGTTTTCAGACTGATATTATGTATTTGTTTTGAGACTTTGTTATAGTAGCTTCATGAACTACTATGGTATTTTATATTCCGCTGCGAGTTATTCTGATATTTCTGCGTCTATGATTCTGTGTATTTGATTTCATTTGCTCCAAATTTATTTACAATCTGTTATTTTGCATCATTCAAGTCTGACATGTGTGTCTGCCGTTGCACTTGGAGGGTGTAGCATAATTGGGAGTTCTCGCTTCCTGGTTTGGTAGCAAATAGTGGGTCGTTACATTTGGTATCAAAGCTTTGGTTTTTAGGCAAACCTTAGCCCGTGGAGCGAAAACTCATTAGAGATAGGGTAGAGATACCCTAGAATGAGTGAAATCAATCTCAGAATCATATCTTTGCGAGAGAACGTATTTTCAAAGTATAAAATGATTTTTAAAATGATTTTTTCAAAGGATTTTCGAAGATTATTTTGATATAAAAAATTTCTTGTTTTAAAAGGATTTTTCAAATGTTTTCTAACTTTCTTCCTTTCGTATCTACCTTGTTAGAGTTTTCTTTCATTAGGATATTCATCCAAGTGAATTTATCTTGTCTTATCTTATTTATCTTTGGCTTCACTATATCTTGTCCTAAATTCATTCTTGATTTTTCAGGATGAATCGAGGAAATGCCAGAGGTAGGGTTCGTGGTATTGCCTCAGCTCCTCAGCCTGTTGCTCCTGTTAGATTTACTGTTCTCTGTAAGGAATTCACTCAACTTGGTGGAACCCCATTCACCGGTTCAGAGAGCATCATTGAGGCTCAGCAGCGGTTGCAGAGTCTAGAGAGGATATTTACTGGTCTCAAGATTACTGATGCACAGAAGTGTTAGTTAGCAGCTTGACAGTTGCATGAGGCTGCTCATGATTGGTGGGAGTCTGTTACGGCTAACACCATCGAAACTGATATTACTTGGGAGCAGTTTGTGTATCCTTTGTGTTATCTTAAATTGTTTCCTATTTTTCCTTTTCTTTTGAATCTATCTTAAGCTTGTTCTGTATCTCTTTTCCAGGGAGGCTTTTTTGGCAAAATGGATGCTCGAAGTCGGAAAATTTCAACTTTATCGTGAATTTATGCATCTCAAGCAGGGTAGCATGTCTTTTACTAAGTATGAGAGGAAATTCAATGAACTTTTCAAGTTCGTTCTTAGCCTGATTGACACTCCTCTCAAGAAGAATGAGAAGTTCATTGGTGGTGCTCATCCTAAGTACTATAGTCGTCTCATTGCTCATGTTCATGGCACTTTCACCCAACTTATGGATATGGATATCCGTTATGAGAACCCTACTTCTAAGAGTCCTGCTGCCGCTGGTGCTCCTTCATCTCAGTCTTCCTCTGCTAATTCTAGGAAGAGAAAGCCTAATTATCACCAGCATAAGAAGAATTGGCACAAGCGTCCTGGTTTGGGATCTTCATCATCTGCTCTTCTCGGAGGCAGCCCGTTGATCTTTTCTCTATCACCTGCTTTAGATGTGACCAGAAGGGACACTATGCCAATAGCTGTCCTACTTTATCTGGTGCTGTTGTTCCTCCACCTTCTCAGTTGGCTTGGTGTGATCTCTACCATATCTATCTCCAGCCTGGTCATTTTAGGAAGGATTTCCCTACCCAGCAGAAGGGTAAGCCTTTTGGTATATTTGCTGTCTCATCTGCATCTTCTCAAGTTCCTCCATCCGCTCCTGTTCCTGGTGATGACCAAGGTACACTTCAGGGCACATTTACTTTATTTCATCATCCAATTCGAGTTTTATTTGATACTGGAGCTTCCCACAGTTTTATTTCTGTTGATTTGTGTGATAAGTTTGAGCATCTCCTTTCTCCTGGGTATGCTTCTATTCCTTATGTGTTTCTAATCGTATCGGAGGTATTTCTGTTGATTTGTGTGATAAGTTTGAGCATCTCCTTTCTCCTTGGTATGCTTCTATTCCTTATGTGTTTCTAATCGTATCGGAGGTCCCCCGAACCTTAATAAGATTTGTAGAGGAGTGAAAATCTTCCACTCTAGTTATCGTTTTTCTGGTGATTTATATGTTCTGGGTTTTGATGCTTTTGATTTATTGCTTGGTCAAGATTGGTTGAGGAATCATGATGCCCGTATTTCTTGCAAATCCAAAATTGTCACTCTTGTTGGAGATAAGGGTGATTCTTTGATTATTCAGTGCCGCATGCCTTAGGATTTTGCTGGCAGTTTTATTTGTTCTCTGGATTCTTCTCCTAGTGATCTTGAATCTGTAGGATCGATTTCACCCTAGAGGGGGGGCGAATAGGGTGATAGTGTAAATTATAAAAATTAATCGTGGAAGCTTATAAAATATTCAATTCAGATCACAGAATAGCAGCACAGATATCGCAGAATATAAATAACAGAAAAAACAGAACAACACATAATTTACCCAGCTTCGGCAAAACCCTGCCTACGTGCTGCCCCCAAGGTTTCTACTAGAAATTAGATAGTCCCTCGCTTACACACGTAAACTCGCTATACCCGCTATTGACTAATCTAACTCTACGCTGAAAACCTTGCCACAACTCAACCACCGAGTTGCGAATACTCAAGCTACGCCACGTAGCTTGTCCCCTAGTCACACGACTAGAAATTAAAATGGTTTGAAAAAGAAAATACAAATTAAAAATAATTTAAAATAAAATAACCCTAATTTAAAATACTATAACCCTTAAAAATAAAAAGGCCGGCCCTCTTTGTAATTTATCTTGACCGTCTCCTTTTATTTCTTCGGCTGGCCCGTTTCTTTGCTTGTGAGATAATGGTAGTCGTGTTCTTCTCGGTCCTCCTGATTGCAAAATTAGGGCTTTTGTCCTTCTCTTCAGAAACTAGGGTTATTGAAATTCGAAGCTTGCGACTGTAAATACTCGATTGGTTGATTCGGCGTTCCTTTGTCAATCGATGGTTTCCTTTGGTGCACTTCGACTGCTTCGAATTGATCGAATTCGAAAGGCTTCGGATGTACTTTCTGTTCTTTTTGCTTTTCTGTTTTATGCTTGAATTCGATACTCTTGAGATTGCCGATGATGATTGTTTATATAGGGTTTGTAACCCTAGATTTGCGTTCGTACAAAATCATTTGAATTTGTCATATTATTCACCTCGGCCACTTGATTTTGTTTTGATGATTGAGATGTTTTCTGACTTGTTCATATGAATATACTTTCTTTGCTTGATATTCACGTTGTTGATTCGTGACTTGGTCAATTACGTTTGCTACCACGGTTTTGACTTGCGGCTTTGAATTGGTTTGATCATGCCTCCGTGGATTTCTCTGACTTGACTAGCTTGCGATGTTGATTTTGTTTACTAATAAAATTGCAGCATGTTCGCTGTGGCATTGCATTGTCGTGCATTTGTTTCAGTTGCATTCATTGATCAGTACTTCTTTGCTACTGCATACTTGATAGCAAATTTGATGTGTGGTCAGACCTTAAATTCACTTGAGCATTGTTAAGTAGTTTGTAGTTGCTGTGTTCCATGAACATGCTTCACTGCATTATTATTAATTTGTTCAAATGAAGTTGGTGAACATTTATGGCTGCACTTCAGTCATCCCTTCTGTTTGCTTTGGCTTCATTGACCTCGGCTAGATCACTTGTTGGCATTTATGTGTATTGATTTACTGTTGAGTTGTATCTGCTTGTAGTTGTTGAGCTTTGACGCATATTGCAACTTGGACATTGTTTCATCTGACTTCGGTCTTGATACTTGGCTTTCATGGCATTGAATCTGAACTGTTCGTTTTATATTTTGCTTATACTGCCGCATATCACTGCATAGACTTGTTTATTGTTTTTGTTCATCCATGTGCATTGACTGCAGCTCCATGATATTTTTGGTTCATCGTATCTGTTTCACTTAGTCCCTGATCTTTGTTGCCTCTGAGTTTGAGCATTTGCACATTTGTAGTATTGGTCTTTCACTGTGACATGTTCACTTGTGACTGTTGCTACACACTGTTGTATTTGGACTTGTACCTGTAATTGTATTCATGTATATTGCATTGTCGTCTTGTGGCAGTTGCTTTGTCTCCATGTATTTCATGTAGTATGGGCATTTGAATATGCATTTGTGAACATTGTCGAGTCTAGTTGATGTAGTTGCACTTGTGTACTTCATATATGCACTGTGTCTTTTGTTTGCACCTGTTAGCCTGTCCCTTGTTTGGTTTTTGGTGACATCTGTTGGCTGTGCATTGAGCATTGTTCGAACTTGTATCACTTGAGTTGAATCCAGTTTGACAACTCGGGTTTGACCTTGTGCCGAAGTCGAGATTTTATTTATGTTGCACCTGAGTTGAACCCGTCTTTTTATATGGGTTTGACCTTGTGCTCACCTGTCCCTGTAGCATTATCAAGTGTATATCGGTGTGCACGGCCTTGTGGCATGTACAGTGATACACTGTGCATGTCACATTGTTCGTGTGTGTGATGAATTCAAATATAAATGATGACGAACAACCCAAATAACTGAGGCAAATATCATTTTCAAAATTCACGTTTTATTTTATATTGCAAAAATATGTCTTTTTCAATTTTACTGCGTTAGTGTATATTTTTGCAGATTGCTCAGATGCTGGATTCTAACTGGAATGAAGATGAAGATAAAATATAAGTGAATGAGCGATATGTAGTGAGGACATTTGTAAATGTGAAATTGTGATGTAATTGAATTTGTATCAAAGTTTTATAGTGTATAGTGAGAGCTTGAATTTGTACTATTCAAAATTGTAAGAAATATTTGTTTGAGTAAAATATTCGTTTGAATTCAAATTCCATGTTATTTATTTTATTCAGCAAATATTTATTTAATCTGTGAAAATAAAATAGTATATTAAAAAATACATTTAAACGAAAGTATATATGTTTATTATCATCAAACAAGGATCATATAAGCGCATATTCAACAATCTCCCCCTTTTGATGATAACAAACATATATTTAAGATTTTGAATATATTAAATGTATTTGATCATTGATATGCTCTAATTGCTCCCCCTATTTAAATGCTTACTCTCTACACAAAGTTCCCCCTACAAATATGCATACAATTAAATAATATGCAAATGAGCCTAGATGCAAATAGAAAATTGTTTGACCATTGCTTGATTTTATTTGACAAAATCTTAACCTTTCTCTCCCCCTTTTGTTATCAGCAAAAGAATAATAGTGTTAGAGAAAATAGAGATAAAGTAATCGATATCAATCCAACACTAAAACTCAATTGAATATAAATATTAAATTTCGATAAAAAGTCAAACAAAAATCATAAATGTTTTGTTAGGCGCATATTCCACTTTTAGAATGATGGAAATGATGTCATCATATAAAACCATACAGTTGTGTCTATTTGTGGTATATTTATATCAGGAATTTGAATATCTACTAACCATGCATAACTGTTAGGATTTTTAAATGAGATTAGTAGTATTCCAATTTTATTTAAAAAAAAAATGAATTCAAGTATCTTCTAACCACGCATAACCGTGAGTACTTCTAAATGAGATTAGAATCCACTTGTTTATTTTAAAAAAAATCAACTTTTGATATGCGTTCCATACATGCATAACCGTGAGGACTTTTAAATGAGCATGGAAGCACATAACAAATTCCAAGTAATTCATCTATGCATAACCGTGAGTACTTTTAAATGAGAGTGAATACTTTGGTATTTATTTATTTATTTATTTTTGTTTTTTTTTTGTTTTTCCTTTTTTTTTAAAAAAAATGTGAAAATGAAAAACAAACGATTCCTGTTTAAAGTACCACATATCGACAAACTATATAGAATTTTGATGAGTGATGG
Source organism: Allium cepa (assembly GCA_030765085.1). NCBI lineage: Eukaryota > Viridiplantae > Streptophyta > Magnoliopsida > Asparagales > Amaryllidaceae > Allium > Allium cepa. Next base: position 301,703,323 of record CM060928.1, on the reverse strand, counting down.
TCGTTAGAAATATGATAGATATAGAGATGGTCATGGAATTTTTACCAACAAAAAGTTTTATAACTCTTGTTTAAATTTCTAAAGAAATTTATTAATTATACCGTCTCAAGTCATAATATTTGATCAATATTAACACTCATCACTTTCTCATTCACTATTTTTCTTTTCGATAAACATTAGGGAGTCAGATTAGTCAAAATAGTCATTTGAAATCAAACTCAAAAATAATTATGAAATTAATTTTTCAAAAATGTCTAATCTGAAAATATGATCAAAAATGATTTTCTCCAGGGGGTTTTAAAAGAAAATTTTCTTCTGTTTGAAAATTATTTGAAATGAAGAATATGTAGATATTTTCTTTGAAAAACGATGCAGTTACTAAATGTCTCAACAAAAATCACGTTTCACTAGTAATTTTTCTATCAACTAGATTACCAGTGTAATCTGCATCTGAATTTCTCTTTCACTCAAAATTATCATCAATTGAATTTTATAGACCAAACCATGAAGTGAGCACCAAAAATTTCAAACTCAATTTTTACAGCAATTTAAATGACATTCTTTTGAATTTGAATTGAAGCCGTGTAAATAATCGAAAACCGTGAATAAGGAGTTAGCCGTATTATAACCAAATGTATTATCCAACAAAACACTATTTTAAATCCAAACTGATATATATGAAGTAATTCAAGGAATCTAGAGATTATTGTAGTGTTTTTGGTATAAGAATATACTTGGCCAACTATGTTGAATAAGTCAGAAACAAAATCATCATCTTTTCATCAATCTCAATATTGGCTGATTTTAATTCAGAATATGGTGCAGATTATCACATTATATCGTTTAAAACATACCATTACCTGTTTTACCTTTACGATATTTTTTGATGTTGTCTATTGTGATTCTGTCACCTTTGAACTAGGCTAAGGAACTTTGCTTTGTCGTCCGTTGTGTTTTTGGAACAGCCAAATTCCAGAGAACACTGTTGTTGTTCCTTAGCCTGCCACCACACCTACACGATGAAAAACTTATGTGACCTATTTGGTTTTATAGGTCCATGGTTGTTAGTGGAAGAATAATTATAAAAATAATTTTGTGGAGACCCAAAACTATTTATAATTGTTCCCTTCGGCACCCAAATTTGTTTAACTTTGACAGATTTTATATTTGTGCCTTTTGGAACCCAAATCGGTATAGTTTTCACATGTTTGGGTCTATACCAACAATTATTGTGATCGTGTCCAAATTTTCTACAAATTGTGCACATAGAATTAACTTGATTAATATTGCTTGCAATAATTTTCGAACTATTATATCCAAGTCCTTGTCTAACCGAATTAACCGTTTTCTTTCCTAATAGCATATTCAACGATTTTTCACTTTTGGAAAATTTATCTAAAGTAGTAGACAGTTGTTGGACTTGTGATTTGAGAGATTCATTTTCGTTTAACAATTGTGTGCACCTTTTAATAGAATTCTCTCTCCTTGTATTTTCATTCTCCTTTAAAATCAGAATTTCATTTTCAAGTGATTTCATATTGATTTCTGATTTTTTAATTTCCTCTTCGAATGTTGGACACTTATCACACTTAGGGATTCTACGTTGATAGTTCTTAACTAATTGATCAAGTTGTTCATTGCATTCTATCAAAGTATCCTTTTGAGATTCAAGTTTGGCGTATTTTTCCCTAAGTCGTTCAAAACAGCCGTTTACTTCATGAAAATATATAAGCAACCCAGAATGGGTAAGTTTTGATACCTCACTTGGCTCATCATCGTCACTGTCAGTTGTATCACCTCGAAGACACAATTCTGCCTTTTCGCTTTCACTACCAGTGCTTTGATCATTCTCGTCTATTTCATCCCAAGTGGCTGCAAAACTTTTCTTTTTCTGTTTCTTTCCATGGCTGGATTTAATTTGTGGACAATCGGGCTTGATATGGCCGGGTTGGTTGCACTTGTGACAGATGATCTTTTGTTCTTCAGAGTAGTCAAGTGCTTTTCCTATTCTGCTTTTTAATTCATGATTTCGAGCTGGATTTCCGTATTTGCGATTCCACCTTTTGAATTTCTTTATTAGTAGCGCCAGCTCTGCTGCTCCATCATCATCATCGTTATCATCATCACTTTTGGTTGTTCCTTTGAGAGCTATCGATTTCTTTCGAGTATCTCCTCCTTCACGCTCTTCTTTGAATTTTATCTCTAGCTCATATGTGGTGAGATTCCGATGAGTTCTTCAACTTTGAGTTGTTTTAAATCTTTCGATTCTTGAATGGCAGTTACTTTCGCTTCAAAGCTTCGTGGAAGGACTCTGAGGATTTTTCGGACTATTTCCAATTCGGTGTATGTTTTTTCGAGAGCTTTTGATTTGTATACGATATTGGAAAGTCGTCTGTACATCTCTTTGACATTCTCTTCTTTCGCCATTGTAAAGTTCTCGTATTCGCTGCTTAGCATGGCAAGGCGAGATTCTTTGACTTGAGATGTTCCTTCGTGAGTCACTTCTAGTATGTGCCATATTTCCTGCGCAGTTAGACAATGTGAGACACGATTAAGTTCAAATTGATCTAATGAACAGATAACAGAATTCATAGCTTTGGCATTAGTATTCTGTAATTTATTTTCTAGTTCTATCCATTGTTCCTTTGGTTTCTCTATTTCCTGATTATCTACAGTTATAGTTGGAGTTCTGTAACCTGTCTCAACAATATCCCAAGCGTCAATGGTTTTCAGAAAAATTTTCATCCTATTTTTCCAAAAAGTATATTCACCATTGAACATTAGTGGTCTAACTATCGACTGACCCTCTGCAAAAGCATTATTAAAAGAAGCCATTTTTTAAAAATTCAAATATTTAAAACAAAATTTGAATTTTTTCAAAAAATCGAATTTTTAAAACAAATGTTGACTTCTATTCCTAGCTCTGATACCACTTGTAGGATCGATTTCACCCTAGAGGGGGGGGTGAAAAGGGTGATAGTGTAAATTATAAAAATTAATCGCGGAAGCTTATAAAATATTCAATTCAGATCACAGAATAGCAGCACAGATATCACAGAATATAAATAACAGAAAAAACAGAACAACACAGAATTTACCCAGCTTCGGCAAAACCCTGCCTACGTGCTGCCCCCAAGGTTTCTACTAGAAATTAGATAGTCCCTCGCTTACACACGTAAACTCGCTATACCCGCTATTGACTAATCTAACTCTACGCTCAAAACCTTGCCACAACTCAACCACCGAGTTGCGAATTCTCAAGCTACGCCACGTAGCTTATCCCCTAGTCACACGACTAGAAATTAAAACGGTTTAAAAAAGAAAATACAAATTAAAAATAATTTAAAATAAAATAACCCTAATTTAACATACTATAACCCTTAAAAATAAAAAGGCCGGCCCTCTTTGTAATTTATCTTGACCGTCTCCTTTTATTTCTTCGGCTGGCCCGTTTCTTTGCTTGTGAGATAATGGTAGCCGTGTTCTTCTCGTTCCTCCTGATTGCAAAATTAGGGCTTTTGTCCTTCTCTTCAGAAACTAGGGTTATTGAAATTCGAAGCTTGCGACTGTAAATACTCGATTGGTTGATTCGGCGTTCCTTTGTCAATCGATGGTTTCCTTTGGTGCACTTCGACTACTTCGAATTGATCGAATTCGAAAGGCTTCGGTATGTACTTTCTGTTCTTTTTGCTTTTCTGTTTTTATGCTTGAATTCGATACTCTTGAGATTGCCGATGATGATTGTTTATATAGGGTTTGTAACCCTAGATTTGCGTTCGTACAAAATCATTTGAATTTGTCATATTATTCACCTCGGCCACTTGATTTTGTTTTGATGATTGAGATGTTTTCTGACTTGTTCGTATGAATATACTTTCTTTACTTGATAGTCACGTTGTTGATTCGTGACTTGGTCAATTACGTTTGCTACCACGGTTTTGACTTTGGGCTTTGAATTGGTTTGATCATGCCTCCATGAATTTCTCTGACTTGACTAGCTTGCGATGTTGATTTTGTTTACTAATAAAATTGCATCATGTTCGCTGTGGCATTGCATTGTCGTGCATTTGTTTCAGTTGCATTCATTGATCAGTACTTCTTTGCTACTGCATACTTGATAGCAAATTTGATGTGTGGTCAGACCTTAAATTCACTTGAGCATTGTTAAGTAGTTTGTAGTTGCTGTGTTCCATGAACATGCTTCACTGCATTATTATTAATTTGTTCAAATGAAGTTGGTGAACATTTATGGCTGCACTTCAGTCATCCCTTCTGTTTGCTTTGGCTTCATGGACCTCGGCTAGATCACTTGTTGGCATTTATGTGTATTGATTTACTGTTGAGTTGTATCTGCTTGTAGTTGTTGAGCTTTGATGCATATTGCAACTTGGACATTGTTTCATCTGACTTCGGTCTTGATACTTGGCTTTCATGGCATTGAATCTGAACTGTTCGTTTTATATTTTGCTTATACTGCCGCCTATCACTGCATAGGCTTGTTTATTGTTTTTGTTCATCCATGTGTATTGACTGCAGCTCCATGATATTTTTGGTTCATCGTATCTGTTTCACTTAGTCCCTGATCTTTGTTGCCTCTGAGTTTGAGCATTTGCACATTTGTAGTCTTGGTCTTTCACTGTGACATGTTCACTTGTGACTGTTGCTACACACTGTTGTATTTGGACTTGTACCTGTAATTGTATTCATGTATATTGCATTGTCGTCTTGTGGCAGTTGCTTTGTCTCCATGTATTTCATGTAGTATGGGCATTTGAATATGCATTTGTGAACATTGTCGAGTCTAGTTGATGTAGTTGCACTTGTGTACTTCATATATGCACTGTGTCTTTTGTTTGCACCTGTTAGCCTGTCCCTTGTTTGGTTTTTGGTGACATCTGTTGGCCGTGCATTGAGCATTGTTCGAACTTGTATCACTTGAGTTGAATCCAGTTTGACAACTCGGGTTTGACCTTGTGCCGAAGTCGAGATTTTATTTATGTTGCACCTAAGTTGAACCCGTCTTTTTATATGGGTTTGACCTTGTGCTCACCTGTCGCTGTAGCATTATCAAGTGATATCGGTGTGCACGGCCTTGTGGCATGTACAGTGATACACTGTGCATGTCACATTGTTCGTGTGTGTGATGAATTCAAATATAAATGATGACGAACAACCCAAATAACTGAGGCAAATATCATTTTCAAAATTCACGTTTTATTTTATATTGCAAAAATATGTCTTTTTCAATTTTACTGCGTTAGTGTATATTTTTGCAGATATCTCAGATGCTGGATTCTAACTGGAATGAAGATGAAGATAAAATATGAGTGAATGAGCGATATGTAGTGAGGACATTTGTAAATGTGAAATTGTGATGTAATTGAATTTGTATCAAAGTTGTATAGTGTATAGTGAGAGCTTGAATTTGTACTATTCAAAATTGTAATAAATATTTGTTTGAATAAAATATTCGTTTGAATTCAAATTCCGTTTTATTTATTTTATTCAGCAAATATTTATTTAATCTGTGAAAATAAAATAGTATATTAACAAATACATTTAAATGAATGTATATATGTTTATTATCATCAAGCAAGAATCATATAAGCGCATATTCAACAGAATCGACTCATGTTATCATATTATATCCCGATGTATTTGGTGAAGTCACTTCTTTTCCTTCTAAGCGGGAATTTGATTTTCGGATTGATCTTATTCCTGGTGCTTCACCTGTTGTTCTTCGTCCTAGTAGAATGGCACCCCGCGAGAAGGTTAAGTTAAGGAAACAAATTGAGGACTTAGCTTCCAAAGGTTTGATTAGGCCTAGTTTTTCTGAATGGGGAGCAGTGGAGGTTTTTGTCACCAAATCCGATGGTTCACTGTGGATGTGTGTTGATTATAGGGAGCTGATCAAGCTTACTATGAAAATTAGATATCCAATGCCTCGCATCAATGATATGTTTGACCACTTTATGGTGCCATTATTTTCTCTCAGCTTGATCTTGCCATGGATTTTCATCAGCTCAGGGTTGCTGAGGATAGCATTCCCAAAACTGCTTTCCGCAACGAGAACGGGTTTTATGAATGGCTAGTCGTGCCTTTTGGTTTGACTAGTGCTCCTGCTTTCTTTATTGATTTGATGAATCGTGTCTTTCGTGATGTGCTTAATAAATTTGTTCTAGTCTTTGTTGATGATATCCTTGTCTTCTCTATGACCAAGGAAGAGCATGAGTCGCATTTGAAATCTCTTTTGGAGACTCTCAGAAATCGTCAACTGAAGGCTACATTTTCTAAATGCCATTTCTGAAAGGATGAAGTCCGATTTCTCAGGCTTCTGGTAATGGAGTTTCTGTTGATCGAGTCAAGATCGTTGCGATCGATGTAAGCTTTATTTCCTCTCTTTTCTTTTATCATTTAATAATTCTATCTTTTCGTTTGTCCTTATTTTTCCCTAATCTGTTACAGGATTGGAAAACTCTAAAGGCTCCATCTGATATTTGTAGTTTGCTGGGCCTTGCCGGTTACAACCGGAGATTCATCGAGAATTTTGCTCGGTTTGTTGCACCTCTCACTGCTTTGACTCATAAGAATGCTAGGTTCATCTGGGATAAGAAGTGTGAAGCTGCATTCAATGAGTTAAAGAGCAAGCTAACTTCTGCACCAGTTCTTACTGTTTCGAATGGAAACGAAGCATTGACGGTATATACTGATGCTAGTCGTGAGGGTCTGGGTGCTGTTCTCATACAAGATGGTAAGGACATTGCCTATGCCAGCCGTAATTTGAAAACCCACGAGGCAAATTATACTGCTCATGATTTAGAGTTGCTTGCTGTTGTCTTTGCTTTGAAGCTTTGGAGGCATCATCTTCTAGGAACCAAGTTTGAGCTTTTCAACGATCATCATTCTCTTAGATATATCTTCTCCCAGAAGGATTTGATTCAGAGGAAAGTTCGTTCGCTTGAGTTTCTAGCTTCTTACAACCTCGATATTACCTATACTCCCGGTAAAGCTAATGTTGTGGCCGATGTTTTGAGTTGGAAAAATGCTTTGTTGTGTCAGCTTGTTGTTTCTTCTTCTCCCCTTTTGGATCGTACCATGGCTAAGCAGGATGAGGATGAGATGCTTATATTGATGAAGGAGAGTGTACGTAGCAGGGTTGGTGGTTGTAGTAGTGGTGGCAGTGGAGCTCATATCGATAATAGAGGGATTTTGAGTATTAATGGCAGGATTTGTGTCCCGAATGTTGATGGTTTGAGGTAGGAGTTGCTTCGGGAGAATCATCAATCCAGACTTTCTATCCATCCTGGTGTGTCGAAGATGTATCAGGATATGAAGAGGCTTTATTGGTGGAAAGGGATGAAGAGGGATATCTCTATCTTTGTTAGTCGGTGTGCGACTTGTCAGCAAGTCAAAACCGATCACTAGAAAACCCCTGGTTTGTTGCAGCCCCTTGAGATTCCCAATTGGAAGTGGGAACAGGTTTCCATTGATTTAATCGATGGTTTACCAAAGACTCAGAGGGGTAATGAGAGTATCTGGGTTATTGTGGATAGACTGACCAAGTCCGCTCATTTCATTCCGGTCAAGTCTACTCGTTCTGCTCTAGCTTGTTTGAGATCTACATGAGAGAGATTGTTCATCTCCATGGTGTTCCTCTCAGTATTGTTTGTGATTGTGATCCTATGTTTACCGGTCAATTTTGGAAAGCTTTTCAAGAATCTTTGGGTGCTCAACTGAATCTGAGCACTGGTTACCATCCATAGACCGACGGTCAAACGGAAAGAGTGAATCAGATTCTCGAGGATCTTCTTCGTACTTGTGTGCTTGATTATGGAGGATCTTTGGAAGATCATCTCCATCTTTTCGAATTCACCTACAATAATAGCTATCAGGTATAATCCTATCTTCTGTTTTAAGCTTATCTTAATCTCTTTATCTATCTCATTCCATCTTTATTCAGGCCAGTATCAAAATGTCTCCATTTGCTGCTCTATACGGACGACCTTGTAGATCTCTATCTTGCTGGATTGAATCCGGTAATTGTTTGGTTCTTGGTCCTGATGTGATTTTGGAAGCTTCTGAGAGAGTTGAGGAGATTAAGAGGAGGTTGAGAGCTGCTCGAGATAGGCAGAAGAAGTCTGCTGATAGGCGTAGGTGGAATTTGGAGTTTGTTGTTGGTGATCAGGTTTTCCTTAAGGTCTCTCTCTTAAGGAATGTCATTCGCTTTGGTCGTAGAGGGAAGCTTTCTCCTAGGTTTATTGGTCATTTCCGCTTTGTGGAAAGAGTTGGTTCTTTGGCTTATCATTTGGATTTGCCCGAGAAGCTTTCTTGAGTGCATGATGTATTCCATGTCTCGCATCTTCGTCGATATCTTCACGATCCATCTCTTATTGTCCAGCCTTCTGCTCTTGATAATTTGGATATTGGGCTTAATCTGACTGTCAAGAGGAAGCCACTTCGTATTGTCGACAGAGGTACGAAGCAGCTCAGAAGGAAATCTGTTAATCTGGTCAAAGTATAGTGAAGTACTAAGGATCGACATTGTACCTGGGAGACGGAGGAGAGCATTCGTGCTTCGAATCCGGAATTGTTTGTTTCCGGTACTATTTTGTTTTTCTATCTTGTTGTCATTATTTTCCTTGCCCGTTCATTTCGAGGACGGAAAGATTTGAGTGGGGGAGTGTAAGAACCCTAGATTTTTGAAATACTTTTAAATTTGACTTTGTTTCATTATTAAATTATTTTAAATTTGTTTTATTTCAAGATTTCATTTTTATAAATTTTTAAAGTGATGTTATAATTTTTCCAAAGCTTATTGTATTTATTTACAAATTTTAAAACCTATTTTCTATTTTTAAGCTATTTTCTTAATTAATTTATATTTATCTAAAATTTATTTATTTATTTTCGTTCATACTTTATTTTTTTTGTTTTTATTTTATATATTTACATTTTTCATGTGTTTAAAATGAATAAAGAAAAAGGAAATACTAAGAGTTTTGAACCTTTTCATATACCAATGACTTTTCCACATGCCTTTTACCTTTTCATTTCAAACAACACTTGCATTCATTTGACCGACCTTATCTTTTCTTCAGTCGATTATTTCTCATTTCTCACGCAAAAACTTTTCTTCTCATCTCAAAATAGTCGGCCTTCATTTCGGAAGAAAATTTGGTAATGTTTTTCATTTTTTTTTTCTCATTTTCTACTTGTTTTAGTGATATTTTGCCTTGCTTTAACCTATATATTGTTAGGCCTCAAGCTCCACCTTCACCACCACCTTGTTCGACTTCAAACACCCTCCATCTCCACTGACCTACCTAGCCGTGACCCCTAAGATGCAAGCTCCACACACAAAAATAGCAAACACTCCTTATATATGCATAGCCGAGCTCAACAATGCTTCACCACTTCACCACCCCTCTCGGCCACCACTAGCACCACTTCCACCAGCCTGGCCCTAAGCCACTGCCACACCATCCCCTAACCTCTACCAGTCATGGTCGTTCCATTTGGAGCCATGGCCGAACCTTGTGGTGCATACAAATTTCCTTTGTTGCCTTGGGTTGTGTTGTTCATGCATACGCAACTTCCATACCATCATACCCAAGCTAGGCCGACCCTATATGACCCATACTTGACTCATCCACACCACTATAGCCGTGCCTTATCACCATATAGCCGAGCATAGGATTTGTGAAAGCATGAGCAAGATGATTGATTATTTGTTGTGCATTATTTCTAGGTTGTTTAAGGTCATATTTTGGGTTGTATATTCATGTGCTATATTTTGTTTTGTTTGATATGAACAAGATAATAGCTTTAGCTCTCCCCTCACTTGAATCGTAGCCGTGCTTTTGTGCCCTTTGGATCTTGTTTTTGTGTTTGGTTGTGCTATCTCCAGCTTGTAGAGGTGAGTATTTCTCACCAGACACTTTGTACTTATATAATTAGTAAATTGACACCCTGTGAATCTGTAAATTATATTATCATGTTATAACTGCCTATGCTATGATCATATGATGTTCACCCCTGTTTATACACCTTTCATATCATCTGTTACTGTTATATAATGCTATTCTTATTATTTATATCAGTTTATCACACTACAAGTTCCCTGTAGATTAGAATCACTATGGGTTGAAATGATACATACCCAAACGGAATTTAGATAGGGAAAAATCGTTATGGGCTGAAATGATAGGCCTGAGCGATTTTTATTTATTTCAATTTACTTGGGACTGTGAGTTTAAAATGATAGAACCCGGGTTTTCTTTGTAAATTACGGATTGAAATGATATATATCTGTATCACTTTACCTAAGATAGAAAATTATATACAGACCCGTGGTTAATATATATTTTTCTAGAATTTTTAAAGTATTTTTAAAATGTAAATATTATAACATTTTGATTTAAATTTGAATTTAAAATGATTTTTGTAAAGTGTTATTGATTTTCTATAAATTAAAAATGGTTAAATAAATAAATGTTTAAATTGAAACTGGAAATATACCTTTACTTAGAAATGTGAAATGTGTTTTAAATTAAAAGTTAAGTTAAGAAATATAAAATAGAATTTAAATATAATTTATGAAATGGTAAATTAAATTAAAATGTAAAATAAATGAAATTTTATAAAATTTTACATTTATTTGTGAGTGAATTATTAAAAATTTGATAAAAATTGTGAAAATTTCACTTTATAAAATCATAAATTAAAAGGTACTTAAATGATCATTTTAAAGTGAGAAAATATGATTTTATAAGTTAAAAATGGTTTAAATTAAAGTTTAATTATTTATGAAATTATATTGAATATTTGGAATTTAATTAACAGCATTTTTGAAATGTTATCATTTCTTAAGTATAGTATATTACAACATTTCTAAATGTTGTAGTTGATACAAATGAACTATATAGTTAAAATGAACTAAGGGCTATTATAGTACTTTGTAAGTGTTGTAGTTGCAGAATTTAGCTAAAGTGTCATTTGAAACCTAAAACCTATTAAAACATTTTTAAATGCTGTCTTTGCTAAATTGAATTGTTTTAAAACATAACTTTTTGTAGCATTTTCTAAGTGCCGCGAAAGTTGAATTTTCACAGTTTTAATAAATTTAGGTGAATAAATGAATTCTGAAAAGATTAAAATTTTGGAAATTAAATATTTAATTATTAAATATAATGACTTCATTTTTAATGGTTTAAATAAAGTAATTGGATTTGAAATATAAACCAATGGAAATGTGATTTGGAATGATATTTAAATTAAATAAAATGAATGTGGTTTGGAAATAAAATATGATACTTTGATATTTTAAAATGGATTTGAAATGATATTGAATTGTTGAAATGATATTTAATTTTTTAAGTATAAAATACATTTTAAATTATAACCACGGGTTATAATAACGATTGGTTGTTAAAAAGACCGGGATCGGATATGGACATACTCTCTGTCGATACCGAAAACCACTTTAACAACTGTGTACGCGGTGGAGATTCCAGAACGAAGTAGGATGGTAGCGACGATCCTATTATGGTATGGACGTGGACCTGACTCCCGTGAGTTGGCTTAAGGTAGCTAAAACAGGAGCGATCGATGGGCCAAGTAAGGTAGCTCCTCTGATCGGACACACTTCTTCGATACCATTCTATTACTCTTTTGTGATTGATTGGGTGCACCCTTTGATTTTGGGAGTGTGGCTCGAGGTGGGCGGTAGTGGCTGCTATGCGTTGCCACCAGCCCGGAAGCGTAATTGGTATATTTACCCTGCCATTGCCTCGTGTGCCTTGTCACCTACCATAGCGAGCTTTACTACGAGTTTGTTTTTCTCCCGTAGCCCATTGAGTATTTAGGGTAGTCTCCCAATCTAGAGATATGCTGATACTGGATGGACTACTGGGACTATTATGTGTTGGGGGCTACATGGGTAACCCTTCGACGCTATTTTAAAGTAAGTTTATTTTACTATAGACCTTATTATAATAGCTCAATATTATTACATAGTAAATAGTTTAACGAATCCTTAGAGGATGGGCGGTGCCAAGCGTCCTTTAAGTTACTTGTACTTTATTACCGTTCACTTGAGTTGGCTTACATTATATAAGTATATATGTCCTGACTCGAGTGTTTTGTGTTTTGCTTTACACTCGAGTCAGCCTGAGTATTCATAGCATTGGATTCTCTTTCTGGAACTGGTCTTTGCTGGAGATTCTGTCTATCTATTTATATTTCTATTTCAGTTTCAGTTGTTCTAGTTTATCCCATGTATTATTGAACTTCTCTGTATTTAGGGTTTCTATTATGTTATTTTCAGACTAATATTATGTATTTGTTTTGAGACTTTGTTATAGTAGCTTCATGAACTACTATGGTATTTTATATTCAGCTGCGAGTTAATCTGATATTTCTGTGTCTGTGATTCTGTGTATTTGATTTCATTTGCTCCAAATTTATTTACAATCTATTATTTTGCATCATTCAAGTCTGACATGTGTGGATTATTGTCGATTTGAATGGTACAAATTAGTAGGTCGTTACAATCACGACTGGGATCATTAGCACCGCCTCTCACCTCTAATAGAGTTAGGAGTACGCCCTATGGGCAATTATGTAATTTGTTACATATATCTAACTTGTTGAGTAATCTTGTTCATAATAAAGGTGTTTCTTTCTATTATATACTTGATATAGTGTGGTTATATTAATTAATTAATTTAATTAAAAGTATATTTAATAGAAAATCGATAAATGACATATTTTCTAATCATAGTTACAAAGTGTTGTAACCGTGAGTAATTCATCACAATAAAACAAATATTACATTTTAAATGTTCCGAGCCAAGATGCATTGAAACTAGATATCAATGTATCCGTTGAGACTAAATTATGTAACGCTCTCCAAATGTTGGACAGTATATTACTCATGACTGCTGGGGGCATCTGAGGTTACGTACTGATAGTTATTAGTTAACTATTAAACAACCCACTCCATAGTTTTACGTTGGTGAATATAACTAAGGTTAAATAGAAAATATCAACGCGGCTGATTTACACAGTTCTCTCAACTTGAGAATACTATGTATCTTTAGTATGAAAGCTTTGCTTTGATTATAGTCAAATCATAGTATGGTGTTCCATCGAGTGACTATAGTTGGGTCGGTGGAAATATTGGAATGAAGTACTATTCAAGAGAGGATTCGTCTCCTTGGTTATATAGGTTAGTATCATGGTCAGCTTAAGTCAACTCAAAGTCGAAGTATTTGGCAAGAGCATTTTGATTAATAATGATTGTTATTATTGAACCAAGGACTTTGTGTTTGGACTATAAAGTTGAATGTGGATGATATTAGAATTTTGACCATTACCAAATTCCATAAGTCCTAATTTGATAAAGTTTTGACGAAGAGAATTGGTGTAAATAATTATCACTATTAGGTACCGCTTATTATAAGTTAAATTGGATTTTACCAAAAGATGTGTAAGCGATGAATTCATCTAAAATGTCACAGCACCTACTAAGTGACGTGTGAACGTTAATATTTGAATTGCTAAATGTTAGTCGCTGACTGAATTTACACCTTTTAGTAGCACAATCGTAATGATGAATTCTCCAAAAAACCACATGATTTAATTAATTTATAAAAAGTTGTAAATTAATTCATATTTGAGAAATATTAATTATTTTTTTATTTTATTTGATGTTTGGGAGTTATTTGTAATTATTTGAATGCATTTATAAAAGTTATATTTGCACGCATTGATACATGATATCATTGTAATTAAATAAAAGATAATTACATGCGTTACTTTATAAAATCTAATGTCATTTGATGGCACGTAATTTTCAGCCATACCATGTAAAGAAATAGGAGTGAAAAGAGAAAGTTAATCAAGAGAATTAATTAGAGAACTTCTAAATAAAGAATGAGAAATGTTTCCTTCTTTCAAATAAAAGATATTCACTAATTCATTCTGTACGCACAATTCGGTTTCTCATTTTTCATTCTTCTTTCTGTAACTTTTTTGATTCTCTCCTTCTCTAATGGATGAAAATATGAGACCTTCCATGGCTTCAATTATTCCTAAAATTAAGTACAAATAAAATCAATTATGTAAAGTGGTACATTCCTCTTGATCCTTGCAATATCTGGAGGCTAATTTCTAAATCTAGAAGATTTGATTCATCATTCAAGGTGCAAATCATTGGCTTCATTTTTTGTAGTTTTGATTTCATTTATTTGTATACTCGCCATGTTGAAATGGTCTAGATTTATTCATATTATATATATATATATATATATATATATATATATATATATATATATTCTATCTCATCATGTTTAAAAGGTTTAGAATTAGTCATATTATATCTTTTCTATCTTCTGTAATCATTTTGTAATTTAACCTAGATCCCCTTTTGTTCATCTCATTTAATTATATGATCATTATGTAGATTTAATTTGAATCTCTATTTACTTACATATCCATTGACTATATGTTTATTATGGTTGACTTCTAATTCTTTATCTGTTTTATTATGTGTCCCTTTTGTATAGTCAGATCTGATTTATCATACAACAAATTTGTATATGCCCAAGTTGTCCGATATTTTTTTCTATCATTATTCTGGAATTGTATGAAAAAAAGGAATGTGAAAATATTTTATTATGTCGTAGTGTTGTATATAAATTTTTTAACATTTATACACATAAACATTAATAAACTATATTTTTTGGTGGTTTAATGCAGTAAAATTAATTTCCAATGTTGTACAGTTAATTTTCAAAATGATTTATTTTTACTTGTTTTAGTCATGAAAGTAAATTTTTCCTTTTGTTTTAGAATTCATAAGTGGTCATTTATGTAAAGTTATAGATTTTTATTTCATACCTAAGATTAAAAATTGAATCATTTTGTTAGCATTTAATTTAAACATATATGTTACTTAAATTGCAATCTTCATACATATATATAAATATATGTGTTATTTTAAAATGAATACATAACTCGCAATTATTTATACATATAGATATACATGTGTTTATGTTATTTTAATCTAAATCAAAATAGACCTTTTTGTGAAACCGTAGAATTTAATTTCAAGCTCTTCCTTAGTTGAAACCTTTGGTACAATTGTTAATTCTTGTTTTGACAAAATCATATATACAGAAAAACTTATTTTAACATGTGTATGTGTGAACTTATCAATTATTATACATGTATATTTTATTACTTAGAAAAAACTTGGACAGCAAAGGCATATGCCAATTCTATTGTAAATACCGTTTAATATGCCATTCAATGTAATTAAAAAGAGAGAGAAACATTAAGGTTTCTCTCTCTGTGATATCCCGGAAATTTTAGGCAATATTTATTTAATAATTATTTTAAAAATGTGAAATATTGATTAAATAATTTAATTCAAACAGGAATTTTCGTTTGAAGATTAACAATTGTTTAATCTGTCAAATGATATTCTTTTCAAAATAATAATAATAATTTAAATTGAGAATCTGATTGTTTTCAAATGTTAAAAATATTTAAGTAATAAAATTCATCTTTCTAAACTGATTTAAAGATATTTATTTATAATGTATATATGTTTATACATTGTAAATAGAAGATTTGATTTTAATTTAAATTTAATAAAAATATTTTCAAATCTATTATATATATAAATGTATAAATTGTAAAATTGATTAAATTGATTTAAATTAGTATTGAAAACTTTTCAGAAGTTTGTTTTAAAAAGTCTATCTTATATTTTCAAGAAAATATAAGTAAGTATTGGTTTTGTTTATAAAAATAAATATAGTTTAAATTTTGTTTCATAATAAAAGTTTATTTTGTTTATTTTAAAGAAAATAGTTTTTCTTTGAAATAAGATTTAATTCATTCATGTTAAAGTATAACATTTGGTTTGAAAACTCTTGAATAAAATGAATTCAACATTATTTTTCTTTTTAAAACTTTTCTCTTTTGCAAATTAGTTTTTAACTATTATTTTAAAAATAATTAAACAAACATTAAAATGTAAATGTTATAAGGAAGTTTATAAGTAAACATGTAATCATTTTAAAGGCTAATGTTAATAAATATTTAAAACATGCTAAAATAAATTAGAAATAGTTTTAGAATAAATTTAAATACAATTATAAATTAAGAATTCTCTTTCATATTAAAATGCACATGTGTTTAGCTTTTAAACTAATAGAAAGACACTTGTAAAACATTTGACATAATAAGTTAACAAGTGGCATGTTGTTTATTTTTGAAATTTATTCTTTTAAATAAGAAAATATAACAAATGCATTTTTATTCAACCCTTATTCTCATTTGAAATCTGAGAATCAGATTTAAGTAAAATCAAAACCCAAAAAAAAGCATGTTTTTAAATTTCTGCAAACAAACTTCATGTCTGCAAATTCAATCAAAAACTCTGCATATCCCAAAATGCATGTTAAAAATCTGCAATCAAAATATAAATCATATTCTGCAAAACCAAATTCTATTCAAAATCTGCAAATTACAACATCACTTTGAAGTCAATTTCAATCTTCAAATCTAAGCCTATGAAGATTGGTAGCATGCAGTCTAAAATCAACTTCAGAAATAAAAAAAAACCTGGAAGTTAATTCATCGAGCAATGTTACAACATCAAACTGGAAGTTCAACTTCAATTCAAAACTGAGGAATGTCTGCATGCAAGTTCAAAAATTTACATCATCAAGTTAAAGTCTGTAATCAAAATGCAAGCCCAGATTTCAACATGCAGCTTCAAGTCAGGTCCTGGAATATGTGATGCATCTCTGGAATTGTTTCTGCTTCTTCAAATTAAACAGGTGAGTAAGCTTCTTTATTTAAAAACAGTTTTTTTTTTAAATCAAAGCTAGATAAAATTTCCAGAACTTAGTTACTAGTTCACAAAAATTAAAAAAAACTGTTAGATGAAAATTGATCTGTTTCTTTCTTTTTGTGATTAACTTCACAATACTGAAGATTATGCTTTCTGTGCATGTGAATTGATACTATTGAGCAAGCTTGAATTATTGGATTTGATGATGATCTGAGTATGTATGTATAAACATACATATGGACTGTTATGGTCAGGAATCTGCCTACCTGTGTATGTTTAATTAAACTAAGTTTAATAGAAAAAAAATTATAGAAAAAAAAACTTTATCAACCTGTTAATTTCAGTTAGAATTTAATACGTGTAAACAAATAATGTTGTTTAGTAATAAATTTTGATTAAATCATAATTTGATTATATTGGGAGTCTGTTACACTCTGAAACAACTCTACAGTAAACATTTTTCAGTAAAACAAAAATATCAACATCATTAACTATTTGAAACAAGATTATAACATGAATATATGTTAAAAATCAGAAATTTTAAAAACAAATTTCACCTTTTTAAATGAACTGTGGTATTAGCATTTTTGTTTTGAACAGAAATAGGAATTTTGGATGTATTTGATAGGCTAGTGAATTTTAGGAGTTAGGATGCTTCCTGTAGGTGGAGTGTTGATGTAAGAATGAGGGAAAATTGGGCAATTGGTGATCAGAAAGAGGGGGAGATGGAAATTGAGATTTCCAGGTTTCAAACCCTAGTCTTGCAGTGTGAAGTTTTGGATTCTTCACATGCTCTCTGTTGCATCGAGTGATGCCAGATTCTGGAATTGGGTAGAGGAAGTGTAGATGGATCTATGGCCAAGGTCGCGACAGCGATGGTGGTCTGAGATGGAATTCCTCGGCGTTGACAGTTTGGGGTTTATGGTGTTGTGAAGTTTTCCAGGTCT
Source organism: Allium cepa (assembly GCA_030765085.1). NCBI lineage: Eukaryota > Viridiplantae > Streptophyta > Magnoliopsida > Asparagales > Amaryllidaceae > Allium > Allium cepa. The sequence continues at coordinate 301,685,509 of CM060928.1, read as the reverse complement.
GGATAAATTCTTTGATTACAAAGTTTGAGTTGCAGTGGAGATTAGGTGATCGTACCTATGTTAGGAGATGGTCGGCAACTAGGAGGAGTAGCCTAGGGTGTCAGGAGTTGATCAGAGCTCTGGTGCATGTGCACCGTACATGTTGAAGTCTGGTGAACTTTTAGGGATGATCAAGGTTTTTGACTCGAAGTGTTGCTCAGGTTTTTGTGCTTCTGTCTCGAAGCAGGGGGTTTGGAAACTCGAAGTAAATATAGGGGTTTCTCGGGTATGTTAGTTTCAGGTTATAAAACCTGACAGTATTCTGTGTTTTGAAATTTAAATGAAATCCAAATTTTTAAAGCAGGATTTAAACAGGGGTTTGAATTCAAGATTAAGTTTGATGTATTTTTGAATTCAAAGTTTTTAAAAATAGTAATTTTAAATTTTAAGCAAGATTTAAATTTGTTTTGAAATCAAGTTAAAAATAGTTTTCTGGTTTACTCTGGAAACCAGTTTTGAATTCAAAATAGTTTGTAAATTTTAAAAAAAATGATGAACAGATTAAATTGTTTTAAAAGTAGATTTGAGAATGAATTTGATTTCAAATAAGTTTTAACTTGAAAGAATTTATTTCCTGTAATATTTAAATCAAAGATATGAAGTGTTTATCTAAATTTGAAAGTTAAAATAATCAATTTATTTTCAAAGCTTGATTTATTTTGTAATTTTATTTTAGACCTTTTTTTATATTTAAGTAATGAATGTTCTTTAACATTCATTTTATTTTAAGGTTTATAATTATTTAAATTTGGATTAATGTTTAAATAGTTAAACATTTTAAATATTAAAATTTTAAATGTAATATGAATTTAAATTTAGAAATGTATTGTTTAAATATATTTTGAATGTAAATGAAGTCAGTTGATAAGTAAATAAATTATTTTGAAAATAATTAAGATAATTAAGAATTTACCTAATTATTAGGTTTTAAATAATGGTTTAGATTAATTTTTAATTAGAGATGATTATTGATAATTAATCTAAGATAATTTTTCTTAAGTAAGTAATTATTGAGAATATTGTAATTAATAAAAATAATTATCTAAGGATAATTAAGTAATTAATTAATGAAACTAATTTTGATAATTAACTAGATTAATTAATTGAATATAATCAATTATAATTTGTTAAATATAATTACTTAATAAAAGTAATTAAGGAAGTAATTACTTATTGTAATTAATTTTGATATGGTTTTTTGTTTAAGTTAATTAATTTAGTTTAATTAATTTAAGATAATCATTTAATGATTTAATGGAAGTAATTACATAATTAATGGAGCACGATTACTTAGAGAGGTGGTGAGTGATAAATTACTGAAATGTAATTAGTGAAAGGTGATTTATTTTAATTAAGTAATTTGGATAATTACTTTGCAATTAATTAAGGAATTAATTAATGAAGATAATTAATTATTGGATAATTGATTGTTAATGAGTAATTAAAGATAGTTAATTACTGAATTTAATATTAATCAAGGTGATTAATAATTACTAAAAGTAATTAATTTTTAAATTAAGTAATTAATTTGAATATTAATTAGAGATCATTAATTATTATAATGTAATTAAGGAATGTTTGATTAAGTAATAATTAAATAAGTGATTAATTAATTGTAATTAATTAAGGACAAATATAATTAATTAATAAATGAGTAATTAAATGTTAATTACTTATGAATAAGGTTAATTATTTTGTGAAAATTAATCAAAGACTAATTACTTATTGTAATTAGTAAATGATTAACCAAGGTGTTCAGTCAAGTTAAATACTTAGTGGAAAATTAATTAACTGGGTTAATTAATTAATGGATATTAAGCAGCATTTAAAATGTGGTAATTAATTTAATTTAATTTAAATTAATTTAAGATAGAAGTAATTAATTTAATTTATTTTAAATTAATTATAACTGATGGTTAATAATCATTGCTTATGGATGTTATTGATTGAATGGTTGTGATCTCGGTAATAAGATGAGTTGTATCTGTATGATATGGATGCTTGGTTAAAGAATGATGGTTTGTGATGGATTATCTGGTTATGATATAGATTATCTGTTTATGATATGAATGTGATTATCTATTGTGATATCTAGTTTATCTATCCGTGTGAAATAAATAATAATGAAATGAGTTAATTGTTTAAAACGCTTAAGTACAACTTGGACATTAATATGGTGTTTGGTTTCGGTAAGACCGGGATCGGGTTTCCATATTAGGAATCCGAAAACCACATCGATTCCAATTAAACGTTAGGTCGGTAATCCAAGTGGAGCAAGTGAAGACTCGAGGTGTAAGGACTATACGTCAGTATAACTCTGTGGGTGATTCCGTAATGAGTTTGACGGAATAGTACTTATAGGTTCGAGATGGTGATTTAGAGTGCAAGGGCTATGGTCGTTGACTCTGAGGGTGATTCCAAAATGAGTGCAACGAGATAGTGCCTTGGGTTTCGTTCGAAACCAGAACGAACTTGTATGGATTGAATGCTTTCAGAACATCGTCAGGTGGACGATGAGCATTCTAAGATTGATCCTATAAAGGTAATCGTAGCCTCAAGCCTCATCAACCGGGAATGGCTAAAACAGGGGAGGTGCAGCAAGGCTTCGTGGGTAGCCCCCACTGGAGAGCAAGATTTACCCCTGTCTAGAGGTTCCTTTATATTCGGCTGTGTGGCAGTTGGCGACGGCCAATATGCGGGGTGGTCTTGTTCGGAACTGTTCTGTAAGGAATGGTTCCGGCTTTGTGTTGCAGGGGAGTGGGCGTACTCCTCGGTACAGCGATCTAGGCCACGTACTGTGACTGGCGGTACCCCAGTAGCCCTGCCATTGATGGAATCCATAATCCAATAAGTTCCTGTACGGTTTTGATTGTGCCCAACTATGTTGGAACGTGAGATGTAAGCATTCCAGCTATTTCTGTATTTTATTTTGGAAACCCTAGACACTATTATAATATCACTGGATTTCCTATCAATGTTTTGGTTAGCGTAAGGTAAAAACTTTTCCATGTTTATGTGTGGGAAGTCTTACGTGATACCTTTTGTTTTCAAAGGATTTTCTAAAGTTAAGCAACTTTTATTCCCGTTTACTCACACCAGACCCCTGTCCGACCTGAGTGTTTATTTTCTGTTTTATTAAACTCTTAGGTACTCATATTTCGTATGAGTAGTCAAGTGTTTTAGGATTGCTTTGACGAGTTCTGAAGGAGATAATGGAGCAGGAGGCTTCAGCGTGTAGATATATATAGTGGTTCCGCTGTTTGTGTTGTATCTGTTTTCTCTGATGTACTTGAATTGTAATTGCTAGACAGACGTTTATAACTGTCTAGTTTGTGTTGTATTAGCTGTTTAATTCTGACGTATATGATACTACGTAAAGTTTTATGTGATATATTATAATTTATTCGATTCCGCTGTGAGATTCTGATGCTGTCTGTTTCTTTCTTTCCTTTCTTTTCACTTTTCTATCCCTTTCTTTCTTCTTAATGATGCGTCTTTGTATGAAATGAAAGGCGGGTCGTTACATTATGGTATCAGAGCTCTAGGTTGAGGGAATACCTAGACTCTGGAGTGGTGTCTATCTTAAGAGAGTGTATTTGTAATTTTGAATATATATATATATATATATATATATATATTTCTACCTATTAGATTGGGTTACCTGTTCAGGTTTTCCAATATAAGTAATAAAGGTAGATAGGGTAGTGGTGTGTGTAACACAACTACCAATGGTTGGAATCCGAATGTTTGAGGTTGGAAGTGGATCTGCTAGGGCAGTATTGGGCATCTTGAGTAGTTTTGCAGTTTGGTGTGAATGATTTCACCAATCTCTGAAGGAAATCTTTTCAAGATTCGGAGTTTATCTTTGGATTGTAAGCTGGATTGCACTCGTGTGAGTGGATTTTCTTGAGTTTGGATCAGTTTGGAGTACAGAAGCTAGAAATGGTATCTTGGAAACTTCAGGGAGGAGTTCTGTCTGTATTTGAGTTGAGGCTCAGTTTGGCAGAGTGTTTTGTGCTTGGTTTGGGAGCGAGTTAGTTTCCTAAGGGTTATCTGTCCCTTGAAGGCTCTATTGTGAAGAGGCTGGTGTAGCTTTGTGATTCGATGAGCTTTTGGATAAGGAAGTCTTTGGCAGCAGTAGCAGCAGTGGGTGGCCTATTTGTACGATGGTTCAGAAGTCTCTGTGATTCCTTTGTCAGTAGGTCAGGAAGATGGTGGAGCTTGTCCATTTCTTCTAGAAGCCCAGATGGGAATGATGTTTGTGGTTGGAGGTAGATCACTGTTTCTTCTTTTGGATAGAAGGTTTTAGCTGTTCTAATTTTGCAGTGAGAACGATTTCCTGGGATCTGAACTAAGTGGAATCGCAAAAGTGACTTGTGATGGTTCGAAGGTTCTCTGAGTGACCTTTGTTTGGATTGAAGTATCTCTAGAGGATGTTTGAGTTATCAAAGTTGTTTGGTATTTTCTGGATATCTTCGAAGGAGTTGAGATTGGCATCCGTCGAGAGTTTGAGTTCTGTTTGGACTTGGCTCTTAAAGATTTACAGGTGGTTCAGCATAGTAGGAGGTTCTTTTAGAAAGAAATCTGTTTAAGTTGGCAGGATTTATTGGATCCAGTTTTCTGGTTGAATTTTTGCTGTAATGTTGTGACTGAATTGGATAGGTCACTGAGATTTTATGGAATTTGATGAACAATGTTTCCGGGATAAGTTGATCAAGTTTATACTTGTGTTCATCAACAGAATTCTCAAATCAGAGTTGCGCAATGGAAGCATGGTGGCAGCTATTCCAGAATAGAAGCAACATCCGTTTCTTTGGGAATTGGAGTTTTGTCTTGGATCAAAGGATTTCTACAGGAAATTCGTTTTTATCTGGAGACTTGGATGTCTTGTGCATCTGTTCTGTTTTCAGAATAGGAGTAAGATCTGGAGATCGTTTATTTCCTCGTCCAGATTTGTCCTGTGAGGCATCTATGAAGCCTTGTTTGTTCTAGGAAGTTGAAGGCAGCCCAGGATCGACAGGAGAGATGTGTGGATAAGAGATTGGATCTTTCTGTTTCTCTTAAAGGTTAAGTGTTTGGTCTACAGGATTGAATTGCCAGTTCAGATGGTTGGGATTTGTTTTGTTTTCACGTATCTTTGAGGGAGTACGTGTATGGTTTATCTCTGGTTTTAGACTCAGTAGTTCCGGGAAATTGGGAAGTTGATCAGGACTTGTCTGTGGTCCTGTTCTCTGTTTAGATTTATAGATCTAGATATATAGGAGCTCTAGATCTGAGTGGTGTAGCTAGTTTAGATTCTATAGAGCGAGTGTCCCAGTGTTTGTACCTGGAAGACTCTAGGGAATTCTATCCAGAATTTTGTCTGGATAATTAAAATTGTTTGTTTGAATTGGTTGCTATGATTGCTAGTATTTGGTTGATAACATATGTTTTCTCTTTTAAATTTTAAATCTGTATGGGATTATTAAATTATCTTTGCTTTTAAATTTCAAGGACGAAATTCTTTTAAGGGGGAAGGAATGCGATATCCCAGAAATTTTAGGCAATATTTATTTAATAATTTCATTAATAATTATTTTAAAAATGTGAAATATTGATTTAATAATTTAATTCAAACAGGAATTTTCTTTTGAATATTAACAATTGTTTAATCTGTCAAATGATATTCTTTTCAAAATAATAATAATAATTTAAATTGAGAATCTGATTGTTTTCAATGTTAAAAATATTTAAGTAATAAAATTCATCTTTCTAAACTGATTTAAAGATATTTATTTATAATGTATATATGTTTATACATTGTAAATAGAAGATTTGATTTTAATTTAAATTTAAATTTAATAAGAATATTTTCAAATCTATTATATATATAAATGTATAAATTGTAAAATTGATTAAATTGATTTAAATTAGTATTGAAAACTTTTCAAAAGTTTGTTTTAAAAAGTCTATCTTATATTTTCAAGAAAATATAAGTAAGTATTGGTTTTGTTTATAAAAATAAATATAGTTTAAATTTTGTTTTATAATAAAAGTTTATTTTGCTTATTTTAAAGAAAATAGTTTTTCTTTGAAATAAGTTTTAATTCATTCATGTTAAAGTATAACATTTGGTTTGAAAACTCTTGAATAAAATGAATTCAACATTATTATTTTTTTTAACTTTTCTCTTTTGCAAATTAGTTTTTAAATATTATTTTAAAAATAATTAAACAAACATTAAAATGTAAATGTTATAAGGAAGTTTATAAGTAAACATGTAATCATTTTAAAGGCTAATGTTAATAAATATTTAAAACATGCTAAAATAAATTAGAAATGGTTTTAGAATAAATTTAAATACAATTATAAATTAAGAATTCTCTTTCATATTAAAATGCACATGTGTTTAGCTTTTAAACTAATAGAAAGACACTTGTAAAACATTTGACATAATAAGTAAACAAGTGGCATGTTGTTTATTTTTGAAATTTATTCTTTTAAATAAGAAAATATAACAAATGCATTTTTGTTCAACCCATATTCTCATTTGAAATCTGAGAATCAGATTTAAGTAAAATCAAAACCCAAAACAATGCATGTTTTAAAATTTCTGCAAACAAACTTCATGTCTACAAATTCAATCAAAAACTCTGCATATCCCAAAATGCATGTTAAAAATCTACAATCAAAATACAAATCATATTCTGCAAAACCAAATTCTATTCAAAATCTGCAAATTACAACATCACTTTGAGATCAATTTCAATCTTCAAATCGAAGCCTATGAAGATTGGTAGCATGCAGTCTAAAATCAACTTCAGAAATAAAAAATAACCTGGAAGTTAATTCATCAAGCAATATTACAACAACAAACTGGAAGTTCAACTTCAATTCAAAACTGAGGAATGTCTGCATGCAAGTTCAAAAATTTACATCATCAAGTTAAAGCAATTTCTGTAATCAAAATGCAAGCCTAGATTTCAACATGCAGCTTCAAGTCAGGTCCTGGAATATGTGATGCATCTCTGGAATTGTTTCTGCTTCTTCAAATTAAACAGGTGCGTAAGCTTCTTTATTTAAAAACAGTTTTTTTAAAAAAAAACAAAGCTAGTTAAAATTTCTAGAACTTAGTTACTAGTTCACAAAAATTAAAAAAAAAAAAAACTGTTAGATGAAAATTGATCTGTTTCTTTCTTTTTGTGATTAACTTCACAATACTGAAGATTATGCTTTCTGTGCATGTGAATTGATATTATTGAGCAAGCTTGAATTATTGGATTGTGATGATGATCTGAGTATGTATGTATAAACATACATATGGACTGTTATGGTCAGGAATCTGCCTACCTGTGTATGTTTAATTAAACTAAGTTTAATAGAAAAAAAATATAGAAAAAAAACTTTATCAACCTGTTAATTTCAGTTAGAATTTAATATGTGTAAACAAATAATGTTGTTTAGTAATAAATTTTGATTAAATCATAATTTGATTATATTGGGAGTCTGTTACACTCTGAAACAACTCTACAGTAAACATTTTGCAATAAAACAAAAATATCAACATCATTAACTATTTAAAACAAGATTATAACATGAATATATGTTAGAAATCAGAAATTTTAAAAACAAATTTCACCTTTTTAAATGAACTGTGGTATTAGCATTTTTGTTTTGAACAGAAATAGGAATTTTGGAAGTATCTGATAGGCTAGTGAATTTTGGGAGTTAGGATGCTTCCTGTAGGTGGAGTGTTGATGTAAGAATGAGGGAAAATTGGGCAATTGGTGACCAGAAAGAGGAGGACATGGAAATTGAGATTGCCAGGTTTCAAACCCTAGTCTTGCAGTGTGAAGTTTTGGGATTCTTCACATGCTCTCTGTTGCATCGAGTGATGCCAGATTCTGGAATTGGGTAGAGGAAGTGTAGATGGATCTATGGCCAAGGTCGCGACAATGATGGTGGTATGAGATGGAATTCCTCGGCGTTGACAGGTTGGGGTTTATGGTGCTGTGAAGTTTTCCAGGTCTGGATAAATTCTTTGATTTCAAAGTTTGAGTTGCAGTGGAGATTAGGTGATCGTACCTATGTTAGGAGATGGTCGGCAACTAGGAGGAGTAGCCTAGGGTGTCGGGAGTTGATCAGAGCTCTGGTGCATGTGCACCGTACATGTTGAAGTCTGGTGAATTTTTGGGGATGATCAGGGTTTTTGACTCGAAGTGTTGCTCAGGTTTTTGTGCTTCTGTCTCGAAGCAGGGGGTTTGGAAACTCGAAGTAAATATAGTGGTTTTTCGGGTATGTTAGTTTCAGGTTATAAAACCTGACAGCATTCTGTGTTTTGAAATTTAAATGAAATCCAAATTTTTAAAGCAGGATTTAAACAGGGGTTTGAATTCAAGTTTAAGTTTGATGTATTTTTGAATTCAAAGTTTTTAAAAATAGTAATTTTAAATTTTAAGCAATATTTAAATTTATTTTGAAATCAAGTTAAAAATAGTTTTCAGGTTTACTTTGGAAACCAGTTTTGAATTCGAAACTGTAAATTTAAAAAAAAAATGATGAACAGATTCAAATGTTTTAAAAGTAGATTTGAAAATGAATTTGATTTCAAATAAGTTTTAACTTGAAAGAATTTATTTCCTGTAATATTCAAATCAAAGATATGAAGTGTTTATCTAAATTTGAAAGTTAAAATAATCAATTTATTTTCAAAGCTTGATTTATTTTGTAATTTTGTTTTAAACTTGTCTTTTATATTTAAGTAATGAATGTTCTTTAACATTCATTTTATTTTAAGGTTTATAATTATTTAAATTTGGATTAATGTTTAAATAGTTAAACATTTTAAATATTAAAATTTTAAATGTAATTTAAATTTAAATTTAGTAATGTATTGTTTAAATATATTTTGAATGTAAATGAAGTCATTTGATAAGTAAATAAACTATTTTGAAAATAAGTAAGATAATTAAGAATTTACTTAATTATTTGGTTTTCAATAATGGTTTAGATTAATTTTTAATTAGAGATGATTATTGATAATTAATCTAAGATAATTTTTCTTAAGTAAGTAATTATTAAGAATATTGTAATTAATAAAAATAATTATCTAAGGATAATTAAGTAATTAATTAATGAAACTAATTTTGATAATTAACTAGATTAATTAATTGAATATAATCAATTATAATTTGTTAAATATAATTACTTGATAAAAGTAATTAAGGAAGTAATTACTTATTGTAATTAATTTTGATATGGTTTTTTGTTTAAGTTAATTAATTTAGTTTAATTAATTTAAAATAATCATTTAATGATTTAATGGAAGTAATTACTTAATTAATGGAGCAGGATTACTTAGAGAGGTGACGAGTGATAAATTACTGAAATGTAATTAGTGAAAGGTGATTTATTTTAATTAAGTAATTTGGATAATTACTTTGCAATTAATTAAGGAATTAATTAATGAAGATGATTAATTATTGGACAATTGATTTGTTAATGAGTAATTAAAGATAGTTAATTACTTAATTTAATATAAATCAAGGTGATTAATAATTACTAAAAGTAATTAATTTTTAAATTAAGTAATTAATTTGAATATTAATTAGAGATCATTAATTATTTTAATGTAATTGAGGATTGTTTGACTAAGTAATAATTAAATAATTGATTAACAAATTGTAATTAATTAAGGACAAATATAATTAATTATAATTAATTAATAAATGAGTAATTAAATGCTAATTACTTATGAATAAGGTTAATTATTTTGTGAAAATTAATCAAAGACTAATTACTAATTGTAATTAGTAAATGATTAACCAAGGTGTTTAGTCAAGTTAAATACTTAGTGAAAAATATCAACTGGGTTAATTAACTAATGGATATTAAGCAGGATTTAAAATGTGGTAATTAATTTAATTCAATTTAAATTAATTTAAGATAAAAGTAATTAATTTAATTTATTTTGAATTAATTATAATTGATGGTTAATAATCATTGCTTATGGATGTTATTGATTGAATGGTTGTGGTCTCGGTAATAAGATGAGTTGTATCTGTATGATATGGATGTTTGGTTAAAGAATGATGGTTTGTGATGGATTATCTGGTTATGATATAGATTATCTGTTTATGATATTAATGTGATTATCTATTGTGATATCTAGTTTATCTATCTGTGTGAAATAGATAATAATGAAATGAGTTAATTGTTTAAAACCCTTAAGCACAACTTGGACATTAAGATGGCGTTTGGTTTCGGTAAGACCGGGATTGGGTTTCCATATTTGGAATCCGAAAACCACATCGATTCCAATTAAAAGTTAGGTCGTTAATCCAAGTGGAGCAAGTGAAGACTCGAGGTGTAAGGACTATACGTCAGTATAACTCTGTGGGTGATTCCGTAATGAGTTTGACGGAATAGTACTTATAGGTTCGAGATGGTGATTTAGAGTGCAAGGGCTATGGTCGTTGACTCTGAGCGTGATTCCAAAATGAGTGCAACGAGATAGTGCCTTGGGTTTCGTTCGAACCCGGAACGAACTTGTATGGATTGAATGCTTTCAGAACATCTTCAGGTGGACGATGAACATTCTAAGATTGATTTGTCCTATAAAGGTAATCGTAGCCTCAAGCCTCATCAATTGGGAATGGCTAAAACAGGGGAGGTGCAGCAAGGCTACGTGGGTAGCCCCCACTGGAGAGCAAGATTTACCCCTATCTAGAGGTTCCTTTATATTCGGCTGTGTGGCAGTTGGCGACGGCCAATATGCAGGGTGGTCTTGTTCGGAACTGTTCAGTAAGGAATGGTTCCGGCTTTGTGTTGCAGGGGAGTGGGCGTACTCCTCGGTACGGTGATCTGGGCCACGTACTGCGACGGGCGGTACCCCAGTAGCCCTGCCATTGATGGAATCCATAATCCAATAAGTGCCTGTACGGTTTTGATTGTGCCCAACTATGTTGGAACGTGAGATGTAAGCATTCCAGCTATTTCTGTATTTTATTTTGGAAACCCTAGACACTATTATAATATCATTGGATTTTCTATCAATGTTTTGGTTAGCATAAGGTAAAACTTTTCCATGTTTATGTGTGGGAAGTCTTACGTGATAACTTATATTCCCGTTTACTCACACCAGACCCCTGTCTGACCTGAGTGTTTATTTTCTGTTTTATTAAACTCTTGGGTACTCATATTTCGTATGAGTAGTCAAGTGTTTTAGGATTTCTTTGACGAGTTCTGGAGGAGATAATGGAGCAGGAGGCTTCAGCCTGTAGATATATATAGTGGTTCCGCTGTGTTTGTGTTGTATCTGTTTTCTCGGATGTACTTGAATTGTAATTGCTAGACAGACGTTTATAACTGTCTAGTTTGTGTTGTATTAGCTGTTTAACTCTAATGTATATGAAACTTCGTAAAGTTTTATGTGATATATTATAATTTATTCGATTCCGCTGTGAGATTCTGATGCTGTCTGTTTCTTTCTTTCCTTTCTTTTCTCTTTTCTATCCCTTTCTTTCTTCTTAATGATGTGTCATTCTATGGAATGAAAGGCGGGTCATTACACTCTCTACATTTATAGCCTTATCTTTCCTCAATTTATTATACATGTTAAGAGAAATTCTTTCTTTAAAATTTCTCATGCTTAGTTACAAAATATACACTTCTTATATGTTACACTTATATTTCGACATGAATGTATCTGATACATTGATTCCATTACACATAGACGCATGTGACATGCTCATAATCATTTGCTATTAATAAAATTAAATTGAATTAATGCTTTCCTTATAAAACATTCAATTGAAATGTTAACTTGTTTATTCGACATACAATCAATCTAATCAAAGATAGAGAAATATGATATTTCTCTCTCTCTAATTAATATTATTTACTTTCTTAATTAATTGGATAACTGTTAGTAAAGGAAACTAAAGGTTACTTTCTCATATTTATTTTAATAAGTAACTAGTACACACATAGGTGTATTTGATACTCATTTATATAAACTTATATAATATTCAAACCCTTTTGAATCTTTTTACCATATTACATAAAATATTGATTTTATTTAAAACAAAATTTAGATAATATCTAAATGCGTTTAGACTTCATAGGCTTGTTAATGATCCAAAATGGTAAAAAAAAATTGAAATTCACACATTTCTTCTACTATGGGCTAGCCCAGTTCCTTCAATGGTATCAGAGCCCAATAGCCTATGCGATCTAAATTAGTCATGTTAGGGCTGATTAATTAAGCTTGTGCACTTACTACATTGCCCAGAAAGGTGATGTCTAGGATTGGAATTGGGTAATCAAACATCCGGTCCTACCTGGCTACCTGCCTGGCCTGAAAGGCGATGGAGCCCAAAGGTTGCCCTTGATAGAAAATGCCTAATTTGAATTAGGCTTTGGGCTAATTTTTAGAAATGTTTTGAAAATTAAAACATGATTTTAAATTTAAAAGTTAAATTTAAAATAAAAAACATGTTTATTATAAAATTTTATAATGTAACATCAAATTTCAAATTGTTTGAAAATTTAATGAAAAGTTCGAAACGTTTGAAACCGTTGACTTCAAAATTCAACATTTATTAATACGATTAATAAAGTAAATTAATTAAATGAGTTAATTTATTAATGCCTATATGCATGTATTATATATGTTGATATATATTATGTAATTTTAAAGTGGTAATAACATAAATGTACATGTGTGTAAGATAAATGTTGAAATTGATATAATTTAATTAAAATAGTTTAACTAAATAAATTAATTATAGGTTAATTAATTAAATAAAAATTAAGCATATATAAGTTATATGTGTTACATTATAAAGGTTATAGCATACACTATAAAGCTTATAATAGATATGTCCAATATATAAGTTGTATTGAAATATTAATTTAAAATTAATTAAAGAGTTATTAATTAAAATTAATTAAATAAGAACTAATTAGTAAAATGTTATACATAAGATTATTGTATAAGTTAATTAAAATATAACAGTTATATGACAATGAAACTTATATAATATGAGTGAATAAGCTAAATGTGGAACATCAAAGAACCCAAATAGACTTAAGGAATAAACACATACATAGATGTACATATACTGTGATTTCTGATGTGCCTGTCACTTGAATCATAAGGGTATTTCATAAGAAATACATTATTTCATAAGTCTATATCACTCAATATAATATATGAAGATTATGAATCATCAATATAATGGTGTCCTCTATCACACACACACACACACATATATATATATATTAATAAATTACTTGTATATTCCTTAGTTGTTGAGAAAACTCAAGTTAGGAATTTATGTGTAGTATTGTTAATATATTGAACAGACGAGGTAATATAACTATATGCATTTGTTGAGAAAACTTAAGGCACATATACTATACCTAGGCTATCATGATATAGTAGGTATGAGTGAATAATCTCTTTCGATTTGTTGAGAAAACTAAAGGTCGAAATGAGATTAAGATAATGAAAAGTAGGTTAGGAGTTGTATGTGATACAACTAATAATGAGTTATCCATTGTGGGGCTATGATTTGTTAAGCAAACTCAAGGTCAGAATACCAAGACAGACGAGTCCTAACACCCACTAGTGAATTCGAAAGACTTCGATGTTTCATCTTAGGATTTGGAGAAACATGAAAGACTACTTGGGCCTTATTAGAAAAATTAAATGGTAACTTTTAACCTTTTTAATATTGTAAGAACATATGCTAAATAATGTTATAATTATCTACAATGATTAATTTGTGCATTTAGTATGATTGGTGAAATGTTTATCAATTAACATATGCAAACGAACTGAATTGAAAGTTAACAAATGGAAATATAACACCCACTATTAAATTCCTATTGCATGTTAACGTTTCAACACCCATATAAGTGCCTAATTTTACAACTACTAAATACATTACGTGGTTTGGTCACGTATGCATTTATTTGGTCAAGACCATATTTGCATTCTATGAGTTTCGAACTCTAAAAGCAATACAAGACTATGGATATTTGATCCATATAAAATTGCATATAAATATTATATAGTGAACAGTTAAAGTTTGTATGTACAATATTTCAATGAAATTAGTTCATCTGAAAAACCAAATAAAACTTAGTGTGAGACTGAGTATTCCGATTGATTACAAAATGTATCGTGTTGAATATAACACTAGACCAAAACTATAATATAAATCTACATACTCGATCATTGAAATGTCAGTTTGATTAGTTTACATGAAGTGGAACACATCAAATGTCCTTAAAAACTAAGGATAATTGAATGCGCTTTTGTAAAGAGCACGTTATGATATTGTAGTGTGGTTTTCTTTTGAATAGTTTGACCATTTGAAAGGAAAACGAATATATAAGAATAGATGTAATTTAAGGTACAATTGGGATGTAGAGATTGAATAGTCACTTATGTTTCATAGAGAAAATTGAAAATGAGAATTGTTATAATAATTGATAACTAAAATTGGAATGAGAAATATGATTTTTATTCCGAAATTTATTTTCATATAAAAAATTATTTTCTATGAGATTTATTTCCTTGAGTTTAAGATTTTTGACCAATGAATTCTCCACTGCAAATAGTTGTAGTGTATGAAATAAATGAATGGTATTAAGTGAATGATGGACTCCGAATTCAGTACGCTATTATAATAAAGGTGGAAATAGTGGGAGCATGCCTTATAGCACTTATTAATTGCATTATAGTACGAAAATTGTTTTCGCAAACCTTCCATACATTATTTATGAAATAATGATTATTTTTCGTTTAAAAAAAATAGACATAGCTATATTTCAATAGGAATACTCTTTATGAAATAAAACTATAATGTGGTAAAAAAAATTATAACAAAAGTGATGCATTGGAAAATACAAAAGTATATAATATTATTTACGGTTGTTTTGGAATTATAGACCAAGCTATAGTTTGAGAAATAATTTTATTGTATGATTTTGAATCATATGATAGTTGTTAATTATATCTCAAACAATAGTATGCACCACTCAGTGGGAGTATCATAAGAGTTGATGAACTCTTCGGATTGATACATATAGATTTATGCAATCATAATTCTATAAATACTAAAACGGTTCCATGTACTTCTTCATATTCACTGATAAGTTGTCATCGTCATGAATATGTGTATTTGGTACACATAGTATATCTATGGTAAACTTATAGAAAATAAAATAAAAGTAAATAAAATAACATGCAATAGAAGTGATTTGATTTGATCGAATGAGTGAGTATATTGGAAAATGTTCTGAATGTATCTAAAATGAATAAATATTCAATGTCAAAATTACTCCTCCATGTGATACATAATGATGCATCGATATGGTGTAATCGAACTTTGTTGGACAATGTACGATTAAATGTGAGTGAATTTGGGTTATTTTCTTTATATAAAGTAATGTACTTAAAGGTAGTACATAAGGTTGATGCTATTTCACCTAAATAACAGTGTACAAAATTTTACAAGTTAAGGGTTTATAAGAAACTCAATATATCTTATTCCAAGGAGTTGGCCGATTGTGCAAGTCGAAAGATTGCATGTAATAATTGTTCATGAGGGATCTTGCATGAATCTCCCCAAAAATATTTTTAAAAGATTGTCGTTGGATGGCATATTTTTGTTTCGAACATAATTTTTGTAAACTAAAACCAAATTAGTTTTATATATAAAGAAAATCTTAAAACGTTTATGAATACCCATTCTATTTCATTGAGAAACAATTTTTGTTTCAAGATATTCCAACTTCACTGTGAAGTAATTTCTTTGAGGAATTATTGGTAATGAAATGAAATTGGATATGATCCATTAATAGAACTAATTATATGAAATGAAATGAAATTAACTACCCTAAACGAACACCTAGCATTAGAATGTCTAATAACTATTCTCGCACATCTAAGAGAAACTACGAGTTTCTTATTAATTTCGAAAATATATAATCCTACATTATTTAATTGAACCATTGAAAGTGTTGACTCTATATGGTATGATGCACAAATTCGAAAGAATTCCAAGTACGCTATCAAAATATAGATTTTGGTGGTCATAATTGAAGAGATATGATCCATCGACCTCGATTATGTCTTTATGACTAAGGATAATGCAATTGGAATCAAATGAGCAATGTTGATAAGAATAATACCGCAAATTTCAGTTGTTGAAATTAACGTAATAGATTCGTATTCAACATGTTCAAGTCAATTTGGATTTACTCACAATTATCGCTTGATAAATTCTAGTGTTTTGGTACACATGCATTAAAAAGAAAATTCTAAATAACGATTTAGAGTAAGTTGCTTACACATATTAATCAAAAATGTCTCAAAGTCAGTGGGAGCAATATTAAGTTTGTGAGTCTTTGGATACGATCCAAGAAATGATATAAAAGTATCATTTTATAAGCATCAAGATTGAATAAGTATTTTGATAGAAATGTCAAATAGTTTAATCAAAATGCAGAGAAAGCGTATGTTCATATGAAAGAACGTTAAAAGGTACATTGATATTTCTAAACTATGAGTAAACAACGTATTGTTAATTTTAACGAAGTACTTGTGTTAAAATCAGCCTTAGTTGATTTAATACTCAACACTGGATTAATAAATGATGTCTTTTATAGTAAGTATAAAAGATCTCGGGAATGTCCCAAATTATATGCAAGGACACCTTATTAAAATGTTTAATATGGAACACGTAAGATTGATTCCTCTACACCGGCAAAAGGAATTATCATACATGTTATGTTGTCTACGATATCATGATTTGTTTATGTACTTGATACATGAAGCAAATATCAAATCCAAATTGATATCACTAATTAGTTGTTTGAATTGTTCTCGTGTATTTATGAAATACTAGAGAACTGTTTATAGAAACAAAAATTCCTTATAAAGGAGTGTTCGAACTCAGACTTCATAAGTCATATTGAGTGTAGTATGTCAAAAATAAATTCATGTTAAGAATTTTTAAGTTGGAAATGTTCCAAATAAATGACTCTGGCTTATTCAATAAAAAAGGCTACGTACATCGCCTTGAATATTGTCGCAATAAAAATAATGTATATAAAATTATAAGTGCACAAATTCATAACTAAGCCGATTCCAAATGTTAAGAATCTTATAACATTGTTATATGATAATAATGTCGTGATATGGTTCGTAATAGAAATTAGAGGTTAAGAGACATACTCTGAACTATTCCATGTGATAAAGTAGTTTATCACCGTCGGAGAGAGTTGATTGATAGAGTAGATAATTGAAATATAATATCATACCCATTCACAAAGGGATTGACCCAACTAGTTTTGAGAAATCGATCGAAGAAATTGGAATAAGATTCCATAATTGACCCTAAGTGCAAGTGGAAGATTGATAGAGTTAGGTGTATGACCTAGGCGAAATTATGTAATTTATCACATATATTTAACTTGTTGAACAATCTTGTTCATAATAACAATGTTTATTTTTATTATATACTTAATATAATGTGGTTATATTAATTAATTAATTTAATTAAAAGTATATTTAATATAAAATCCATAAATGACGTATTTTATGATAGTAGTTACAAAGTGTTGTAACCGTGAGTAATTTATCACAATAAAACGAATATAGTATTTTAAATGTTCTTAGTCAAGATGCGTCGAGACTGGATATTGATATATCCGTTGAGACTAGAGTATGTAAAGCTCTTCAAATTTTGGACAGTGTATTACTCATGACTGCTAGGGGCATCTAGAGGTTACATACTAACAATTATTAGATAACTATGAAATGACTCACTCGATAGTTTTCTGTTGATTAATATAACTAAGGTCAAACAGAAAATATCACCGTGACTAATTTACATAGTTCTCTCGACTTAAGAATACTATAGATCTATAATATGAAAGCTTCACTTCGATTATAGTCAAATCATGGCATGTCATTCCATCGAGTGACCATAGTTGGGTCGATGAAAGTATTGGAATGAAGCACCACTCAAGAGAGGATTCGTCTCCTCAGTTTTATGGGGTTAGTATCATGGTCAACTTAAGTCAACTCAAAGTCGAAGTCTTTGGTAAGAGCATTTTGGTTCATAATATTTGTTATTATTGAATCAAGGACTTTGTGTTTGGACTACAAAGTTGATTGTGGACAATATTGGAATTTTGACCATTACCAAATTCCATTAGTTCTAATATGATATAGTTTTAACGAAGCGAATTGGTGTAAATAATTATCACTATTAGGTACTGCTTATAATAAGTAAAATTGGATTTTTACCTAAAGATGTTTAAGCGATCAATTCAGCCAAAATGTCACACCACCTACTAAGTGACGTGTGAAGGTTAATATTTGAATTGTTCAATATTAATCGCTGACTGAATTTACACCTTTGAGTCGCACAACCGTAATGATGAATTTTTCGAAAAACCACATCATTTAATTAATTTATAAAAAGTTGTAAATTAATTTAATTAATTAGTATTTGAGAAATATTAATTATTTTTTAATATTATTTGATGTTCGGGAGTTATTTGTAATTATTTGAATGCATTTATAAAAGTTATACTTGTGCGCATTGATATATGATATCATTATAATTAAATAACAGATGATTACATATGTTAATTTAAGGAATTTTATGTCATTTGATGGCATATAATTTTTAGCCATACAATGTAAAGAAATAGGAGTTAAAAGAGAAAGTTAATCAAAAGAATCAATTAGAGAAGTTTTAATTAAAGAATGGGAAAGGCTTCCTTCTTTCAAATAAAACATATTCTCCAATTCATTCTGTACGCATAATTGAGTTTCACATTTTTCATTCTTCTTTCTGTAACTTTTTTAGTTCTCTCCTTCTCTAAGGGCTGAAAATATGAGATCTTTCATGGCTTTAATTATTCCTAAAGTCAAATACAAATAAAATCAATTATGTAAAGTGGTTTATTCTTGTTGATCCTTGCAAAATCTAATGGCTGATTTCTGAATCTAGGAGATATGATTCATCATTCAAGGTGCAAATCATTGGCTTCATTTTTGCTAATTCTTATTTCATTTATTTGTATGCTGTAACGACCCAGTATTTTCAACCATTCGCATCCACACATGTCGGACTTGAATTGTTCAAAATACCGCGTTGTAAATAAAATTTAGCAAATCTCAAAATATACAGTAAATAATTAATCACAGAATCACAGACACAAAATCAGAATACTCGCAGCGGAATTTAAAATACTTAGTGGTTCATGAAGCCACTATAAATAGTCTCAATCAAATAAAAATTACATAGTCTTTAATCCAAATATAGTTTTAAATCATCAGTAGAACAATCCAAATGTCCACTAGTCTTGATTTCAAAATTTTAGATAAAGAACTGGGAAGGAAGTTTGCCAGCAGCTTGAAAGTGATCTATAGAAATCCTAGCTCCGGGATGAAAACTGAACTGTAACTCAGGCTGACCCGAGCGTAAAATAAAACATAAACACTCGAGTCAGGACATACATACTTATATAGTGTAAGCTAATTCAAGTGTACTGTAATATAGAGCAAGTAACTTAAAGGATGCTTGGGACCGCCCATCCTCTAAGGATCCGTTAAACTATTTACTATGTAGTAATATTCGCTATTATAATAATGTCTATTAGTAAAATAAACTTACTTTTAAATAGCGTTAAGGCTTTACATTTTCCACCTTAACACGTAATATATTCCCATAGTCTATACAGTACCGTAATCTCCCCCGTACTGGGCGTCGTCAGAGGGCACTCCATAGGTATGGTACAAAACCAAAATCGTATAAGGCGCGCTAGGGTAGGTGACACGGCACAACTAGGCAATGCCAGGGTAGATATACCAATTACGCTTCCGGACCGATGGAAACGCATAGCCGCAGCTACCGCCCACCTCGAACAACACTCCCAAATCAAAGGTGCGCACCAAACAATCACAAAAGCAATAGAATGACTTACGAAGAAGTGCGTTCGATCAGAGGTGCTACCTCATTAATCCGTCAATCGCTCCTGTTTTAGCCACCTTATGCCAACTCACGGGAGTCGGGTCCACGTATTTACCTCAAGAAAACGTCACCACCATCCTACTTCATTCTGGAATCTCCACCGCGTACACGGTTGTCAAAGTGGTTTTCGGTATCGACAGAGGGTATGCCAGAAATCCGATCCTGGTCTCTTTAACAACCAAACGTTATTATAACCCGTGGTTACAACTTTAAAAAAAAATGGTATTTATACTTTAAAAATCAAAATAAATTTCAAATACATTTCAATATCATAATATCCTTTCAAACATCATTTATTTAAACATCAGTCATTTTATTTAATACAAAATACCATTTAAATCTATTCAATTTATTTACGAATTAATTGCCTTTCAACTCACATTTAAAAGTTAAATTCTTCCATTTAAAACTATTTAAAGTCAATTCCTTATTCTTATTTATTCATATTATATTCCAAAATTTAAGCCTTTTTTCCCAAAGATTGTTTCCATAAATTTTATTAAAACAATCAAAATTCAGTTTCCGTAGCACTTATAAAATGCTACCTAAAGTTATAGGTTAAAACGGTCTATTTACAAAAGACAACATTTAAGTGCTGTAATTTATTAACTTAACCATTAAGTTTTAAATTCCCAAAATAAAACTTAATATCGATTATTTTACTTAACTAAAATCTCACTCTTAACATAAATTCAGAATTTTCCAAAATAAGTTATACTCTAAAAAATTACATAAACATTCATTTATTTAACATTTGACTCATTCAAAAATCATTATAAAAAAAAATCCTTCAAATACATTTAAACCAGAAAATTATAAACTTTCTATTTAAAAATATTTTTTTAAACATTTCAAAAAAATATTATATAAACCACGAGTCTGTATATAGTTTTCTAGCCTAGGTCAAGTGATACGGATATATATCATTTCAATCAGCAGTTTACAAAAACCCCGGGTTCTATCATTTCAAACCCGCAATCCCAAGTTAAATATTTAAAATTAAACAATTAAATGAATAAATGAATAAATAATTATCGTACAGGCCTTCATTTCAGCCTATAACGATCTCAAATTTACAGGGAACTTGCAGTGATTATTTAATAGTAAATAAGCATTAAATAGTTTAACTGCAATAATATAAAATAAATAAACAACCGATGATGTGTCAATTAATAATGGAGTTTAACATCATACGCTTATATCATAGGCCGATATAATTTAAATAAAAGTTTACAATTACACTTGTGATAAATTCACAGATATATAGGTATGTTTGTCTGGTGAGAAATACTCACCTGAATGCTGCAGAAAGTTTGATTTCCAACGATGGTAACACTTGGAAAAAAGAAAACGCACAGAAGCACGATCAAACTGATGCAGAGGCTGCGACCAGATTTATATTATGAAAAGGGAACGAATCAAAACTAAGAAAAATTTTAACTCGAAATTCTCAAAACAAAAGGGAACGAATGGAAATAAATTCGCCCCATAGGCTCGACTACTCCACCACACGGTTAGACTACGTTCTCAAAGCTCGGTTCAAAAATTTGCCCGTTACTTACTTTCACCCCTTTTTATTTCTACAAGTGGCGGAAACACTAATATTTTAAATCTAATTCTCGGCATCATAAAAGAATTTTATGCGCATAACGTTGATAAAACATATACACTCACAATACTAATTATATGAACACTTCTTCACTAGTACAAAAACCCTCCTACAGCCGATTCTTATATTTTCTTATTCAATTATTATTATTAATTATTTTCCTTCTCTAACTACTGTTGCAACCTAGTTTGGACACTTATGACCCACACGCATACTTTCTCCTCCATTCATATTTTTTTTTATTCTACTCTACTATATTTTGGGTAAAGTTTAAATTTTATTTCTAAAATAAATTGGTCAAATTCACTACTGAAAATCTTGAAGGATGCCTAGATGACATAAAACCTTAGTTATCAGTTTATGAAAAATTTTCGTGCAATTTTATTTGGAGGAGAGGCTGACATCAGTGGTAAAGGAGGAGGGCAGGGATATAGTGGTGAAGGAGGAGTCATAGCCTAAGGTGGTGGAGTTTTAAGCCTTTGCGTGAACAAAAAAAGTGAAAAAAATGGAAATAAAGAAGAAGAAAGAAAAGGAGGAAGAAGGAAAAATATAAACATAGGCCATACCTGATGCTGCATGCGAGAAGAAGCTGAGATGAAATGAAAAATTATGTGAGGCTTGAATTTATAGGAGAATATTGGGTTGCTTTGTATGCAAGGAAATGGTGAATGAGATCAGGGAACAAATATATGCAGAGGTTGTTGATTTTTCCAGAGGAGATTTTTTTCCCACGAATTAAGTGTAGATAAATGGTAAGGTAGGATAAATTTCGAAGCTAAAATGCACATTCTTTTTTATTTCTTCTCAGAGGATATTTGCATGATTTAAGGTGAACAAAAATAGGAAGGAAATAAATTTTTAAATTAACTACACGGTGGCTTGGATTTACACAAAGAAACAGACAGGAATATTAGGCAACATTTGTACACGTTTCTTTTCTCCTTTAAAAATTTTGGAAATAATTACGTTTATTAAAAAGAATAAACGGTAAAGTTTTGGCAAAGATTTTATGACAAATTTAAACAGATATTGAATGCGTTGATAAATTTTTGGCAAAGATAAAATTTTGATTTGAACGTGTAAAAGAAGGAAGCTGCATGATTTTCCTTTGATTTTTCAGAAATCTCGTTCTACAGGTGAGGAAATAAATTTCTTTCATTGATTGTAAACATTTCCAGTGGCAAGCGTTTTATTTTGTAAATGCATTCTTACGTGCACGAATTTAGGAAGAGGAAAAAAAATATCTAGGAAATATTTGCTCTTGCTTTAAATAAGAAGTAAATGTAACTGGGGGTGGAGAAACAGCAAGAATTTATTGCTGAGGATGGTAAAAGGAAATAACAGATTATATACCTATTAACCAAATGAAGTTGTACGTGGATTTGAAATTTTTATAATCAACATTGATTTATAAAGAAACGACAAAGTTTTACTAGACAAAGATTTATACCAAATTTAAAGCAAATTGAATGCGTTGATTTTTATTATTAATACGTTTTCCTATATACGTTATTTATACCATTAAATATCGTACCCTCTTAAATGCGAAATTATCAGTTTATTAACATGCTATAAATTCTTAACATTTATTACTAAATTAAAAAGATAAAACTTTGGTTACATCTCTCTCTCTGATTCTTATTACCATTAAAAGGCGATTTATTATCCAAATGGACCAAATATTACAAATTTTTAAAGCAAGTATATAATCCAATTTTTATTTAAATTCCAATTAGAGTTAACCTTAAACAAAGTGAAACTTTCATTTATTCTTTAACATTTTGGAAATGATTTGATCAAATTAAAATATATATAAATTGGGAATTAAATTTTACTGGAAAGAGAAAAATAACGTAAGAAATATGGGTAAAGAGAAAAACGCATATGAAATAGGCAAGCAGATAGGAGAATGGATACTGCGCATGACTGAGATTTAGGAGAAAATTGTGTTTTGAAAAAAATGCAAGAAATAAATTTTGTTGAATGACAAAAATCTATGGAAATCAACTTTTTAAAGCAATGCATTGAATTAGAGGCAACATACTTGATTTGAACGCTAGACAATTCCTTTCCTCTAAAACACATGCCACTGATAAATTACTCATTTACAACTAAGGTCGTATTTTTAAGAATGTGTACCATAGCCATAATATTTTATGCCCAAAATATACCGAAATAACAGATTAAAATTTTATACGTTTTCTTAAATATATATACGATATTTATTCCCTAAATTTACGCGCCCTTTAAACGTGTAATTACCCAGTTCATTTATACACTATAAAAATTTAAAATTTACTACTTAAATGGAATAAAATTTGTTTACATTTTTTTTCTTCTGATCTATTTACCATTGACAAAGGAATGTATTATTCAAAATATTACTTAACTTTAAAAGGTAGATAATCCATTTTATAGCTAAGGTAAAAATTATTGTGTTGTTTTAACAGTCCAAAAAATAGAAAATTGGCGAACGTTTATAAAATTGAACAAAGAAAAGTGTTGATTCTTAGAGTAAAGAAACGGAAAAGAATATTTGATTTGAACGTTATTGAAAAATCAATGGGTTTTATTTATTAAATAAGTGGAGTCAACGGAAAGAAAATTTATTCCTTTCCCACTTAAAATGTGTAACGACTCGGATTTTGCCTGCTCGAAAATCGACATCCATACATCAAATCGTATTCGAATGCCATAGATTCAACCGTTCAAATCCGATTTGCCGGAGCTTATAACAACATTAAGTAAATAACACGGCGGAATAAAAGAATAATACATTGATATACAGCTTTGATACAATATCTGATACAACAGATGATCCAATAGATATTAATATACATCAGAGATATGATACAATAAAACAGCAGCGGAAAGAAAATAGATAACATTTAGCAGCGGAACAAATAACTCTAAAATAGTCTTCAAGGAAGAACTCCAAAACTACAACTCCATTTCCAAGAATCAATCCAGCAATAGCTCGAACCCCCAATAACGATGCGCCAAGCTAAGCAAGTCTGGTCCGATCCAAAGACTGAACTAGCTCCAGATAATCCACTATATCTAACTATCTGAAAAACCCAACTCTAGACTGCTCGTGTAGAAAATAATGAGCACCCAGAGTTTAGGAAAGAAACGATAAACTCCGGATCAGTCGTGGGACTGGTGTGAGCAACAAAAAGAAAACAGTTGTCTTTTAAAACATTCAACAAAAGATTTTCAAAGTCAATTCGCAATGCTTTTTAAAAATGAGACTACCATAAGGTCTCCCGCACACACACACAATGCAAACGCAGAATCGGAGGAGATTTCTCCTTATGATAGTCAAAGATGCTTGATACGCATTAAAAGAAACATTTGATATTATTACTAGTGCGTAGTGTAGGAAAAATTCATTTCGAAAGTAGAATATAAATCTTAGCCAACATAGGCATTCCGCACTTATGCCTACTATAGCTACCATGTTCAATAGCAGGTTACCGCCACATTCCATGGCAGGTTCTACAACTAAAACCGTACAAGTCTCGTATTGTTTCTTTGGATTTCCAACGAATGATCAGGCCAAGGAACTTCCCATTGCCACATGGAAACGCCTCTGGATGGACGTCCCCGAGAACCAAACCGGATCTCTACCAACACAAGGCCGGGTTACCCCTAACTGAGTAACAACTGA
This sequence comes from Allium cepa, assembly GCA_030765085.1. NCBI lineage: Eukaryota > Viridiplantae > Streptophyta > Magnoliopsida > Asparagales > Amaryllidaceae > Allium > Allium cepa. The sequence goes on along the minus strand of CM060928.1, from coordinate 301,660,149 downwards.
CTGAATATGCCATCCCCCGGTCCTTTGGGACCTTTCAACCGAGCGCTCGTAATCAATTCACACAATCATAAAGTGTTTTCAACATGAGTAAGTATCTGGGCTCCATACCATGATACCACCCTTTTCCAGAAGGAAATGCACATATCCTAAAGGGCGCTACCCCTCATAACCTTGCCGCATCTTTCCTGTTTTGACCATTCACGGGGTGTGAGGCTCGACGAAGTCACGTCCACAAAAACATACTTTAGACAAAAGCCATGCTTTGGGTCAACAAATGATCATAGAAATGATCACCAAGATAGACGATCAAATAAATGATCCTATCACAAATAATCAACACAATGATCATTTCACAGCAACACTCAGCATGTCACATTACCAAATTGGGAATATATCGCTGATAACCATCAACTATATAACCTCTGAGCTCGTACGTCTCAGAGAAGGGTGTTAAGCTAAGAGAATAAATTCTCCGCCACCAACAGAAATATATTTGAAAGAAATCAGCTTTATATCTCAATTTGTAATGTCAGACATACAATCCATACAAGTCTGTTCCGGGATCGAACAGAACCGAAGGCACTTCCAAAGAAGTCCTTGCAATCCGGGTATTCACAATCCCGATCGGATTTCCCATCACTTAGGGAGTTTCTATACCGGCGCGACTCGGTGCAGAAACAATCGATAGGTCATCCTATCGCTTTCGCAAATACCCGGTCTTCATCACCGGTCTTCAAATGCTATCCATAACGTCGAATCACATATTCGGAATGGGTTATACGACACAAAGGTCCTTTCCCGGTTAAACCGAATAGTGAGCGGAAATATTTTTAAAACATATGGATATGGGATTTCAATTTAGTCACAACTTATTACCCAAAACTTTTCTTCAAATGGTTTAACAAATTACCATTTTCAATCTTTAAACAAAAAGATTCATTTTCACAACCTTTAACGGTTTTAAACAATTTTCACATTTTAATCTTTTGAACAAAAGATTCATTCATAGATTTTCCAAATCAATTTCCATTTCAATTTAATTTAACTCGTTAAATCTTTAAATCAAAGATTTAACTTATAGCCTTCAAAACAATTTCATTTCAATTTGATTTAAACAAATCATCAATTTAAATCTGTTAAAAATAAACAGATTTAATTCATAGCTTTCAAAAAGAATTCATTCATAACTTAGGAAAATCATTTCTCTATTCAATCTTGAAATTCCCCTAATTAACTGGAATCTCAGTTCTTATCAAAAAGTGTTTGTCATTTGAAAACAATAGTTTTCATTTTGGAAATCTGATTCATTTATACGAGTTGAAATCCTTGGGTTAAATTCAAATTCTCAAAAATAATACTTTAAAAATGATTTAACTCATAATGACTAGTATAATATCATTAATCCCTAGTTTCAAATTACAGAATTCAATTTGAATATTGAATTCAAATTTAAATTAAAGTATTTAAATTCCAACACTTAATCCAGTTATTCAAAATAAATTTCCATCTTTGAAATTCCATTTCAAAAGCTTTTCACTTCTATTCCAATTCCATTTCCAAAACCTTTGAATTTAAAAATTCAAATTTTAAACTATTTCAAAAATCTGTTACTTAATCGATTTCCTCGTGAAATCCATATTTGTGTGTGTATGGTGTGGTCCAAGGTTTTAACACAATAGTGCAACATCATTCAATCATCACAGATTTAAAACATAGAAATATAGTTGATAAGCGATATAAGCTATAACGCTCATCTTCATTCAAAGATTCACAGATAATATACAGATGCATCATCAATAAATGAATAAATTATACATACCGCAATTTACAGAATAACCTATCACAGATCAGATAGGACAATCAATTCAAGGCATCTCATACAATACAATCATTCATAAGTAAGGTCAAGTATTCAATAATCATTTATAAGCAAGATCAATTAATCGTTTAATCCTAATCAAATCTAATTTATTTCCAAGTAAATAAATTTAAATTACTTATGAATTTATTATCCCATTCTGGTTTATTAATTCAAATCATTTGATATAAATTAATTTATCAAACACTTTAATTAATTAAATTATTCTAAATCAATCATATTAATTATATTGACTCTTGAACCAATTATATAATTAATTAACTTCTTAATTCATTATTTCAAGAAATTTACTCCTTAATTACTTACCATTTAATAATCATCTCATAATAACAAATCATGAATTACCAATTTATCCTTATCATTAATTTAATCAAAATATTCAAATTTAATTACAATTAGTAATTAACCCCTTAATTGCTTTCATAAATTAATTAACCTTTAATTAATTAATTGTCCTCAAATTAATTACCTTAATTAATTTATCACATACATTAATTTTTCCTTAAATTAATTATTCTTTAATCATTTGATTTATCAATCTTTAATCATTAATAAATTATCCTTAATTAATTTAAGATAAACCATAATTTTTCAACATATGAATTTTAAGTTTAAATAAACTTAAAAATTATCTTTTTATCACTTTTTTATTAATTCATTTCTTCTTAATTAATTATCTTAATTTATTAACTAACCTTTTATTTATAATTAAACCCTTACTTTCTTAATTAATTAAATCCAAATCATTAATTAATTTAACTTAACATTTTAATGAAATATCTTTGAGATAAAATCATAATTTTTATAATTGATTCAATTATCTTTTCTCAAACACTTTTGAAAACATTTTGTTTCAAATTCACTTTTAATTCCATTTCAAACTATTTGAATTTAAAACAGCTACAAATTTAATTTTTCAATTTTAATCTATTTTAAATTCAAATTTTTCTCATACGTTCAATTGCTTTTAAATTAACTTATTTAACTATGTAAATTCAGATTCTTTTTTAAATAGATAAATTATTTAACTTGTAAATTCAAGTTTTAAACATCTGATAACTTGTTTTAAAATCTCATAATTGTTGTCAGGTTTTAAACTTGGAAACAGAACACTCTCAAAACAATCCTGAGCAAATCTAATACTTTCCCGAGTCACTCACGAGTAAAATCCCTCACAACTTCGAGACCACTCATTAAATTACCCGAGAAAATTGAATAACGCATCTTCCAAACTTCACCAGGTACAAGAAGATGCACCGTGCACTTGCACGGTCGCCGTGCGACGTTCTGACCATCACCACGATCATCTACACGACCACGATCATCCATTCATACACTCCAACCCACCAAATCACCCTCCTTCACACGAAAATCGAAATCGAGTTCAATGCCAAAACCTGGAACAAGTACAGGACTTCCTCTCGAAGCCTGTCAACGTCTCGTGTTCGACGCCTCAACCACTGGAGTTCGTGCAACTCCGGCCACCGCCTCATCTACACCCCAGCCTCCATCACCCCCAGTCTCGTGCAACTCGATGCACTATGGACGTCGAACGAATCAAATTTCAAAGCCTTGGTAAAACTAGGTTTACAAACACAAATCGTTCGCCGCTGTCGCCACCGCCCTCGTTGGCATACCCGACTATTTTTCCTGGCAACTCCATAGGCTCCTCCATCTCCACAAAAAAACCCGACCCCTCTGATCAACTAGACCGACCTCGGCGACTCGAAATGCAAAATTCGAACGAACCCAAACTACTCACAAACTAGATCGCTAAAAATTATGATATGAGCTTTAAAATTCACGTCTTCCAGTGAAGATTCAAGCTAAGTATCTGAATTCGAAAATTTCAAGATTCATATTTTGATCAATTTGAAGTTGTGCTCAAAAATATCTCTTTCCAGAGGTGATACCAAGTGATTTTAATTTGAATTTATTTTTTTAAATTTAGTTCAGGGTTAAACAAACAATAGCTATTTTGATCTCAAGTCCAAATATTTAATAGTTTGGGAAGAAATGATTTTTTTTTTGAAATCAAACTTTGGTTTCAGAGTATCAAAGAGTAAACATATATGAGCACTCCCAGTTCCAATTTATATTCTGAGGTTCCTGTATTTATATGTACAGGTTTATTCACCAATATATATATATATATATATATATATATATATATGTATATATATGTATGTATGTATGTATATCTCACCCAATCAACAAAGTCTTAGATTTTACCATACAACTAAATTGAAGCTTAAAATATTATATATGAAGTTACTCACAGGCATTTCAATAAACATAGAAAACTGGGTTGAGTTACTCACCTGGTTTTGTTGAAGTGGAGAAGAACAGAGAACTACTTTGAACCAGGTTGCTTTAAATTTTTAAACAGCCTTTGCTAGAATCTTCTCTGGTTTTCATTGATTAAAGTTTAAACTGAGTTGAGTCTTATTTGCATGGAGTTCCAGGTTGCTTTGTTTCACCTTAAAACTAAATCTTGAATCTTTGCATTGCTGAGTTGATTTGTATTGTTATGTGTTGTTTTAGTTTTGTTTACTTCATTCATTTTTTTTTTCTTTTTGCATATGGGGCTGATGCATACTATATATTGTACTAGAGGTATGGCATTAATTTATTGCTAGAGGTGTAATGTATTAATTGCTTTATACATGCTGAGAAGATGGCATTACATGCTTGTTCTGTTTGATTTACAGCCTATGCTAGGATGTGCTGTATTTTATTATGTTGTAGATATTTTATACTTTGTTTATGCTTGCCTATATTTTTTTTTAGCTCGGCTGATGATACCCTTGCTTGGTGGCTGGTAGATGATGTTGTCTTGGGCTAGAGATGAAAGCATTTATTACTTTTCTTTGTACTTCTTTATTTCAGCCTACAACACTTTACTTTGATTACCTGCATATTTATGTATTTGTTTTGTTATTGGTTAGACTTTAACTTATATATGTACAAATATATTTTATTTTGTTTCTTTCTTTTGTTTTATATTTTGAAATATACATGAGTTCTATATTTAATTTGTTGTTAGAATTTGTTAAATGTGTTTTACTTTTATATTTATTTATTTGTTTGACTCGACATTTATTGTCTTGTATTTCTAGTTTATATTTTAATTGTTATTATTATAATTAGTCTTTGACCCATTTATTTAAGATTATATTTTCAAATCCAACATATACATATATATATTCTCATATATACACATATATGCAAATTTTCAAATCAATTTGACTTAATATATTTTATATTTGAATCGGGGAAACTCGCTGCCATTTATAATCGATTTTACAAATTTAATTCAAAAATTCATTTAAATTATAAATTTAAATTCATAAAAATTCGGGGTCGTTACAAAATGCATGTATACTGATTTATTTGATTATTTATATCCAAGGTAATAAATTTAGACGCGTGAAAAATCGATGCAAAACACGCGCCCAGTTTCATAATAAAAGTGACGCTTTTTTACATTTACGCATTTTCTTATGTAGTAAATATACGTTAAAAATATTCCCTCAATAACACGCATTTTAAACGCGTAATTAAATAGTTTATTTATACACTAAATTTTTTTTCAAATCTTATTTCTTAATTAAAACTTGATTTTGCTAGAAATTAAGTTATTTACCATCTTCGACAAAAACCCAAATTTCCAATTAAAGTTAATTCTTAACCACGTCAAAATTTCAGAGATCTTATTATTTAATTAAAAATTTGGTCAATTGTTTTTTTTTCTTTTCACTTTAAAATTTAGATTTTTATATAATAAACCCCAAAGTTTTAAAAATACAAGTGAAAAATACTTGTTAAAAATTTGGGCTGTTACACTCTCCCCCACTCAGAACTTTTCGTCCTCGAAAAGGAAGAAGGTAGGGGAATAGAACCAACCTGAAAGAAAAATAAATTGAAACTTAAATTAGAATCATTAATCTAAACAATAAAAATTCAATTTTAAATTAATCATTGATTTCATCTATTTATACTTAAAATTTTAACATTTATTTTTTTACATATTTACTTGTATAATATCCATACACTTAAAAAATCTTTTTTTTTATCCAAATTTTACACAAGGTATTATAACATTCTAATTTAAAAATGTTTAGTTTTAATCCAAATTTGAAATGGTAATTTAACTTAATTGTTAAAGTAAATTTACCATTCCCTAAAATAAACTAAATTCCCCATTTAGTTTCTTCTTTATACCAAACTATAATTAAATTTATTTCTCTCAATATATTTTTCTCATCTATGTCAAATATGTTTACACTTATTACAACTGTTTAAATTTATTCTTAGTTCCTTAACATCATTTTATATTGAAAATTATTCCATTACCCTTTTATTTTATTTACCTCTGTTAATCTTTTTATAACTAGAATTTAAGTGTATAACATTTATTATAACCACTCAAATTTTATTTATAAATCTTTTTATATTGTATATTATCCATTTACATTGTTAACTTCTGAAAATCAAGGTAGGTTATATTGAAATGCAATTGAGTATTATACAAATAAAACTTTCAAATTCAATTATCTCAAGTTTGGAATCATTTATTCAAAAATTTGATTTTTTTTTAAATTGAAATTATTCCTCAAGATAAAATTTAAGAATTAAATTTCTAATTCCCTTCAACCCAAATAAATATATGTACATAATATATCAAATCAAATTTAAATCATATATTTATATATTATAAATCAAGTCATATTTTAGAGATTCAAATCAATTAAATTCTCAAGGTACACTGTAGCCAGACTACAGAATGGTCTTTTTACTTCGAAACTCTTCGATGATGTTGCTGTCATCACCGAAATTTTTTCCTAGCGACAAGGAGAAGAGCACTGATTTTTAAACCTTTAAAATTCTTTGGAAACAAATTTTTATTTGAAAATAATTTAAATAATATCTCCCTTTAAAATTTTAAACACAAGGTTGGAAACCATCGAAAATTGAATTCTCAAGTTCTGGTTTTAAATTCATTTCTGTTTCCAAATTAATTTATAACCATTCAATTATTTATATTAGACAAAACACATGGTCTATAAAACCATAAATAAAATCAAAACTATTATCTCTTGACAACTAGTTAAATTAATTATAAAATTCTGAAAATTATACTTATATATAATATTAGATTTTTCCCAAATATAGGAATAAATTTTTCAAACAAGGATAGAGATTCAAATTTGATGGATTCAAATCAAAGAGAATTTTGATTTAAAGATAAATTGGAATCAGAAGATCCGATGATTAAATAACAGAACAAGGAACTAGATAAGTTTATATAAATCGCGGGCAACCTTAACCTGGTCAACCGTGACTTAAAGAGTCGGATCGAATGTAGATTTACCATTCGATCCGAAGAGATAGAGTTCGGAATAACCAAAGATACTAGCATCTAAACCGAGGTTAAATATAAATCTCTGGAGAATCAATGCTAATTGTAAAGGAGTTTCACCCCTTTATTAGAATATTGGCGAGACCGCCAATTCACTATAAAGATCATCCGAAATGGAGTTATGGAATGCTCCAGAAATCGAAAGAAGATGAATAGTGAGGGACACAAATGAACTTTGGAACCGCAGGGAACATTCCAAAATTCAAAGGAAATCGAATCAAAAGGAAGAGATTCAAGCTCGAATGAAAGTGATTCTGTAAATCAAATTTACCATACATTCTAAGTTTTGCCTAGAGCCAAAGCTCTGATACCAAATGTAACGACCTAGTATTTTCAACCATTCGCATCCGCACATGTCGGACTTGAATTGTTCAAAATACCGTGTTGTAAATAAAATTTAGCAAATCTCAAAATATACAGTAAATAATTAATCACAGAATCACAAACACAAAATCAGAATACTCGCAGCGGAATTTAAAATACTTAGTGGTTCATGAAGCCACTATAAATAGTCTCAATCAAATAAAAATTACATAGTCTTTAATCCAAATATAGTTTTAAATCATCAGTAGAACAATCCAAATGTCCACTAGTCTTGATTTCAAAATTTTAGATAAAGAACTGGGAAGGAAGTTTGCCAGCAGCTTGAAAGTGATCTACAGAAATCCTAGCTCCGTGATGAAAACTGAACTGTAACTCAGGCTGACCCGAGCGTAAAATCAAACATAAACACTCGAGTCAGGACATACATACTTATATAGTGTAAGCTAATTCAAGTGTACTGTAATATGGAGCAAGTAACTTAAAGGATGCTTGGGACCGCCCATCCTCTAAGGATCCGTTAAACTATTTACTATGTAGTAATATTCGCTATTATAATAATGTCTATTAGTAAAATAAACTTACTTTTAAAAAGCGTTAAGGCTTTACATTTTCCACCTTAACACGTAATATATTCCCATAGTCTATACAGTACCGTAATCTCCCCCGTACTGGGCGTCGTCAGAGGGCACTCCATAGGTATGGTACAAAACCAAAATCGTATAAGGCGCGCTAGGGTAGGTGACACGGCACAACTAGGCAATGCCAGGGTAGATATACCAATTACGCTTCCGGACCGATGGAAACGCATAGCCGCAGCTACCGCCCACCTCAAACAACACTCCCAAATCAAAGGTGCGCACCAAACAATCACAAAAGCAATAGAATGGCATACGAAGAAGTGCGTCCGATCAGAGGTGCTACCTCATTAATCCGTCAATCGCTCCTGTTTTAGCCACCTTATGCCAACTCACGGGAGTCGGGTCCACGTATTTACCTCAAGAAAACGTCACCACCATCCTACTTCATTCTGGAATCTCCACCGCATACACGGTTGTCAAAGTGGTTTTCGGTATCGACAGAGAGTATGCCAGAAATCCGATCCCGGTCGTTTTAACAACCAAACGTTATTATAACCCGTGGTTACAACTTTTAAAAAAAATGGTATTTATACTTTAAAAATCAAAATAAATTTCAAATACATTTCAATATCATAATATCCTTTCAAACATCATTTATTTAAACATCAGTCATTTCATTTAATATAAAATACCATTTAAATCTATTCAATTTATTTACGAATTAATTGCCTTTCAACTCACATTTAAAAGTTAAATTCTTCCATTTAAAACCATTTAAAGTCAATTCCTTATTCTTATTTATTCATATTATATTCCAAAATTTAAGCCTTTTTTTCCAAAGATTATTTCCATAAATTTTATTAAAACAATCAAAATTCAGTTTCCGTAGCACTTATAAAATGCTACCTAAAGTTAAAGGTTAAAACAGTCTATTTACAAAAGACAACATTTAAGTGCTGTAATTTATTAACTTAACCATTAAGTTTTAAATTCCCAAAATAAAACTTAATATCAATTATTTTACTTAACTAAAATCTCACTCTTAACATAAATTCAGAATTTTCCAAAATAAGTTATACTCCAAAAATTTACATAAACATTCATTTATTTAACATTTGACTCATTCAAAAATCATTATAAATAAATAAAAAAATCCTTCAAATACTTTTAAACCAGAAAATTATAAACTTTCTATTTAAAAATATTTTTTTAAAACATTTCATAAAAATATTATATAAACCACGGGTCTGTATATAGTTTTCAAGCCTAGGTCAAGTGATACGGATATATATCATTTCAATCCGCAGTTTACAAAAACCCCGGGTATCATCATTTCAAACCCGCAATCCCAAGTTAAATATTTAAAATTAAACAATTAAATAAATAAATGAATAAATAATTATCATACAGGCCTTCATTTCAGCCTATAACGATCTCAAATTTACAGGGAACTTGCAGTGATTATTTAATAGTAAATAAGCATTAAATAGTATAACTGCAATAATATAAAATAAATAAACAACTGATGATGTGTCAATTAATAATGGGGTTTAACATCATACGCTTATATCATAGGCCGATAAAATTTAAATAAAAGTTTACAATTACACTTGTGATAAATTCACAGATATATAGGTATGTTTGTCTGGTGAGAAATACCCACCTGAATGCTGTAGAAAGTTTGATTTCCAACGATGGTAACACTTGGAAAAAAGAAAACTCACAGAAGCACGATCAAACTGATGCAGAGGCTGCGACCAGATTTATATTTTGAAAAGGGAACGAATCAAAACTAAGAAAATTTTTAACCCGAAATTCTCAAAACAAAAGGGAACGAATGGAAATAAATTCGCCCCATAGGCTCGACTACTCCACCACACGGTTAGACTACGTTCTCAAAGCTCGGTTCAAAAATTTACCCGTTACTTACTTTCACCCCTTTTTATTTCTACAAGTGGCGGAAACACTAATAATTTAAATCTAATTCTCGGCATCATAAAAGAATTTTATGCGCATAACGTTGATAATACATATACACTCACAATACTAATTATATGAACACTTCTTCACTAGTACAAAAACCCTCCTACAGCCGATTCTTATATTTGCTTATTCAATTATTATTATTAATTATTTTCCTTCTCTAACTACTGTTGCAACCTAGTTTGGACACTTATGACCCACACACATACTTTCTCCTCCATTCATTATTTTTTTTATTCTACTCTACTATATTTTGGGTAAAATTTAAATTTTATTTCTAAAATAAATTGGTCAAATTCACTACTGAAAATCTTGAAGGATGGCTAGATGACATAAAACCTTAGTTATCAGTTTATGAAAAATTTTCGTGCAATTTTATTTGGAGGAGAGGCTGACATCAGTGGTAAAGGAGGAGGGCAGGGATATAGTGGTGAAGGAGGAGTCATAGCCTAAGGTGGTGGAGTTTTAAGCCTTTGCGTGAACAAAAAAAGAGAAAAAAATGGAAATAAAGAAGAAGAAAGCAAAGGAGGAAGAAGGAAAAATATAAACATAGGCCATACCTGATGCTGCATGCGAGAAGAAGCTGAGATGAAATGAAAAATTATGTGAGGCTTGAATTTATAGGAGAATATTGGGTTGCTTTGTATGCAAGGAAATGGTGAATGAGATCAGGGAACAAATATATGCAGAGGTTATTGATTTTTCCAGAGGTGATTTTTTTCCCGTGAATTAAGTGTAGATAAATGGTAAGGTAGGATAAATTTCGAAGCTAAAATGCACATTCTTTTTGATTTCTTCTCAGAGGATATTTGCGTGATTTAAGGTGAACAAAAATAGGAAGGAAATAAATTTTTAAATTAACTGCACGGTGGCTTGGATTTACACAAAGAAACAGACAGGAATATTAGGCAACATTTGTACACGTTTCTTTTCTCCTTTAAAATTTTTGGAAATAATTACGTTTATTAAAAAGAATAAACGGTAAAGTTTTGGCAAAGATTTTATGACAAATTTAAACAGATATTGAATGCGTTGATAAATTTTTGGCAAAGATAAAATTTTGATTTGAACGTGTAAAAGAAGGAAGCTGCATGATTTTCCTTTGATTTTTCAGAAATCTCGTTCTACAGGTGAGGAAATAAATTTCTTTCATTGATTGCAAACGTTTCCAGTGGCAAGCGTTTTATTTTGTAAATGCATTCTTACGTGCACGAATTTAGGAAGAGGAAAAAAAATATGTAGGAAATATTTGCTCTTGCTTTAAATAAGAAGTAAATGTGACTGGGGGTGGAGAAACAGCAAGAATTTATTGCTGAGAATGGTAAAAGGAAATAACAGATTATATACCTATTAACCAAATGAAGTTGTACGTGGATTTGAAATTTTTATAATCAGCATTGATTTATAAAGAAACGACAAAGTTTTACTAGACAAAGATTTATACCAAATTTAAAGCAAATTGAATGCGTTGATTTTTATTATTAATACGTTTTCCTATATACGTTATTTATACCATTAAATATCGTACCCTCTTAAATGCGAAATTATCAGTTTATTAATATGCTATAAATTCTTAACATTTATTACTAAATTAAAAAGATAAAACTTTGGTTACATCTCTCTCTCTAATTCTTATTACCATTAAAAGGCGATTTATTATCCAAATGGACCAAATATTACAAATTTTTAAAGCAAGTATATAATCCAATTTTTATTTAAATTCCAATTAGAGTTATCCTTAAACAAAGTGAAACTTTCATTTATTCTTTAGCATTTTGGAAATGATTTGATCAAATTAAAATATATATAAATTGGGAATTAAATTTTACTGGAAAGAGAAAAATAACGTAAGAAATATGGGTAAAGAGAAAAATGCATATGAAATAGGCAAGCAGATAGGAGAATGGATACTGCGCATGACTGAGATTTAGGAGAAAATTGTGTTTTGAAAAAAATGCAAGAAATAAATTTTGTTGAATGGTAAAAATCTATGGAAATCAACTTTTTAAAGCAATGCATTGAATTAGAGGCAACATACTTGATTTGAACGCTAGACAATTCCTTCCCTCTAAAACACATGCCACTGATAAATTGCTCATTTACAACTAAGGTCGTATTTTTAAGAATGTGTACCATAGCCATAATATTTTATGCCCAAAATATACCGAAATAACAGATTAAAATTCTATACGTTTTCTTAAATATATATACGGTATTTATTCCCTAAATTTACGCGCCCTTTAAACGCGTAATTACCCAGTTCATTTATACACTATAAAAATTTAAAATTTACTACTTAAATGGAATAAAATTTGTTTACATTTTTTTTCTTCTGATCTATTTACCATTGACAAAGGAATGTATTATTCAAAATATTACTTAACTTTAAAAGGTAGATAATCCATTTTATAGCTAAGGTAAAAATTATTGTGTTGTTTTAACAGTCCAGAAAAATAGAAAATTGGCGAACGTTTATAAAATTGAACAAAGAAAAGTGTTGATTCTTAGAGTAAAGAAACGGAAAAGAATATTTGATTTGAACATTATTGAAAAATCAATGGGTTTTATTTATTAAATAAGTGGAGTCAACGGAAAGAAAATTTATTCCTTTCCCACTTAAAATGCATGTATACTAATTGATTTGATTATTTATATCCAAGGTAATAAATTTAGACGCGTGAAAAACCGATGCAAAACACGCGCCCAGTTTCATAATAAAAGTGACGCTTTTTAAATTTACGCGTTTTCTTATGTAGTAAATATACGTTAAAAATATTCCATCAATAACACGCATTTTAAACGCGTAACTAAATAGTTTATTTATACACTAGTTTTTTTTTCAAATCTTATTTCTTAATTAAAACTTGATTTTGCTAGAAATTAAGTTATTTACCATCTTCGACAAAAACCCAAATTTCCAATTAAAGTTAATTCTTAACCACGTCAAAATTTCAGAGATCTTATTATTTAATTAAAAATTTGGTCAATTGTATTTTTTTTCTTTTCACTTTAAAATTTAGATTTTTATATAATAAACCCCAAAGTTTTAAAAATACACGTGAAAAATACTTGTTAAAAATTTGGGCTGTTACATATGCTCATCATGCTGAAATGTTCTAGATTTATTTATATTATATATCTTCTATCTCATCATGTTTAAAAGGTTTAGAATTATTCATATTATATCTTTTCTATCGTTTGTATTCATCTCGCAATATAATCCAAATCCCTTTTTGCTCATCTTGTTTAATTATATGATCCTTATGTAGATTTAATTTTAATCTCTTCTTATTTACATATCCATTGACTATATGTTTATTATGGTTGACTTCAAATCCTTAATCTGCTTTATTATGTGTCCCTTTTGTATAGTCAGATCTGAATTATCATATAACAAATTTGTATATGCCCTAGTCGTCCAATATTTTTTCTGTCATTGTTTTGGAATTGTATAACAAAAAAGGAATGTGAAAATATTTTATTATATTGTAATGTTGGATATATAAAATTTTAACATTTGTATACATAAACATTAATAAGCTATATTTGTTGGTGGTTTTATACAGAAAAATTAATTTCCAATGTTGCCCAGTTAATTGCCAAAATGATTTAATTTTAATTCTCATAGAAGTAAAATTCTCCTTTTGTTTTAGAATTCATAAGTGGTCATTTACGTAAAGTTATAGACTTTTATTTCATACCTAAGATTAAAAGATTGAATAATTTTTTAGCATTAAATTTAAACATATATGTTACTTAAATTGCAATCACCATACATATACATAAATATATATGTTATTTTAAAATGAATATACAACTTGCAATTATTTATACATATAGATATACATGTTTTTATGTTATTTTAATCTAAATCAAAATGGACTTTTAGTGAAACCATAGAATTCAATTTCAAGCTCTTTGTTAATTGAAACCTTTGTTACAATTGTTAATTCTTGTTTTGACAAAATCATATATACAGTAAAACATATTTTAGCATGTGTATGTGTAAACTTACCAATTATTAAACATGTATATTTTATTACTTTAAAAAACTTGGACAACAAATGCATATGCAAATTCTATTGTAAATGTCATTTAATGTGTCATTCATTGTAATTAAAAAGAGAGAGAAACATAAGGGTTTCTCTCTCTACATTTATAGCCTTATCTTTCCACAATTTATTATACATCTCTAAAATTTCTCATGCATAGTTACAAAATATACGCTTCTTATATGCTACACTTATATTTCACAACATGAATGTATTTGATACATTCATTCCGTTACACATAGATCCATGTGATGTACTCATTATCGTTTGCTATTAATAAAATTAAATTGAATTAATGCTTTCCTAATAAAACATTCAATTGAAATGTTAACTTGTTTATTTGACATACTATCATTCTAACCAGAGATAGAGAAATATGATATTTCTCTCTCTCTCTCTTTAATTATGTTTACATTCTTAATTAATTGCATAACTATAGAGAAGGATACGAAAGGTTACTTTCTCATATTTATTTTAATAAGCAACTAATACACACATAGGTGTATTTGATACACTCATTCATACAAATTTATATAATATTCAAATCCTTTTGAAATCTATTTACTAAATAAAATAAAATATTGATTTATTTTCAAAAGAAAATTTAGTTAAGATATAAATGCATTTAGACTTCACAGGTCTGTTAATGATCCAAAATGGTAAATTTTTTGAAATCCATCCATTTCTTTTGTTGTGGGCTGGCCCATTTCCTTCAACCTCGTCTTCCTTAGTGACATCCTAAGCCCCTTTGGTCGGGGTACGGTAGAATCAACTTCATCACCTCCCTACCCAATGACATATCCTCTTTCTACAACGTCCTCCTTGGTGTTTCTTGGAAGTCCTGTGTTGTAGCCTTCTTCTAGTAAGCTAAAGACAAAAGGACGCTTGTCGGTAAAAAGAGATCTGATGTCCTTATCCGCCACCAATATATTTTTTAGCACTAAAACCTCCTCCGAGTACACATCACTGGTGGGGCATGGATGTCTACCTGTAATGTTTAATAAAAAATTGCTTAGTTCAAGATACGATTTGCAGAAAGCACTTGAAATTAAGTGTGAAACGACACTTACGTCCCTCCAGCCACCATCCTACAAAACTAGGTGGGCAATGCACATAGAACCATTCATTTTTAAAACCACTCATTTTGTTCCAAGCATCAATTATGATCTAACAGTTAGTGACTGACTTGAGGAAAGTGTAAGAGAAGCTTCCTTTCTTCCACTTGAGATTATAGATGAATCTAATGTCTTTAGGAGTATGCTCATGATATAAGAATTCAAGAAATAACATTTACATGCAGCGTAGAAACGCGGGTAGCTGTTTGGATGCAACTGAGCTGACGCCAATCTTAATAATGTGACATTTTCTGAATGAATGGATTGAAAGGCTGAAAGCAACCAGCTCGGCACATAAACCGTTGCATATAATATACTCCTCCGAGGGTAAGTGAGCCCTATCGTTATAGAACAGGACTCGCACATCCTTGTATGGAATCCCCTGTTTAATGCATAGCCTGCTGAGAGAGGTCGCCTTAACCTTTGAAGCCACTGAATCCTCTGGATCATTAAAAATATGGCATCTTCCAAAGTGTCAGATGCTGGTTTGATTTATTCTTCTAAGTTTGGAGGAATTTTTGGCTCCTATTGTGAACTATTGGCTGCTTAGGTTGATGATCTGGAGAGTTTCGAGCGAATATTGTTGCAGAGCTAGATTCAGAGTTAGGATATTCGTGTGAAGTAGTTTGTTCAGTGCCCATAGCAGCTAAACACTTCGAGCGCATGGAACTCATAGCTATTAAACTCAATAGATAGTAGTCATTAGAAAAATTAACCTGTTCCCCTTATGAAAAGTGCAAACTAGTGTGGTGCGGTACAGTGTTGTGCGACGCGATGATAATCAATTCAAAATTAAAACAACTACTATGACGAGGCTCTGAGATACGTCCGAAGCGACCGTCCAAACCGGCTTTCACATCGATTGGTTATGGATTTCATCTATGCTTTAGGATCAGTCAGCAGCATATTGGAGTAAGATATTTACATTCAAGTTCATTCGAGACCATATGTTATACTTGTTCGAGTTCAAGTCATATTCAAAAGTTTGCAACTTTGGGTTCCAATTATTTAAGTTTTTAAGTTCAAGTATGATATTGGGTATGCAAACGTTCATGTCAGATTTTGTTCACATGTTCATGCTCCTATGAAAGAGTTCAAGTTCGGTCATGCATGCAAGTCCATGTGTATATAATAAAGTTCAAGTTCAAGTCTGCACTTAAGCAAGAAAAAGGCCTAAGTCCCCATATGCAAAGGGATCATAATCAATCCCTTACCTAGTTGCCTTAAGCCATTTCAAGCTCTATGCCTCCAATTGATTTCCATAACAGATCACACATCACTACTGATCCTATAACGATCTGTATCTCCATAGCCTTTGAGTCGATAGTAGACAACACGTGTCCCACTCAAATTGAATAGAAATACAAATTATTAGGGGTGAAGAAGAAAAAGGTAGAAGAAAATAGAAACAATAGTACATAATATCACAATCGCAACGGAACAAAATATAATATATAATAACAGATCTTTATACAAAAAGAACTGTAACTGTCAATATACATACCATCATCAGAGTACAACAATCAACAACCAATCTGAACATTTATAATTACTTGTACTCACATATAGCAAAAACAGTCAAGTATGGGAATACATCTCTATCACACAGCTCATCTCCTGAGCTCTATAGCATTTTAACCTGAATCTGTAATACTCGGTCTGACCCGAGCATTATAATAAATTAAAACCCGAGTTAATCTGGAAAACCAATGTGAGAAAACACACTCAATTTGAATTTAATTATATTTTCAAAATCCATTGAAAAATAAAGGTATCTCATAAGGTCATGTCACAAATAAATACGGTGGGTTTTTACCTTACGATAACTAAAATATTTTATATCAAAATCATTTGATATTATAATAGTGTCGATAGAAAGTAAATTAGAAAATAGCTGAAATGCTTGCATCTCACATTTCAACATAGTTGGGCATAATCAAAACTGTACGGCGCTTATTGGAGAATGGATTCCATAATATGACCAGGTAAAAGGAACTACCTTCTAATGAGTGCATCTCTAGATCAATGCACCTGGGTCTGACAAGACCATCTTGTACCTTACCACACAAGGCCAGCCTATCACTTCACTACTAGTACGGAATATGTTATCATCCCGGGTGCTCCCACCGTTATCGAGTGCTCTCTTTCCATGCACAACCATTTCCATAATTATAATATATCCGAGGGTATCTAGAAAAGTGATAACATACTCTAATGGGAGCGACCCACTTAACCCTTCTACATGCCTTCTTTCTGTCATTTTACCGGTTGATGAGCTTGAGGCTACGTTTACCTTTAGAATAGCATTCATACTTGGAATGCTAACACTGCCTTCCTGGAAAACAATGCAATGATAACATTCATCCATACAAGTTTTTCTGGGTCTGAAAAACCAAATCTCCTTTAATATCACCACCTCCATTATCTTCGAGATATCACAATTCGTAATGCACAAATCGGATCGAAGTGGTTTACGGATAATTAAGTATGATCCTGGTCTCTTCGAAACGATTAGCAAATCTGGCCAAATTTGATAGCCGGTTATTTAACTATCAAACAACATCCATAAGCTGTCACTTTGCTTTATTTAAATCATTCAAAACATTTACTTCAAATATCCTCACAACGATATCTATTTCAAAATACTATAATAATTCAATACTTGAAAACAATTCCAAAACTTATATTCAGAACATGATATTTTCATATCATATTTTACTTCAGCACTTAGTAAAATATTTTCAAATTCGATTAATAATCCATTACATAGGAAAATTATCTCTATATAAATCAATCATCGCTATAATATTCCAAAAACCCTTCAATTCAACACTTAGAGAAAATTTTATAAATCTATTTTCGAAATTGTTTCTAATATCCATAATTAGGAATATTTCATAGCTTATCTCACTAATCTTAGGAATTAATATTAATTCCATTTTACATTTTCCAAAGTCAATTATACTCACTTATAATCTTATGAATTCAAATTCAACCTCGAAGTTCTTATTTCTAATATTTCATAATTTTCCTTAAGCTCCCAGAATTTCATTATAATATTTCTTTTATAAAATCACATCTGTTACATAAACCCCGTTTACAAATTCGAGAGAATTTATAAATAAATTCTAATCATTCCAAATGTATATATATAAGATATTTTTTTTAGAATAATAATTTATTTTTTCTAAACAAGTTTAAGTAACTATTTAAACATCAAAATACTTTTAATGAACATCAAAACTCATTTTCACCTTAATTTTAAAAAACTAATCGGTTCACAAAGCTGATTATAAGAATTAGAATTTTATTTCAATTAATATTAGATATTTGAAAATTTTACTTCTGAATTATTTCAATACTAACTAGCTTTAAATTATATAGTTAATAAACAAAAATTTCCTTTTAAAAACAAACATAACTTTTTAATAATAAAAACATACTTTTAAAATCTCAATAACCAATTCAATTTATAAATTCCTCTCGATTCACAACACATCGATTTCATTATGATTTCCTAGCCATTTCCACCTTTCAAAATAGAATCCACTATTTTTTCGAAAAATGATTCACATATGTCTATATAAATTCACGCTATGAATTTATATTTCAAATTTATTAACTGATATCATTTCTCTTATTTATAAATATCGTTTATAATTTATAAACTCATTTAGGTTTTACCTGTATACAAATATAATTTCATTTATAAAATTTCATTTTTATAAATCTATTTCCTTATAAATTTTATTTATTATCTAATCTATGTTAAATATCTATTTTAACTTCTTTCCATATTCTTCCTAGAATATCATTTTAAATCCATTTTTGAAAATCCTTTAGATAATTCATTTTGAAATCTTTATTTAAATTATTTACGAATAGTTAAGTACATACCCCAGAAATCAAATTTATATTTTTTCACTCAACTCGATTTCCTTAAAATAAATTAAAATTTCAATATAACTGTTTTTGTATCCAAAATCTCTTTCCAATTCCTTAAAATTCAAAAATAATATTCTATAGTATTTAATTACCAAAATTTAGGCCAACGTTACTATAATATCCTATAATTTAAATTACACAACAATCCAAACAGATTATTCAATCAAATCATATATTTTTATATATGAAAACAATAAATGTATTTGAGAAATCTAGTTGAATCCCTCCAACCTTTTTCCCTACATCCACAGATGTTACATAATATAAAAAACCAATCCCACTTCGAGGGGGATATCGCGGTAATATAGGATCATCCGCTGTTATGCGGGGCGCATAAGATCTCATTTGCTCCAACGATTGGAAAATATCCAACTATTAATATATATACTACTATATATATAACATCCAAACTGATAATATATAAATTCAACTAGCATCCAATAATTAATTTTAAATTATTTTAAATTAACTCCAGCAATCCAAAAAGTGTGAGATTTACTCACCTTGATTTTTTATTTACAATCCATTCCAATTTCAATCAAATTGAACAGCGTTCAGTTTAATTTAAATTTCAGCTATCTTCAATAAATTTCGAACCAATTTTTATTGCGTGGATTCTGTAGCTACGAACCAAACTTGACTTGTTTCCACGATTTTTCGAGCTCATATGCAATTTTATTGAATTTTATTAGCCATTTCAATTTAAATTCTTAATTAAATAGACTAATTATAAAATTTAATTGAATCACAGCAATATACCTCTTCCACCTTTTAATTCAAAATGCCGCCAGTAGGAACCCACCCTTTGACCAAAGTTTGACCATCAGAAACCTCCTTCCTCCTTGACGAAATCGACCCAAGAAATTAAATTGAACAGAACACCTTAACGCCGAGCTCGGCCACTCCTCATCAAAACTTCGACCAGCCCAATGTCCCTTCCTCTAAACGTCGAAGCACGATCAGCCCTCATGCGAACGCGAATCGTAAATCGCAAACCCCAACTCAACTTTTTCCCTCCAGCAAGCACCCCCCTCACCCACACATCGCTCACCGCTTCCCCTTCCATCGATCGCGCTCCTCCCCTCATGCTCCTTGAAAGTGGTGGTGCGAATCGTGCTATATGGAATTATACTATACTAGTGCGGAAATAAACTAAAATACTAGAGCAATGTAAATAAGTAAAAATCAAACAAGCACACCAGGAATTTTTATACTGGTTCGATCTTCTCGTTCTACGTCCAGTCCCAGACTCCTTCTGGAATTTCACTAACACCAATCCTCACTTAACTCGGAGGAACAGGTTTACAACAACCCTTGAACAACCGAACAAAGGACCTGAGCAGCAGAATAGGATTTCGCCTCAACAGAAGAAGAGGACTTCAAACATATACAGAAAGTATATGACACAGTGTGTTCTCAATAACACGAATTTGCCTCTTGATAGTACAATCTTCCTATAATCTTCTCCTATTGATATATATGTGTGTATGTGAAGAATATGGAAGTAAATGAATGATTATGTAGAAATTTGAATGCTCAAGATGTTAGAATCAGTGTAGTATAGAAATAGAAAGCTTTTGATCAATTCAGTATATTAAACAAATGATTCTAATATGTTTATATAGAGTATAAAGAGTTGTAATCATTCGTGAAAAGTTATCATGAAAGAGTATGGATGCATCTCTTAGTAAAGGTTGTAACTCTTCATGAAAATGAAATGTCTTTTCAAAAAATATAGCAATTGAAGAAGTTCAGCCATCTGAAAATAAATTTCAGACTTCTGAAATTTGAAACGTGCAAACCAGAAAAGAAGTAGGCAATTTTTGCCTAGATTCAGACATCTGAAATTTCCAATTCAGATGTCTGAATATTGTTAAATTTTTAAATTTTGTTACAGATTCAGACATCTGAATACGTCATTTCAGACATCTGAATTTGACCTAAATTTTCAGTTTTAGCTTTGTGCAATAGTGATTGATTAGGTGTAAATATATATATATCCAAGGAGAGATTTTCACAATACTTCAATTCTAAACAATGACTCAAAACAACATATATGCAGCACGAAGATTATATGATTCCGGAAGATATCCCTGCAAAAGTATGTTAGTATTGAAAAATACCATATATAGTTGTCGTAGTCAAAAATACATATGAAACATCGTAAACGAGGTTTTAACAGTTTCCCCCTTTTTGATGATGACAACTGTATAAGTATATACATAATATGAGCATATATAACAGGAAATAGAATTATATGTACTCCCCCTTACTATATGCTCCCCTTGTAGATGGTAGTTTTTAAACTCCTTCTCCCCCTTTGACATCAACAAAAAGGAAACATAATATAAAACAAAGTAACTGCAACCTATAATGTAAGGTATCAGAAAAAATTATCATTTAAAGCATGTGATACCCAAGGTTCTTATAATTTCCTAATTTTTAGGAAACCATACCCATTTGGGTGTGGTTGAACCTTTATAGATATAGTTTTCATTACAAATCACATTCTTATAACAGTTGCTAATATAAAGTTGTTTATCATGATCAATCATATTAGCTGGAATCCATATCTTAATACTATTAGTCATTAGCTTAGTACTTGAAGAATAATTTCTATCATTTCTAAACAAAGTACTATTATGACTATAACTAGTTTTAAACTATCTTGGTTACTAGTATTAGCACTAAAATTAGTATACAAGAATGCATATCTAGTACTATTTTTACTTTTAGCTTGTTTATAGCCTAAACCGCTTTTATCATTGTGAGCTTTTGAATTCTTAACATAACCTAATCCCTTCTTATATAAAGCAGGTTGAGAATTTTCAATAATCCTGGATAAATTTTCTCTCCCTTTATTAAAATTGGAAATATTTTTAGTAATGTCATCAAGCTTAGTTTTTAGACTAGTGTTATCTAACTCAACAATTTTAATTTTTGATTTTAACTCATGATTCTCAGAAGCTAGAGCATTATTCTTTTCTTTTTGAGCTTCTATTTCTTGACTTAATAGAGCGAGTTGATAATTGCTAGAAAGTGAATCTTGAATTTTCTCAAGTTCTTCTTCTAATATTTTCTTCTCGTCTTTAAGCATATCTCTTTCGAATTCTACTTTCTTCTGATTTTCCAGAGCTTCCTTATATTTTCTTTTGAGATTTTTTAAAGTGTCTAGAAGTTCTGAATTTATTTCTATCATATCATCAAAAGTTAGATCACTAACCTCATTATCTTTTGCCATAAAGCATTTGTTTGTTTGCTCCTTTGATTTTTCTTTATTGCCCTTCCTCTTCTTATTGCCTTGACTAGATCTCTTTGTAGCCATTTATTCCAAGATGTTGTTACGATCTCTAGAATACCAGGCTCTGATACCAAATGAAAGTGGTGGTGCAGATCGTGCTATATGGAATTATACTATACTAGTGCGGAAATAAACTAAAATACTAGAGCAATGTAAATAAGTAAAAATCAAACAAGCACACCAGGAATTTTTATATTGGTTCGAACTTCTCGTTCTACGTCCAGTCTCAGACTCCTTCTGGAATTTCACTAACACCAATCCTCACTTAACCTGGAGGAACAGGTTTACAACAACCCTTGAACAGCCGAACAAAAACCTGAGCAGCAGAACAGGATTTCGCCTCAACAGCAGAAGAGGACTTTAAACTTATACAGAAAGTATATGACACGGTGTGTTCTCAATAACACGAATTTGTCTCTTGATAGTACAATCTTCCTATAATCTTCCCCTTTTGATATATATGTGTGTATGTGAAGAATGTGGGAGTAAATGAATGATTATGTAGAAATTTGAATGCTCAAGATGTTAGAATCAGTGTAGTATAGAAATAGAAAGCTTTTGATCAATTCAGTGTATTAAACAAATGATTATAATATGTTTACATAGAGTATAAAGAGTTGTAATCATTCGTGAAAAGTTATCATGAAAGAGTATGGATGCATTTCTTAGTAAAAGGTTGTAACTCTTCATGAAAATGAAATGTCTTTTCAAAAAATATAGCAGTTGAAGAAGTTCAGCCATCTGAAAATAAATTTCAGACTTCTAAAATTTGAAACATGCAAACCAGAAAAGAAGTAGGCAATTTTTGCCTAGATTCAGACGTCTGAAATTTCCAATTCAGACGTATGAATATTGTTAAAATTTTAAATTTCATTACAGATTCAGACGTCTGAATAGGTCATTTCAGACGTATGAATTTGACCTAAATTTTCAGTTTTAGCTTTGTGCAAGAGTGATTTATTAGGTGTAAATATATATATCCAAGGAGATATTTTCACAATATTTCAATTCTAAACAATGACTCAAAATAACATATATGCAGCACGAAGATTATATGATTCCAGAAGATATCCCTGCAAAAGTATGTTAGTATTGAAAAATAACATATATAGTTGTCGTAGTCAAAAATACATATGAAACATCATAAACGAGGTTTCAACACTCCTTCCCTCACGCGTGTGTGCTAGCTAAGCACCAAGTCATGCCTCCATCGCCTCCCTTATGCTTGCGAATGCACGTGGTATTTTTTTTCTTAAATTGAATTTCGTTTCGACGACATTGAGGAGGAAAAGAAAAATCTCATTTTTAAATCAGTATATAAATTTTTTTCTCATTCATGAATTTGAATAGATGTAGGAGAAGAAAGAAATTTCATGATTTAGAAAAAAAGGGTGGCTCTTCATACTTACTAGGTCGGCCTGCATACTAAGATGGCTCGAGTTTAACATTTGATTGGATTTTTTATTTATCTATTCAAAATATCATGTATTACGTATAGGAAAATCTCGAACTCCTATTGAGGTGTGTCGTCTAACGTTTCTAATGTTATATCACTATTCTGAATGCAATGGAACAAATTCAAAGTCTAATTTGATCGTATGTGGAAGATAGCTTTGAAAATCGACTGTTTAAATTAAATTCAACTAAATTATTTATAAGCATTTTGAGATCGCATGACCAAATGGTAAATCCAAATGCTACGAAATTTGAAATCCGATAATAATAAACTATTACGGATCTAATCGAGTTGGTTACGTCGAGTTCCAAGACTGTGCCTCGGATCGTTATTTTAACACGTCGATTAAATCGACGTTTTTCAAAATTGACGAAATTACTTGGAATTCCAGCTTTAAAAACTTAATAACTAAATTCGAACTCAAATAGAATTTATACCAACATTAGAAATCATTTCGGTCCATATTCAACTTCAATTTCAATTATTTACCAATTCCGTATTATGATAAATTGCTATAATTGAAATTTAAATCAGATTTACCAATTCAACCATCAATTTATATTCCAACTTCAATATTTAAAATCATTTTAATATTCCAAATCAAACATCGAAAAATCTGGATCGTTATGTTCCTTTCCCCTTAAAAGAATTTTGTCTCCGAAATTGCTTAGGCAGAAAAAATGCAACAAATCCATTAACTAATTATAACCCACTTAGTTAAAACTCGATATTTCACGTTTCTAAATCATTTAGTTCCTACCAAAACCATTTGTTTCCATTTCTAATTCAAAAACCTTTTATTTCAATTGCAATTCAAAAATCAACTTTTCAGTCAATAAAAATTTTCCAAAATTTTTCTAACACCATAATTTTTTGAAATTTTTTGGCAGAGTCTCCCATGTACGAAGAGCCTTTTGCTATACGACAAAAATGATAAAAATATATACATCAGCCTACACGATCGGAAAACACAATGTATATCAATATTTATTCATTGTGGTACTTAATCCGAAAACGTACCTTTATTTGGCATTTTAAGTGAGCGAGCTTATTTTATATGCAATTTGCGCGACCAAAATCTAGCCAAATGGTCTTCTTGTACTTCTACTTACTTAATTTAAACACATAAGTACTAAAACAAGAAAAGTTAATAACATTTCATTTATTTAACTAGCGCAAACACAAAGATTTCATAACCAAACAAGTTGTAGCATGAATTATCAATAATCACAAGGTTCCAACATTCAATTATTTATATCAATTGATTTATATATCATTTCATTTAATTCGAATGATTTACAACCCAATTTACTTGCATTCAATCCATGTCCATACCAATTTATTTAATGAACCATTTCATAAATTTATTTGATCAAAGCTTCCATCCAAATATTATTAACTTAAGTTAATCCATTTATTTTAAATTATTTCAACTATACAACTTAAGTTTATTTCCATTGCAAACAAATTCAATTTCATTTTAATTGTTTCCTATTCAATTTATTTACCTTCTATCGATTTGTGTTTCCATTTTCCTGGTATATCTCAATTTACACAATATTATTTTGAGAATCATTTCATAAAATTAATATTAAAGTTTGTTACCATACATATATTCATTTTCACTTCAGAACTTAATTTCATGCCCGAATTCATTTAAGTAATATCCCAAAGCCATATTCAATTTATTTCCACTTAAATTGAATGTATTTATAACTTAAATCATCACCATTTCAATCCATTACTATTTTATTCGATAACATTTAAAATACATTAATTTCGCTTGCAATTAAGTTGAATTTTATTTATAACTCAAGTTCCATATTCATTCTCAATTTCAATCCACAATCCATTTTACTTAACCAAGTTAAGTTCCATTCTTATATTCAATTAACTAATTTATTTATCTAATTAGTTCACTTCTATGTTATAATTCAATAACTGGCTTTTATTTTAAAAATCATTTCAATTGGTTTGACTTAATTTCAAACTCATTTCATATTTCAAGTTTGGATTTTTTATTTCTTCACCAAAATATCAACCCATTTTTATTTTTGGTTGTTCCATTCCATTTTTCAATTTTATAAGTTATACAACTTATTTTCCACATTTCCATAATTTCAGTACTCGAGTTTATACCCTATTTTAATCAAATTCAATTTGATTCACCATTCATTTGACTTCCATAATTCAAGTCTATATTCATTTCATTTAGCCATCTCAATTATACATCCAACTCTATTAAATTCAAGTTTCATTTCAATAATGGTAACTTATAGTTATATAACTATTTCACAAATCAAATTTTATATTTTAATTAATTTGATATAATTCCAATTCAATTTTTATTTAACTTAACTCAAGTTAAATTTTATTCATTTTAACTTACTCAAGTTAAAATTTATTTCCAAAACTCAAATTTCATACTTTTCTTTCTTATTAGAATCATTTCAATTATAAGTTCATGGCTTATTTCCTAATGTTTTCCCAACATATTTATAAAAATTCCAGAATTCAAACACCCGATTTTTATTTCAAATCATTTGAAACCATGATATATACATATATATAACTCTTTGTTTCAACAAATCATTCCTTGGAATTTCAAAATCAAACTTTATTTTATCCAAAATAAATTCTCTTGGAATTTTTAAACCAACATTTTTTTCATCAAAAATCTTCAAATCAAATTATTTCGGCAGCAATCCGTCACTTAGAAACTCAAAATGAATGCTGATGATGCTGTGCAGTCATCGTCGGGATTATTTTCCAGCGACTATAATGAGTTCAGTGCTTTATCACTTCCAAAATCCATTTAAATTAATTTCTATTCAAAAATATTCCAAATAATATTATAATTCATTTCAAAATACTTTAGAAACCATTTCCAAAAATCTTCGAGATTTAATTACCCAAATTCTGTTTTGAATCCATTTTAATTATAATTCACTTGTATAATTCACACTTATACAATTTTATTTGGTTATATATACCCATTTCAATTGTATAATCTTGTTTCGGTTATAACAATAACAACCAAACACACAATTGTACTATAATATTTTCAAAAGATTATTTCTTTTATTTTAACATAGTTTGGGTAAAATTATTTCACTTACCGCTTCAAAACCATATTGTGTCGGTTTACCGTGTTCAAAAGTTTAGAAACTCCAATCGATTTAGTGGCGTCCCACTACTCGATCAGAATTTATAAGCCACTAAACAGATAAATCAACACAATATAAAACAATTTATATTCATTAACAAATACACTCATATCTATTAATACACTCAAACTCATTCTAGGGTACAATTAACTTAACTCTAATAAGTAATCCCCCAACAAAGCTAGGGTTCTCGCTTAACCTTTAGCTCTGATACCAAATGTAACGACCTGTATCTCCATACCTTTTGAGTCGACAATAGACCAAACATGTCCCACTCAAATTGAACAGAAATATGAATCATTAGGGGTGGTGAAGAAAAAGGACGAAGAAAATAGAAACAATAATACAGAATCTCACAATCGTAGTGGAAAAAAGTATAATATATAATAACAGATCTTTATACAAAAGGAACTACAACTTTCAATATATATCTCATCATTAGAGTACAACAATCAAGAACCAATTTGGACGGTTATAATAACTTGTCCTCACGCACAGTGGAAATAAACAAGTATGGGTATACGTCTCTAACATCTAGCTCGTATTCTAAGCTCCATAACATTTCAACCTAAATCTGTAATACTCGGTCTGACCCGAGCATTATAATAAAATAACACCTGAGTCAATCTGCAAAAAACAAGCGTGAGAAAACACATTTAATTTGAATTAAATTATATTTTCAAAATCCTTTGAAAAACAAAGGTATCTTGTAAGACCACGTCAAACATAAACATGATTGATTTTTACTTTACGATAACCAAAACATTTTATGTCAAAATCATCTGATATTATAATAGTGTCTACAGAAAGTAAATTAGAAAATAGTTGTAATGCATGCATCACACATTTCAACATAGTTGGGCATAATGAAAACCGTACAATGCTTATTAGAGAATAGATTTCAGACTATGACCAGGTAAGGAACTACCTTTCGACGAGTGCATCTCTAGATCAATGCATCCAGGTCTGACAAGAACATCTTGTAACCTTCCACACAGGATCGGCCTAGCACTTGACTACTAGTACCAAATATGTTATCACCCCAGATGTTCCCACCCTTATCGAGCCCTTTCTTTCCATGCACAACCATTTCCAAAATTATATTCGAGGGTATCTAGAAATTTGATGTAATGATCTCGAATTTATTAATTTTAAATTGATATTTAAATTTAATTTTTGGATAAAAACTGTAAAAATAATTGGTAATTAATATAAAGTAAACAAATTTGTTCAATTATAACAACATACTAAAATAGAAAATAGAAATGGATTTATGAGTAATGTATACATTCAAATAGGAAATAAGTATGTACACTTGGAAAAAATATAAGTATGTAGGGCTAACACAAGTATTAAAATAAGAATGCAGATTGGAAATATAAAATCTTTAAGCTTGCAAAACAAGACAGTGCAAACATATTCAAGTATGAAAGAAGAAGATAAGGACAGCAACAATTAATGCTAGTCACAATATGTATTTATCAGCCTCCAAACAATATGATAATGGTAGAACTTTATTTATATCACAAGGCTTGAGATAAAAGAAGCAAGCAACATCATCTATGAGCAAAAGAAAGATAAAACAAACAAGCTTGTATGAGTATTATACAAGCCAGGAAAGAATCTACAAGTAAAAAAAATAAAAGAATAGGATTGCATGTAAACAAGAGAGGAAGCATGTGCATTAAATGCTTTCTACTCAAGCATAAGTAAAAATCACTTCAACCACCATATTTAAAGAAAAAATCTCTGGAAAAAAAATGTGTAAATAATTTAAAAAGAGTGCAACTGAAAATCTTTCTTTAGTATTTTACTCAAAATCTTGTACCAGTGGATGTAACAAAGCCTGTATATTTTCTTTTATATACATCATTCCCATTCGTTCACTTGAAACCTGAGCAGAAAGAAAAAAAAGAGAGTTAAACATCATTTCTTAGTAAAGCAAAACAACTCAAGCCAGGGATCAAGAAGAAGATCTTCAGCTAGCAAAAAAAAAAAATTCAAACCCAGTTTCCAATAACCGACTCTGTTCATTCTAAAGACCGTGAGTAACTTATTTCCTAAAATTTAAAGTATAAATTTGTTGTTTATTTATATATTTGTGAATAGGTTATATATATGTGTGGATCCCTTGAATATTGAAAACTGGAATTGTTATTTCAGTCTATTGTTTGCTCAAGACCCCTGTTTTGAGTTCCTCGATACTGATGTTTGATTTTAGAATCATTTTTCTGGATATACTTAATTGTTTGAGCTGAGAGATAAAACAATATTGGTTGTTATATTCTAACTAAAGATTTAAACATAAAGTTAAGTTAAAAATAGTCTGAAAATAACTCTGGAAAAGCCAAGAACTGAGAAACATCATCATATGTACAGAAAATTCGAATGTCTTAATTCTTGAATTCAAATATATAATTTGAATTCTTATACCTTGACTTGATTTTTAAGGCAAGAATTGGAAATTTTAGATCACGAATTCAAGAGGGATTGGGTTTTCTTCGAATTTCATTGTTTGGGGAAATTCTGGCGAACACGTCGAGGAGGGTCGGGGTTTTGTGTGGAGGTGGAGGAGTATACGGTGGTTGCAGGAAAAATGGTGGATTGGGGTGTAGATGGTCGAGGTGGCGGTGGCGAACGTTGGATGTTCCCAAACCTAGTTTCACTAAACCTGAGAAGTTTGATTCGCACGGCCCCTATAGTTGATCGAGTTCGTCGTGGTTCAAGGGGAAGGTAGAGGGGACATTGAGGGAGTTGTGATCGGAGTTGTACGATTTCTGGTGATCGGTATCGCGAGCACGTGGCGTTGCCAGGTTTGGTGATAGGAAGGGATTCATGTTTTCCAGGTTTTATTTCTTTTAGCTCGCTTTCGAAGTCGAGTTGAAGGCGAGATATGGGTGATCGAAGATGGGTTAGTAAGCGATAGTCGACTCGCTAGTCGATGCAGCGTCGCCTGGAGTTAATCGCTGGCGACGTGCATGTACACGACACAGTTCTGTTTCATGATGAAGAAGGATGGAGTGGTGGAATTGACTCGAGTGTTTACTCGGGTTGGTTCACGAATTTCTCGGAGTATTTTGCAAATTTTACTCGAGACAGCGGGGTATTGGACTCAAAGCACTAATGATTTGTAAATTGCATAGCTGGGTTTGTTGGCAAATTGACTCGAGTGGTTACTCGAAGACGATATGGGTTGGTCTCGAAGCAGGAACAAGGGTGTCTCGGGTAGAAATGTTGTACAGGTTTTAACAGAACCTGTTCCTCTTTTTATTTGAATATAAAACTGAATTTTAAAGTTAAAAAGCAAAAGTTTAACTGTGTTAAACATCAAAGTTTAACATAACTCAAGTTCAAGTTCGAAACTTAGTTTAAAATTTTAATTTTAATTTGTTTTAAATAAAAGAGTTCAAGCAATTAAAATATGTTTTAAAGAATTTGAATTTAAAATGGAATTTGAAAATTATAAAGAAATGAATTCTAACAAAGATTTAATCAAAGTTTAAATCTGGAATTCAATCTAAATTTGAATCTTAGTTTTGTAATAAAAGAAGTTTTCGAATTTTAAATTGTTCTAAATAACATGAATGATTAAGAGTATTTTTAAATTAATTTAAATTTAAAATTTAAAGTGTAATGATAGAAATACACTTAAATATTAATGAAGTCATTAATAAAGAAATTTTTTTATCTTAGAGATAATTAAGGTAATAAAATGATTTAATTAGTAAGGTAATTAAAGAATGATTTATTTAATTTATAAATTAACAATTTAGATTAATTTATAATTTGAAATGATTAATAATAATTTAATCTAAGATAATTTCTTAAGGAAGTAATTAAAGAAATGTTATTAGTTAATGAAGGATTATTAAGTGTTAATTAATGTGATAATTAATTAGATTAATTAATTTAGATAATCAATTATAAATTGTAAAATGTAACTACTTAATGAAAGTAATTAAAGATTAATCACTTATTGTAATTAATTTTGGATAAATTGATTAATTAAAGTTAATTTATTTAGTTTAATTAATTTAAGAAGATCATTAGATAAATTGGGAATTAATGATGAATTGTTATGAGATGATTGCTTTATGGTAAGTAATTAAAGGTTAAATTTCTTTGAATAATTAATTAAAAGGTTAATTAATTATGAAATTGGTTTAAAGAAAAAAATCAATTTAATAAATATGATTAATTAAGAATAATTTAATTAATTAAGTTGTTTGATAAATTAATTTATATCAAATGATTTGAAATTAATAAACCAGAATTAAATAAATTTGATTGGAAATAATTGAATAAATTAGGATTAATCAATTGATTAATTCTGCTTATAAATGATTATTGAATACTTGGCCTTACTTATAAATGATTGTATGGTATGAGATGCCTTGGATTGATTGTCCTAACTGATCTGTGATATTTTGTTCTGTGGATTGAGCTGTATATAATTTATTCATTTATTGATGATACATTTGTATATTATCTGTGAATCTGTGAATGGACGATAAGCATTATAGTTTATATCGCTTATCAACTATATTTTTATGTTTTAATCTGTAATGATTGAATGATGTTGCATTATTGTGTTAAACCCCTGGACCACACTTATACACACATTAATATGGATTTCACGAGGAAATCGATTAAGTCACAGATTTTGAAATAATTTTAAAAGATGAATATTTAAATTCAAATGGTTTGGTATTGGACTAGGTTTAAAGTGAAAAAGCTTTTGAAATGGAATTTCAAAGATGAAATTTATTTTGAATAACTTGATTGAGTTTTGAAATTTAAATATTTTGATTTAAATTTGAATTCAATATTTGAAATTGAATTCTATGATCTGGAAACTAGGGACTAAAGATGTTATACCAGTTTATACGGGTTAAAACTATTTTAAAGGTATTGATTTGGGAATTTGAATTTAAATTCAAAGGCTTTAACTCGTGTAAATAAAATTGGATCTTTCTGAAATGAAACTATTGTTTTCAAATAATAAAAGCTTTCATATAAGAAGTGAACTTCCAAATTGTGTTAAAAGGGATTTCAAGTTAAAAATGAAAATGATTTTCCAGGTTATGGAAACGGTTTGAAAACTATAAGTTAAATCTTTAATTTGAAGATTTTAAACGAGTTAATCCAACTGAAATGGAAATTGTTTTGAAATCCGTAAATGGATCTTTATGAAAATGGGTGAACTTAGTGAAATAAATCTTTTGTTTAAAAGATTTGAAAATGGTAATTTGTTTAAACCATTTGAAAGAAAGTTTTGAATTATTAAGTTATGACTTAATTGAAATCCCATATCCATATGTTTAAATGTTGCGCTCACTATTCGGTTTAGCCGGGAGAGGACCTTTGTGTCGTATAACCCATTCCGAATATGTGATTCGACGTTATGGATAGCATTTGAAGACCGGTGGTGAAGACCGGGTATTTGCAAGAACGATAGGATGACCTATCGATTGTCTCTGCACTGAGTTGCTCCGGTATAGAGATTCCCTAAGTGATGCGAAGTCCGATCGGGATTGTGAATACCCGGATTGCAAGGACTTCTTTGGAAGTGCCTTCGGTTCTGTTCGAACTCGGAACAGGCTTGTATGGTTGTATGTCTGACATTACATTTGAGATATAAAGCAGATTTCTTTCAAATACATTTCTGTTGGTGGCGGAGAATTTATTCTCTTAGCTTAACACCCTTCTCTGAGACATATAAGCTCAGAGGTTATGTAGTTGAAGGTTATCAGCGATATATTCCCAATTTTGTAGTGTGACATGCTGAGTGCTGCTGTGTGTTGATGATCGTTTGTTGATCA
This sequence comes from Allium cepa, assembly GCA_030765085.1. Taxonomy (NCBI): domain Eukaryota; kingdom Viridiplantae; phylum Streptophyta; class Magnoliopsida; order Asparagales; family Amaryllidaceae; genus Allium; species Allium cepa. The sequence goes on along the minus strand of CM060928.1, from coordinate 301,627,105 downwards.
TTTGTGAGTAGAGCATGGCTTCTGTATGAAGTATAGCTTTGTGGACGAGACTGCATCAGGACCTCACAACCCGAAAATGGTCGAAACAGGAAGATGCGGCAAGGTTATGAGGGTCGCGCCCTTTAGGGTGTGTCATTCCCTTCTGTAAAGGGTGGTATCATGGTATGGAGCCCAGATATTTACCTATGTGGTGGGCTGCAATCTCATTTTCTATGTGGTTGTTGCTTTGTGGTTTAGAGGCGACTCGAATTTGAACGGTCGAATCTGCGGCATTCGAGTAAGATGTAAAGTATAGATGTCGATTTTCAAACGTGAAAAATTCGTATCATCACATTTGGTATCAAAGCTGAGGGTCAAAACTTTAGCTCAGGAGTATAACACATTAATTAACTCGTTATAGATAGGGTGAAGTATGCCCTAGAATGAGTGTATCCCTAAGATATCTGTTCATATGCCTCAGTAAATTCTCTTACCATTCACTGATGGTAAGTATGAGTGCAAGAAGAGGACGAGATAGGGGACAGAGAAGTACCAGTATTAATGGTCGATACCCTGCAACAGTGGAAATAATTTTCTCTATCAATCTCCTTTGATTCATTTCCAAATTCTTTTGATTTGCTTCGTAGCACCTACAAGAAGAAGTTTCGGTGTGATGGTGGCCCTACAAATTGTTGTAGAAAATTTTTACTTCGTATCTTCATCGGTTTCTAATCAGTTTTCGATTTAAACTTTAATAAAAATGAATAAATTTGAAATTGAAAATTTTGAATAAATTGGAAATTTTAAATTGAGTAAATTGGTTAATAGAATATAAAGCTAAATTTGAATTGAATCGATAAAACGATTTCGTTTAAAACCAAATTTGAAATTCTATTGTAATTTCATAGGAATATCGAAGTCCGAAGAGGGACAAATTATATATATACTTTGGAATGTTCCGACTTGAATTCGGAACCCATATCTTATGTTTGAGAAATTGTAGAAGATTGAATCCATTTGTCGATCTCTTTTGTTCGGCATCTCTTTTCAATTCTTCGACGGTTCCTGATAGATCCAGGAAGAAGATTTGATGTATTTGCATGGGACATAAACTCCAAATAGGCCAGAATTGTTTGTTTTGACGAATTGGTTGCTTTGATTGCTGTGGTTAATAGGTATACTTCAGTTCTAAACTAAAAGTTTTGAAATTGTATTCATATATCTGTCTATTTTGGGTCTCGATATATTCTACGAATGGTTAGTTATTCCTTCGAACTAACCGATGCCCTTGCATATTTCGTAGATCTGGATAACCCGAATATCTTGTGAAGTGTTAAATAGATTCGTTTTTGTATCTATTGTTGATATTCTGATTTGGTAAGCCAAATGCAGAATAAATATTCAGTTTGATTTGATGAAATATTCTTCATCTATCTGTGTGTCTCCTTGGCAAATTTCGTGGACAAATTTTTTTTTAAGGGGGAAAGTCTGTAACGATCTCGAATTTATTAAGTTTAAATTGATATTTAAATTTAATTTTTGGATAAAAACTGTAAAAATAATTGGTAATTAATATAATGTAAACAAATTTGTTCAATTTTAACAACATACTAAAATAGAAAATAAAAATGGATTTATGAGTAATGTATACATTCAAATAGGAAATAAGTATGTACACTTGGAAAAAATATAAGTATGTAGGGCTAACACAAGTATTAAAATAAGAATGCAGATTGGAAATATAAAATCTTTAAGCTTGCAAAACAAGACAGTGCAAACATATTCAAGTATGAAAGAAGAAGATAAGGACAGCAACAATTAATGCTAGTCACAATATGTATTTATCAGCCTCCAAACAATATGATAATGGTAGAACTTTATTTATATCACAAGGCTTGAGATAAAAGAAGCAAGCAACATCATCTATGAGCAAAAGAAAGATAAAACAAACAACCTTGTATGAGTACTATACAAGCCAGGAAATAATCTACAAATAAAAAAAATAAAAAAATAGGATTGCATGTAAACAAGAGAGGAAGCATGGGCATTAAATGCTTTCTTCTCAAGCACGAGTAAAAATCACTTCAGCCACCATATTTAAAGAAAAAATCTCTGAAAAAAATGTGTAAATAATTTAAAAGGTGTACAACTGAAAATCTTTCTTTAGTATTTTACTCAAAATCTTGTACCAGTGGATGTAACAAAGCCTGTATATTTTCTTTTATATACATCATTCCCATTCGTTTACTTGAAACCTGAGCAGAAAGAAAAAAAGAAGAGTTAAATATCATTTTGTAGTAAAACAAAACAACTCAAACCAGGGATCAAGAAGAAGATCTTCACATAGCAAAAAAAAATTTCAAACCCGGTTTCCAATAACCGGCTCTGTTCATTCTAAAGACTGTGAGTAACTAATTTCTTAAAATTTAAAGTATAAATTTGTTGTTTATTTATATATTTGTGAATAGGTTATATATATATATATGTGGATCTCCTGAATATTGAAAACTGGAATTGTTATTTCAGTCTATTGTTTGCTCAAAACCCCTGTTTTGAGTTTCTCAATACTGATGTTTGATTTTAGAATCATTTTTCTGGATATACTTAATTGTTTGAGCAGAGAGATAAAACAATATTGGTTGTTATATTCTAACTAAAGATTTAAACATATAGTTAAGTTAAAAACAGTCTGAAAATAACTCTGGAAAAGCCAAGAACTGAGAAACATCATCATATATACAGAAAATTCGAATGTGTTAATTCTCGAATTCAAATATATAATTTGAATTCTTATACATTGACTTGATTTTTAAGTCAAGAATTGGAATTTTTAGATCACAAATTAAAGAGGGGTTGGGTTTTGTTCGAATTTCATTGTTTGGGGAAATTCTGGCGAACACGTCGAGGAGGAGGGTCGGGGTTTTGTGTGGAGGTGGAGGAGTATACGGTGGTTGTAGGAAAAATGGTGGATGAGGGTGCAGATGGTCGAGGTGGCGGTGGCGAACGTTGGATGTTCCTAAACCTAGTTTCACTAAGCCTGAGAAGTTTGATTCGCATGGCCCCTATAGTTGATCGAGTTCGTAGTGGTTCAAGGGGAAGGTAGAGGCGACATTGAGGGAGTTGTGATCGGAGTTGTATGAGTTCTGGTGATCGGTGTCACGAGCGTGTGGCGTTGCCAGGTTTGGTGATAGGAAGGGATTCATGTTTTCCAGGTTTCATTTCTTTTAGCTCGCTTTCGAATTCGAGTTGACGAGATATGGGTGGTCGGAGATGGGTTAGTAGGCGATAGTCGACTCGCTAGTCGATGCAGCGTGGCCTGGAGTTAATCGCTGGCGACGTGCACGTACACGGCACAGTTCTGTTTCATGATGAAGAAGGATGGAGCGGTGGAATTGACTTGAGTGTTTACTCGAGTTGGTTCATGAATATCTCGGAGTATTTTGCAAATTTTATTCGAGACAGCGGGGTATTGGACTCATAGCACTGATGATTTGTAAATTGCATAGCTGGGTTTGTTGGCAAATTGACTCGAGTGGTTACTCGAAGACGATATGGGTTGGTCTCGAAGCAGGAACAGGGGTGTCTCGGGTAGAAATGTTGTATAGGTTTTAACAGAACCTGTTCCTCTTTTTATTTGAATATAAAACTGAATTTTAAAGTTCAAAAGCAAAAGTTTAGCTATGTTAAACATCAAAGTTTAACATAACTCAAGTTCAGGTTTGAAACTTAGTTTAAAAATTTTAATTTAAAATTGTTTTAAATAAAAGAGTTTAAGCAATTAAAGTATGTTTTAAAGAATTTGAATTTAAAATGGAATTTGAAAATTATAAAGAAATGAATTCTAACAAAGATTTAATCAAAGTTTAAATCTGGAATTCAATCTAAATTTGAATCTTAGTTTTGTAATAAAAGAAGTTTTTGAATTTTAAATTGTTCTAAATAACATGAATGATTAAGAGTATTTTTAAATTAATTTGAATTTAAAATTTAAAGTGTAATGATAGAAATACGCTTAAATATTAATGAAGTCATTAATAAAGAATTTTTTTATCTTAGAGATAATTAAGGTAATAAAATGATTTAATTAATAAGGTAATTAAAGAATGATTTATTTAATTTATAAATTAACAATTTAGTTTAATTTATAATTTGAAATGATTAATAATAATTTAATCTAAGATAATTTCTTAAGGAAGTAATTAAAGAAATGTTATTCGTTAATGAAGGATTATTAAGTATTAATTAATGTGAGTTAATTAGATTAATTAATTTAGATAATCAATTATAAATTGTAAAATGTAATTACTTAATGAAAGTAATTAAAGATTAATCACTTATTGTAATTAATTTTGGATACATTGATTAATTAAAGTTAATTTGTTTAGTTTAATTAATTTAAGAAGATCATTAGATAAATTGGGAATTAATGATGAATTGTTATGAGATGATTGCTTTATAGTAAATAATTAAAGGTTAAATTTATTGAAATAATTAATTAAAGGGTTAATTAATTATGAAATTGGTTTAAAGAAAAAAAATCAATTTAATAAATATGATTAATTAAGGATAATTTAATTAATTAAGTTGTTTGATAAATTAATTTATGTCAAATGATTTGAAATTAATAATCCAGAATTGAATAAATTTGATTGGAAATAATTGAATAAATTAGGATTAATCAATTGATTAATTCTGCTTATAAATGATTATTGAATACTTGACCTTGCTTATAAATGATTGTATGGTATGAGATGCCTTGGATTGATTGCCCTAACTGATCTGTGATATTTTGTTCTGTGGATTGAGCTGTATATAATTTATTCATTTATTGATGATACATTTGTATATTATCTGTGAATCTGTGAATGGACGATAAGCGTTACAGTTTATATCGCTTATCAACTATATTTTTATGTTTTAATCTGTGATGACTGAATGATGTTGCACTATTGTGTTAAACCCCTGGACCACACTTATACACACATTAATATGGATTTCACGAGGAAATCGATTAAATCACAGATTCTGAAATAATTTTAAAAGATGAATATTTAAATTCAAATGGTTTGGTAATGGACTAGGTTTAAAGTGAAGAAGCTTTTGAAATGGAATTTCAAAGATGAAATTTATTTTAGATAACTTGATTGGGTTTTGAAATTTAAATATTTTGATTCAAATTTGAATTCAATATTCGAAATTGAATTCTATGATCTGGAAACTAGGGACTAAAGATGTTATACCAGTTTATATGGGTTAAAACTATTTTAAAGGTATTGATTTGGGAATTTGAATTTAAATTCAAAGGCTTTAACTCGTGTAAATAAAATTGGATCTTTCTGAAATGAAACTATTATTTTCAAATAATAAAAGCTTTCATATAAGAAGTGAACTTCCAAATTGTGTTGAAAGGGATTTCAAGTTAAAAATGAAAATATTTTCCAGGTTATGGAAACGGTTTGAAAACTATAAGTTAAATCTTTAATTTAAAGATTTTAAACGTATTAATCCAATTGAAATGGAAATTGTTTTGAAATCCGTAAATGGATCTTTGTGAAAATGGGTGAACTTGGTGAAATAAATCTTTTGTTTAAAAAATTTAAATATGGTAATTTGTTTAAACCATTTGAAAGAAAGTTTTGAATTATTAAGTTATGACTTAATTGAAATCCCATATCCATAAGTTTAAATGTTGCGCTCACTATTTGGTTTGGTCGGAAGAGGACCTTTGTGTCGTATAACCCATTCCGAATATGTGATTCGACGTTATGGATAGCATTTGAAGATCGGTGGTGAAGACCGGGTATTTGCGAGAACGATAGGATGTCCTATCGATTGTCTCTGCACTGAGTTGCTCCGGTATAGAGATTCCCTAAGTGATGGGTTCGGGATTGTGAATACCCGGATTACAAGGACTTCTTTGGAAGTGCCTTAGGTTCTGTTCGAACCCGGAACAGACTTGTATGGTTGTATGTCTGACATTACATTTGAGATATAAAGCAGATTTCTTTCAAATACATTTCTGTTGGTGGCGGAGAATTTATTCTCTTAGCTTAATTCTCTGAGACATATGAGTTCAGAGGTTATGTAGTTGAAGGTTATCAGCGATATATTCCCAATTTGGTAGTGTGACATGCTGAGTGCTGCTGTGTGTTGATGATCGTTTGTTGATCATTTTTGATCAGAGCATGGCTTCTGTATGAAGCGTAGCTCTGTGGACGAGACTGCATCAGGACCTCACAACCTGAAAATGGTCGAAACAGGAAGATGCGGCAAGTTTATGAGGGTCGCGCCCTTTAGGGTGTGTCATTCCCTTCTGGTAAAGGGTGGTATCATGGTATGGAGCCCAGATATTTACCTATGTGGTGGGCTTCAATCTCATTTTCTGTGTGGTTGTTGCTTTGTGGTTTAGAGGTGACTCGGATTCGAACGGTCAAATTTGCGGCATTCGAGTACGATGTAAAGTATAGATGTCGATTTCTATCGTCACAGTTGATAACACACCTTAATGGGAACGACCCACTTAACCATTCCGTTTGCCTTGTATCGACCATTTTCTCGGTTGATGAGGCTTGAGGCTACTTTACCTTTGGAATAGAATTCGTACTTGGAATGCTAACACTGCGATCCAGGCAAACAATGTCGTCCAGGAAAACAATGCAATGATAGTATTCATCCATACAAATTGTTCTAAGTCTGAACAAACCGAATCTCCTTCAATATAACCATCTCCATTAGCTTCAAGATATCGCAGTTCGTAAATCGGATCGAAGTGGTTTTCAGATAATTAAATCAGATCTTGGTCTCTTTGAAACCATCAACGAATTTGGCCAAATGTAACGACCCGTATTTTACGTGTCGATGGATCGTAGAATTTACAGGTCGTTAGTGTTGTTTGTGGTGTTCCTAGCCTGAGTCGTATTGGGAGATAACTCGTGTGTTAAGTGATGAGTCGGGACCGACTCATAGTTAGGTCGTGTACGAGTTACGACTTAGGAGGGTGCTCGGGTTAGCATGTTGCCGTGTTAGCTTAGGTCGTGAGGTAGTTTTGGTCGCTGGAGCGACCTAAGAGAGTGACCGACCTAAGAAAGTTGACCGACTCATGAAATAGAGGGCTTCCGAGTTAGGGAGGTTGCCGAGTTAACGACTTAAGGGGATAAGTCGTATACGAGTTAAGGCGATGAGTCGTATGGTTGTTAGGTCGGAAGGGTTTTTGGAGCGACCTAAGGAAGTTAGGTCGTGGACGACCTAGCAGATAGGATGATGCTAGTGGCGACCGATCTAGTGTAGATCGACCTAGAGGTGTCCGACCTATAGTAGTAAACGACTTAACTTAGAAGGTGTAAGTTGTTAGGTCGTGTAAGTTTTGGGTCGTGGGAGTAGTTAGGTCGCGTGAGTACTGTTTAGACTTAGGTCGTAAACGACCTAAGTTAGGTCGGAGATATTAGGTCGGCCATAAGGCTAAGCTGTTAAGTCGTGTCCCGTATGGCCTTGGTCTATGTGTTTAGGACTTAGGTCGGCAGGGTCTTAGGTCGTAGGTCGGCATGCTAGTTAAGTCGTCAGGCGACCTAGGACTTAGGAAATGCGGCAGTGTGTTGAGTCGTGTGACAGTTGGGTCGGCAGTGCGTTGAGTCGTTAGGTCGGCCTGTGTTTTAGGTCGCGTCTGGGTTAAGTCGTAAGTCGGCCTTGGTTGTATGTTGTGTTGGTTAGGTCGTAGGTCGTAGGGGCTGATGAGTCGGCAACGACTCATAGTTAGGTCGGGGACGACCTAAGGGGCGACGACCTAAGGAGTTTCCAGCCTATAAATAGAGGGGTTCGGCTCACTTTTTGGCACCGGTTTTTGAAGCAACGAAGTGCTGCCATTTTGAAGACTCGACTACAACATTTCTTCATCTTCTTTTCTCCATTCCAATCAAGTGTTAGCATCCATCCAAGATCGAAGATCGGGATCGAAGATTCAAGTGTCCAAGTTGAAGATCTTCATCTGTTCGGGCTAGATTTCATCGATTGAAGCGAGATCTTGCCGGATCAAGCCTTGTTCTTCGCTGTCCAGATCTGAAGTGTGTGGTTTTTGAGGTGTTTGGGTGATTTGGTGAGTGGTAGTTATCTCTCACGCGGATCCAAAGGAGTATATGGGATTGGTGACTTGTTTATGTGTTAAAGTTAGCGTTTTCTCGCATTTTCCTTAAGTCTGCATGTAGATCCATCATATTTGAAGATGTTTGCTTATGAAAGTTATTTATCAAGTATTAGAGATAAAACCCATGTTTTAGATTTGATAGATCTATGCTAAAAACTATGATTTCACATATGTTGGACTTTTGCTCACTTAATTACGAAATTGCCATTATAGTTGATATTGTTTAATATATCTTGTTTGAATGCTTGAATGTTTGAATGTATGTTAGATTTGATTGTTACAAGTTAGCTTGTAGTTGATTTGGAACAAGATGGTGAAGATGATTCAAAAGCTAAGTGGAAAGGCTCTTGAATGGTGAAAGCTGCCGATGGCATATGAAGCGGATGTGGAAGCTCATATGGATGAATTCGAGGATATGGGATCTTGCCATGATGCGAGAAGGCAAAGCATGGTTGAGTTGGGACTTTGCGATGATATGATGAGGCAAGGCTTGTGTTGAGATGGGACGGGTCATGATGACGTTCCAAGTTGAGAGACTTTGCTATGATGTGATGAGGCAAGACATATGTTGTGATGGGACGGGTCACGAAGACGTTCCAAGCACGGGTCATGATGACGTGCAAAATTATAACTCGGTGATGCGGTCCGGGTTGGGGTGGATAATGGTTAGCTTGAGAGGCGCTTAAGCTAGTATGAAAGTAGTCGTCAAGGAGGATGACTAGGAGGCTAAGATCTCATCGTTGTTGAAGGTTCTAGCATACTCAAAGCAAGGGTACGTTGGAACGGGTCACGATGACGTTCCAGGCACGGGTCATGATGACGTGCTAGTACTCTGGGCTGATGCGTTCGGCTTAGGCACGGGTCACTATGACGTGCGGAGTTATGACTAAACCGGGGTTACCATTAGCCCTTGACAGGCGGTCATTCAACTAACGGTGAAATCAAGGCAATGATAACAGTGATAGCCAGAGTCATGGATGTTTGGTTGTTTGGTTGTATCATCATTCGGCTTCAAGAGCGGTGTTTTCTGGGTGCTTATCTGATCTTGGTTTAGGCCTTGGGGGTTTGTATTTGGAAAACATCGTCCTTGACTCGAGTGATTGTTGCTTTACCTTACTTATCTGCTATGTTATGCTTGCTTCTCTTTAGTGTGTGTCTGGGGGCTATCACTGTAGAAAGAGGTGGAGTGGGATGGTTTGGTTCCTATTCCTTTATTTCCTTATGCTCTGTTGGTATGCTTGATTGTTAATTTACTGCTCACTAAGACTTTGTCTGACTCAAGGTTTTATGTCTCCTCTTATTACCTTGGGCTGTTCATCCATGTTTGGGATGGGCAGACTAGGTAGCAGGTGGCAGGTGCTGTGCTTAGAGTTTTTCCGTTGAAGATGACGAAGACGAGCAGGAGGCTATGCATATTATTTTCTTATATGTACTGGGTATCCGCTGCTGTATTTGATGAGTGCTTGTAGTGAGGTCTTGATGTATGGATTTGTTGAGATGATTGTATAAAACTTCTGTGATGCTTATATGATGATTTTCTGTTATGAGACTTCACTATATATTTCTCTATTGTATTTTATCCATGCGCTGTGAGTTACGATAGAGATTCTGCGATTTTATTTTACCCTGACTATCGTCCATGGCTGCCTGGCACACCTTTCAGCGCTCTATTCTCTTGTTTTGGTGCGGGAGTCATGGGCGGTCGTCACATTTGGTATCAGAGCTTTGGTTAATCGATTTCAGCCAACGCTCGCTGACGTAACTACGTATGAGAGACGTAATTGTATTTTGATGGATGATTACTATATATAATATAGTAGCCTAGAAGGATTTGAACTCCTTATGCAGTTGTTTCTTAAGGTGTTCTAATCATTCTTATTACAGATATTAAGGATGAGTCGAAGAGGGAGACCAGCTGCAAGGGAAAGCCGTGCTGATGAAGGAGCTGTTGATTATGGAACTATGTTCGAAGCGATGATGACTTCGATCATGAGAAGGATACCAGCTTCAGGATCATCAGTGGATGTGGGAGTTCAAGTTCAAGCTCCAAGACCGGTGGATTTTGCTAAGCTTTGCAAGGATTATACTTCTCTTGGAGGAAAAGCTTTCTTGGGGACGGAATCTACTATTGAGGTGCAGAGATGGATTGATGCTTGCCGAAGGATTTTTGGTGATTTAGGGATTGAGGATGCAACCAAGAGGAAGCTTGCATCGAGACAGCTTCAGGGAAGAGCTGCAGATTGGTGGAATTCTATCACCATAGATACACCAGAAGAGGATATTACTTGGGAGCAGTTCCAAGTTAGATTTGAAGCCAAGTTCATCTCTACTGCTCAGAGATCTGTTTTGTTTAAGAGGTTTGTAGAGCTCAAACAAGGCGGGAGGCCTGTTCTGGAGTACATTTCTGAGTTCGAAGCTTTGTCTAAGTATGCCAGATCATATATTGATTCTCCCTACCAGAAGAATGAAAAGTTTGTGACTGGTCTGGATGCTTATCTGGGAAGGCAGTTGGTGGATCACTTGGACGATCCATTTGAAAAGCTTGTGGAGAAAGCTTTGAGGCATGAGAGCTTGTTTCCTAGGGAAAGTTCTGTTGTTGCTGTAACCAGGGAAGGATCTAAACCACAGCAGAATGGCAACAAGAAGAGGAAGCAGCAGCAACAGAAGGGAAAGGATGGCCAGAAGAAGCCTAAGGGCGAAGTGACTTGTTATAACTGCCGTCAGAAGGGTCATCTTTCTCGGGATTGCAAGAATCCGAAGGTGCAGTTGAAGTGTTACAACTGTGATAAGCTGGGACACATTAAGAAGGACTGTCCAGAGCCGAGGAAAGATAGGCAGGTTGTGCAAGCCTATGCTTTGGAAGCTGTGCCGTCGTCTTCAAGAGTTCCTACTGCTGAGGAGAAGGGGAAGAGTGTGGTGGTTCAAGGTACTCTTTCTATTTGTGGTGTTCCAGTTAGAGTGTTGTTTGATACTGGAGCGTCGCATTCTTTTGTTTGTGATGATTTGGTAGGCCGGTTAGGTTTGAAACCGGATATTGTTGATAGGCCATTGGTGGTGACTAATCCAGTTGGGGGTTCGTCATGCTTGTGTATGATATGCCGTGGTCTAGTTGTTTCGAGTCATGATTGCTCGTTTGTTTGTGATTGCTTTGTTCTGAACTTTGCGGGGTTCGGAATTATTTTGGGTATGGACTGGCTTAGGAAGTATGCGGCAAGGATTGATTGTGAGAGGCTGGAGGTGACAGTCGGGAATGTGGAAGGGCGAAAGGTTGTGATACGATGTAAGCATGAGGAAGGCGTCTTCATGAGCTTCATGTATTCGCTGGTTGTTCCACGGGATGGACTGTCATCGGTGCCTATTGTGAATGGATTTGAGGATGTCTTTGACGAGGTCAAAGGGTTGCCGCCGCATAGGGAGATCGAGTTTCGTATCGATCTAGTTGAGGGAGCCAGACCTGTTGTGATGCCTCTTAGGCGGATGGCACCGAGGGAGCAGCAAGAGCTGAAGGTGCAGGTTGATGACCTTTTGCGGAAAGGATTCATTCGGAGAAGTGTGTCCGAATGGGGTGCGCCCGTTGTGTTTGTAACCAAAGCGGATGGATCGTTGAGGTTGTGTGTTGATTATCGTGAGCTGAATAAGGTGACTAAGAAGAACAAGTATCCATTGCCGAGAATAGATGACTTGTTTGATCAGCTTCACGAGGCTAAGGTGTTTTCTCAGATGGATTTGGCAACGGGATTTCACCAATTGAGAGTGGCGAAGGATAGTGTGCCGAAGACTGCTTTCAGGACACCATCCGGGTTTTATGAGTGGCTGGTAATGCCGTTTGGATTGACTAACGCGCCAGCATATTTTGTGGATCTTATGAATAGAGTATTCAGAGATCAGTTGAATAAGTTCGTGCTTGTGTTCGTGGATGATATTCTGATTTATTCCAGAACCGAGGAAGAGCACAAGACGCACTTGAGGATTGTTTTGGAAATCTTGCGGAAACATCAGCTGAAGGCTAAGTTTTCGAAGTGTCACTTCTGGAAGAGTGAAGTGAGGTTCTTAGGCCATGTTATCTCTGGAAATGGAATAGCGGTTGACCCCGCTAAGGTGGCAGCGATCCAGGATTGGGTTAGACCTAAGAATGCATCTGATATGAGAAGTTTTCTTGGATTAGCTGGATATTATCGTCGGTTTATCAAAGACTTTTCCAAGATAGCTGCCCCATTGACAGGATTGACGAAGAAGAACCAAGTGTTCAGATGGGATGACAAGTGTGAGCAAGCTTTCGTAATCCTGAAAGAGCGACTGACGAGTGCTCCTGTTTTGACTATTCCAAGTGGGAATGATGAGATGGTGGTTTACACCGATGCATGTGGCACTGGACTAGGAGCGGTGCTAATGCAGAAGGATAAAGTTGTTGCGTATGCTAGTCGACAACTAAAGCCGCATGAAAGGAATTATCCGACTCATGATTTGGAGTTAGCGGCGATTGTGTTTGCTTTGAAGATGTGGAGACACTATCTATTGGGAGTTAGATTCGAGCTGTTTACAGATCATAAGTCGTTGAAGTATCTGTTTTCCCAAAAGGATTTGAATCTTCGACAGCAACGGTGGCTAGAGTTCTTAGCATCGTATGATTTTGGTATAGCCTATACTCCAGGGAAAGGTAACGCAGTGGCTGATGCGTTAAGTCGAAGACATGCAGGATTGGGAGCCATGTTTTCGGAATGGAAGAGTCTTGAGTATTTGGCTGGATTTGATTTCAGGCCTAGATGTGAATTAGAACCTGAGATGTTGGCAAACTTATCGATAAGGCCTACTCTTGTGGAAAGGATTGGCGAGAGCCAAAAGAGAGATGATAAGCTTGTCAAGATTATCCGTGATTTGGAATCTGGATTGGATCCAGAGAAGGATAAAGGATTCGAGGTCGATCGAGAGGGTTGGCTTCGAAAGCAAGGACGATTGGTTGTTCCCGATGTAGATGGATTGAGAGATGAAGTTCTGAGGGAGAGTCATCACTCGAAGTTGACAATTCATCCAGGTGGAAATAAGATGTATCGGGATATGAAGAGAACCTACTACTGGGAAGGTATGAAGAAGGATGTTGGAAATTTTATTTCCAAGTGTATGAATTGCCAGTTGGTGAAAGCTGAGCAGAAGAAGCCCAGTGGATTGCTTCAGCCATTGGAGGTTCCTACATGGAAGTGGGAGCAAGTGTCGATGGACTTTATCGATGGTCTACCTAGGACGAGAGCAGGAAATGAAGGAATTTGGGTCATAGTGGATCGTTTGACTAAGAGTGCAAGATTCATTCCTGTTCGATTGACTAGGACTGCATCGAAGCTGGCTGAGCTTTATGTTAAGTGGATAGTTCGATTCCATGGTGTTCCGAAGAGTATAGTGAGCGATCGAGATCCATTGTTCACTAGTAGATTTTGGAAGAGCTTCCAGGAAGTTTTGGGAACTGAGTTGTGTTTGAGTACAGCTTATCACCCTCAAACAGATGGTCAGACTGAGAGAGTCAACCGAGTTTTGGAAGATCTTCTTAGAGCATGTGTTTTGGACTTCGGAGGATCATGGGAAGATCACCTTCATTTGGTGGAGTTTGCTTATAATAACAGTTATCAGTCGAGTATCGGTATGGCACCATATGAGGCATTATATGGAAGACCGTGTAACTCTCCGACATGTTGGTTGGAAACTGGAGAAAAGCTGATACTTGGGCCAGAGATGATTCGTCAAACTACGGATTGTATAGAGATCATTCGACAACGAATGAAGGCAGCCCAGGATCGTCAGAAAAGTTATGCAGATAAACGTCGAAAGGATTTGGAATTCGACGTAGGTGATATGGTTTTTGTGAAGATTTCTCCTCTGAAGAGTGTCATTAGATTCGGAAAGAAAGGAAAGTTAACTCCGAGATTTGTTGGACCATTCCCGATTATCGAGCGAATTGGAAAGCTCGCTTATAGATTGGAGTTACCGGAAAAGATGGCGGGTGTGCACAATGTTTTTCATGTATCTTATCTACGGAAGTATGTGCACGACCCAACTACTGTGGTTTCTGCTGATAGCTGTGAAGACTTGGAGGTTTATCCAGTTGTTTCGAGACCTCGTAAGCCGCTTCGTATTGTTGAAACCGATACGAAACAGCTTAGGAGGAAGACGATTACGTTGCTCAAGGTACAATGGAGTGATGATGTTAACGACTGTACATGGGAGGAGGAAGAGAGGATGAAGGCAGCTCATCCCGGACTCTTCGAGGTATGGCCCTAAAGTGTCGTGACATCTCATGAATTTGTAGCTTGTTCTGAGTCTTAGAATTCTGCATGCTAGGCTAGAATTGGTTGCATGGTTTGTTGATTGCTTTGGATGGTAGGCATGCGGAATATCTTTGATTTCTGATTGTTTGCTTGGAATTTCGGGGGCGAAATTCCTAAGGGGGAGAGAATGTAACGACCCGTATTTTACGTGTCGATGGATCGTAGAATTTACAGGTCGTTAGTGTTGTTTGTGGTGTTCCTAGCCTGAGTCGTATTGGGAGATAACTCGTGTGTTAAGTGATGAGTCGGGACCGACTCATAGTTAGGTCGTGTACGAGTTACGACTTAGGAGGGTGCTCGGGTTAGCATGTTGCCGTGTTAGCTTAGGTCGTGAGGTAGTTTTGGTCGCTGGAGCGACCTAAGAGAGTGACCGACCTAAGAAAGTTGACCGACTCATGAAATAGAGGGCTTCCGAGTTAGGGAGGTTGCCGAGTTAACGACTTAAGGGGATAAGTCGTATACGAGTTAAGGCGATGAGTCGTATGGTTGTTAGGTCGGAAGGGTTTTTGGAGCGACCTAAGGAAGTTAGGTCGTGGACGACCTAGCAGATAGGATGATGCTAGTGGCGACCGATCTAGTGTAGATCGACCTAGAGGTGTCCGACCTATAGTAGTAAACGACTTAACTTAGAAGGTGTAAGTTGTTAGGTCGTGTAAGTTTTGGGTCGTGGGAGTAGTTAGGTCGCGTGAGTACTGTTTAGACTTAGGTCGTAAACGACCTAAGTTAGGTCGGAGATATTAGGTCGGCCATAAGGCTAAGCTGTTAAGTCGTGTCCCGTATGGCCTTGGTCTATGTGTTTAGGACTTAGGTCGGCAGGGTCTTAGGTCGTAGGTCGGCATGCTAGTTAAGTCGTCAGGCGACCTAGGACTTAGGAAATGCGGCAGTGTGTTGAGTCGTGTGACAGTTGGGTCGGCAGTGCGTTGAGTCGTTAGGTCGGCCTGTGTTTTAGGTCGCGTCTGGGTTAAGTCGTAAGTCGGCCTTGGTTGTATGTTGTGTTGGTTAGGTCGTAGGTCGTAGGGGCTGATGAGTCGGCAACGACTCATAGTTAGGTCGGGGACGACCTAAGGGGCGACGACCTAAGGAGTTTCCAGCCTATAAATAGAGGGGTTCGGCTCACTTTTTGGCACCGGTTTTTGAAGCAACGAAGTGCTGCCATTTTGAAGACTCGACTACAACATTTCTTCATCTTCTTTTCTCCATTCCAATCAAGTGTTAGCATCCATCCAAGATCGAAGATCGGGATCGAAGATTCAAGTGTCCAAGTTGAAGATCTTCATCCGTTCGGGCTAGATTTCATCGATTGAAGCGAGATCTTGCCGGATCAAGCCTTGTTCTTCGCTGTCCAGATCTGAAGTGTGTGGTTTTTGAGGTGTTTGGGTGATTTGGTGAGTGGTAGTTATCTCTCACGCGGATCCAAAGGAGTATATGGGATTGGTGACTTGTTTATGTGTTAAAGTTAGCGTTTTCTCGCATTTTCCTTAAGTCTGCATGTAGATCCATCATATTTGAAGATGTTTGCTTATGAAAGTTATTTATCAAGTATTAGAGATAAAACCCATGTTTTAGATTTGATAGATCTATGCTAAAAACTATGATTTCACATATGTTGGACTTTTGCTCACTTAATTACGAAATTGCCATTATAGTTGATATTGTTTAATATATCTTGTTTGAATGCTTGAATGTTTGAATGTATGTTAGATTTGATTGTTACAAGTTAGCTTGTAGTTGATTTGGAACAAGATGGTGAAGATGATTCAAAAGCTAAGTGGAAAGGCTCTTGAATGGTGAAAGCTGCCGATGGCATATGAAGCGGATGTGGAAGCTCATATGGATGAATTCGAGGATATGGGATCTTGCCATGATGCGAGAAGGCAAAGCATGGTTGAGTTGGGACTTTGCGATGATATGATGAGGCAAGGCTTGTGTTGAGATGGGACGGGTCATGATGACGTTCCAAGTTGAGAGACTTTGCTATGATGTGATGAGGCAAGACATATGTTGTGATGGGACGGGTCACGAAGACGTTCCAAGCACGGGTCATGATGACGTGCAAAATTATAACTCGGTGATGCGGTCCGGGTTGGGGTGGATAATGGTTAGCTTGAGAGGCGCTTAAGCTAGTATGAAAGTAGTCGTCAAGGAGGATGACTAGGAGGCTAAGATCTCATCGTTGTTGAAGGTTCTAGCATACTCAAAGCAAGGGTACGTTGGAACGGGTCACGATGACGTTCCAGGCACGGGTCATGATGACGTGCTAGTACTCTGGGCTGATGCGTTCGGCTTAGGCACGGGTCACTATGACGTGCGGAGTTATGACTAAACCGGGGTTACCATTAGCCCTTGACAGGCGGTCATTCAACTAACGGTGAAATCAAGGCAATGATAACAGTGATAGCCAGAGTCATGGATGTTTGGTTGTTTGGTTGTATCATCATTCGGCTTCAAGAGCGGTGTTTTCTGGGTGCTTATCTGATCTTGGTTTAGGCCTTGGGGGTTTGTATTTGGAAAACATCGTCCTTGACTCGAGTGATTGTTGCTTTACCTTACTTATCTGCTATGTTATGCTTGCTTCTCTTTAGTGTGTGTCTGGGGGCTATCACTGTAGAAAGAGGTGGAGTGGGATGGTTTGGTTCCTATTCCTTTATTTCCTTATGCTCTGTTGGTATGCTTGATTGTTAATTTACTGCTCACTAAGACTTTGTCTGACTCAAGGTTTTATGTCTCCTCTTATTACCTTGGGCTGTTCATCCATGTTTGGGATGGGCAGACTAGGTAGCAGGTGGCAGGTGCTGTGCTTAGAGTTTTTCCGTTGAAGATGACGAAGACGAGCAGGAGGCTATGCATATTATTTTCTTATATGTACTGGGTATCCGCTGCTGTATTTGATGAGTGCTTGTAGTGAGGTCTTGATGTATGGATTTGTTGAGATGATTGTATAAAACTTCTGTGATGCTTATATGATGATTTTCTGTTATGAGACTTCACTATATATTTCTCTATTGTATTTTATCCATGCGCTGTGAGTTACGATAGAGATTCTGCGATTTTATTTTACCCTGACTATCGTCCATGGCTGCCTGGCACACCTTTCAGCGCTCTATTCTCTTGTTTTGGTGCGGGAGTCATGGGCGGTCGTCACACCAAATTTGATAATCGGTTACTTAACTCTCAAATAACATCCATAAGCAGTCACTATGCCTTATTTTAATCTTTCAAAACATTTACTTCAAATATCCTCATAACGATATCTATTTCAAAACTCTTTAGTAATTCAATACTTGAAAAAAAATTCCAAAACTTATACTCAGAACATGATATTTTCAAATCATATTTAACTTCATCTTTTAGTAAAATATTTTCAAATTCGATTTATAATCCATTACTTAGGAAAATTATCTATATATAAATCCTTCATCGCTAATATTCCCAAAACCCGTCATTTCAACACTTAGGGAAAATTTTATAAATCTATTTTCGAAATCCTTTCTAATATCCATACTTTGGAATATTTCATAGCTTATCTCATAAATCTCTGGAATTTATATTAATTCCTTTTTACATTTTTCAAAGTCGATTGTACTCACTTATAATCTCATATATCTATTAACAACTTCTTTAGGAATTCAAATTCAACCTCGAAGTTCTTTTTTCTAATATTTCAGAAATTTTCTTAAGCTCCCAGAATTTCATTATAGTATTTTCTTTTATAAAATCGCATCTGTTTCATAAACCTCACTTAAAAAATTCGAGAGAATTTATAAATAGATTCCAACCATTCCAAATCTCTATATATATAATATGTATTTTTAAATAAGTTTAAGTAACTATTTAAATATCAAAATACTTTTAATAAACATCAAAACTCATTTCCAACTCATTTTAAACAAACTAATCGATTTACAAAGCTGATTATAAGAATTAGAATTTTATTTCAATTAATATTAGATATTTGAAAATTTTACTTTCGAAGTATTTCAATACTAACTGGCTTTGAATTATATAGTTTAATAAATGAAATTTTCCTTTTAAATGCAAACTTAACTTCTTATAATAAAAACATACTTTTAAAAACTCAATAACCAATTCAATATATAAATTCCTCTCGATTCACAACGCATCGATTTCATTATGATTTCCTAATCATTTCCACCTTTCAAAATAAAATTCACTATTTTTTCTAAAAACCGATTGCCATATGTGATGACCCGCCCTTCTCGACCCTCGAAAATCGACACAAAATACTCTACAGTATAATATGCCGACGATCAAGGGCCGGAAAAGATAGATTGTTAAGGGAAATGCAAGGAGATGGAAGAAAGAAGGAACTAAATAATATCAGAATCTCACAATCGCAGCGGAACAAAATATAATATAATATCATATCTTTACACAAAATGAAAACTATGTCTGATTTATATAATATATCATCATAGTATCACAAACAAACAATAATTACCAGCTTAACAATTTCAAAAGAGCGCAGCAGCGGATACAAACAAGTATGGATAATACATCTCGAACTCCAGGTCCTCTCCTGCTCCATAGCATCATATCCTGAACATATAATACTCGGTCTGACCCTAGCATTATAATGAAATAACACCCGAGTCATTCTGGAATACGATATGATAAAAATACACCCAAATTGATTATTAAAGTTTCAAAAATCCTTTTGAAACAAAAGCATCTCGTAAGACCACGCCACAAATAAACATGTCGGGTTTTTACCTTACGATAGTTAAAAAACTTTTTATAAAAATCCTTTGATATTATAATAGGTTTTATACAAATACTTATTAAAATAGCCGAAATTGTCGCATTTATTACATTCCAGCTACTAGCCACAATCGTGGGTAATACAAACAAAATTCGTAAAAGGCGCGTAGTGGAACGGATTTCCAACAAATGACTAGGCATCGGGGTACCACCTGTCACAGTACGGGGCCTAGATCAACGTACCGAGGATTACTCTCAATCCCCTGCAACACAAGGCTGGGACTACCCCATACTGGATTATCTCGAGTAAGATCACCCCACGGTTGGGATCAACAACTGCACCACAAAGTCGAATAAAATGGGACATCTAGATAAGGATGACCTTACCCTAATGGGTGCTACCCACCTAGCCTTGCTGCATAAGCCCTGATTTTCAATCACTCTCGGTTGATGAGGCTTGAGGCAAAGCATTACCTTTTTAGAACGTATCACTTAGAATGCCTATCGCCCACCTGACGATGTTCCAAAAGCATTCATCCATACAAGTCCGTTCCGGGTTCGAACGGAACCGAAGGCACTACTCCTACTACATCCATTTTAGAAATATCCTCAGGATTAGTAGCGACTGGCCCTTGCACTTCATTGCTCCATGTATGACTCTGAACTCGTTTTTCCCACGAAAACGTACAAATGGATCGAAGTGGTTTTCGAGAAATTAATCCCGATCCCGGTCTCTTCGAAACGATCAACGCATTGGCCAATATTGATAGTCGGTGATTTAACTATCAATTAACATCCATAAGCATCCATCACACAATATAATAATTTCCCACATTATTTATTTTCCTCAAAAATATCTTTGCAAGATATATTTTCATTTTCAAATCCAGTTGAAAACACTTTTCAAACTCAACTCTTCTCATGGAATAGATTCCCAAATATTTACTTCCTCTGAAAACACCCAAGTACCAACACTTAAGATTTAAAATAATTTAAATTCTTTATTCATGAAAATACATCAAAACATTTATGTTAAATCTACTTACATACTTAATTTTAAATATATATATATATATATATATATATATATAAATATTTCGAATAAAACTGCTTTATAAAATATAACTATTTTCTTCAAAATAAAGTTAAGTCATACTAAATTTTAAAATAAAGCTATGAAATCCTATACAAGTTTTCAAATAAAACTTTAACTAATTATCTTTAAAATAAAACCATTTTACAAAGTATAAATATTAACAATATTCTTTAAAACATAATACTAATTTGATAAATGTTCACCTTTAAAATTCTTACAACTTAAATGATTTCTTGAAACCATTCTTTAATACAACTTCAAAACTTCTAACTTTTTCAAAAAAATCTGCTTTAAAAACGTACTTGGCTTTTCAGGGAAATACACTTCCATTTTAGGATAACCCAAAGAATTCATTTTATAAATCCTACACGATTTACCCCATTTCAATTTTACGTTCATCCGTAAATTCCTTTCCATACTTTAAAAATAAACTCCTTTTATTTTTAAACACATTGCTATTTCCTGAAAATCACTTCCAAGGTATACTTAAAATATTTAAAATATGATTACTAAATTCTTTACTCGAATTATACTTTTGAAAATCTATAAAAGTTTCTTGAGTAACATAAATTAAAAATTCCCTTTTATATAAAGTTATTATGCCAAATATTATATTAAAATTTCCTTTAGAAAACATAATAATAACTTACCTTTCAAATAATTTAATACCATAGTTACTTAATTAAATATCTACTTATACTTAAAGATGACTAAAAAATATTCTAAAACACATTTTAAACTGCTAATTTATATTTTTTTGAAAGCTTTCTTGGGAATCATATCTAGTTTCCAGGGAAAAATGCGCTTTCTATCCTTTAAACATAATCTCATCTTTACTTTTAAAAAATTTATACCTTTCTTATAGAATTTCCTACCGGAAATTAATATTTCCAAATTTATCCACTGATAAATATACCAATTTATTTATAAACCCAATTTATAAAAATCTGTTTCTCATTTCTATTCCAATCTCAGTTTCAAAACCATTTACAAATTTCAACCCAATTTCTCGAATTTAATCCCTTTAAATTCATTACTTAAAAATTTCTTCCATTTTCCTTTAATCCCAATTTATTCATTGATAATTTTAAAATACCAAATTATATTTACCCAACCATAACACAGCATTACAAGATCCAAATCAATTTATCACGGTATATCAATGAGATATATCACAGAATATAAATAAAATTTCTATATGTGGCGAATCCAGTTGGATCCCTCCAACATGTTTCCTTACATCAACAAATATTAGCGCAACCAATAAATATCGATTCAATCTAATAATAATTATATATTCAGCTAAACAACCAATCAAACATTTAAATATTAGCAATTTAAATTAACTGGTATCCAGATGTGAGTGAGATTAAATCACCTTGAATTCCCGACGAGCGTTTAAATTCCTGAATTAAATCGACCGCGATCGATTTAACCCAAAATTTCGCTAGCTCTGATCATCTCCAAATCCACACTACAGCGTAGACCACGTCGCTGCGATTCCGAGGCTTTTTGTTTCGTCCATTTTCGACCTCGTACTGAGATGATATGCATTTTATAAGTTAGAATATATATTATATAAATTAATTTTCAATTTTCTTTTACAATTACCATCAAAGAAACTCGGCCGTTCAATATTACTTCCTCTCTCTCGCGAATAAGCGGGTTCAAGAACCAATCAGCCGTCGACCATCCTCAAATTACGCGACCACCACGACAAGCTTGACGACGAAAGAACCCTGCCAACCGGAAGCTCACCCCGACGCCTTCCTTCAGCCCAAAACCGGCTGAGCTCGGTTCCCTCCAAATCTCGAAAAACATAATCGACTCGATGACGAACGCGGCAAAAATTCCGGTGATCTATCACGTTACACACGATCTCGACCGTTGGATGCGCTTGCCTCGAAGAACTTTACGACTTTTGTTTAGAAAGTTTTGAGAAATAATGCATAGATTTTGAGAAAAATTAGGGAGAAGAAGATTGAATTTCGGCCATGGAAATGTTTTGTGTCGGCCGAACAAAGAGAGCTAGGGTTTCGACCCTGTGTGCGTATATGTGTATATATATACATATATACATATATACATATATATACATATATATATTACCAATTATTTTAATATTAAATCCAATTTTAACGAGCATTTACAAACGAACTCCAAATCTCACGTGCCGCCAGGCATTTATAAGGTTTTACCCGCATTACGAACATAATGGAACGTGTTTCGGAAGCTAATTTGGTCATATGCGCGAGTTACAGAAATAAACGATCAATTCTTAATTAAATCGATTAAAGTAGTTTCTATGCATTTTGAGCTGCCAGGGTCAAACGACAACTCCGATTGCTACGAAATTAAAATCCAATAATAACTAACTATTACAGATCCAATGGAACTGGTTTCGTCGAATTTCGAGACTGTTCCCCGGAAGGCTATTTTAACTCGTTGATAAATTCGAGCGATTTTCAAAATCGTCGAAATCACTTAAAATTTCACTATTAAAATTTTACTGACTTGATAATAAATCATATAGAATTTATATTCTCACTAGAAATCATTCTGTTTCATTTCGAATCAAAATCCGATTATTTCATTATAATATGATTAAATTCCATTATTAAATTAATATAAAATTCCAAATTCAACTTATCGACTTTTAACTCCATCTAAAAATCCAATAGAAAAATTAAAATCAAACTAACTTTAAAATAAACCTTAAAAACCATTTTCATATCTATTTACATCCAGATTCACAAATTATCCTGATTCCATATATTTAATTATTATTCATATTTTAATTGAATTTCCATATTGAAAATTACAACTAAATTCAATTGATTTAACAAAATCCTTATTTCAAAATCAATTCAAAATCCACATTTAACATTTAAAATGAATTAAATGTTCAAAATCTAACGACCAAAATTCTAGGTCGTTACATTCCTCCCCCTTGTAAAAATTTCGTCCCTGAAATTTGCTAAGGTAGAAAGAATGCTCCAAACTCAATAGTAAAACCTACTTAGTGAAAATATCAATTTCACTTTGTCTAAATTCTTTAGTTTCAAAATTTTTCTAAGTCCCAAAATTTTCGAAAAATTTTGGCAGTCTCCCTTGTACGGAGGAGCTTTTGCAATATCATAATAGATATAAATATATATACATCGACCCACATAGTCGGAAAACCAAATAAATCACAATATATATATATATATATATCATTTTCCCAATTTTATTGCGTAGGCGTACCTTTTATTTGCATTTAAAAGCAAGCGGCTAAATAATATTGCATATACACGCTCCAACTCTATCGATTGCCTCCCGTACCTGTACTTACTTAAACAAACACATCAGTTTTCAATAATATGAGAATTTATTAACATTCTATTCATCAAACTAGCCAAACACATCAATTTCATAGTTTAAACAAATAAACTTCATAATTTAACATGTTAACCATATTTTGTCAGCAGTCCAAAGATTTCAATCACCATTTTGATTTCTTGACAAATCCAAACTTCATTTTTAATCTCCTCTAATGATTTATATTCAAGTTTACTTTTAAAATTTATATTTACTACAACCAATTCACTCTCTCTTCAATATGATTAACATATGCTTTACTTACATCAATTTATTCCAATCCAATTCCAATTTGATTCACAATTAAATTCTTATTTTAAATTTGATACCTTTACATTTCTTTTATGATCTACTTTCATTTTTATGCAAAACCACTTAATTATATTACACTTATTCCAATTGAGTCAAAACCAACTTTATTTGCTTCTTCAAATTAATCCACTTCCGTTTACAACAAACGACCAATTTCTATGCAAATTTAAAGTTATCCAAGAAAGTAACTGTCAGGACCCGATTCTTCGTCTTCCGAAAATTCAACATCGATACTCACTTTATCGACTGCCGAGAAATCGAACGACGGAAAACCGAACACTGAGGGTTTTAAGAAAAATTTAGAAAAAGAAAAGAAGAAAAGAGAAGAGAAAAAGATAGAAATTAAGGAGGAGAGAAAACAGAAAAGAAGATAGAACATTTTAAAATAGAAGAAAAAGAGAATAGAGGAAAAAGAAAAACAGAAGAAAATAGGACGGAACAGAAAACAACAGAACAACATCAGAATCTCACAATTCGCAGCGGAACAACATATAATAATAAATGAATAATCTTTAAACAAAGAACTATATCAGTTATTACATTACATCACATTTCATTACATCATATCATCAGAGTGTACAACAACAACAAATAGTGCAGCGGAAAAAGAAATACTACATACTAGTAATACGTCATGCCATCCATCTTGCCTCCAGCAACCCCAGAATATCCAGAATATCCTGATAAACCTTAACTCTTAACTGCCCGTGTAGAAATTTTGTGGGCACCCAGAGTTTAGGAAGGAAAACAATAAACTCCAAGTCAGTCATGTGACTGGTGTGAGAACTCAAAACAGTTTATTTATCTTTAAAATCAAAATAGAGAGATATTTTTAAATTCAATTCGCAATGCTTTTAAAAATGAGACTACCATAAGGCCTCCCGCACACACACACAATGCAAACGCAGAATCGGAGGAGATTTCTCCTTATGATAGTCAAAGATGCTTGATACGCATTTAAAATAACATTTGATATTATTACTAGTGCATAGTGTAGTGGAAAATTCATTTCGAAAGTAGAATATAAATCTTAGCCAACATAGACATTTCGAACTATGCCTACTATAGCTACCATCCAAACAGTGTTGCGACACCATAAGTGAATGATAGGTTCTACAACTAAAACCGTACAAGTTTCGTATTGGGAATTGGATTTCCAACAAATGGTCAGGCCAAGGAACTTCCCATTGCCACATGAGAATGCCTCTGGAAAGACATCCCCGAGAACCAAACCGGAACTCTGCCAACACAAGGCCGGGTTACCCCTAACTGGGTAACTACTGACACGAGCACGCCATTCCCCGATCGTAAACGACCTTTCTCACGGGATCCCGATAGCCAACAACCACAAAGTAATAAATTCGCAGTAACCACATAGGTTAAATATCTGGGATCCATACCATGATACAACCTCTATCCAGAAGGAAATGTACATACCCTAAAGGGTGCTACCCCTCATAACCTTGCTGCATCTTTCCTGTTTTGACCATTTCCGGGGTGTGAGGTTCGACGAAGTCACGTCCACAAAAACATACTTTATACAAAAGCCATGCTTTGGGTCAACAAATGATCAACACAATGATCACTAAGATAGACGATCAAATAAACGATCCTATCACAATAATCAACACAATGATCATTTCAGCAACACTCAGCATATCACATTACCAAATTGGGAATATATCGCTGATAACTTCAACTATATAACCTTTGAGCTCGTACGTCTCAGAGAAGGGTGTTAAGCTAAAAGAATAAATTCTTCGCCACCAACAGAAATATATTTGAAAGAAATCGGCTTTATATCTCAACTTGTAATGTCAGACACACAATCCATACAAGTCTGTTCCGGGCTCGAACAAAACCGAAGGCACTTACAAAGAAGTCCTTGCAATCCGGATATTCACAATCCTGATCGGATTTCCCATCACTTAGGGAGTCTCTATACCGCCGCAACTCAGTGCAGAGACAATCGATAGGTCATCCTATCGCTCTCGCAAATACCGGGTCTTCAACACCGATCTTCAAATGCAATTATAACGACGTATCACATATTCGGAATGGGTTATACGACCCCATGCTCCTTTCCCGGTTAACCCGAATAGTGAGCGCTTATTCAAAAATAAGTGTAGCATTCACATTCAAACAAATCACATCAATTACCCATTCAAAGGGAAATATTGATAGTCGGTTATTGAACTATCACTGGATATGCACACATCACCAGGTTCCAAATAATTTTTCAAATTATTTATTTTCCAAAATATCTTTACAAGATATATTATTTCACACATCAAAAATAAATCAATATTTATTTTTAAACAAGTTTCCCCTTTCATTTATAAATTCCTTAGTGAATTTATAATCCAAAATATCTATGAATATTCGATTTCGATCATTCATTTCAATTTATCTTCAAAAAGATAAATTCTCAAAATATTCACTTTATATTGAAAAACATTTCCATACTTATTTAATAAGTAATTCACAGATTTTATTTATTTTCAACACTTAGAAAATATTCAATATACTTCAATCGAAATTAAGTATATATTTCATTCTATTAAGGAAATCATTCTCTTCAACATATTTATTTGGGCCAAAACGAATGTTACGTAAAACATCGTTACGACAACCCAAAATCACTAGTATAGGGATTCGAAATTAAAATAGATATATAAATCCCAATACTATACAAAACATTTCCTTTCGGAAATCATTTACTATAACAACAGTGTTATAGTCCACTATTTCCTTCTATTTCTCGAAAACGTCTATTTCAACAATGAATGTTGAAATCTATGGTTTCGAATCTCAACACCTTTTAAAACATCGTTAGATCGTTTTAATTCTATTTAAAACCTCACATTCTAAACAATTTCTTTAACATATTATTCACTATTCAAAAATGTGAATAAACTTCGTTAACAATTTCATCCTTTTATTCATTTTAATTCAAAGGATTATTCACTATTCAAAAATGTGAATATAACTCCATTAATAGGTTTCAACAATTTTCTTATCAAAATAAGTCGTTTGCGAATTTATAAAACAATGTTTATAAATTCCATTTCTATTTATTTATAAAAACTTCCTTTTTATAAATTCTTTTATTAACCTATTCCAGTTTATAACTAAATTATAAACTAAACGTTCATATTATAAGTTAATTACTTATAAAACGATTATTTTACAAAATCATTCTTTTTTAAAGACTTTCCAATTTATAAATCTTATAACTTATAAGATCCATTTATTTAACCAAAATCATTATTTTAATAACTTGATAAATTTTATAAACCTACTGCTTATAAAATTCCATTTATAACTTCACCGTATAAAATTCTATAAATTCCATTCAATTATGAAATTCATTTTCACTTCATTCAAACTCTTATAAAAACTCGTTTTATAATGTCCATATTTCAATTTATAAATATCCATTTATAAATTTCTTAATATAATTCAATTTATATTATTCTTTTAAAACTTCTTTAATCTCCTTTAAAAACTTCATTCTTTTGATTCATAAAATAATTAAATTTTATAAATCCTATATTTAAACTGTTCACAATAATTCTAAAATATCTCGATTAAACTATTTTATAACTCAATAGCATCATATTCTCAAAAATCAGTTTTTAACTATTTTTCTCAAAAATCATAATTTTATAACATTAAAATTATAACGTTTATTTATTTAAAATAAATCAATTCCAAAAATATTTTATAAACGTATACTTTCAAAAAATCACTTTGAAATCATTTTAAAATTCCAAATTTGGCCCAATGATGCTACACACCAAATAGTCAATCACGACAACAACGATATCATATATCGATATGATAATCCATCAAATATCAAAATATCTGAAATCAAATAAATACTGTTGAGGAATCCAGTTAGATCCCTCCAACCTGTTTTCCTGCATCCAAAAACATTAGCACAATACCAATTTCGCTCCAGTACGAAATTATCGCGGTATATGTTCTTATTAAATATTATCCGCTTAATAACGGCGCAATAGGGTCTCATCCGCTAAACAAAAAATGCGGGAAATCAATAACTCCAATATATACATATGCCAATATATATATATTGATATTATATATAATACCAATTTCACTGTTTATGAAATATTCGCGGTATATGTTTTTATTAAATAACATCCGCTTACTAACGGCGTATAATGTCTATTTTAACAATCAATAGATATCAATCATCATTCGAACATGCATTTAAATATTTTAAATCTAACTATTTAAAATAAAATCGAAACCTATTCGATTGAGTGAGAAGTTCTCACCTTGATTTTAATTTCCGTTTCAGCTTTTATTTCGAATAAAATTAAACGGACGTTTAATTTTACCCAAAATTCTCACTAACTCCAAACGACTCCAAACCAACTCCATCGCGTAGTGCTCGTCCATATGATTCCAACGCAACTGATTTCGCGCGTTTTCGACCTCGTATGAAAAAGTTATGAATATTTGAAGTTACACGTGTTTATATACATAGATTTATAACATAATTTATAAAACTTATAACCTAACTTCATCACAGCCACTTGATTCCTTCTCCTTGCATCCTGGCCGTCCCTACCCGTCTTCTCCCTCACGTTCTTCTACAGGAATTAGGCCGCAACCTTGAACCCATCACTCAATCACTAGGGTTTCAATTTGCATCGCCAATACTCGACGAAATTCGATCAAACCACTTGCAAATCGAAGCTCTTCGCGAGAGCTACCACCACCATCCCCCACCTGAAGCTCGGCCACCTTAGAGCCTTGGAATGCGTGCGAAAATCTACAGGTTCGGCCCCTCATAGCTCCCTCTCCGTTGCACCATTTCCGATCATCACCGTATGGAATCGAAGCTCTCGTCGAGCTCTTCGACTTTCGTGTTGAACACTTTGGCTAATTCTTTACGGATTGAGAGAGATTAATGAATGAATGTGGGTGTTTTCTGGCCATACATTGCCAAAGTGGCGGCTAGGTTAAAAAATTAGGGTTTTAGTTATTTTTTTATCAAATTATGAAGAGGTGGGTCTATTTATAGAGTTTCGTTCGACACTATTCATCCGGAAATTCCGAACTCCGATTTACGCGCCGTAACCAGCGTTTCTAGGGTTTACCCCTCATTTCGGACACAATGGAACAGGTTTCGGAAGCTAATTCGGAAGAATGTGCGAGGTATGGCTATAAACGCTCAATTTGAATTAAACCGATTTAAGTCGATTTCTAGGCGTTTTAATTCGTACCGGACAAACGGTAAATCCCATTGACTTGAAATTTGAAACCTTACAATAATATCACATTACGGATCCGATGAAACTGGTTTCGTCGAAATCCGAGACTTTTTGAAAAATGGCTATTTTAACTCGTCAAATTTAAATTAAAAATAAATCGATGCGTTTCGAGCTGCCACGATCAAACGATAGCTCCGATTGACACGAAAATTGAAATCCGGTAATAACTAACTATTACGGATCCAATGGAACTGGTTTCGTTCAATTTTGAGACTGTTCAAAAATTGACTATTTTCACTAGTCGATTTTAATATTAAAATATTCAATTTTCACAAATAAACTTTAAATTCGATTTTAAAAGTTCTAAAATATCATTCTAACTTCAATATGATAAAATAAAATTTTACAAATCATTTTCAATCATATTTAACCCTATTTTCAATTATTTCCATAATTTAACATATTAAATTATCGATTTAATAATCCAATTAAATTCCAATAATTCAAATAAAAATTTATTTGACTTATAAATTCACTTATTAATATTTAAAATTAATTAAATATTCAAATTTTAATTTCTAAAAATTCTGGGTCGTTACAATCTTCCCCACTTAAAAGAATTTCGTCCTCGAAATTATTAAGTAAGAAAAGTTACAGAATTTATTAACTTTCCAAAAATTTATAGTTAATACTTCTTACAATAAATTTACTAAGTTTCCAAATAATTTTCCAATTTTCTCAAAAATTTTCTAACGCCTTAAATTTTCGGAAAAATTCGCCATAGTCTCCTTTGCGCGGCTCGATCCGAAAAAAAAAATGACAGTATATATATCACAAATATACATCTCATCAAGTAATGAGGCATCCCGAAGGGAAAAAAGTGTAAAAGTACGATATTTAATCCGAGATATGTACCTTATATTTTACTAGCAAGCATATACGGCTAATATAGCGCAAAAGCGAGCTCCAAATGCGAAGCAAACGCGATCCGCACCTACTAATTACTCAACAAACAACATGAGAACATGCATATAGACAATAACCTCAATATACAACATATATCTCCATAACAACTATATATGTCACATAGAAATGCAACTAAATAACAAATGAAACCATCAACCAACTAATATGCATATCCAATAAATATTCATTCATATTCTCATTAATATTCAATGAATTTGTTATCAATTTAATCACATTTGATTTATTTACATTGGATGTTTTTACTGACATTCATTTTTAATTAGTTTATGTTCACTAATTCATATTTAAGTTGGTTCACTTCCAAATCAAATTCAATCTTATTCAAATTTACTTACTTCTAATTTGAATTCAATTTCATAGCTTTCAATTTCATTAATACTTAATGAATTATATACAATCAATCAACTAACAATCATATAACAACCAATGTATATCAATTACAACCAAACTTCTTTGCTTTCAATTGGTTTAATTAATTGATTTTCATTCAATTATTCAACTTTCTAATAACATTAGATTTTAATGAATTACACTTATATTCATTATTTCATATCAACTTAATTCACATTTAATTGATTAATATTCAATCCATTCATTTATATAACTCAAGTTCATATTCATTTACTCCACTTCATTAATTTACTTTGATAACTATATCAACTTCATTTAATATCACTTAAGTTATATCCCCATTTAACTTTAAATTCATTTTTTTTATTTACAACTCACATTCATATAGTTTCACCTCTTATATATATAAGTTTATTTCACAATTATAAATCACTTTAATTATAATTCAATTCTTATAATTCATTTTACTTACACAATTATTCTTTTATTTAGGTTATTCAAACAACTAAACAATCAACTTATATACACTTTAATAATTCTGAAAAATTATTTCTTTTATTATAAAATATAATCAAGTAAAATTATTTCATTTACCCAATTTAAAAACGATACTGTGTTGAATTGTTCTATTCAAGTGTTTAGAAACCCCTTCGATTCAGTTTCGAAGCTGCGCCGACGAAGGTTCATATACCACTCAACAAACCAATCATCACAATATAAAACAATTTCATATTCATTAACAAATACGCTCTCATAGCTATTATTACACTCAAACTCATTCTAGAGTACTGCTGACTCTATCTCTAATGAATTATACCCAACAGAACCATGGTTGTCGCTTAACCATAAGCTCTGATACCACATTGTCAGGACCCGATTCTTCGTCTTCCGAAAATTCAACATCGATACTCACTTTATCGACTGCCGAGAAATCGAACGACGGAAAACCAAACACTGAGGGTTTTAAGAAAAATTTAGAAAAAGAAAAGAAGAAAAGAGAAGAGAAAAAGATAGAAATTAGGGAGGAGAGAAAACAGAAAAGAAGATAGAACATTTTAAAATAGAAGAAAAAGAGAATAGAGGAAAAAGAAAAACAGAAGAAAATAGGACGGAACAGAAAACAACAGAACAACATCAGAATCTCACAATTCGCAGCGGAACAACATATAATAATAAATGAATAATCTTTAAACAAAGAACTATATCAGTTATTACATTACATCACATTTCATTACATCATATCATCAGAGTGTACAACAACAACAAATAGTGCAGCGGAAAAAGAAATACTACATACTAGTAATACGTCATGCCATCCATCTTGCCTCCAACAACCCCAGAATATCCAGAATATCCTGATAAACCTTAACTCTTAACTGCCCGTGTAGAAATTTTGTGGGCACCCAGAGTTTAGGAAGGAAAACAATAAACTCCAAGTCAGTCATGTGACTGGTGTGAGAACTCAAAACAGTTTATTTATCTTTAAAATCAAAATAGAGAGATATTTTTAAATTCAATTCGCAATGCTTTTAAAAATGAGACTACCATAAGGCCTCCCGCACACACACACAATGCAAACGCAGAATCGGAGGAGATTTCTCCTTATGATAGTCAAAGATGCTTGATACGCATTTAAAATAACATTTGATATTATTACTAGTGCATAGTGTAGTGGAAAATTCATTTCGAAAGTAGAATATAAATCTTAGCCAACATAGACATTTCGAACTATGCCTACTATAGCTACCATCCAAACAGTGTTGCGACACCATAAGTGAATGATAGGTTCTACAACTAAAACCGTACAAGTTTCGTATTGGGAATTGGATTTCCAACAAATGGTCAGGTCAAGGAACTTCCCATTGCCACATGAGAATGCCTCTGGAAAGACATCCCCGAGAACCAAACCGGAACTCTGCCAACACAAGGCCGGGTTACCCCTAACTGGGTAACTACTGACACGAGCACGCCATTCCCCGATCGTAAACAACCTTTCTCACGGGATCCCGATAGCCAACAACCACAAAGTAATAAATTCGCAGTAACCACATAGGTTAAATATCTGGGCTCCATACCATGATACAACCTCTATCCAGAAGGAAATGTACATACCCTAAAGGGTGCTACCCCTCATAACCTTGCTGCATCTTTCCTGTTTTGACCATTTCCGGGGTGTGAGGTTCGACGAAGTCACGTCCACAAAAACATACTTTATACAAAAGCCATGCTTTGGGTCAACAAATGATCAACACAATGATCACTAAGATAGACGATCAAATAAACGATCCTATCACAATAATCAACACAATGATCATTTCAGCAACACTCAGCATATCACATTACCAAATTGGGAATATATCGCTGATAACTTCAACTATATAACCTCTGAGCTCGTACGTCTCAGAGAAGGGTGTTAAGCTAAAAGAATAAATTCTTCGCCACCAACAGAAATATATTTGAAAGAAATCGGCTTTATATCTCAACTTGTAATGTCAGACACACAATCCATACAAGTCTGTTCCGGGCTCGAACAAAACCGAAGGCACTTACAAAGAAGTCCTTGCAATCCGGATATTCACAATCCTGATCGGATTTCCCATCACTTAGGGAGTCTCTATACCGCCGCAACTCAGTGCAGAGACAATCGATAGGTCATCCTATCGCTCTCGCAAATACCGGGTCTTCAACACCGATCTTCAAATGCAATTATAACGACGTATCACATATTCGGAATGGGTTATACGACCCCATGCTCCTTTCCCGGTTAACCCGAATAGTGAGCGCTTATTCAAAAATAAGTGTAGCATTCACATTCAAACAAATCACATCAATTACCCATTCAAAGGGAAATATTGATAGTCGGTTATTGAACTATCACTGGATATGCACACATCACCAGGTTCCAAATAATTTTTCAAATTATTTATTTTCCAAAATATCTTTACAAGATATATTATTTCACACTTCAAAAATAAATCAATATTTATTTTTAAACAAGTTTCCCCTTTCATTTATAAATTCCTTAGTGAATTTATAATCCAAAATATCTATGAATATTCGATTTCGTTCATTCATTTCAATTTATCTTCAAAAAGATAAATTCTCAAAATATTCACTTTATATTGAAAAACATTTCCATACTTATTTAATAAGTAATTCACAGATTTTATTTATTTTCAACACTTAGAAAATATTCAATATACTTCAATCGAAATTAAGTATATATTTCATTCTATTAAGGAAATCATTCTCTTCAACATATTTATTTGGGCCAAAACGAATGTTACGTAAAACATCGTTACGACAACCCAAAATCACTAGTATAGGGATTCGAAATTAAAATAGATATATAAATCCCAATACTATACAAAACATTTCCTTTCGGAAATCATTTACTATAACAACAGTGTTATAGTCCACTATTTCCTTCTATTTCTCGAAAACGTCTATTTCAACAATGAATGTTGAAATCTATGGTTTCGAATCTCAACACCTTTTAAAACATCGTTAGATCGTTTTAATTCTATTTAAAACCTCACATTCTAAACAATTTCTTTAACATATTATTCACTATTCAAAAATGTGAATAAACTTCGTTAACAATTTCATCCTTTTATTCATTTTAATTCAAAGGATTATTCACTATTCAAAAATGTGAATATAACTCCATTAATAGGTTTCAACAATTTTCTTATCAAAATAAGTCGTTTGCGAATTTATAAAACAATGTTTATAAATTCCATTTCTATTTATTTATAAAAACTTCCTTTTTATAAATTCTTTTATTAACCTATTCCAGTTTATAACTAAATTATAAACTAAACGTTCATATTATAAGTTAATTACTTATAAAACGATTATTTTACAAAATCATTCTTTTTTAAAGACTTTCCAATTTATAAATCTTATAACTTATAAGATCCATTTATTTAACCAAAATCATTATTTTAATAACTTGATAAATTTTATAAACCTACTGCTTATAAAATTCCATTTATAACTTCACCGTATAAAATTCTATAAATTCCATTCAATTATGAAATTCATTTTCACTTCATTCAAACTCTTATAAAAACTCGTTTTATAATGTCCATATTTCAATTTATAAATATCCATTTATAAATTTCTTAATATAATTCAATTTATATTATTCTTTTAAAACTTCTTTAATCTCCTTTAAAAACTTCATTCTTTTGATTCATAAAATAATTAAATTTTATAAATCCTATATTTAAACTGTTCACAATAATTCTAAAATATCTCGATTAAACTATTTTATAACTCAATAGCATCATATTCTCAAAAATCAGTTTTTAACTATTTTTCTCAAAAATCATAATTTTATAACATTAAAATTATAACGTTTATTTATTTAAAATAAATCAATTCCAAAAATATTTTATAAACGTATACTTTCAAAAAATCACTTTGAAATCATTTTAAAATTCCAAATTTGGCCCAATGATGCTACACACCAAATAGTCAATCACGACAACAACGATATCATATATCGATATGATAATCCATCAAATATCAAAATATCTGAAATCAAATAAATACTGTTGAGGAATCCAGTTAGATCCCTCCAACCTGTTTTCCTGCATCCAAAAACATTAGCACAATACCAATTTCGCTCCAGTACGAAATTATCGCGGTATATGTTCTTATTAAATATTATCCGCTTAATAACGGCGCAATAGGGTCTCATCCGCTAAACAAAAAATGCGGGAAATCAATAACTCCAATATATACATATGCCAATATATATATATATATTAATATTATATATAATACCAATTTCACTGTTTATGAAATATTCGCGGTATATGTTTTTATTAAATAACATCCGCTTACTAACGGCGTATAATGTCTATTTTAACAATCAATAGATATCAATCATCATTCGAACATGCATTTAAATATTTTAAATCTAACTATTTAAAATAAAATCGAAACCTATTCGATTGAGTGAGAAGTTCTCACCTTGATTTTAATTTCCGTTTCAGCTTTTATTTCGAATAAAATTAAACGGACGTTTAATTTTACCCAAAATTCTCACTAACTCCAAACAACTCCAAACCAACTCCATCGCGTAGTGCTCGTCCATACGATTCCAACGCAACTGATTTCGCGCGTTTTCGACCTCGTATGAAAAAGTTATGAATATCTGAAGTTACACGTGTTTATATACATAGATTTATAACATAATTTATAAAACTTATAACCTAACTTCATCACAGCCACTTGATTCCTTCTCCTTGCATCCTGGCTGTCCCTACCCTTCTTCTCCCTCACGTTCTTCTACAGGAATTAGGCCGCAACCTTGAACCCATCACTCAATCACTAGGGTTTCAATTTGCATCGCCAATACTCGACGAAATTCGATCAAACCACTTGCAAATCGAAGCTCTTCGCGAGAGCTACCACCACCATCCCCCACCTGAAGCTCGGCCACCTGTAGAGCCTTGGAATGCGTGCGAAAATCTGCAGGTTCGGCCCCCCATAGCTCCCTCTCCGTTGCACCATTTCCGATCATCACCGTATGGAATCGAAGCTCTCGTCGAGCTCTTCGACTTTCGTGTTGAACACTTTGGCTAATTCTTTACGGATTGAGAGAGATTAATGAATGAATGTGGGTGTTTTCTGGCCATACATTGCCAAAGTGGCGGCTAGGTTAAAAAATTAGGGTTTTAGTTATTTTTTTATCAAATTATGAAGAGGTGGGTCTATTTATAGAGTTTCGTTCGACACTATTCATCCGGAAATTCCGAACTCCGATTTACGCGCCGTAACCAGCGTTTCTAGGGTTTACCCCGCGTTCCGGACACAATGGAATAGGTTTCGGAAGCTAATTCGGAAGTATGTGCGAGTTATGGCTATAAACGCTCAATTTGAATTAAACCGATTTAAGTCGATTTCTAGGCGTTTTAATTCGTACCGGACAAACGGTAAATCCAATTGACTTGAAATTTGAAACCTTACAATAATATCACATTACGGATCCGATGAAACTGGTTTCGTCGAAATCCGAGACTTTTTGAAAAATGGCTATTTTAACTCGTCAAATTTAAATTAAAAATAAATCGATGCGTTTCGAGCTGCCACGATCAAACGATAGCTCCGATTGACACGAAAATTGAAATCCGGTAATAACTAACTATTACGGATCCAATGGAACTGGTTTCGTTCAATTCTGAGACTGTTCAAAAATTGACTATTTTCACTAGTCGATTTTAATATTAAAATATTCAATTTTCACAAATAAACTTTAAATTCGATTTTAAAAGTTCTAAAATATCATTCTAACTTCAATATGATAAAATAAAATTTTACAAATCATTTTCAATCATATTTAACCCTATTTTCAATTATTTCCATAATTTAACATATTAAATTATCGATTTAATAATCCAATTAAATTCCAATAATTCAAATAAAAATTTATTTGACTTATAAATTCACTTATTAATATTTAAAATTAATTAAATATTCAAATTTTAATTTTTAAAAATTCTAGGTCGTTACAGTAACCATCACTTAAGCTTATAACCATTTAAAATTAATTCCAACTTAGATTTATATTAATTTTATTTCATTCGGAATTTTTTTCACAATCCCAAATATTCTTTTTTCCTTGCAATTTTTAAATCAAATCCTTATTCTCACTTCAAGTTCATCATCCAACTTAAGTTTAAATTAATATCATTCCATTCTGTATTATTTACAACTTATACATTCTTATTTCATCACAATAATTAATTAAAATCCTTTCACTTGCATTTCAATTTTATTAGCTAAACAAATTTCATTCAAGACCCCTTATAAAGCTCGACCACAATTATTTTTCAATTTGCTTAAGTTCTTTCAATTTCACAATATTTCCATTTCTTCTTATATCAATTTTATTTTATTTTAATTTTATTTTCATCTAATCAAATTCCAATCCATTTACAAATTTTAATTCAATTTGTTTACTTACTCAATCCATTTTAGATTTTAATTCATCTTCTCGATTCATTCTGAATTTTATTAATAATATGACCATTTTTAATTATCTTATACCCAAACTGAATTTTACTAGCATTTTGGACCATATCCATTTTAAATTGATTTTTTATTCAATCCAATACAATTTCCATTTAATTTAGCTTACACTAAATTCATTTCTAAACAATCCTTTTGAATGTAGTTGAGTGAGAATTTAATTCATTCAATATTATTCTTACTTAATTTAAATTCTATTTTATTCAATTCTTTTCCCGAATTTAATTCAAGTTTAACTAAATTTTATTTAGCCAACTTAAATTCATTTCACTTCCTTTACTACTTAAACAAGAATTGAATTTCATTCAATATTATTTATAACGCAACTGAATTTTTTATTTTAATTAAATCCAAATTTAACTCAATTTCTCTTAGTCTAAGTTAAACTTAATCCGATCCTATTTATTTCTCCTTTAATATAAGTTCAAGCCATATTTACTGACTTAAGTCCATTCACCTTTTATCTTTTATATTTTCTTCACCTTATTTCAATTTACATTTCATTTAGGATTTGAATTTTGAGTTTCCCATAAATTACCAACCATTTTATTTTGGTTTTATAATTTCCCTCTCCTAATCATAAGTTCACCAACTCATTTATTTAAAAGCTTATATTGCTCATTTTAATCCATTTACATCTTATAATCACAATTTCAAATTTTATATATATGTATCACTGAATTCTTAAGGATACAAATTTTCTTTCAATTTGATTCTTTGCACAATTTTAAATCCACAATTTCAGATTATAAGTACAACACTTAATAGCTTATGGGTACAATTCATTACACAATAACCCACAATTACAAAGTCATTTGACATTTCAATTTG
The DNA here is from genome assembly GCA_030765085.1 of Allium cepa. NCBI lineage: Eukaryota > Viridiplantae > Streptophyta > Magnoliopsida > Asparagales > Amaryllidaceae > Allium > Allium cepa. The sequence continues at coordinate 301,588,729 of CM060928.1, read as the reverse complement.
ACCCGAATCAATTTAATTCTAAGTCCAATTTATTTAACTTATCCCAAGTTGAATTCAAATTTTCTATTCACTTCCATATACTCAAGTTAAATTTTAATTCCAAGATTAAAATTTTCATTTTCTTCTTATTAATATCAACTTCACTTAATAAGTTCAATAGTTGATTCATTTTAACTTTACACATTATTTAAATAGAATTTTCCAGAATTAAATTACCTAGTTTTATTTCAAAACCATTTTGAAATAATAATCAACTCATACCTACTTGGTATATCAATTCAAATCTCCAGATTCCAAAATACTTGGTTTTACCAAACAAATTTCCCTTTCAAAATTCCTAAAACCCTTATATATCAAACAAATCTAAACAGATATCATACCTAGTTACTACGGAAGCAATACATCACTTTAGAAACACGACAATGAATTCTAATGATGTAGTAATCATCATCAGGATTATTTTCCAGCGACTGAAGTGAGTTCAGTGCTTCCTTACTTTCACAAATTCATTTCAAAACAATTCTCATTCAAAAATACTTCCCAAAATAATACACCATTATTGCCTTCAAACACTTTGGAAAATATTTCAAACATTCCCAAGATTTTAAATTTCCAAACCTTTGCTTTCATTACATTTAAAACACTTTTCAAAATTTCCAGGATTTAAATTCTGGATTAAATCAAATTTTAGTTATTCTTCTTTTGGATAAATCATACTTATAGAATTGTATTTGGTTATAACCATTTCAAATTTTAGATTCTTATTTGATTAAGATATCCACATCTAAACAATCAAAAATATATAATAATTTTAGAAAATTATTTCATTACTCACTTTAAAAATAATACTATGTCGGTTTATCTTGTTTAAGAGTTTAGAAACCCCTATCGATACGGTTGTACTTCCTGTACCGACCAGAATTCATAAACATTCAACCGATAAGTCAACACAGTACAAAAACAATTTTTATATTCACTAACAAGTACGCTCTCATAGCTATTAAAATACTCAACTCATTATAGAGTACTATTGACTCTATTTATAATGAGTAATTTCTCCACCAAAGCCTAGGTTATCACTAACCTAAGCTCTGATACCAAATGTGACGACCCGCCCTTCTCAACCCTCGAAAATCGACACAAAATACTCCACAGTATAATATGCCGACGATCAAGTGCCGAAAAAGACAGATTGTTAAGGAAAAAGAAAGGAGATAGAAGAAAGAAGGAACTAAACAATATCAGAATCTCACAATCGCAACGGAACAAAATATAATATATAATATCAGATCTTTACACAAAATGAACACTATATCTGTTTTATACAATATATCATCATAGTATCACAAATAAACAACAATTACCAGCCTGACAATTTCAAATGAGTGCAGCAGCGGATATAAACAAGTACGGATGATACGTATTGGACTCCAGCTCCTCTCGTGCTCCATAGCATCCTGTCCTAAACATATAATACTCGGTCCAACCCGAGCATTATAATGAATAACACCCGAGTCAGTCTGGAATACCAGCGGATAAAAATACACACAAATTTATTATTAGAGTTTCAAAAATCCTTTTGAAAACAAAAGCATCTCGTAAGACCACGCCATAAATAAACATGTCGGGTTTTTACCTCACGATAGCTAAAACGCTTTTTATAAAAATCCTCTGATATTATAATAGGGCCTATATACAAATACTTATTAAAATAGCTAAAATTGTTATATTCATTAAATTACAGCTACTAGCCACAATCGTGGGTAATACAAACAAAACTCATAAAAGGCGCGTAGGGATAATGGATTTCCAACAAATGACTAGGCACTGGGGTACCACCTGTCACAGTACGGGGTCTAGATCACCGTACCGAGGATTACTCCCAATCCCCTGCAACACTAGGCCGGGACTATCCCTTACTGGCTAATCCCAAGTAAGATCACCCCACGGTTGGGATCAGCAATCGCACCACTAAGCCGAATAAAAAGGGACATCTAGACAGGGATGACCTTACCCTAATGGGCGCTACCCACCTAGCCTTGCTGCATAACCCCTGATTTTCAATCATTCCCAGTTGATGAGTCTTGAGGCCAAGCGTTACCTTTTTAGAACGTTTCACTTAGAATTCTCATCACCCACCTGACGATGTTCCGAACGAATTCATCAATACAAGTCCATTCCGGGTTCGAACGGAACCGAAGGCACTACTCCTACTACATCCATTTTGAAAATAACCTCAAGATTAGTAGCGACTAGCCCTTGCACTTCACTGCTCCATCTTCGACTCCGAACTTGTTTTCCACGAAAACGTACAAACCAGATCGAAGTGGTTTTCGATAATTTAATCCCTATCCCGGTCTCTTTGAAACGATCAACGCATTGGCCAATATTGATAGTCGGTGATTTAACTATCAATTAACATCCATAAGCATCCATCACACAATAAATAATTTCCCACGTTATTTATTTTTCACAAAAATATGTTTGCAAGATATATTTCCATTTTCAAATCCCGTTGAAAACACTTTTCAAACCCAACTCATCTCATGGAATAGATTCCCAAATCTTTACTTCCTCTTAAAACATTCAAGTACCAATACTTAAGATTTAAAATGATTTAAATTCTTTATTCTTGAAAATACATCAAAACATTTATATTAAATCTACTTACATACTTAATTTAATATATATATATATATATATTTAAAAATATTTCATATAAAACTGCTTTATAAAATATAAACTATTTTCTTCAAAATAAAGTTAAGTCATACTAAATTTTAAAATAAAGATATGAAATCCTATACAAGTTTTCAAATAAAACTTTAACTAATTATCTTTAAAATAAAACCATTTTATAAAGTATAAATATTAGTAATATTCTTTGAAGCATAATACTAATTTGATAAATGTTCACCTTTAAAATTCTTACAACTTAAATAATTTCTTGAAACCATTCTTTAATACAACTTCAAAACTTCTAATTTTTTCAAAAAAATCTGCTTTAAAAACGTACTTGCCTTTTAAGGGAAATACACTTCCATTTTAGGATAACCCAAAGAATTCTTTTTATAAATCCTACACGATTTACCCCAATTCAATTTTACGTTCATCTCGTAAATTTCTTTCCATACTTTAAAAATAAACTCCTTTTATTTTTAAACACATTGTTATTTCCTGGAAATCACTTCCAAGGTATACTTAAAATATTTAAAATATGATTACTAAATTCTTTACTCAAATTATACTTTTGAAAATCTATAAAAGTTTCTTGAGTAACTTAAATTAAAAATTTCCTTTTATATAAAGTTATTATACAAAATATTATATTAAAATTTCCATTAGAAAACATAATAATAATTTACCATCCAAATAATTTAATACTATAATTACTTAATTAAATATCTACTTATACTTAAAAATGATTAAAAAATATATTCTAAAACACATTTTAAACTGGTAATTTATATTTTTTTGAAAGCTTTCTTGGGAATCATATCTAATTTCCAGGGAAAAATGCGTTTTCCATCCTTTAAAGATAATCTCATCTTTACTTTTAAAATAATTATACCTTTCTTATAGAATTTCCTATCGGAAATCAATATTTCCAAATTTATCCACTGATAAATATACCAGTTTATTTATAAACCCAATTTATAAATTTCCGTTTCTCATTTCTATTCCAATCTCAATTTCGAAACCATTTACAATTTCAACCCAATTTCTCGAATTTAATCACTTTAAATTCATTACTTAAAAATTTCTTCCATTTTCCTTTAATCCCAATTTATTAATTGATATTTTTAAAATACCAAATTATATTTATCCAACCATAACAAAGCATTACAAGATCCAAATCAATTTATCACAGGATATCAATGAGATATATCACAGAATATAAATAAAATTTCTATTTGTGAGGAATCCATTTGGATCCCTCCAACCTATTTCCCTGCATCCACAGATATTAGCAGAACCAATAAATATCGATTCAATCTGATAATAATTATCATATTCAGCTAAACAACCAAGCAAACATTTAAATATTAGCTATTTAAATTAACTGGTATCCAGATGTGAGTGAGATTAACTCACATTGAATTCCGACGAGCGTTTAAATTCCTGAATTAAATCGATCGCGATCGATTTAACCCAAAATTTCGCTAGCTCCGATCGTCTCCAAATCTGCACTGCAGCGTAGACCACGTCGTTGTGTTTCCGATGCTTTTTGTTTCGTTTGTTTTCGACCTCGTACGGAGATGATATGCATTTTATAACTTAGAATATATATTATATAAATTAATTTTTAATTTTCTTTTACTATTACCATCAGAGAATCTTGGTCGTTCAATATTACTTCCTCTCTCTCGCGAATAACCAGGATCAAGAACCCATTAGCCGCCGACCATCCTCAAATTACACGACCACCACGACGATCTTGACGATGATCGAACCCTGCCAACCTTAAGCTCACCACGACGCCTTCCTTTATCCCCAAACCGGTCGAGCTCGGTTCCCTCCAGATCTCGAAAAACATGATCGACTCGGTGATGAACGCGGCAAAAATTCCAATGATCTATCATGTTACACACGATCTCGGCCGTTGGATGCGCTCGCCTCGAAGAGCTCTACGACTTTTGTTTAGAAAGTTTTGGGAAATAATGCATAGATTTTGAGAAAAATTAGGGAGAAGAAGATTGAATTTCGGCCAAGGAAATGTTTTGTGTCGGCCAAACAAAGAGAGCTAGGGTTTCGGACTTGTGCGCGCGCGCGTGTGTGTATATATACACACTACCAATTATTTTAATATTAAATCCAATTTTAACAAGCATTTACAAACGAACTCCAAATCTCACGTGTCGCCAGGCGTTTATAAGGTTTTACCCGCATTTCGAACACAATGGAATGTGTATTACAAGTTAATTTGGTCATATACGTGAGTTACGGAAATAAACGATCAATTCTTAATTAAATCGATTAAAGTAGTTTGTAACGACCCGTAAATTTAACTAGTTTTAATAACGTCATTGTTTGAAATTTCGTATGATTTTAAACAATAAAATTTTGAAATATAAATTTGATATTTAAAATGCGTCTAGTTAAACATAGCAACTGGTAAAGTTTCGTCCGAAAATATGAAAGTTTATTTCTCGCGTAAATTTACTTCAATTTAATCAGTTAAAAAGCGATGAAAATAAAACGTTTTCAAAATCAAAATATTTTTACATAAAAAAATTCTAAACCATCTTCTGAGCAAGCCGTCAGTTTGTCGTTTTTCCAAATTCGGACATGTTTAGCTCCGTCGATCTTAATTTACTACGTTTTTCTTGCATTTTCCGCTAGTTGAAAATTCGAATTTTTTATAATTCAATCGAATCACTGATATCAGTGTACAGTTTTGATCGTCTCGTCGTGCTGATCTCAACGGTATATTTATTTTTGTTTGAAGTCCGGTACGCGATGAAAGCTATGGAACCGTTATTCGTACCGGTGCACGTTTTAACTTTTGGATTTTCTGTTCCTCTACGGTCATCCAATAGGCTAGCAGCCATTACCTATTAGTATTCCAAAATTTTAGACCGTTCATACTTTGGTTTCATTTATTTCAAACGTTGGTTCATTTTTCTAGCCTTGAAAATGAATAAAAAGGAAATATCTGTGCATGTTATAATTTGGCCTTCCAACATCACCTTTGTGCTTTCATTTTGACTCTCTGGCTCTCTTTACGTTTCCTAAAGGAAGGAAGGAAATATTATGAAGTATGAAAGCATTCTTTTGTTCAGGGAATCATGTCTGTTGCCAACTTCTTTACATCTCCCTACCTATGTTCGTCTCCACCCGCTACTCTTTCAACAACCCGACCGCCTCCTCCCCTAGCCTCGGCCTTGAACCCAGCCCACTACCGCTGTTTACTCCAATGCCTTCCACCTCGCATCCATCTCCTTCCAGCTCGCCTCCACCATAGCATGGCTGCACCTAACAATACATAGCGCTCCGCTACGCCACCCCACCACCGCTTCCAACCCTCCGCAGCTCCTATGCCAGACCGAGCACCTCCCTGACGCAACGCCGCCTGGACATCCACCTCCGCCGACCTCGCGAAGCCTGCTTCAGTCCACCCTGTACCTAGCCGACCCACCTAGTCGCCTCCGCCCACCGCCTTGCCAAGCATCGCCGTTTCACCTCCGCGCGCCTGACCGGCCACCGCCATCTCCACTTTCCCGTGAGTAACCCTCTTTTCCCAGTCGTTCAGTGGCCGACCAAGACAGAGCCGCCACATGCTGCAAGCACCCTCCGCTAATTCCGAGCCAAGCTGCCCTTCCTTCCACCCATCTCCTCCACCCGTCACCCTGGCTTGCTTTTCCCTCTTTTGTGTAAGTTTCATATAAAATATCGTTTTATATATGATCATGTATTTGCCTATTTTGACATGAAGTATACCTAAGTTTAAATGATCTGTTTGTTTTACTTATATATAAAAAAGACTGTTATAAGACATAGTTTATATTTTTCATAGTTTTATATTTTCTCTTAATAGTATATTGGTACAGAAGTACATACGGGGTATAGCACGTAATAATTAAGTAGTTTTTGTATAAGAAGTATGTGTAAATGCATTCTGTTGGTTTTGGAACATATATATTCGCATTTAGTCTGTAGTATATATTTTACTGCCTATCGAATTTTAGTTTATATACATGTATGCGCTTATAGTAATTGTAATAAAGATGTAAGTTTTATGTATTATCATCAAGTATATCGATTTTACAATATATATTGGTTTTAAAATATAACAGGCACGTAAGTTCATATATATGCTTATATTTATGGTGACATGGATAGTGTTCTCTATGAATATATATAAATGGTAACGCATACTAGATTTGGAATGGAGTGTTGTATGTACTTTATTTTATATTAAATTATATGCGCATATCGTTGCATATGAATCTTATATTTTGATTTACAAATATATGTGACCATATGAGTCCACTCAATAGCGTTTTATGTGTGTTATGTAAATGAGTATATGGGTTTTTAAATTTATATGGGAATTTTATTTGCCTTTAAAGTAGTTATCGATTTGAAATTATGTGTTAAAAAAATTGATTTTGAATATATACTTATATATGTACACATATTTCCAAGGGATATGTATTATATATGTAAGAATTTTTCATTTTAATAAGTATTTATATGTTGTTTATTTCAAAATAATATAACATTTATATGTTGGATTTTATATATGTGTTTCAATTTAAAACATTGATTTTGAACTACATACATTTAATTTAATATATGTTCGAGTTGGAATATGATTCTATATATGTATATGGTTATATATTGTTAAATATACATTCCCTTATATCAATTATTTTCATCGATCTAGTCTGATTGATTTCGTTGATTCCTATTTATCAGCTTTGATCGTCGAATTCGTGCCAATTTACTTTGCTCTGAAATTCGTGCTTGGAGCCGTAATTCATTTCATCGTTCATTCTTTAGCCTCGAAAGGTGAGCAATCACTCACGATCAATATTCTTTTATTTATTAAATTTGATTTCAATTGAAACGACAATTGAAATATGCTGCTGTTATTTATTGCACTGTTATTTATGTATCAGTCCACTTTTGACATCTGACACCATTATCTGTTAATTATGTATGCGATGATAATACAGTTTGGTTGATAATTGATTGATTGATTGTTGTTAATATTGGATGTAAATTGTAATGTATAAAGTGATAAATATTATGCAATTGAATTTGATGTAGGATAGTTTAAAATTGTGAATCGACATATGTGTTGAATTTGATTACTTAACTTGAATAATATGACCCCTTTTAATTGTTAAGTTGATTGACACGTAGAATTTGACAAATTATACTTTGAACCTTTGAACGTATATTGGACTAATTGTTGTAGCATTAAAATTGGAATTGAAATGGAACGACAAGTGGGAAAACCGAAATGTAATAATCTTTAGTCTACATGAAATGATAGTGTAGATTCTAGAGATAATTATATTAATTCGCACAAACAACAATGCGAATTAATACGATTATTTCGGGATTATTTGGATTAGTTATTGGATTGTTATTGATTGTTGTTATTGCTTGTTTATTTACTTTGACACCATCCCAGTTATCACACTGCAAGTTCCCTTTATTATGTTTGATCTTGAATTGAATTTAGAATTGGGTTGAAATGATATATACCCAAATGAATCTGACCTAGGATAGAGAATTAAATTAAATCCGATTGGTCAATAATTTGAAATAATGATTTTATTCGAGCAAAGAATAAGTTTTGAAATGAAGTTGAGATTTGAATTTTATAAAAGGAAAATGTAAAGATTGAAATCTGAAACAAATATTAACGTAGTGATTGATGAAAGAACGTTGTTTAAAATTTAGTTATTTAATATATTAAATTTGGAATTATTAATAAATAATTTGGAATTAGTAATAATTGAGTTTTGAAATTATTAAGTTGAAATCATTTAATAATTAAATCTGAAATTATAATTAAGCTTGGAATTATAATTAAGTTTGAAATTATTAAGTTGAAGTTATAGTTAAGTTGAAATGATTTGATAATTAAGTTTGAATTCATAATTAAGTGGAAATGATTTAATAATTAATTTTGAATTTATGATCAAGATTGTAATTATTAAGTTTTGAAATTATTAATAATTAAGACTGAAATTATTTAATAAATGAATAAGATTTAATTATTTAATAACTGAATAAAAATTGAATTCTTTGATAAGAGAAATCGAACTTTTGAATAATGGATTTGAACTTCGTTAATAAATGAAATTGAGTTTCTTTATTTATTAAAGTTTTGAAAAATATATTTAAGTATATTAATAAGTGAAATTGAACTTCTCGAATATATGAAATTTAGTTCTTTATTAATGGAGTATGGAACTTGTAACGAAGTCAATAAATAAGTGAAAATTGAATTCTTTAACAAGAAATAAAAATGTGATTTATCGGAATAAATATAAGACTTGTAATTTAAGGAACCTGATTGACGAATTTAATTTATTTCAATTTGATGTTTTGATATAATGAAGTTGAGTGTAAGTAATTGATTTAAATGAATTGGAATTTAAATAGAAGTTGTTTGAGTGACAAATTTACTTAATGAATATGAAATGAAGTCGATAAATGAATTTAAATTGATTTGAATGAAAATTTAACCATTTTAATGATTTCGGAATGAAATGTGTATATGAACTTGAATCAATACTTGAACTGTTAAATAAAAGTTGAAATCGAATTATAAGATTTTGAAATGGTAATTTGGAAGTTTTGAAACGTAAACATTGGGAATTGATTTAGAAAGACAAATGAAATGTTGATTCACGAATTGAAATTGAAATTGACTTTGATTTGGTTTGAAATTTACTAAACGACCAATCGGTGTAAAAATTACGAAAGTTATTAAAGAGACCGGAATCGATTATGGATATACTCTCTATCTAAGCCGAAAACCACTTTAATAACTATACGCGGAGTGTGACCCAGAATGAAGTGGTTGGAATGATGTACGTGATGACTGAAGAAAGAGAACGATAATAGATAGCCTTGACACTTGTGTCAAATCGGAAATGACTAAAATCAGGAGCCGTGCCAGGCCAAATGGGGTTAGCCACCTCGAGCGAACACACTTCTTCGTAACTACTACTCATTACTTGTGATTGATTGGTGCACCCTCGTATTTTCAGGAGTGTTGTTTCGCGGTGTTGCGATCGCTGCGGCGATGCGTTCTCACCAGTCTGGATCAGGCAAACGGTAGTTTCACTACCTTGGGTATTGCCTCATGTGCCTTGTCATACTTGTATCCCTATATACGCGACCACTACGAATTTGTTTTGTGTTATACCTATGGAGTACTCCCCGATATCCCACTAGTTTACGGTGGAGTTTACAATGCTGTATAGACTATGACATTTATATAAAATGTGTTAAGGGGGATAATGGTAACGCCTTAACACTATTTTGATATTTTATATTACTGATAGACATTATCTATTTAGCGTACACTACTACATAGTAGATAGTTAAACGGATCCTTAGAGGATGGTGATTCCAACATCCTTTGAGTTGCTTGTATTTCGATTGCTATTTTACTTGAGTTGGATTTATTGATATGAGAATATTAATCCTGACTCGAGTGTTTTGTGTTTTGCTTTACGCTCGGGTCAGACTGAGAGTACCAGCTTTCGAGGCTCACCTTTGGAGTTGGAGCTTTGCTTGAAGATCCAGCCATTTATTCTGCTTTCAGTATTCGATGATTCCAGTGATGTATTCTTATTTGTACCTGTTGTATCGTGTTACTCTTCTGTTGTAAACTCTGATGTATCTTACATATTTATATAGTAGCTTCATGAACTACTATTTCTTTTACTTCCGCTGCATATTACTACTCTGTATCTGTGATTCTGTGATTATTTATTTATTGTATATCTGAGTTTTGCCAAATTTAAAATTAACAATTCAGTATTTTGAATTATTCAAGTCTGACATGTGCGGATGCGAATAGTTCAAAATAGCGGGTCGTTACAGTTAGTATCAGAGCTTTTGGTAGCTCTAGGCAAAACTTAGCATATATGGTGTGACGCCCCACCTCTATACCCACGCTAGCCAAGAACATTACGGTGAATGCTGTCAATTAGCATGGAGAATAAGGCTGTTGAGGAGCGACCATCCGTGTAATTGCTTTGTGCGAGCATCGATATGTCAGATAGTATAACATGCAATACTTTATCAAGAGGAAATCCGACATACCGACACAAACTCAAAACTACTACACAGTGGCTATAATACCTTCGGACACAAATACAGAAATAAACATAACATAAATCAGTCACAGATAATTCATATCACAAAGGCGGAAGAAGATATGAATATATAATTAACACATGGAAGTGTATATCAGAGTAGTGGTCAAAAAGATCCACAATAATACAAAAGAATAGCAACACGTGCTATACAAAAGAATACAACTATGAGTCTATATCTCAAGTTTATACAACAAAATAAACTACTAATCTAAGTAGTTTGCCAAAAGTCAGAGTAATGAATCCCTAGGGAGAAGTCAAACAGAAGCACCTGTAGCATCTCGGTCTGACCCGAGTATTATTTAATAAGAAAATAATAAATGGATCAGTCTAACTATAAATATCAGATGAAACGATATAGAATAAGAGATATGACTAAACGCATAATAATCACAATGCCAAGCTGTGATATATATAAGTAATTGAAAATCAACGAGAGATTAATCAATATCACCAAATCTACACAAGAATCAAAGAAATGTCATACTCCTCATTTCGTTCACCAAACCATAAATATTGACAATTATATCAATGCCTATCACAAAAGTCAGTGACACACAAATTCACCAATGCACAAATATTGATAAAACTTATCAATGAAAATTACTAAAATTGGTGAAGCATAAATTCCAGAATTCAACACACAAAATCCAGAAATCACAAGAAAAAGGATGGCCAATCCCACAAACTGGACACCGACGCACCTAGAAAGTCACGCCCCATGCACAGTCGAACATCGACGCACCTAGAAAGATACGCCCCATGCTCTAGCATCGGCACACCTAGAAAGATACGCCCCATGCATAAATAAACATCGGTGCACCTAAATAGATACATCCCATGCATAAATAAACATCGATGCACCTAGAAAGATACACCCCATGTAATGTCTAACATCGATGCACCTAAAAGATACACCCCATGCATAAACGAACATCGACGCAACTAGAAGCTACGCCCCATGTCCCAACTTATTGAGCCGATTGCTCCACGAAGTAAACAAACATCGATGCACCTAGAAAGATACAACCCATGCATAAATAAACATCGACGCACCTAAAAAGGTACGACCCATGTGTAAACAAACATCGACGCACCTAGATAGGTACGACCCATGATAGACATGAGACGAAGCTCAATAAAATGAGGAACAGTCCTCCACATAGACAAAGAGACATCGCATAATGCTAGTCTAAACCACAAAGATGATCGTCATGATCAAAGAGAAGTGTCAATTACAGTAAGCTAGTAAATATATGAGCTTAGCATCATGTCCCATAACCACTAGCATAACTTAAATATTTACGAACAAATTGTAGATCTCCACTAGAAAATTATCACAAGAGTTTCAATCGAACAAGTCCAAGAATTAACCAACAAAGTGAACGCAAGCGTTTCATACCACTTGTTTTACTAAGTCGTTTAATTAGATTTCTCATACGAGTGAGGTAAAGGTTTGTATATACTAATAGATTGGAAAACGGTTTTATAAACGAATTTGGTATTAAAATAGTATTGAAATCGTTTGAGGAAAGAGTTTTGATATTTACTACTAGTATAGAAAACCTTTATATTTTTAAAGCGACAAATCACAAAGAAGATTGTAAGAACAATCAATCACTAAAATTCACATTCGAAGACGTGAATAAAATCCAAAGAAACCGATAAAGAATCCATCGAAATGGATATTCAAAAATCCCTAAATAGGAGTCATCAAAGGCATAATAAATGATAACAACAAATAGGATCGTCACGAATCGATTTAAATTGGAATTCTCAAGCGAATAGGCAAGCAGGCAAAACACTGCAGTTTCAGACGTCTGAAACAAGTGGTTCAGACGTCTGAATCTGAAAATATAAAAAATTTCAAAACACAATTCAGACGTCTGAATCAAGTGTTTCAGACGTCTGAAATAGGCACTTTTTAGCCTATTTTCTTTCTGGTTCCAAATGAACCAATTCAGACGTCTGAAACCATATATTCAGACGTCTGAATCTGGAAATAGAAATCTTCCCAGAACAATATTCAGACATCTGACTATTACATTCCAGACGTCTGAATCTGGGGTTCAGGGCATTCCCTGAACCTAGGCCAAAAATGACCAAACGAATATCGGAAACGATCGAACGAGCAAATGGCGATGACTAAGGAATTACGTCGAACGACAACCCAGCCTAAACGGCTCTTCGATACGCCTCAAATATCAATGTCCAAATATCCATAATAGGATTTTCATAAATTAGACCAAAATACCAAAAATTGGAATATACACCAAATCAATCCAAACCAAAATCAATTGCACAAGAATAAATGTTAGGAATTCATACCTAACAATCGAAGATAATTATAGACTAAGATGTGAGATAAAAATCTCACCTTTGAACCCAAACGATTGAAGAAGAAGCTATAGAGCAATGGTAAGAATAATCACTCTTCAATTCCAACCCAACAAGCTTGAATCTATGCTCAAAACAAGAACATTCCCAAAATTAGGTTTAGGAATTTCTGAAATTGGTAAGAGAATAAGTTGGAGAAGAAGAAGAAGATGCTTACCAATGGGTTCTCTTGAATTTGGAGCTAGAAGTTGGATTTGCAAAGCAAGCTAGGGCTTAGGAATTTCTATTTCTCATTCTCTTCCACCATTGTTGCTAAAGCTTGAGTGTTTAAGCAAAGAGGAGAAGTTATGAAGAGAAGGGGGTTGGGCTGAGCTAATAAGGGTGCAGTCCAAACCAAAGTCATAAGCGGGAAAAAGTAGCAAAAATCAACTTTCTCCAAACATATCGAAGCTTATACTCAAAAAGTTCGCAAACGGCATTTTGAACTCAATGGAAGTAGTCTCGAGTCCTAATTCGGCTGTTTGCAAAAAGTAGATTTTCGGACTAAAATCCGACTAACGATAAAATATTTAAATAAAATATTTAAATATAAAATCGATAAATATGCGGGTTGTTACATATGGTAAATGTATTTACAGAATCACTCCCACTCGAGTTTCAATCTCTTCCTTTTAACTCAATTCCTTTGAATTTTTGGAACGTCCCTCGGTTCCGAAATTCATTCGTGTCCCTCACTATTCGTCTTCTTTTAATTCTGGAGTATCCCATAACACCACTTCGAATGACCTTTATAATGGATTGGCGGTCTCGCCAATCTCCGAATCATTTGTAAATGGGTGAAACTCCTTTACAATAGGCATTGATTTACCGGAGATTTTTATATCCTCGGTTTACGATGCTCTCTATCTCCTGCTATAGGTGAATTGTATTTCTTGAGATCGAATGTTGATTTACCTCAGAATTCAGCATCGATCTTATTCTTGAAGTTACGGTCGACCCGGTTAAGGTTGCCCGTGAATTAAACAAGCTTATCCATCTCTCAATTCTGTTAATTGAATTATCCTATCTTTTGTTTCGAACTTATTATTGAATCAAAATTCTCTTTGATTTGCGTCCATCAAATTTGAATCCCTATCCTTGCTTTGAAATCCATTATTGTATCGTTGAGCAAGAAAGTGTATTTGTAAATTAATGTTAAAATGTTTTATATATTGTGTTGTTTGAGTTGTTGATGTTGATTTGGGTTTTCGATCGATTCGTCTGATCAACACTATCGATAGGATTTCCAAAACACTTGAACAGAGCAAGCTGACACAATATTGTTCTCAAATTTGGTAAATAAAATAATTTTGTATGATTATATTATATATTTAGGTATAAATTTTTTTGAAATTAAACAACTAATGAATGGGTTGTTGAAATAAAAATTTTGATTTTCGTTTATTGTTGTAAACCATTGATTATTGTATAATATAAAATAAATGAATTTATAAAATTTGGATATAATTTGATTTAGAATATAAAATGAATTTAAAACAAGAATTTAGGAATTTAATTTCCGATAGATTTCAAACCTTGTATTTAAAGTTTTAAAAGGTATATTATTTAAAGTATTTTCGAATAGAAATCATTTGAAAGAAATTTAGATGTTTAAATCAGTGCTCTTCTCTTTGTCGCTGGAAAATAATTTCGTTGATGACGGCCGCATCATCGACATTCATTTTCGAGTTTCGAAAGGAAGAGACCAATTCGTAGCTTTGCTACAGTTTTGTTTTGGAAATTAAATCGATTTAAATTTCTTAAGTAAGTTTTGATTTATATATATAGGTATATTATTTCAAATTTAATTTGATTTGATATATTGTATATACATAATTATCTCTAAATGGTTTAAAGTGAATCGGGAATCAAATTCTTGAATTTATGTTAAAGAATGATTTTATTTATAAATAAAGCTTAAATTTTGAATAAATATTTAAAAGTTGGAATAATCGAACTAGAAAATTCTATTTGGATAATAATCAATTGCATTATATATAACTTACCTAAATTTTCAAAAGTCAACTATGTAATTAAATATTATACAGTATAAAATGATATCAGAGGAAATTTTTAAATAAATTTGAGTAGTTATATAAATGCAAATGTATTTATCATATATGTGATAAGTATAATAAGTAAAATTATTTAATAATAATTTGGAATAAAAAGAATTAAATTGGTCGAATAAAGTATGATTATAATAAATGACTATTCAAATTTATGATCATTTGAAATCGTTAATTTAAGAAATTTAGATAATATACAATATAAATTGTCTTTATAAATAAAATGTGAGTGCGTATAACAAATGCTATTCACTTAAATTTTAATTATAAAATGTTTATGGAGATAAATAGAATAATAAGTTAATTGAATAATAGTTGTGATTAATAGAATAAAAATTTTGTTTTGAAAGTTAATAAATTGAAATTGAATCAACTTAAAGGGAGTATCTTGAATTAGTTGAGTTTAAATTGAATTTCATTGGAAAGAAACTTTTTGTACCTAATATTAATGAGTGAAATCTAAATAATTTAATGAAAATCTTGAATTTAAAAACAAAGCGTTGAATATAAGTTTATTTAAATTGAAATTTATATGGTTTAAATTAATTGTTTATCATGTAATTCAAGTTATTTTCTTTTGGTTGTTTCTATTCTCCTACCTCCATCCTTTTCGGGGACGAAAAATTTTGAGTGGGGGAGAGTGTAACGACCCGTAAATTTAACCGGTTTTAATACGTCAATGTTTGAAATTTCATAGGATTTTAAACAATAAAATTTTGAAATATAAATTTGATATTTGAAATGCGTCTAGTTAAACATAGCAACTGGTAAAGTTTCGTCCGAAAATATGAAAGTTTATTTCGCACGTAAATTTACTTCAATTTAATTAGTTAAAAAGCGATGAAAATAAAACGTTTTCAAAATCAAAATATTTTTACATAGAAAAATTCTAAAACATCTTCTGAGCAAGCCGTCAGTTTGTCGTTTTTTCAAATTCGGACATGTTTAGCTCCGTCGATCTTAATTTACTACGTTTTTCTTGCATTTTCCGCTAGTTGAAAATTCGAATTTTTTATAATTCAATCGAATCACTGATATCAGTGTACAGTTTTGATCGTATCGTCGTGCTGATCTCAACGGTATATTTATTTTTCTTTGAAGTCCGGTACGCGATGAAAGCTATGGAACCGTTATTCGTACCGGTGCACGTTTTAACTTTTGGGTTTTCTGTTCCTCTACGGTCATCCAACAGGCTAGCAGCCATTACCTATTAGTATTCCAAAATTTTAGACCGTTCATACTTTGGTTTCATTTATTTCAAACGTTGGTTCATTTTTCTAGCCTTGAAAATGAATAAAAAGGAAATATCTGTGCATGTTATAATTTGGCCTTCCAACATCACCTTTGTGCTTTCATTTTGACTCTCTGGCTCTCTTTACGTTTCCTAAAGGAAGGAAGGAAATATTATGAAGTATGAAAGCATTCTTTTGTTCAGGGAATCATGTCTGTTGCCAACTTCTTTACATCTCCCTACCTATGTTCGTCTCCACCCGCTACTCTTTCAACAACCCGACCGCCTCCTCCCCTAGCCTCGGCCTTGAACCCAGCCCACTACCGCTGTTTACTCCAATGCCTTCCACCTCGCGTCCATCTCCTTCCGGCTCGCCTCCACCATAGCATGGCTGCACCTAACAATACATAGCGCTCCGCTACGCCACCCCACCACCGCTTCCAACCCTCCGCAGCTCCTATGCCAGACCGAGCACCTCCCTGACGCAACGCCGCCTGGACATCCACCTCCGCCGACCTCGCGAAGCCTGCTTCAGTCCACCCTGTACCTAGCCGACCCACCTAGTCGCCTCCGCCCACCGCCTTGCCAAGCATCGCCGTTTCACCTCCGCGCGCCTGACCGGCCACCGCCATCTCCACTTTCCCGTGAGCAACCCTCTTTTCCCAGTCGTTCAGTGGCCGACCTCGACAGAGCCGCCACATGCTGCAAGCACCCTCCGCTAATTCCGAGCCAAGCTGCCCTTCCTTCCACCCATATCCTCCACCCGTCACCCTGGCTTGCTTTTCCCTCTTTTGTGTAAGTTTCATATAAAATATCGTTTTATATATGATCATGTATTTGCCTATTTTGACATGAAGTATACCTAAGTTTAAATGATCTGTTTGTTTTACTTATATATAAAAAAGACTGTTATAAGACATAGTTTATATTTTTCATAGTTTTATATTTTCTCTTAATAGTATATTGGTACAGAAGTACATACGGGGTATAGCACGTAATAATTAAGTAGTTTTTGTATAAGAAGTATGAGTAAATGCATTCTGTTGGTTTTGGAACATATATATTCGCATTTAGTCTGTAGTATATATTTTACTGCCTGTCGAATTTTAGTTTATATACATGTATGCGTTTATAGTAATTGTAATAAAGATGTAAGTTTTATGTATTATCATCAAGTAAGTATATCGATTTTACAAAATATATATTGGTTTTAAAATATAACAGGCACGTAAGTTCATATATATGCTTATATTTATGGTGACATGGATAGTGTTCTGTATGAATATATATATATATATATATATATATATATATATATATATATATATATATATATGGTAACGCATACTAGATTTGGAATGGAGTGTTGTATGTACTTTATTTTATATTAAATTATATGCGCATATCGTTGCATATGAATCTTATATTTTGATTTACAAATATATGTGACCATATGAGTCCACTCAATAGCGTTTTATGTGTGTTATGTAAATGAGTATATGGGTTTTTAAATTTATATGGGAATTTTATTTGCCTTTAAAGTAGTTATCGATTTGAAATTATGTGTTAAAAAAATTGATTTTGAATATATACTTATATATATACACATATTTCCAAGGGATATGTATTATATATGTAAGAATTTTTCATTTTAATAAGTATTTATATGTTGTTTATTTCAAAATAATATAACGTTTATATGTTGGATTTTATATATGTGTTTCAATTTAAAACATTGATTTTGAACTACATACATTTAATTTAATATATGTTCGAGTTGGAATATGATTCTATATATGTATATGGTTATATATTGTTAAATATACATTCCCTTATATCAATTATTTTCATCGATCTAGTCTGATTGATTTCGTTGATTCCTATTTATCAGCTTTGATCGTCGAATTCGTGCCAATTTACTTTGCTCTGAAATTCGTGCTTGAAGCCGTAATTCATTTCATCGTTCATTCTTTAGCCTCGAAAGGTGAGCAATCGCTCACGATTAATATTCTTTTATTTATTAAATTTGATTTCAATTGAAACGACAATTGAAATATGCTGCTGTTATTTATTGCACTGTTATTTATGTATCAGTCCACTTTTGACATCTGACACCATTATCTGCTAATTATGTATGCGATGATAATACAGTTTGGTTGATAATTGATTGATTGATTGTTGTTAATATTTGATGTAAATTGTAATGTATAAAGTGATAAATATTATGCAATTGAATTTGATGTAGGATAGTTTAAAATTGTGAATCGACATAGGTGTTGAATTTGATTACTTAACTTGAATAATATGACCCCTTTTAATTGTTAAGTTGATTGACACGTAGAATTTGACAAATTATACTTTGAACCTTTGAACGCATATTGGACTAATTGTTGTAGCATTAAAATTGGAATTGAAATGGAACGACAAGTGGGAAAACCGAAATGTAATAATCTTTAGTCTACATGAAATGATAGTGTAGATTCTAGAGATAATTATATTAATTCGCACAAACAACAATGCGAATTAATACGATTATTTCGGGATTATTTGGATTAGTTATTGGATTGTTATTGATTGTTGTTATTGCTTGTTTATTTACTTTGACACCATCCCAGTTATCACACTGCAAGTTCCCTTTATTATGTTTGATCTTGAATTGAATTTAGAATTGGGTTGAAATGATATATACCCAAATGAATCTGACCTAGGATAGAGAATTAAATTAAATCCGATTGGTCAATAATTTGAAATAATGATTTTATTCGAGCAAAGAATAAGTTTTGAAATGAAGTTGAGATTTGAATTTTATAAAAGGAAAATGTAAAGATTGAAATCTGAAACAAATATTAACGTAGTGATTGATGAAAGAACGTTGTTTAAAATTTAGTTATTTAATATATTAAATTTGGAATTATTAATAAATAATTTGGAATTAGTAATAATTGAGTTTTGAAATTATTAAGTTGAAATCATTTAATAATTAAATCTGAAATTATAATTAAGCTTGGAATTATAATTAAGTTTGAAATTATTAAGTTGAATTTATAGTTAAGTTGAAATGATTTGATAATTAAGTTTGAATTTATAATTAAGTGGAAATGATTTAATAATTAATTTTGAATTTATGGTCAAGATTGTAATTATTAAGTTTTGAAATTATTAATAATTAAGACTGAAATTATTTAATAAATGAATAAGATTTAATTATTTAATAATTGAATAAAAATTGAATTCTTTGATAAGAGAAATCGAACTTTTGAATAATGGATTTGAACTTCGTTAATAAATGAAATTGAGTTTCTTTATTTATTAAAGTTTTGAAAAATATATTTAAGTATATTAATAAGTGAAATTGAACTTCTTGAATATATGAAATTTAGTTCTTTATTAATGGAGTATGGAACTTGTAACGAAGTCAATAAATAAGTGGAAATTGAATTCTTTAACAAGAAATAAAAATGTGATTTATCGGAATAAACATAAGACTTGTAATTTAAGGAACCTGATTGACGAATTTAATTTATTTCAATTTGATGTTTTGATATAATGAAGCTGAGTGTAAGTAATTGATTTAAATGAAATGGAATTTAAATAGAAGTTGTTTGAGTGACAAATTTACTTAATGAATATGAAATGAAGTCGATAAATGAATTTAAATTGATTTGAATGAAAATTTAACCAATTTAATGATTTCGGAATGAAATGTGCATATGAACTTGAATCAATACTTGAACTGTTAGATAAAAGTTGAAATCGAATTATAAGATTTTGAAATGGTAATTTGGAAGTTTTGAAACGTAAACATTGGGAATTGATTTAGAAAGACAAATGAAATGTTGATTCACGAATTGAAATTGAAATTGAATTTGATTTGGTTTGAAATTTACTAAACGACCAATCGGTGTAAAAATTACGAAAGTTATTAAAGAGACCGGAATCGGTTATGGATATACTCTCTATCTAAGCCGAAAACCACTTTAATAACTATTCGCGGAGTGTGACCCAGAATAAAGTGGTTGGAATGATGTACGTGATGACTGAAGAAAGAGAACGATAATGGATAGCCTTGACACTTGTGTCAAATCGAAAATGACTAAAATCAGGAGCCGTGCCGGGCCAAATGGGGTTAGCCACCTCGAGCGAACACACTTCTTCGTAACTACTACTCATTACTTGTGATTGATTGGTGCACCCTCGTACTTTCAAGAGTGTTGTTTCGCGGTGTTGCGATCGCTGCGGCGATGCGTTCTCACCAGTCCGGATCAGGCAAACGGTAGTTTCACTACCTTGGGTATTGCCTCATGTGCCTTGTCATACTTGTATCCCTATATACGCGACCACTACGAATTTTTTGTGTGTTATACCTATGGAGTACTCCCTGATATCCCACTAGTTTACGGTGGAGTTTACAGTGCTGTATAGACTATGACATTTATATGAAATGTGTTAAGGGGGATAATGGTAACGCCTTAACACTATTTTGATATTTTATATTACTGATAGACATTAACTATTTAGCGTACACTACTACATAGTAGATAGTTTAACGAATTCTTAGAGGATGGTGATTCCAACATCCTTTGAGTTACTTGTATTTCGATTGCTATTTCACTTGAGTTGGATTTATTGATATGAGAATATTAATCCTGACTCGACTGTTTTGTGTTTTGCTTTACGCTCGGGTCAGACTGAGAGTACCAGCTTTCGAGGCTCACCTTTGGAGTTGGAGCTTTGCTTGAAGATCCAGCCATCTATTCTGCTTTCAGTATTCGATGATTCCAGTGATGTATTCTTATTTGTACCTGTTGTATCGTGTTACTCTTCTGTTGTAAACTCTGGTGTATCTTACATATTTATATAGTAGCTTCATGAACTACTATTTCTTTTACTTCCGCTGCATATTACTACTCTGTGTCTGTGATTCTGTGATTATTTATTTATTGTATATCTGAGTTTTGCCAAATTTAAAATTAACAATTCAGTATTTTGAATTATTCAAGTCTGACATGTGCGGATGCGAATAGTTCAAAATAGCGGGTCGTTACATAGTTTCTATGCGTTTTGAGCTGCCAGGTCAAACGATAACTCCGATTGCTACAAAAATTAAAATCCGATAATAACTAACTATTATGGATCCTATGGAACTAGTTTCGTCGAATTCCAAGACTGTGCCCCGGAAGGCTATTTTAACTCGTCGATAAATTCGAGCGATTTTCAAAATCGTCGAAATCACTTAAAATTTCACTTTTAAAATTTTACCGACTTGATAATAAATCATATAGAATTTATATTCTCACTATAAATCATTTTGATTCATTTCGAATCAAAATCTAATTATTTCATCATTATGTTATTAAATTAATATAAAATTCAAAATTCAACTTATCGACTTTTAACTCCATCTAAAAATCCATTACAAAAATTAAAATCAAACTAAACTTTAAAATAAACCTTAGAAACCATTTTCATAACTATTTACATCCAGATTCACAAATTATCTTGATTTCAAATATTTAATTATTATTCAAATTTTAATTGAATTTCCATATTGAAAATTAAAAATAAATTAAATTGATTTAACAAAATCCTTATAAATCAATTCAAAGTCCACATTTAACATTTAAAATGAATTAAATGTTCAAAATCTAACGACCAAAATTCTGGGTCGTTACACATATCTCAATATAAATTCACATTGTGAATTTATGTTCCCTATTTATCAACTGATATCACTTCTCTCATTTATAAACATCGTTTATAATTTATACCGATATCATTTCCCTTATTTATAAACATCGTTTATAATTTATAAACTCATTTGGGTTTTACCTATTTACAAATATAATTTCATTTATAGAATTTCATTTTTATAAATCTATTTACTTATAAATTTCATTTATTTTTCAATCTATTTTAAATATCTATTTTAACTTCTTCCCATAATCTTCCTAGAATATCATTTTTAAATCCATTTTTGAATATCCTTCATAAAATTTATTTTAAAATCTCTATTTAAAATATTTACGAATGGTTATGTACAAATCCCAAAAGTCAAACTTATATTTTTTTCTCTCAACTCAATTTCTTAAAAATAAATCCAAATTTCATTATAACTATTTTTATATCCAAAATCTCTTTCCAATTCCTTAAGTTTCAAAAATAATATTCTATAGTATTAAATTACTAAAATTTAGGCCAGCGCTATATTACATCCAATAATTTAAATTACACAACAATCCAAAAAGATTATTCAATCAAAACATATACTTTTATAAATGAAAACAATAAATATGTTTAAGGAATCCAGTTAGATCCCTCCAACCTATTTCCCTATGTCCACAGATGTTAGATAACATTAAAATACCAATCCCACTTCGAGGGTGATATCGTGGTTATATAAGGTCATCCGCTATTATGCGGGCACATACTGTCTCATCCGCTTCAACGGTTGAAAAACATCCAACTGCTAATATATATACTAATATATATATATATATAACATCCAAACTAATAATTTATAAATTCAACCAGCATCCAATAATTAATTTTAAATTATTTTAAATTAACTCGAGCAATCCAAAAAGAGTGAAATTTACTCACCTTGATTTTTTACTTGCTATCCATTCCAATTTTAAATCAAATTGAATAGTGTCCAATTTAATTTAAGATTTTAGCTATCTTCAATAAATTCCGAACCAATTTTTATTGCGTAGATTCCACAGCTAGGAACTAAAGTCGACTTGTTTCCAAGATTTTTGGACCTCGCATGCAGTTTTATTAAACTATATTAGCGGTTTCAATTTAAATACTTAATTAAATAAATTAATTATAAAATTTAATTAAATCACAGTAATATACCTCTTTCACCTTTTAATTCAAAATGCCGCCAACAGCAACCCACCCTTCGATCGAAGTTCGACCATCAGAAACCTCATTCCCCATTGACGAAACCCACCCATGACATTAGATTGAACATGTAACAACCCTAGTTTCAGCCAGTTATTTTATTTATTTTATTTAATTTATTTTCAATTTTAAATAATATATTTTATAAATTGGGTTTAACAATATAGTTAAATATTTAAAATTTGAGATATATTTTGAAAAATTTTATATGTCAATAAAATTAAATAATAACTGTAAAATTTTAAGCTAGGATTGAACCGTTAAATTTCGCGTTTGAAAGACGCGTGATTTATAGGGTTAAAGTGACGTTATAAAACGTGTGTTTTCAAAATGTTATTTTTGTGAAAATTTTTGATATTTTAGACTGCGTCTGTTTAACGCAGTGTAAAAATAATATTTTCAAATTTTTCTGAAGAAAATTTTTGGTCAGTGATTTTAAGACGGACGTTGGTTCGTTTTAAAGGACCGTTGTTTTATATAATTTTTGACTTACGTTAAATTTTAACTGACTACATAAAAACATAACGTAACATTTCAAACGTCAATCTAAATCAAAGGGAAGCTTAACAAAAGAATGCATCACAACATTTATATATATTCAAACGTACACACTTTTATTTCTTTCTCTCGGCAGTTTCAAATTGCATCTTGTACACGTTCTTTTCTAACTGAAACATGCACATCCATCTACCTCTATCTCATTTGTGGCCAAGCTGACATCATTCACGCATCAATGAATTAAAGAAACCCTGAAACAAATGCTCGAAGATATAAATATACGATTTAAATATAACTGAAATCTTGCATCAACCTTCCCCTTAACTTCAGCATTCAGTTATAAAAGCTTGTATCACGCAAGCTATTTAACACATGATCAATCTTCCCTTCATCAAAGTTTACATTTTTGAGAACTGATGAGAATGAATTCTCGGCCATTAATACAAATAAAACTGACCAAGCTAACTTTATGCAAATGAATAAATCAGTAACCCACTCATTCCTTTCCTCTGCCTTCATCTCATCAATCACGCATCAATATATCAACCCATTCTTTTATCTATGCATTCAAAATCAAGCTTTGATCTTGCAAGTCTCTCTATGATCAGTTTTAAAAATCAAGCAACCATTATTCTTTCAAAGTTTAAGCATTTACATAGCCTTCAATATTCGAAACTGCTAAGATTTAGTATGCTTGAAATTTAGGCAATTGAAACATTGGCTCGGCCTTAAATCAAGCTCTGCCTTTATATCTCACCATTCACTGCCTTGTTCGAGTAATCAGACATTTATTTGGAAAACTGCTAGATCAATTTGCTCAAAAAAAAATTTTCCAGAGTTATTGCATAAGTAACTGCTTTGATTCCTCTGCATGTATCAAGTCTTTGCCTATATATTTTGCATCTCTCTCTTCATATTCTTCTGCAAAGTCCGGTTCAATTCTTTTGCTCAAAGTTCAGGTAATCATCTTTCTTTCTTTTTCATATCCTATGTATTTCTGTCTCTTGACTTGCTCGGCCATACCATTTTGGTATAAGTTTTATGTGTACTGTCCTTAGCTTCACTGATTGACATATAGGATGATGTGAAACCTAGGCAAATCCATAGTTGATAACTAATCTGATGAGAACATGATGTCAGTCAGGCTAAGTTCAGACTCACCACCATTTCAGTCTGCACACATACTAGATGTAGCACTGATAGCATGAGTGGTAGGAGCATGTAGGACTGAAGGCTAGGTGGATGTTGTGATGTTGTTGAATATCTGATAGCTGAAGTAAGGTGAAGAGGCAGATCTGGAAAGGCAGACTTGGTTAGACCTGGAAGGTGTTTAAGTGGTGAGTATGAGTTGTTTTGTTATTCCAGTAATGCAAGCTTTGGCAGTTGAGATAAGTTGGCAGTAAAGTTGAAGGGGGAGAGGGGTGAAACTGCTGTGCATGTCTAAGTGTGCACGTGCACAGAGCATGCACACAAAGATGGATGAAGTCTGACACCATAACTTGGTATGGGAGGAGGATAGACTAGTGGAGGCAGTGGTAGGAGGTAGCAGGGGCAGGGAAGGCCAGAGAAGGAAGAGTGCCTGGAAAAATATGTGATTCAATCATTTCCAGACATGACTCGAAGCAAGGCTAAATTTACCCGAAGCAGACCAGATTATGACTCGAAGAAATACCTGATCTGTCTCGAAGCAAAGGTAAAGAGACTCGGGTAAAGTGAAGTGTTGGTCTGGTGGCAGTGAAATCTGATATTTATTTGAGATTTTTTTTTGGTAATCATTGAAAAAGAAAAAAAAAGAAAAGAAAAAAAATGATGAAACTGATGAATAGGTATGGGATAGGCATGAACAAGTTAGGGTGCACTCATATTCATTTTTGCAAATCGTATTTAGGAAAAAATTTTGGTCGAGCAAGTCAAAATTTCTCTTTCTTATCTCTGAATTTTTCGTTGACCATAAAATCTAAGTCACGTTCCTATATTTTTGAAATTTGTTCTAGATCTAAATCTAGGCGACGCCCGCAAAATTTGACTGTTATTCTCTATCAGTCTGTACCAGTAAATTTTCAATTTTGAATTCGAATTTGCTGCAACACCCAGGTGAGTATTTCTCACCAGACATACGTATTTATATTTCGTAAATTATTACAAGTGTATGTGTAAATACGTATTTCACTATTATCCGTCTGTAGTGTGATATAGAATGATAAACCCCATTAAATTGACACCCCATCAGTTATTTATATGTTATATGATATTTGCTGTTATATTATGTTCTTATTTACTGCTTAAATCACACTGCAAGTTCCCTGTTATATATATATTGTTATGGCTGAAATGATAGGCCAAATTGATTATTATTCCCATTCTGTTAATACTGTAAATTACCTTGGGATTGCGGGTTCGAAATGATAGAACCCGGGATTTTTAAGTATCGGATTGAAATGATATAAATCCGTTCCACTTGACCTAGGCTAGAAAATCTTATACAGGCCCGTGGTTTATATATATTATTTTCTGGAAATATTTTAAATTATTGAGGATATTCTAGTAAAATTTTTATAATGTTTTAAATGTTAAAAATAAATAAATATAGAATAAAATTTTAGTATAACTTGTTCCAAAATTTTTGGAGTTTGAAAGAATAAGATTTAAATTTAGAAAAATTATATATATATATATAACAAGTTATATTTAAAATAGATTTTTTAATCTACAACAGCATTTAAATGCTATCTTTGTAATTTGACTAGGTTAAACCCATAACTTTAGACAGCATTTTGATGCTGTAAAAGATAAATTTGATTTATTTGAAATTCTATAGCAATTTTGAGAATGAGTTAAACTTTGGAATTTAATATGTAATAAATAAAGAATTTAGAAATTTAATTTGGATAGATTTGAGGAAAAATGGATTTCTATTATAAAGGAAATAAATTCCAAATTTGTTTGAATAAATTGAATTGGTATACTTTCAAAGAAAGGTTTAAATCAAGGATTTGAAAATTTTAAGGTATTTGAAGTATATATATTGATTTAAAATATAAATACCATTGTTTTCAAACTGTAACCACGGGTTATAATAACGTTTGGTTGGCAAAGAGACCGGGATCGGATATGGGCATACTCTCTGTCGATACCGAAACCACTTTGACAACCGTGTACGCGGTGGAGATTCCAGAATGAAGTAGGATGGTGGTGACGGTTTCTTGAAAGGTATATACCTGGACCCGACTCCCGTGAGTTGGCTTAAGGTGGCTAAAACAGGAGCGATTGACGGATTAATGAGGTAGCTCCTCTGATCGAACGCACTTCTTCGTATGCCATTCTATTACTCTTGTGATTGTATTGGTGCGCACCTTTGATATGGGAGTGTTGTTCGAGGTGGGCGGTTGCTGCGGCTTCGCGTTACCATCGGTCCGGAAGCGTAATTGGTATATCTACCCTGGCATTGCCTAGTTGTGCCGTGTCACCTACCATATCGAGCCTTGTACGAGTTTGGTTTTCTCCCGTAGCCCGTGTGGTATCCTCTAGTTGCTTCCCGATCAGGAGGAGCTATGATATTGGATGGACTACTGGGACTATTACGTGTTAAGGGGAATATTGGGTCACTCCTTAACGCTATTAAAAAGTATGTTTATTTTACTATAGACACTATTATAATAGCGTAAATATACTATATAGTAAATAGTTTAACGGATCCTTAGAGGATGGGCGATCCCAAGCATCCTTTGAGTTACTTGCTCTTTACATTACAGTACACTTGATTTAGCTTACATTATATAAGTATGTATGTCCTGACTCGAGTGTTTTGTTTTATTGTACGCTCGGGTCAGCCTGAGTTGCAGATTCAGCTTTTCTTTCTGGAGCTAGGACTAGATCACTCTTGCCAGTTGGAAGCTTCTTCGTCTTTATCTATTTTGTAATTCAAGACATTTTGGAAGACTATGTTTTATTATGGCTTAAAAATTTGTATTAAAGTTTTGAACAATGTATTTCTGTTTGTAAAAGTTTCCAGTAGCTTCATGAACCACTGTTTTTTTTTATATTCCGCTGTGAGATTCTGATATCTGTGTCTGTGATTCTGTGTATTTGGTTCCATTTGTTCCTTAGCTATATTTACAATCTATTATTTTGAACTATTCCAGCTCGACAATTATCATATTTGTCGAATTCGAATGGCACAAAATAGTGGGTCGTTACAGTTGGTATCAGAGCCAGGTTTATCCATAGCTAAGGAACAAAAACTCATTAGAGATAGAGTAGCAATACTCTAGAATGAGTGAAGTCAAATTCCGGAATCTTTTCTTGTGAGAGAACGTATTTTAAAAATATAAAATGATTTCAAAAAGATTTTAAAGGAAGTATTTTAGTATAAAATTACCTATTTTAAATAAGTTTCCAACACTTCTTCTTTCTCTCCATCGTTATATTCGAGCTCTTGTTAGTTTCTTAATTTTATCTTATCCTAGAACGTCTTGATATTTTTCTCTATCCTTAGTATCCACCCTTAATCTTTCAGGATGAATAGAAGAAATAACCGAGGCCGAGGGCAAGCTGTTCCTCCTCCGGTGGCCCCAGTCCGATTCACAAAATTGTGTAAGGACTATGTTGAGCTAGGTGGCACAAAATTTATGGGAACAGAAACCATCATAGAAGCTCAACAATGGCTTGGGGACTTAGAAAGGATCTTCTCCTGCCTCGAGATTACTAATGCCCAGCAGAGGCAACTCGCCGCCTGGCAAATGAAAGGCGCTGCTTTAAACTGGTGGCTATCTATTACAGCTCAAACAAATGAGGCTGACATCACTTGGGAGCAATTTAGGTATCTTTTGGTTGTCAAAATCCGGATTTGAAATTCCATTTTTGAATATATCTTTTAAACTCTTATCGTGCTTTAGGGAGGCCTTTTTGGCCAAGTGGATGCCCGAAGCAGGCAAGTCTCAGCTCTATCGAGACTTCATGGATCTAAAGCAAGGCAGTATGACCTTCACAGAATATGAGAGGAAGTTTAATGAACTCTCACAGTATGGCCTGAACCTGATTGACACCCCGCTCAAGTTGAACGAGAAGTTTATCGCTGGAGCTCGACCCGAGTTCTACGATCGACTCATTACTCATGTGCATGGGTCATTCACGGCATTGATGGATATGGCTCTCAGGTATGAGAACCCTACCTCTAAGGCCACTCCTGCTGCTTCTTCTGCATCAGCCCAGTCCTCTGGAAATTCAAGGAAGAGGAAGTCAAATTTCTACCGCAATAAGAGGAACAAGACTCAAGGGCTAGGTTCATCATCATCTTCTGCATCTGCAAGGCCACCTGTAGATCTGTCTACCATTACTTGCTACCGATGCGACCAGAAAGGACACTACGCTAATAGTTGTCCTACCTTGGGTGCTTCCATTCCACCACCTGCTCAGTTTGCCAGGAGGGATCTATGCCACATCTGCCTCCAGCCAGGACATTACAAGAAGGATTGTCCCACTCAGAAGAGGGGCACAACATCCGGAGTCTTTGCAGTAACTGCTGCATCTTCTACAGCTCCGCAGCCTGCACCAGCACCGGCTCCAGCTCCAGATGACTCACAAGGTACCCTTCAAAGTTCTTTTACTTTGCATTTTCACCCTGTAAGAGTTCTCTTCGATACCGGAGCTTCCCACAGCTTCATCTCGTCGGATCTCTGTGATAAATTTGAACATCTCCTATCTCCTGAGTATTCTTCTGTACCTTTATGTGTCTCAAACCCCATTGGCGGTCCTGCGAACCTTAACAAAGTTTGTAGGGACGTGAAACTATTCCTTGGGAATTACCGTTTCACTGGAGACTTCTATGTTTTGGGTTTTGACGCTTTCGATCTTCTACTCGGAGGCGATTGGTTAGATAAGCATGATGCTAAGATATCTTGCAGTTCTCGGACTGTTGCTCTTAAAGATGATATTGGGAATCCTTTAAAGATTCAGTGTAAGTGGCCTCAAGAGTTTGCTGGTAGTTTCATCTATTCTCTT
Source organism: Allium cepa (assembly GCA_030765085.1). NCBI lineage: Eukaryota > Viridiplantae > Streptophyta > Magnoliopsida > Asparagales > Amaryllidaceae > Allium > Allium cepa. The sequence continues at coordinate 301,558,796 of CM060928.1, read as the reverse complement.
GACACTTTCCCAGATGATATACATTTGACCCCTGTAGTCAAACTATTTCCTGATGTGTTCGGTGAAGTCACTTCTTTACCTCCAAAACGGGAAATTGATTTCCGTATCGACCTTATTCCTGGAGCACGACCTGTGGTCCTTCCACCAAGAAGAATGGCACCACGGGAAAAGAGCGAATTAAGGAATCAGATTCAAGACCTATCCTCAAAGGGTCTGATCAGACCAAGCTTCTCTGAATGGGGAGCAGCTGTTGTCTTTGTCACTAAATCTGATGGTTCTCTCAGGATGTGTGTAGATTATAGAGAACTCAACAAGCTTACCATGAAGAACAGATATCCTATGCCTCGCATAAATGATATGTTCGACCAACTCTATGGAGCAACTGTTTTCTCTCAGCTTGATTTAGCCACAGGTTTCCATCAGCTCAGAATTGCTGAGGAAAGCATTCCCAAAACTGCTTTCAGAACGGAGAATGGTTTCTTTGAATGGCTAGTTATGCCTTTTGGCTTGACAAATGCACCTGCTTTCTTCGTCGACTTGATGAACCGAGTCTTCCGAGATGTGCTTAATAAGTTTGTCCTTGTCTTTATTGATGACATCCTTGTTTTCTCCAAGTCTGAGGAAGAACATAAAGTCCATTTGAAGTATGTTCTAGAGACTCTCCGGAATCACCAATTGAAGGCTAAGTTCTCTAAATGCCATTTCTGGGAAGAAGAAGTCCGATTCCTTGGACATATTGTCTCTAGAGAAGGAGTTTCTGTTGATCCAGTCAAGATTGCTACAATCCAAGATTGGGAAGAACCTAAGACTCCTACCGATATCCGTAGTTTCCTAGGCCTTGCCGGCTACTATCGAAGATTCATTGAGAATTTTGCTCGGATTTCGGCACCTCTGACTGCTCTTACTCGGAAGAATGTCAAGTTTGTATGGAGCGATAAGTGTAAAGCTGCTTTCCAAGAGTTAAAAGATAAACTCACCTCCGCACCAGTACTTACTGTACCAAATGGAAGTGAAAGATTTACGGTATTCACCGATGCTTGTCGAGAAGGATTGGGAGCAGTACTAATGCAAGATGGGAGAGTTATTGCTTATGCTAGTCGTCAGCTGAAGACGCATGAAGCTAACTATGCTGCCCACGATTTAGAGTTGTTGGCTGTTGTATTTGCCTTGAAGCTTTGGAGACACCATCTCTTGGGAGCTAAGTTTGACCTGTTCACCGACCACAAATCTCTGAAATATATCTTTACCCAGAAAGATTTAAATCAGAGACAGGTGCGATGGCTCGAGTTCCTTGCTGCATATGACCTCGACATCAATTATACTCCTGGGAAGGCTAATGTAGTGGCAGATGCGCTGAGCAGGAAGAAATCTTTGTTGTGTCAGATTTTTGTATCTTCTCCGCTATTGGACCAGATTATAGCTAAACAAGAGGAAGACGAGATGCTTAGGCGTATGAAGGGAAGTGTTCGTAGCAGAATTGGTGGTAATAGCTCTGATGGAATGGGAGCTCAGATCGATGATAGAGGAGTTTTAAGGATAAATGGGAGGATTTGTGTGCCAAATGTTGATGGTTTGAGGCAGGAGTTACTTCGGGAGCATCACCAGTCCCGACTCTCTATCCATCCTGGCGTAACTAAGATGTATCAGGATCTGAAGAAGCTATATTGGTGGAGAGGTATGAAGCGAGATGTCTCTATCTTTGTCAGTAGATGCCCGACTTGTCAGCAAGTCAAGGCAGACCATCAGAAAACACCCGGTTTGTTGCAGCCTTTGGAAATTCCAAACTGGAAGTGGGAACAGGTTTCTATGGACTTTATTAATGGATTACCAAGATCTCGAAGAGGAAATGAAAGTATCTGGGTTATTGTGGATAGACTGACTAAGTCTGCTCATTTCATTCCCGTCAGATCTACCCGCACAGCTTCGAGTTTATCTGAGATTTATATGAGGGAGATCGTTCGCCTCCATGGCGTTCCTCTCAGCATTGTCTGCGATCGTGACCCCATTTTCACCAGTCAGTTTTGGAAAGCATTCCAAGAGTCCTTGGGTACTCGTTTGAACCTGAGCACTGCTTACCACCCACAAACTGACGGACAGACTGAGAGAGTGAATCAGATTCTTGAAGATCTTCTTCGTGCTTGTATCTTAGACTATGGAGGATCTTGGGAAGATCATCTCCACCTTGTGGAATTCACCTATAACAACAGTTATCAGGCTAGTCTTAAGATGTCCCCTTTTGCTGCTCTATACGGGAAACCGTGTAGATCTCCTTCGTGTTGGATTGAGTCTGGTAACCGTCTAGTTCTTGGTCCGGAAATGATTCTAGAAGCTTCAGAGAAGGTAGAGGAGATTAAGAGGAGATTAAAGGTTGCTCAAGACAGACAAAAGAAGTACGCTGATCGGCGTAGGAGGAAGTTAGAATTTGACGTTGGTGATTTGGTGTTTCTGAAGATCTCTCCTCTAAAGAATGTAGTCCGGTTTGGTCGGAGAGGAAAGCTAGCACCTAGATTCATCGGTCCCTTCCGTATTTTGGAGAGGATTGGATCTCTGGCTTATCGACTAGATCTACCAGAGAAATTTGCCGGAATCCACAATGTCTTCCATGTATCCCACCTTCGTCGCTGTCTGCACGATCCATCTTTAGTCATCCAGCCTACTGCTCTCGATGGTCTGGACATCGAGCCTGATTTGACTATAGAAAGGAAGCCACTCCGTATCGTCGATCAAGGTACGAAACAGCTCAGAAGAAAATCAGTCCCGTTAGTCAAAGTGCAATGGAGCACTGATGGACGAGATTGTACATGGGAAACGGAAGAGAGCATCCGTGCTTCAAATCCAGAACTATTCGTATAAGGTACTTATCTATCTAGCTTATTCTTCCCTTGTTTCCTTTTTCTTTCATTCCTTTTCGAGGACGAAAAGTTCTTAAGTGGGGGAGAGTGTAACAACCCTAGTTTCAGCCAGTTATTTTATTTATTTTATTTAATTTATTTTCAATTTTAAATAATATATTTTATAAATTGGGTTTAACAATATAGTTAAATATTTAAAATTTGAGATATATTTTGAAAAATTTTATATGTCAATAAAATTAAATAATAACTGTAAAATTTTAAGCTAGGATTGAACCGTTAAATTTCGCGTTTGAAAGACGCGTGATTTATAGGGTTAAAGTGACGTTATAAAACGTGTGTTTTCAAAATGTTATTTTTGTGAAAATTTTTGATATTTTAGACTGCGTCTGTTTAACGCAGTGTAAAAATAATATTTTCAAATTTTTCTGAAGAAAATTTTTGGTCAGTGATTTTAAGACGGACGTTGGTTCGTTTTAAAGGACCGTTGTTTTATATAATTTTTGACTTACGTTAAATTTTAACTGACTACATAAAAACATAACGTAACATTTCAAACGTCAATCTAAATCAAAGGGAAGCTTAACAAAAGAATGCATCACAACATTTATATATATTCAAACGTACACACTTTTATTTCTTTCTCTCGGCAGTTTCAAATTGCATCTTGTACACGTTCTTTTCTAACTGAAACATGCACATCCATCTACCTCTATCTCATTTGTGGCCAAGCTGACATCATTCACGCATCAATGAATGAAAGAAACCCTGAAACAAATGCTCGAAGATATAAATATACGATTTAAATATAACTGAAATCTTGCATCAACCTTCCCCTTAACTTCAGCATTCAGTTATAAAAGCTTGTATCACGCAAGCTATTTAACACATGATCAATCTTCCCTTCATCAAAGTTTACATTTTTGAGAACTGATGAGAATGAATTCTCGGCCATTAATACAAATAAAACTGACCAAGCTAACTTTATGCAAATGAATAAATCAGTAACCCACTCATTCCTTTCCTCTGCCTTCATCTCATCAATCACGCATCAATATATCAACCCATTCTTTTATCTATGCATTCAAAATCAAGCTTTGATCTCGCAAGTCTCTCTATGATCAGTTTTAAAAATCAAGCAACCATTATTCTTTCAAAGTTTAAGCATTTACATAGCCTTCAATATTCGAAACTGCTAAGATTTAGTATGCTTGAAATTTAGGCAATTGAAACATTGGCTCGGCCTTAAATCAAGCTCTGCCTTTATATCTCACCATTCACTGCCTTGTTCGAGTAATCAGACATTTATTTGGAAAACTGCTAGATCAATTTGCTCGAAAAAAAAATTTCCAGAGTTATTGCATAAGTAACTGCTTTGATTCCTCTGCATGTATCAAGTCTTTGCCTATATATTTTGCATCTCTCTCTTCATATTCTTCTGCAAAGTCCGGTTCAATTCTTTTGCTCAAAGTTCAGGTAATCATCTTTCTTTCTTTTTCATATCCTATGTATTTCTATCTCTTGACTTGCTCGGCCATACCATTTTGGTATAAGTTTTATGTGTACTGTCCTTAGCTTCACTGATTGACATATAGGATGATGTGAAACCTAGGCAAATCCATAGTTGATAACTAATCTGATGAGAACATGATGTCAGTCAGGCTAAGTTCAGACTCACCACCATTTCAGTCTGCACACATACTAGATGTAGCACTGATAGCATGAGTGGTAGGAGCATGTAGGACTGAAGGCTAGGTGGATGTTGTGATGTTGTTGAATATCTGATAGCTGAAGTAAGGTGAAGAGGCAGATCTGGAAAGGCAGACTTGGTTAGACCTGGAAGGTGTTTAAGTGGTGAGTATGAGTTGTTTTGTTATTCCAGTAATGTAAGCTTTGGCAGTTGAGATAAGTTGGCAGTAAAGTTGAAGGGGGAGAGGGGTGAAACTGCTGTGCATGTCTAAGTGTGCACGTGCACAGAGCATGCACACAAAGATGGATGAAGTCTGACACCATAACTTGGTATGGGAGGAGGATAGACTAGTGGAGGCAGTGGTAGGAGGTAGCAGGGGCAGGGAAGGCCAGAGAAGGAAGAGTGCCTGGAAAAATATGTGATTCAATCATTTCCAGACATGACTCGAAGCAAGGCTAAATTTACCCGAAGCAGACCAGATTATGACTCGAAGAAATACCTGATCTGTCTCGAAGCAAAGGTAAAGAGACTCGGGTAAAGTGAAGTGTTGGTCTGGTGGCAGTGAAATCTGATATTTATTTGAGATTTTTTTTTGGTAATCATTGAAAAAGAAAAAAAAAGAAAAGAAAAAAAATGATGAAACTGATGAATAGGTATGGGATAGGCATGAACAAGTTAGGGTGCACTCATATTCATTTTTGCAAATCGTATTTAGGAAAAAATTTTGGTCGAGCAAGTCAAAATTTCTCTTTCTTATCTCTGAATTTTTCGTTGACCATAAAATCTAAGTCACGTTCCTATATTTTTGAAATTTGTTCTAGATCTAAATCTAGGCGACGCCAGCAAAATTTGACTGTTATTCTCTGTCAGTCTGTACCAGTAAATTTTCAATTTTGAATTCGAATTTGCTGCAACACCCAGGTGAGTATTTCTCACCAGACATACGTATTTATATTTCGTAAATTATTACAAGTGTATGTGTAAATACGTATTTCACTATTATCCGTCTGTAGTGTGATATAGAATGATAAACCCCATTAAATTGACACCCCATCAGTTATTTATATGTTATATGATATTTGTTGTTATATTATGTTCTTATTTACTGCTTAAATCACACTGCAAGTTCCCTGTTATATATATATTGTTATGGCTGAAATGATAGGCCAAATTGATTATTATTCCCATTCTGTTAATACTGTAAATTACCTTGGGATTGCGGGTTCGAAATGATAGAACCCGGGATTTTTAAGTATCGGATTGAAATGATATAAATCCGTTCCACTTGACCTAGGCTAGAAAATCTTATACAGGCCCGTGGTTTATATATATTATTTTCTGGAAATATTTTAAATTATTGAGGATATTCTAGTAAAATTTTTATAATGTTTTAAATGTTAAAAATAAATAAATATAGAATAAAATTTTAGTATAACTTGTTCCAAAATTTTTGGAGTTTGAAAGAATAAGATTTAAATTTAGAAAAATTATATATATATATATAACAAGTTATATTTAAAATAGATTTTTTAATCTACAACAGCATTTAAATGCTATCTTTGTAATTTGACTAGGTTAAACCCATAACTTTAGACAGCATTTTGATGCTGTAAAAGATAAATTTGATTTATTTGAAATTCTATAGCAATTTTGAGAATGAGTTAAACTTTGGAATTTAATATGTAATAAATAAAGAATTTAGAAATTTAATTTGGATAGATTTGAGGAAAAATGGATTTCTATTATAAAGGAAATAAATTCCAAATTTGTTTGAATAAATTGAATTGGTATACTTTCAAAGAAAGGTTTAAATCAAGGATTTGAAAATTTTAAGGTATTTGAAGTATATATATTGATTTAAAATATAAATACCATTGTTTTCAAACTGTAACCACGGGTTATAATAACGTTTGGTTGGCAAAGAGACCGGGATCGGATATGGGCATACTCTCTGTCGATACCGAAACCACTTTGACAACCGTGTACGCGGTGGAGATTCCAGAATGAAGTAGGATGGTGGTGACGGTTTCTTGAAAGGTATATACCTGGACCCGACTCCCGTGAGTTGGCTTAAGGTGGCTAAAACAGGAGCGATTGACGGATTAATGAGGTAGCTCCTCTGATCGAACGCACTTCTTCGTATGCCATTCTATTACTCTTGTGATTGTATTGGTGCGCACCTTTGATATGGGAGTGTTGTTCGAGGTGGGCGGTTGCTGCGGCTTCGCGTTACCATCGGTCCGGAAGCGTAATTGGTATATCTACCCTGGCATTGCCTAGTTGTGCCGTGTCACCTACCATATCGAGCCTTGTACGAGTTTGGTTTTCTCCCGTAGCCCGTGTGGTATCCTCTAGTTGCTTCCCGATCAGGAGGAGCTATGATATTGGATGGACTACTGGGACTATTACGTGTTAAGGGGAATATTGGGTCACTCCTTAACGCTATTAAAAAGTATGTTTATTTTACTATAGACACTATTATAATAGCGTAAATATACTATATAGTAAATAGTTTAACGGATCCTTAGAGGATGGGCGATCCCAAGCATCCTTTGAGTTACTTGCTCTTTACATTACAGTACACTTGATTTAGCTTACATTATATAAGTATGTATGTCCTGACTCGAGTGTTTTGTTTTATTGTACGCTCGGGTCAGCCTGAGTTGCAGATTCAGCTTTTCTTTCTGGAGCTAGGACTAGATCACTCTTGCCAGTTGGAAGCTTCTTCGTCTTTATCTATTTTGTAATTCAAGACATTTTGGAAGACTATGTTTTATTATGGCTTAAAAATTTGTATTAAAGTTTTGAACAATGTATTTCTGTTTGTAAAAGTTTCCAGTAGCTTCATGAACCACTGTTTTTTTTTATATTCCGCTGTGAGATTCTGATATCTGTGTCTGTGATTCTGTGTATTTGGTTCCATTTGTTCCTTAGCTATATTTACAATCTATTATTTTGAACTATTCCAGCTCGACAATTATCATATTTGTCGAATTCGAATGGCACAAAATAGTGGGTCGTTACAGAACAGAACACCATAATGTCGAGCTCGGCCACACCTCAACATGACTTTGACCGGCCCAATGTCTCTTCCTCCGAACGTTGAAGCACCAATAGCCCTCATGCAACCACCCACAACAAGCAGCGCCATTTTCTCTTCAAGCGTGTGTGAATGCGAGCCCTAAATCATGAACCCCAACTCGACTTCATCCCTCCAGCAAGTACCTCCTCACCCACGCTTCGTTCGCCGCTTCCCCCTCCATTGATCGCGCTCCTCCCCTCATGCTCCTCCCTTCGCACATGCATGCTGCCTGAGCACCGAGTCGCTCCTCCATCGCCTCCCTCATGCTTGTGAAGCACATGGTATTTTTTTCTTGAATTGAATTTCGTTTCGACTACATTGAGGAGGAAAGGAAAAATCATGTTTTCAAATCAGTATATAAATTTTGTCTCTTTCGTGAATTTGAACTGATAGGGGATAAGAAAGAAATTACATGATTTAAAAAAAAGAAAGGGCAGGCTATTCGTACTTACTAGGTCAGTTTACATACTAGGGTGGCTCACGTTTGACAATTGATTGGATTTCTTATTTATCTATTCAAAATATCACGTATTATATACATGGAAACCTCAAACTCTTATTAAGGTGTCCCGCCTGGCGTTTCTAACGTTGTAGCTCTATTTCGAATGCAATGGAACAAGTTTTGAAGCCTAATTTGATCGTATGTGAAAGATAGCTTTTAAAATCGACTATTTAAATTATATTCAATTAAGTTATTTCTAAGTGTTTTCAGATCGCACGACCAAATGCTAAATCCAAATGCTACGAAATTTGAAATCTGATAATAATATACTATTACGGTTCCAATGGAACAGGTTCCATCGAATTGCGAGACTGTTCTCCGGATCGCTATTTTAACACGTCGATTAAATCGATGATTTTCAAAATTGACGAAATTACTTGGAATTCTAGTTTTGGAAACTTATTAACTAAATTCTAACTCAAATAGAATTTATTCCAACATTAAAAATCATTCTACTTCATATTCAACACCAATTTCCATTATTTACTAATTCCGTATTACGATAAATTGCTATAATTGAAATTTAAATCAGATTTACCAATTCAACCAAAATTTCCACATAAAAAATCAATTTATATTCCTACTTTAATGTTTAAAATCATTTTAATATTCCAAATCAAACATTGAAAAATCCGGGCCATTATGGATCCCCAAGACTTCACAACATCACTTCATCTCTACATGGTTCCATCTGATCCCATGAGTCGATCACATATCAACCGATCCCTCCATTACCGATCACCCTCAACAATTCATTTTTCATCTCCACTATACCGCAACCAATCCCTTAATTACCAGTCGCCTACATCATCATTTCACCACCATCATCTTTCTTTTATACTACATGCAATCCCATGGTTGCATGCAATTCAACTTCATCCTCCTTATGCCCACATCGGCCCATCATTAGCTACCTTGCCTCTTTAATTCTTTCCAATCTATCACCAAACCCTAGGTTCATGACCATCAACATGGTCAACCTCATCGTCTCGCCACAATCACTCACTTCAAATTGCATACAAAAAAATAATCAAACCCACTTGTGTCAGAAGATGCAGCTTGATAGAAGTCTGGATCAAGGGTTCAGTTTGATTTGGGACAAAATCGAGTAAAATTGGATGCTTGGATTCAACTGAAGGTGGCGGCGAAGATTGCAGAGGATGGAAAGGATTTGTGGGTCAGCGGTATAGGGATCTTAAGTCCAAATTAACACTAAAGGGAGGGTGAATAGTGTTTAATTGATTATATAAATATTTTTAAAATTCTTTAAGATTCTACTTGGAATGATGTAATTAACAATCACAGAAACAACCAAAGAATCAAAATGTATATTCAATTAAATTCAGTAAAAGTAAAAAGAAAAGAGTGCACCTGGATTTTATAATGGTTCGAAGTTACCCTGCATCCAGTCCTACATAATTCCTTGTACAGATTTCTTTTCAACTAGTAAATGCAAATACAATCTCAATTTTAAGGCCATGAGACATACCCTCCAAAATCCCGACCTTTGGGTAAAGTCACTTAATTTTTAGGGTACAAGCACATCTACTAGATTTACAAGCTACTAAGGACATCTAATTTATTTTGAGAAGCTCACACCTACTCAGATTTGAGGGATACCATGCATAGCACAAAGTATAAGAGTATGATTTGATAGAGTTTAGAGGCTCACATCTTCGATCTTGATTACAATTAATCCTATAACTTTTGAATAGCACATTGATTTTAAGAGAGATGAGAGGAATTGGAGAGTATATGAAAAAGAATCAAACTAGTAATGACTGAATTTGATTCTGGTTGAATTTTAATAGAGTTCTCATAAAAAATGGTTTAGAAGTCAAGAGGAGAGAAAAATAAGAAAATGGTTATTGAAAATTCGTTTGGAAGTCTAGCATATATATAGGAAAACAACGGTCATGTCCATTCGTGAAGAGATACGATGAAAAGGCACTTCCATTCAAATTTGAATTTTGAATGTTATGGCAACTTTATTGATGTATGCCTATAGAGTTTGTCAACATACTCCTCATAGTTTTGAAAAACATTTTGAAAATATTGTTTTGAAAATCCTTTGCTTTGTAAAATAATTTATACTTTGTAGAATCATTTAAATATAGTTTATGCACATTTTAGTAACTTAATATAACTTTATAAAATAATTTTGAAATATTTAACAAAAATATTCAGCAATATATATATATATATATATATATAAATCAATGTAGTTATAACTTATTAAAATATAAACAAAAATTCAATATATGTATATAAACGTAAAAATATTAAAATGATGTCTTTATTGAAAATCATTTTGGGACATATTTTGAAAAGATTATTTTAAAACTAGAACATTTGAAATTTAAAACAAAATTTAGAGAATGCAAGAGTGATTAGGAAAGTGCTATCAGGATTTTAACATAAATTCTATGCCTCCGTAAGTTATTTGGAATATTTTGAAATCTTGGACTCTTCAATACTCATGAGTCTTCATTCTTGAACTCTTGAAACTCTCTATTAGCATTTTGAATCCACTCTTAATGTTGTACAGTCTTCTTAATTAACACCTGTGTAATATCCTGCGTTATATACTAAATACATCTTAGTAAAACGTTAGCATCTACATTTTATTTAATCCACTTTAGTTCTTATCATTAAAACAAATACCTAAGGTACTAACAGAATTGAATCAACTACGAGATTAGGGTGATCGATGGATTTCTTGAGCTTGGATTCATCAATGGTAGAGGGAAGTAAGGGTTTGGTTCGGTGGCAAAGAAAATGAATGAAGTAAAGAGAATAAGCTAAGTCCCTAGCTTATATATCGTATGCAAGCTGAATCCCCAAGCCTGAAATCGGCTAAGTTCATGTAAGTGAAGCGATTGGATCCGATCCCATGTCTAGGAGATTTGTATCAATCCCTTACCAATGAAAAAAATAAAAATTGCAATGCTCATTTACTCCATTTACATGATATCGGCAATGACCCATGAACGTGTAAACGTGATCGGGAGCCAATGAAAAATGTGTGCACATGAATGAACGTGCACGCATATACACGTGCAACATTCAATTCCTTAAATCGATAGGAATTGAATTCTCACTCAGATTTCTCAAAGAGGAAGTCATTGTAGATAGTTTTAGGCCTACTAACTTGATCGATGAGCTTAATGGAATGAAACATAGGCAAAGGTTGGGGTCACGCTCTGGATTTATATTGACAAGTATCGACCAAGCATCACGACAATGAAGAGATATACAACTCTTCGGAAAGGCAATTCAGTGGAAGAATAAGGTCTATTCAAAAAATTGGTTGGAACCCTTTCTCACGACTCTTACTTTCTTCGATTCAAAGCATGTCATGTTCGAAACACAACATACTCTAGGGGGTAAGTTTTATCCGACCTTTTAGCCCGGCTATATTCGGATTGATTGGACAAGTTAGACTTGATGGTAGACAAGAACAACAGCCCTGAGAAGTCATAAAGACCATAGATCAACCGTAAACAATATGTGAAGCAAAAATTAAGTGAAACCAAGATATAGATTCTATGAAACATTCTAAATATGGATTAGTATTTCCCCTAAGTAGGGGATCAGATCGTATCACTATGGTTATGAAAAGCTTAAACCAGCAGTTCAACATAATAGGAATCAATTGATATCTCTAAAATCATGAAACCAACCATGCAAACAACTCTAGAAACATGAAGCTAGCATGAAGGGTATCTACCATGGCGATGGCATGGCACCACATGGTAGGGAAGTCTAATCAACCTTGATCACCCCATGCTGGGAATTGGCCCTTGAAATTTTTATGGTGACCTCGTATACATCTGGAGATTCTGTCGGCGGATTTGCATAAAGATATTTAGTCGTTTACCCCTATAGAAATAGTGTGCAAGGCTCATTTGAAAGATCTTTATGCTGTTGTTTTCTTTGTACTCCACTGTAATTATGGATTCTGATCTGATCCCTCTTGTACATAGAAATTCAAGAGATTAATAAAGCTATTTTATAAATGTGGACATAGGCATTCACTATTGAACCACTATAAACCTGTTTGTTATTTTTTAAAACCCTTTTCTACTCGTTTCCTTTGTTTTAATTTTGATTTCATCATTTATTTCTCTACATATAATCTATTGAGTGTTTATGCCAACTTTTAGTTCAAACACTATTATAATACTTTCTTATGGCTATGCTGCTAATACCCTTGTACACAAATAAGTGATCATTATCCTAATGTAATGTATATATATTCGACGAAAAAGAATGGGGGAGAATGAGCATGTGTGATACAGAAAGCGCTTGCTTGCATATTCATTGCTCGACCTTTCCAACGAATACTTCTTCTTTGTGTCAGAGTCATGCATTCCCATACCCAACTTCGGCTTTATATACGACAATTTATCGAAATCAAGAAATAATTTCATCGAAGCCACTGACAACCTCAAGCCCTGTGGCAGAGGAAGGTACGACATGAGAATAATGCCCAAGGTCAACATCTCACAATGGAGGAAAGGGTCTCAGTGGTTTGAATGCCTTAAAATTCTGAGGCGTTCGCCTCGGATTCCTAAGGCGAATGCCTCAGAAAAAATAAGACAAAAGCCACATATTCCTATGCAGAATGCCTCAGAAAAACTTAATCAAATGCCTCAGATTTCTGAAGCATTCGCCTCAAAAAAATTGACGCAGACACCTCGGAAAAACTGAGGCGAATGCCTTAGAAAAATTAAGGCAAACGCCTCAGATTTCTAAGGTGTTCGCCTTAGATTTCTTACGTGAATGGCTTAGAATTTTCTATGGCAAATATCTTAGAAATATAAGGCATTGGACTCAAAATTTTGTAGGCATTCGTCTTAGAATATCAATGGAAAAATCTAAAGCATTGTTTATTGTTAATCGCTGATTGTTCTATTTATTTATTATAAGTAAATGAAGATTTTTTGTGCAAAGAAGTAGCAAGATTTTGAAGTTCTTTTTGGAGTAAGAAAATGATTTTTTTTTCTTTGCAAATACTAAAAATTTGGTGTATAGTTATCTTCAAAACTTGTATGGATGTTGTGAAAACATTGTTTATGGAATTATCTCAACTTGGTTTTCGAATATGTGAGAACTTGGATGTTATGATATGATTATGAATATGTGTTTTGATTTTTAAATATGATTATTGTTTGGTTTAAATATGTTATAAATATTCGCTAATTTTGAACTATATGTATGTTATATATATTCAAAAACGAGATTGGGGTGTGAAAGTATTAAAAGCAATAAATAACAAAAGACAACATTTATTACATGGTGTAATTTTAAAAATGTTTTAGAATGTAAGGTGAAAATAATATCATATGATAAATGGTGTAAAAATAAAGTTAACGGTAGCAATAAAACGTTGTAACAGATACTTAAATAACAATTAAATGCCATAGAAAATTTGAGTCAACATATAATAAATGCTAAAGAATATTCTTCTCAGCGTTTTTTAAATATTGTAAATAGATACAATTTACAGCTTTTCATTTATGCTGTTAAAAGTTGCTTATTTCAAACATGTCGTTTTTTAGCCTTTATCAAAAGTTATTATAGGTTTTCACAGCGTTTATTCTATGCTATAAAATTCTATTGTAGTTTCTCTGATTACTTTTCAAAAGTTTAACCGTTTCTAATAACTTACAAACAAATGGTGAGATGTTAGACGATGTAAGAATCATAGAGAGAAGGTTCTTAGAACATTACATCCAAAGTACTAACATATTGTCGCCACTATTGAAGATACAAAAACATAGAGGCCATGACGATAGAGTAACTTGTTGTCTCATTGCAAATTTATGAAGAAAAGAAAAGGAAGAAGGAAGAGATCATGGAGAAAGTAATCAAGACACGGATTGATAGCAACGAAGTCAATAAAGATGAGGTTGTGGTCAAGAACGAGGATGAGGTCATGGATATGTACACGAACAGGGTAGAGTTCTAATAACACAAAAAACAATAACAACAATAACCAAATAGGAGAAAGATCAATAAGAGGTTGTGGGAGAGGAAATTCAAAATCAAGGTATGAAAAAGTCACGCATCAAATGCTACAAATATGAAAATTTTGGACATTATGCTTCTGAATGTAGAGCTCTAAGCAACAAAAGAGTTAAAGAGAAGGTCAATTATGTTGAAGAAAGAAATTAATAAGATGGTACCTTACTGCTGGCTTACAGCGAAAATGAAAGAGGAAAGAATAATTAATGGTACTTAGATAGCGGTGCAAGGAACCACATGTGGATAAGAAGAAGCATGCTAGTGGAGCTTGCTGAATCGGCAAAGGGCAACGTGGCATTTATGGATTAATATAAAGTAGCCTAAAAGGTAAAGAAAATATTCTTATTCGATTGAAGAATGAAGAGCACTAATTCATTTCTAATATTTACTATGTGCCAAACATGAAAAGCAATATCTCGAGCCTAAGACGACTCTTAGAGAAAGGATATAATATTCAATTAAAAGATGATAGCATTTCTATAAAATACGGTGCAAGTAACTTCATTGCTTGAAATAAAATGTTCACGCTCAACATTTATAATGACGTTGCACAATGTCTTAAGATGTGCTACAAATATGCTTCTTAGATTTGACATTTTCGATTTAGGAATCTCAATTTCAGGGGACTCTAAGAAGGAAATAGTAAGAGGATACCTTGTATCAGCTGTGACAACCCATATTTTTAGGCTTCTCTAAATATTTAAACTTTGGATATTTAAATATTTAATTGGTTTATTTTATCGAAGAGCTGAAAATTCAATTTTCACTGACAAGGATTAGGGATTATTTCCCTTGGGTCTAGATGGTCCAAGCGAGCCAGAACGAGTATAAGCATCGGTTTATTTTTTGACCGTTTGAATTGGCAATGAGAAGGTCGAGTTTGATTACTAATATCATGCAACTAAAAAGTTAACTTCTGCATACGATGGAATTAGGTCCCGAAAATAGTTCTATTGAGTTTAGAATATGGGTATTTGGCTAGGAACGTCAGTGAGCATTTGGATTTTTTTAATTATCAGGTGTGAATAGTATCGAATTGGTGCCTTATAAGGACCCTTACACATCTTCATTTTCTCAAAACCTATTCTAAACCCTAGCCGCCATTTTTGTTTACCTCTATCCAACGACCTTCGCTGATTGGAACCACTTGAGGCATTTTCAGGCGAGGGTCCAACTAGAAAGTTGTCCGGGTAGAGGAGGAGAGGTCATTGGATGGTGGGATCATCATAGATTGATTTTAGGCAGCCGAAAATCGAGTCCGACGATGATCTTATTTTGGGTTTGTTCTCCGACGATAGGCGATGGTGGAGGTCGGTGGCGATGGAAGCAAGGGAGGCTGGTCATCGACGGCGGTGAGGAGTGGAAAATCTATGGCGTCGAGGACTATAAAGGCATGGCCTGGGTTTTGTGATTAGGTGAATAGGTAAATTAATGGTGTAATTAGGGAATAATTATACTATTTGATTCTGAAAGCTATAAATCAGTAACATGTTCATATGAGGTCCAAATCGAATGTGGTCAGTTGCATTGGATTTGTGATGACGTTAATCATGCTTTGGAATTGGATTAGTTGAATTTGTAGCTTGTAGAATTTTAAGCTAAAATCGAATGCCGATCGAATTCCGAGACTGTTCTCCGGATCGCTATTTTAACACGTCGATTAAATCGATGATTTTCAAAATTGACGAACTTACTTGGAATTCCAGTTTTGGAAACTTACTAACTAAATTCTAACTCAAATAGAAATTATTCCAACATTAAAAATCATTCTACTTCATATTCAACACCAATTTCCATTATTTACCAATTCCGTATTACGATAAATTGCTATAATTGAAATTTAAATCAGATTTACCAATTCAACCAAAATTTCCACATAAAAAATCAATTTATATTCCTACTTTAATGTTTAAAATCATTTTAATATTCCAAATCAAACATCGAAAAATCCGGGTCATTATGGATCCCCAAGACTTCACAACATCACTTCATCTCTACATGGTTCCATCTGATCCCATGAGTCGATCACATATCAACCGATCCCTCCATCACCGATCACCCTCACCAATTCATTTTTCATCTCCACTATACCGCAACCAATCCCTTAATTACCAGTCGCCTACATCATCGTTTCACCACCATCATCTTTCTTTTATACTACATGCAATCCCATGGTTGCATGCAATTCAACTTCATCCTCCTTATGCCCACATCGGCCCATCATTAGCTACCTTGCCTCTTTAATTCTTTCCAGTCTATCACCAAACCCTAGGTTCATGACCATCAACATGGTCAACCTCATCGTCTCGCCACAATCACTCACTTCAAATTGCATACAAAAAAATAATCAAACCCACTTGTGTCAGAAGATGCAGCTTGATAGAAGTCTGGATCAAGGGTTCAGTTTGATTTGGGATAAAATCGAGTAAAATTGGATGCTTGGATTCAACTGAAGGTGGCGGCGAAGATTGCAGAAGATGGAAAGGATTTGTGGGTCAGCGGTATAGGGATCTTAAGTCCAAATTAACACTAAAGGGAGGGTGAATAGTGTTTAATTGATTATATAAATATTTTTAAAATTATTTAAGATTCTACTTGGAATGATGTAATTAACAATCACAGAAACAACCAAAGAATCAAAATGTATATTCAATTAAATTCAGTAAAAGTAAAAAGAAAAGAGTGCACCTGGATTTTATAATGGTTCGAAATTACCCTGCATCCAGTCCTACATAATTCCTTGTACAGATTTCTTTTCAACTAGTAAATGCAAATACAATCTCAATTTTAAGGCCATGAGACATACCCTCCAAAATCCCGACCTTTGGGTAAAGTCACTTAATTTTTGGGGTACAAGCACATCTACTAGATTTACAGGCTACAAAGGACATCCAATTTATTTTGAGAAGCTCACACCTACTCGAATTTGAGGGAAACCATGCATAGCACAAAGTATAAGAGTATGATTTGATAGAGTTTAGAGACTCACATCTTCGATCTTGATTACAATTAATCCTATAACTTTTGAATAGCACATTGATTTTAAGAGAGATGAGAGGAATTGGAGAGTATATGAAAAAGAATCAAACTAGTAATGACTGAATTTGATTCTGGTTGAATTTTAATAAAGTTCTCATAAAAAATGGTTTAGAAGTCAAGAGGGTGAAAAGAGGAGAGAAAAATAATAAAATGGTTATTGAAAATTCGTTTGGAAGTCTAGCATATATATAGGAAAACAAAGGTCATGTCCATTCGTGAAGAGATACGATGAAAAGGCACTCCCATTCAAATTTGAATTTTGAATTTTATGGCGACTTTCTTGATGTATGCCTATAGAGTTTGTCAACATACTCCTCATAGTTTTGAAAAACATTTTGAAAATATTGTTTTGAAAATCCTTTGCTTTGTAAAATAATTTATACTTTGTAGAATCATTTAAATATAGTTTATGCACATTTTAGTAACTTAATATAACTTTATAAAATAATTTTGAAATATTTAATAAAAATATTCAGCAATATATATATATATATGTATATATATATGTGTGTGTGTGTGTGTGTCTATATATATATATATATATATATCAATGTAGTTATAACTTATTAAAATATAAACAAAAATTCAATATATGTATATAAACGTAAAAATATTAAAATGATGTCTTTATTGAAAATCATTTTGGGACATATTTTGAAAAGATTATTTTAAAACTAGAACATTTGAAATTTAAAACAAAATTTAGAGAATGCAAGAGTGATTAGGAAAGTGCTATCAGGGTTTTAACATAAATTCTATGCCTCCGTAAGTTATTTGGAATATTTTGAAATCTTGGACTCTTCAATACTCATGAGTCTTCATTCTTGAACTCTTGAAACTCTCTATTAGCATTTTGAATCCACTCTTAATGTTGTACAGTCTTCTTAATTAACACCTGTGTAATATCCTGCGTTATATACTAAATACATCTTAATAAAATGTTAGCATCTACATTTCATTTAATCCACTTTAGTTCTTATCATTAAAACAAATACCTAAGGTACTAACAGAATTGAATCAACTACGAGATTAGGGTGATCGATGGATTTCTTGAGCTTGGATTCATCAATGGTAGAGGGAAGTAAGGGTTTGGTTCGGCGGCAAAGCAAATGAATGAAGTAAAGAGAATAAGCTAAGTCCCTAGCTTATATATCGTATGCAAGCTGAATCCCCAAGCCTGAAATCGGCTAAGTTCATGTAAGTGAAGCGATTGGATCCGATCCCATGTCTAGGAGATTTGTATCAATCCCTTACCAATGAAAAAAATAAAAATTGCAATGCTCATTTACTCCATTTACATGATATCGGCAATGACCCATGAACGTGTAAACGTGATCGGGAGCCAATGAAAAATGTGTGCACATGAATGAACGTGCACGCATATACACGTGCAACATTCAATTCCTTAAATCGATAGGAATTGAATTCTCACTTAGATTTCTCAAAGAGGAAGTCATTGTAGATAGTTTTAGGCCTACTAACTTGATCGATGAGCTTAATGGAATGAAACATAGGCAAAGTTTGGGGTCACGCTCTGGATTTATATTGACAAATATCGACCAAGCATCACGACAATGAAGAGATATACAACTCTTCGGAAAGACAATTCAGTGGAAGAATAAGGTCTATTCAAAAAATTGGTTGGAACCCTTTCTCACGACTCTTACTTTCTTCGATTCAAAGCATGTCACGTTCGAAACACAACATACTCTAGGGGGTAAGTTTTATCCGACCTTTTGGCCCGGCTATATTCGGATTGATTGAACAAGTTAGACTTGATGGTAGACACGACCAACAGCCCTGAGAAGTCATAAAGACCATAGATCAACCGTAAACAATATGTGAAGCAAAAATTAAGTGAAACCAAGATATAGATTCTATGAAACATTCTAAATATGGATTAGTATTTCCCCTAAGTAGGGGATCAGATCGTATCACTATGGTTATGAAAAGCTTAAACCAGCAGTTCAACATAATAGGAATCAATTGATATCTCTAAAATCATGAAACCAACCATGCAAACAACTCTAGAAACATGAAGCTAGCATGAAGGGTATCTACCATGGCGATGGCATGGCACCACGTGGTAGGGAAGACTAATCAACCCTGATCACCCCATGCTGGGAATTGGCCCTTGAAATTTTTATGGTGACCTCGTATACATCTGGAGATTCTGTCGGAGGATTTGCATAAAGATATTTAGTCGTTTACCCCTATAGAAATAGTGTGCATAGCTCATTTGAAAGATCTTTATGCTGTTGTTTTCTTTGTACTCCATTGTAATTATGGATTCTGATCCGATCCCTCTTGTACATAGAAATTAAAGAGATTAATAAAGCTATTTTATAAATGTGGACATAGGCATTCACTATTGAACCACTATAAACCTGTTTGTTATTTTTTTAAACCCTTTTCTACTCGTTTCCTTTGTTTTAATTTTGATTTCATCATTTATTTCTCTACATATAATCTGTTGAGTGTTTACGCCAACTTTTACTTCAAACACTATTATAATACTTTCTTATGGCTATGCTGCTAATACCCTTGTACACAAATAAGTGATTATTATCCTAATGTAATGTATATATATTCGATGAAAAAGAATGGGGGAGAATGGGCATGTGTGATACAGAAAGGCGCTTGCTTGCATATTCATTGCTCGACCTTTCCAACGAATACTTCTTCTTTGTGTTAGAGTCATGCATTCCCATACACAACTTCGGCTTTATATACAACAATTTATCGAAATCAAGACATAGTTTCATCGAAGCCACTGACAACCTCAAGCCCTGTGGCAGAGGAAGGTACGACGTGAGAATAATGCCCAAGGTCAACATCTCACAATGGAGGAAAGGGTCTCAGTGGTTTGAATGCCTTAAAATTCTGAGGCGTTCGCCTCAGATTCCTAAGGCGAATGACTCAGAAAAACTAAGACAAAAGCCACATATTCCTACGCAGAATGCCTCAGAAAAACTTAATTAAATGCCTCAGATTTCTGAGGCATTCGCCTCAAAAAAATTGAGGCAGTCACCTCGGAAAAACTGAGGCGAATGCCTTAGAAAAATTAAGGCAAACGCCTCAGATTTCTAAGGTGTTCGCCTTAGATTTCTTACGTGAATGACTTAGAATTCTCTATGGCAAATATCTTAGGAATATAAGGCATTGGAATCAAAATTTTATAGGCATTCGTCTTAGAATATCAATGGAAAAATCTAAAGCATTGTTTATTGTTAATCGCTGATTGTTCTATTTATTTATTATAAGTAAATGAAGATTTTTTTGTGCAAAGAAGTAGCAAGATTTTGAAGTTCTTTTTGGAGTAAGAAAATGATTTTTTTTTCTTTGTGAATACTAAAAATTTGGTGTATAGTTATTTTCAAAACTTGTATGGATGTTGTGAAAACATTGTTTATGGAATTATATCAACTTGGTTTTCGAATATGTGAGAACTTGAATGTTATGATACGATTATGAATATGTGTTTTGATTTTTTAGATATGATTATCGTTTGGTTTAAATATGTTATAAATATTCGCTAATTTTGAACTATATGTATGTTATATATATTCAAAAATGAGATTGGGGTGTGAAAGTATTAAAAGCAGTAAATAACAAAAGACAACATTTATTACATGGTGTAATTTTAAAAATGTTTTAGAATGTAAGGTGAAAATAATATCATATGATAAATGGTGTAAAAATAAAGTTAACGGCAGCAATAAAACACTGTAACAGATACTAAAATAACAATTAAATGCCATAGAAAATTTGAGTCAACATATAATAAATGCTAAAGAATATTCTTCTCAGCGTTTTTTAAATATTGTAAATAGATACAATTTACAGCTTTTCATTTATAGTGTTAAAAGTTGCTTATTTCAAACATGTCATTTTTTAGCCTTTATCAAAAGTTATTATAGGTTTCCACAGCGTTTATTCTATGCTATAAAATTCTATTGTAGTGTCTCTGATTACTTTTCAAAAGTTTAACCGTTTCTAATAACTTACAAACAAATGGTGAGATGTTAGACGATGTAAGAATCATAGAGAAGGTTCTTAGAACATTACATCCAAAGTATTAACATATTGTCGCCACTATTGAAGCTACAAAAACATAGAGGCCATGACGATAGAGGAACTTGTTGGCTCATTGCAAGTTTATGAAGAAAAGAAAAGGAAGAAGGAAGAGATCATGGAGAAAGTAATCAAGACACAGATTGAAAGCAACGAAGTCAATAAAGATGAGGTTGTGGTCAAGAACGAGGATGAGGTCATGGATATGTACATGAACAGGGTAGAGGTCTAATAATGAAAAAAACAATAACAACAATAACCAAATAGGAGAAAGATCAATAAGAGGTTGTGGGAGAGGAAATTCAAAATCAAGGTATGAAAAAGTCACGCATCAAATGCTACAAATATGAAAATTTTGGACATTATGCTTCTGAATGTAGAGCTCTAAGCAACAAAAGAGTTAAAGAGAAGGTCAATTATGTTGAAGAAAGAAATTAATAAGATGGTACCTTACTGCTGGCTTACAGCGAACATGAAAGAGGAAAGAATAATTAATGGTACTTAGATAGCGGTGCAAGGAACCACATGTGGATAAGAAATAGCATGCTAGTGGAGCTTGCTGAATCGGCAAAGGGCAACGTGGCATTTATGGATTAATATAAAGTAGCCTAAAAGGTAAAGAAAATATTCTTATTCGATTGAAGAATGAAGAGCACTAATTCATTTCTAATATTTACTATGTGCCAAACATGAAAAGCCATATCTCGAGCCTAAGACGACTCTTAGAGAAAGGATATAATATTCAATTAAAAGATAATAGCATTTCTATAAAATACGGTGCAAGTAACTTCATTGCTTGAAATAAAATGTTCATGCTCAACATTTATAATGACGTTGCACAATGTCTTAAGATGTGCTACAAATGTGCTTCTTAGATTTGACATTTTCGATTTAGGAATCTCAATTTCAGGGGACTCTAAGATAGAAATAGTAAGAGGATACCTTGTATCAGCTGTGACAACCCATATTTTTAGGCTTCTCTAAATATTTAAACTTTAGATATTTAAATATTTAATTGGTTTATTTTATCGAAGAGCTGAAAATTCAATTTTCACTGACAAGGACTAGGGATTATTTCCCTTGGGTCTAGATGGTCCAAGCGAGCCAGAACGAGTATAAGCATCGGTTTATTTTGACCGTTTGAATTGGCAATGAGAAGGTCGAGTTTGATTACTAATATCATGCAACTAAAAAGTTAACTTCTGCATACGATGGAATTAGGTCCCGAAAATAGTTCTATTGAGTTTAGAATATGGGTATTTGGCTAGGAACGTCAGTGAGCATTTGGAGTTTTTTAATTATCAGGTGTGAATAGTATCGAATTGGTGCCTTATAAGGACCCTTACACATCTTCATTTTCTCAAAACCTATTCTAAACCCTAGCCGCCATTTTTGTTTACCTCTATCCAACGACCTTCGCTGATTGGAACCACTTGAGGCATTTTCAGGCGAGGGTCCAACTAGAAAGTTGTCCGGGTAGAGGAGGCGAGGTCATTGGATGGTGGGATCATCATAGTTTGATTTTAGGCAGCCGAAAATCGAGTCCGACGATGATCTTATTTTGGGTTTGTTCTCCGACGATAGGCGATGGTGGAGGTCGGTGGCGATGGAAGCGAGGGAGGCTGGTCATCGACGGCGGTGAGGAGTGGAAAATCTATGGCGTCGAGGACTATAAAGGCATGGCCTGGGTTTTGTGATTAGGTGAATAGGTAAATTAATGGTGTAATTAGGGAATAATTATACTATTTGATTCTGAAAGCTATAAATCAATAACATGTTCATATGAGGTCCAAATCGAATGTGGTCAGTTGCATTGGATTTGTGATGACATTAATTATGCTTTGGAATTGGATTAGTTGAATTTGTAGCTTGTAGAATTTTAAGCTGAAATCGAATGCCGATCGATTTTAGATGAAACCAGAACGCGGAAGCTATACTAGAATTTCGGTGAGTATAACTCTTTTTTTTGGATAAATCAGTATATTATATAATAGATAAATTTTACTATTTGTGTTTAGTTGACAATATTGGCTGATTAGTTGAAATATCCGCTTGAAAAGCAATTACTATTTAAAATTGAAATATGAAAATTTGTAGAAAAATGTTAATTTATTGAAATTATGATTATTAATTTTCAGTTATAATCCTATTATTTTATTTCATTTATAACCAGATTATATTTATTGTTAATTGCTTAATCTTGATTGTTTAGTATTATTAGTTATGACAATGTTATATGTTCAAAACTTAACCCTTGTAGCCATAAAGATCAATAACAACATTGGCTAAGTGCTTTGGTTGGTATTGGCCTCAGTTTAGTAATTTGGAATACTATTAATTACCATTTGGCTTGAAATTGGTTTTTGACTTGGAGAATGATTTTAAATCTAACCTTTGGGTTTTCTAGAATATTTTTATTTAAGCGGATTTTGAACTTCTTTATTTTACCCCAACCTTTCTATTTGTCTTTTCTAAACCATTTAGAAATGTTTTAAAGTTGTTTAACTATTGTTTAACAGTGTTTTAAAAATTGTTTAGTTATATTGAATTGTTTGAGGTTATTTGTCAATATTTTAATACTGTAAAATGTTATATGTTTAAATAATTAATATTGTTTAAAGATAATTAATAATAATTATTTATTAATAACGTTTGAAAGTTAGTTAGTATTTATTATAATAATGTTTGAAGATTAATTAATATTGTTTTATTAATAACGTTTGAAATTAACAACTATAATTTGTAATGTTTTGGTGTTAATAATTAGTATTTATTAGTAGTATTTTGTTGTTAATAATAATGATTATATAATAATGCTTTGAAGTAAATAATTATTATTTATTTGTAATGTTTTGAAGTTAATAATTATTAGTAATGTTTTGCTGTTAATAATTATTATTATATAATAATGTTTTAAAGTAAATGATTATTATTTATTTATAGTGTTTTGAAGTTATTAATTAATAATATTTTATTAATAAATTATTCTAGTAATGATGTTGGAAAGTTAATTTATTATTTAATTAGGATGATTAACGTAAATTAATTTATCTATTTAATTATATTTATAAATAATAAATTGATTTACGAACATCGTTTAATAAAAAGAGATTTATTAAGGAGTTTATAAATGAAAATGGGGTTTGAATTTATAAGAATTTTAAAAGGCTTTATAAAGGATTTTTATTAAGAGATTTTAGCAGGGATTTTTATAAAGGAGTTTTATAAAAGAATAGAGTTTTATCAATGATTTTATAGATTTATAAAAGGAGTTTTATAAATAACTTTACAGATTTGTAAAAGTGTTTTATAAACGACTTTAGAAATTTATAAAAAAAGAGAGTTGTATAAACCGTTTTAGAGATATATAAAGGAGTTTTATAACTTCAAAGGAGATCTTGAAATTTGGGAAGAAGTTTTATAAAGAATTTTGGATATATATAAAAGAAGTTTTATAAATGATTTTGGATAGGTGTAGAAGAGTTTAATAAATGGTCTTGGATATGTATAAAGAGTTTTATAAATAAACTTGTAGATTTATTAAGAGTTTTAGAAATGGATTTGGAATTTTAGTAAAGGAAGTGTTCATAAATGAAAGAGATTTATCAAAAAGGATTTATTGAATAAATTTACAAAAGAAATTGAGATTGGATTTCCCCAAATGGACCTTCTTAATTTTGGTGGTGGAGATATTCGTTCCATGCTCAACACCAAAGGAATAGTGTTTGGGCTTATCCATATCTTCGTTCTTTTAAAACTATATTTGCTTTAACCCTTTTGATATGATTTTGAAATAAGAAATCTTTCATAATGTTTTGTGAATATACTTATATCATTGAGATAAGTACATAAGTACATTTTCTAAGCAAGGAAAGTATAGTGTTTTTGTGAATATACTGATACCATTTGGATAAGTATATGGATATTTTTTTCAAGTACTAAAAGGAGTATAAGGAGTGTGTGAATATATCTTTATAAAAGTACTTTCATACAAGTACTTACAAAGTAATTTTAATTAGTGAAAGGATTAACTAAAGAGGTTAGTGGTTGCTTACATGCTTAACCAATTTCGATTTTCCTATGGAAATAAATCCTCGATTTGATTGTTGTTTTTATTTGATAGTTAGTTAACCAACTATCAAACTTGACCAGTTTTTAAAACCACATTTTCAGTTCGAAGAGACTGAGCTTAGATATATTATCCAAAAACAACTTCAAACTAATATAACCGCTAGAATAGTAGACATCTTGATATGGTAATTTCGAAGATGGAGTTCTTTGAAGTGCAAGGGGTACTTGCTACTAATCTTGAGGGTGATTCCAAAATGGATGTAGTGGAAGTCGTGGCTTCGGTTTCGTTAAGACCTAAAGTGAACATGTATAGATGAATGGTGGCGTTGCACTACTGCCTAGAGGGCGATGTTAGCATTCCAAGCGAGAATTGCTAATAGAAAAGGTAAAAGTGTTGCCTAAAGCCTCACAACTCGAGAAATAGCTAAAGCATGGTAGTTGCAGCAAGGCTATATAGGTCAAACCCACTAGGGTGTGTCATCACCTTTCTAGATCATTATATTATAGATTTGTGTGCATGAGAGGTCTCGATTAAGGTTTGAAAGCAACCGGGTGATGACATATTCAGTACTATCCAATAAGGGGTAGGCTAATCTTGTGTTTGTAGTGGAGAAAATACATTTGTAGCCCTGGGTGCATTTTATCTAGAGATGTATTGTATAGAAGGTAGTCCCTACTTGCTATTATTGGAATCCATTCTCCAATAAACATCGTGCGGACTTAGTTGTATATCTATTATGATGGAATTTATTTAATGTAATAATTTCAATTATGATTCAATATTTAACTTAAACTCTAGACACTAGTACAATATCACTGGATTTTCTATAGAAATTTTGGTTATCGTAAGGTAAAAACTTATCCATGTTTATATACGGTGTGATCTTATAAGATACGTTTATTTTGAAAAGGTTTTATAAATATAGAAAGTGATATAATTTGATCAAGTTTTATCATGCTGGTTTGGCAGACTGATCCAGGCGTTATTTTCTTATAATGCTCTGGTCAGACCGAGCATACTTCCAGATCTAGTTTGGAGGCATTGGAGCTTTAGAAGACAAGTTGGATTTCTAAGTCCTATATATTCTTTATTTATGCTACATGTGTTGTTTTCTTTATCAGCAATTGTGATGACAGGCTGTTATAACCGTCCACGTTGATGAATTGTATAGTTAGTCTGATTTGATGGTATGTTTATTACCTTTTTTCTTTGGTAAAGATATGTTGTATATTGTACATTACTCATCATGATGTGATATTTTGTTCTATATTTTCTTTCTTTTTCGCCAATAGTCTGTCTTTTCGGCACAAGGATGCTCGACACGTGAATACCGTGGATGTATTAGTGTCGACTTTTGAGAATCGAAAAGGTTGATCATTACATCAGCTATCCCAATCAAGTGTGCGAAGGATGTCTATTTGGAAAGTAATTTAACATGAGCTTTCCAAAGGAGTCATACTCAAGAGCTAAAAAACCATTGAAACTCATACATACGGATGTGTGCGGTCCAATTAAGCGAAATTCACTTGGTAAAGGTATCCATTTCTTTCTTTTCATTGATGATTTTTCAAGAAAAATATGGATGTATTTTTTAAAGGAGAAATCAGAGGAATTTGAGAACTTCAAGAAATTCAAAGCCCATGTTGAGAAGGAAAGTAGCCTCATGACTGTATAAGACAGTTCATCAAAAGAATTTTAGAAGTATTGTGAAGATAATGGAATTCGACAACAACTGGCGGTGCCTAGATCCCCCCAACGAAATTGAGTACTAGAAAGGAAGCATAAGACAATCCTTGAGTTGGCGAGGAGCATACTAAAAAGTAAGGAGTTGTTAAAGGAGTTTTGGATAGTAGTAGTTGCATGTGTCGTTTGTATCAAAATTGATCCCCAACAAGAAATGTATGGGGGAAAACACCACAAGAAGCATGGAGTAGAAAGAATTCCAGCATTTTCCATCTAAGAGTGTTTGGAAGCATGGCTTATACATGTACTGGACAAGAAGCGAAGCAAGATAGATGACAAAAGTGAGAAGTACATCTTCATTGGTTATGACACCATCTCCAAAGGCTACAAGCTCTACAATCTTGATAAGGGGAAGACAATCATTAGTTGAGATGTCATGTTCGATGAAGAAGGAGAATGGGATCGGTGATCACGTAACGAAGACTATAACTTCTTTCCACATTTTGAAGGAGATGGCATGCAACAACCAAGGATGGAACAATCAAGGGAGGAGCCTGCTTCCTTACTAGCTTCACAACCATGAGTTGTCGAAAAGATGAAAGCTCAAGTGAAAGGGTTTCACGCTTTAGAGGCCTTCAAGAAATTTATGACATAACCGAAAATTTAAACAATCTTACTATTTCTTGTCCATTTGCAAATTGTGATCCCATGAACGTCCAGGAAGCTTTGCAAAAGAAGAGTTGAAGAAATTCTATGGATGAAGAGATAAAGGCAAACAAGAAGAATGCCACATGTGAGTTAGCTTCTCTTCCACAAGGGAATAAGTCAATCGGTGTGTAGTGGGTATACAAAGCAAAGAAGAACGCCAAAGGAGAAATTGAAAGATACAAGGCGGGATTAGTGGCAAAAGGCTACAGTTAAAGAAACGACATTTACTAGATGACGTATTTGCTCCAGTCGCTTGACTAAAAACTGTTAGACTAATAATTTCATTGGTGGCTCAAATAATTGAAAGAAACATCAAATAGATGTGAGATCTGCCTTGCTAAATGGAGGTCTTGAAGAAGAAGTTTACATTAGGAAGCCACAAGGCTACGTATCAAGGGAGAAAAAACAAGGTCTTGAAGCTAAAGGAGGTACTTTATGGATTGAAATAAGACCCAAGAGCTTCGAATTCTCGAATTGATATTTCCAAGGGAGAAACTTCATCAAGTGTCCATATGAGCATGCACTCCATATAAAAATCCAAAACGGTGATACGTTGATTGTATGCTTATATGTAGATGACTTGACCTTCACAGGTAACAATCCTACTGTTTTTAGTGAGTTTAAGAATGAAACGACAAAGAAGTTCAAGATGATCGATATTGGACCCATGTCTTACTACATCGGCATTGAAGTAAGACAAGAAGACGAAGGCATCCTAATCACTCAAGAAGGCTATGTTATGGAAGTGCTGAAAAGTTCAAAATGGATAACTCTAACCCGGTCTACACACCAATGGAATTTGGAAGGAAGTTGTCAAGGCACGAAGAAGGAGAAAAGGTTGACCCAACACTCTTTAAGAGCTTGGTTGAAAACTTGTGATATTTAACGTGCACAAGAACCGACCTTTTATATGCAGTAGGAGTTATCAATCAATACATGGATAATCCAATAACAACTCATTTGAAGGTAACAAAGAGGGTACTTCGCTATGTCAAAGGGACAACAAGGCTTGTACTGATCTGTTTCTGATAATTACAAGCTTTTTGAATATAGTGATAGCGATTGGTGTGGAGATATGGATGACTAAAAGAGCATAAATTGCTTCATCATCTACATGGAAGACACAGCCTTCATATGGATGTCGAAAAAGAAATCGATTGTCACTCTTTCCACATACGAAATTGAGAACATAGCTGCTACTTCATGTATTTGCTATTCAAATTGGTTACGAATTCTGTTAAAGGAGTTGAATTTGCCATAAGAGGATCCGACCAAGATTTTCGCGGACAACAAGTCAACAATTGCTTTGGCCAAGAACCTAAGCTTCTACGATCAAATCAAACATATTGATACACGCTATCACTATATTAGAGAGTGCATCACCAAAAATGATGTGCAACTAGAGTTTGTGAAGATGCATGATCAAGTAATTGATATCTTCACCAAGCTCTCAAGTACGAAGGTTTTGTCAAGTTGAGGAGTCTGCTTAGAGTAGAAAAATCAGGTTTAATGGGGGTGTTGAAATATTTACTTGATTTTGGATCTTTGTTTTTAGTCTTAATTATCAGATGTAATAAGTCCAAATCTTACAAATATGTTCTAGAGAAGACTTATCTAGAAAGATCTTTCCACATAAATCTTTAGAATGTGTAGAAACAAAGATAAGTTTAGTAATATGGAGAAAATTTTGAAAGTTAATCATAACCCTTAGATTGAAATTGTATTGGCAAAATCCTAACCATTGTTTGGATGATGCCACTAGTATAAATAAGGATGAAGACTTTGTGTTTGTATCAAGTAGAAAAAAGAAAAAAATTCAATAATAAAAAGTCTCTTTCATATATTCTCTCTATTTTTCTCCTTAAATATTCAATAAAAGCTTCCTCAATTGTTAAGTCATCGACTTACATGTCCTATATGCCCTTTAAAACCTAACCATTCACTATTTTTTTACCAATTTTGATTAATAGTTCCATATGTAAAAATGAATAGAATAGATTTGATGGGGGCAAGGCACTCATATTTGTGGAATGAGGAATTGATCCATCCAGAATAGTTAATAAGCTGTTCTGGGGCCAGTACCATCCAGTTAATAAATACACTATCATGAAATCTATCTATGAAGTTATTCTTGCGAATCCAAAGTCGCTAATTATGTGATCATAATTTGCATATATAGGCAAATTGTTACAAGTAATAGTACACAATGATGATGATAATATAAATATCAACTACCTTAAAAGCACACAAAATATACTTACAGCACATACTGTGATAGAAGTTCAAGAAATGTAGAAAGACTATCGTAGGTACATGTTCATGATTTGTATGTGTGCATCTATTTACTATTAAGTTTCATGATTTGTATGCGCACATGCATTTACTGTTTAACAATGTTTGCTACAATTTAGCACACTGCCAAAACCATGATCGTACATGCTTATTAATGAATTTATCATTCACTATCAGTCTGCTTTGCTAACTCTACTAGAAATGAATAAAACAAACATCGACAAATAATTAGCTACAATGCAACCATATATAGCTAAGTAAATATCAAACCCGATAAAGATGGAGGCTTTCAAATGGTTTGGTTATCAACAGGAAGATGGGAATTTCCGTCTTAAGAAATATAATTTGAGAGACAAAGACCAATTTCCTTCTTTGGGAAATAAAGGTCAGGTCCATGTGAGTGATTTTGGTTCTCCCCAAAAAAATTCTACTAGGGCAGCAGCAGCTTCTAGGGAATGGAATGTCAGCATTCAATAGAAATAATAAAGCCAAGGAGCAAAACCACACGAGACAAAAGAATAATATAAGTTTACAGAATGAAACATTGTCCCAGTCAACTTACAATGTCAAGCTACAACATAACATTGATAATAAGGAATCTAGAGTGCAACAAGAATCCACACCACTTCATTCTTCAAACGAAACTCACAATGCTTCTAGCAATAATGTCGTTGAACCGGCTGTTTGGGCGGTGCAAGTTATACCGGAGGACGACCTGATGTCTGATAGAGACCAAACGGACGATAGGCAGCCCACTGACTTGAATAATAGCTCGATTGAGACAGAGATGGAAGGCATCACCGCAGATAACAGTGGCAGCGCATACAAACTATAGGAAATGGTAATGATACTTCATCCACTACTGCTCCTAATACTACTCAGAGACAAACTAGGACACGTGCAGAAGACACCCCCTTTGAGTTCAAAGCTAATGCCTCAGTAGATTTAATAAACAACCCTACATGGTTAACCAATATAAGTCGAAACGTAAGAAAAACAAAAAAGCAAAGTCAGTACATCCTCCGATGCTTTGTTTGGGTTTGGGATTTCAATTGCTAATTAACGACGTTCCTTAGTTGGAACGTAAGGGGTTTAAATTCCCCAACAAGACATCAGTAAACATGCAAATAAAATTAAAACCGTCAATTATTGTTTTATCAGAGCACAAGCTTAGCATTGATGACTTAAATGTTTTTGTCAAAAATTTTAGACATGATTGGTGTGACTACCAAAATCAAACACAATCGAATAAGAGCAGGTTACTATTTTTGTGGAACCCGTCAGTATGGCAATGTAACATTTCGTCAGTGAGGGCCAATTTATCTCCTGTTTTGTGCTAAATCAAGATCGAATGCAAATTTCTTTTACTTGCATTTATGGACATATCAATACAAAACAAATTTATGGAATCATGTCAAGAATATGGCCCAAACAATAATGCACACAATGCAGATGAAGATTTTTATAATACTATTACAGCTTCAGGCTTACAGAAATACAATATGAAGAGAATAGTTTTACTTGGAGAGGAGGAAATTTATCCACACACAGCAAGATAGACAAGGTATTTCATAATATTCCTTTTCAGACAAGTTTCGCAAATTCCTATGCTTCTATTTTAAATCATTCCACTAGTGATCATTGCCATATTCTGATTTCTCTAGTCAATAGTAGTGGTGATGTTAAGAAAATTCCATTTAGATATAATAATGCTTGGCACCACTTTAATGGTTATTTGGATGTTGTTAGCAATGCATGGATATACAATTTGTAGGCAGCCATCTTCTTAAACTAACACAAGTTAAAAAAATGTGAAAAAGGGCCTCAAAGAGTGGAATAAGTGCATATTGAGCATACATGACTTGGTTGACAAATTAAGAGAAGAAAATAATGCTTTATATCTTCAGATGCTTGCAAATCAAAATGATATTGCAGTAAATCAACAATACAAAGAAAATTTGTTTGCACAAGAAAGAATTATGCATAGCCATGCAATAGAAAACCAACAAAAATCTAAAATTTGATGGCTAAAAGATGGTGACCAATGTACAAAATTCTTTTAAGCTTACATGACAGCTACGAAGCATAGAAATGAATTGAAACATTTGCTGGATAACCAAGGGCAGGCAATAGTGGATAGTAGTGTGATTGAAAACACAGCAATTGACTATTTAACATCGTTATATAACGCCAACGAAACTTTCTGCCAATTCCCAAATATAATCTGTAAAAAATAATATCAGACCAGGCTAGAGTAAAATTGGAAACTGAAATAGATAAAGAAGAAATTAAAATAGCAAATTTTCAGATAGATAATGATAGTAATCTAGGTTCGGATGGATTTGTTGCAAATTTATTCAAATTGCTTTGGGAAATCATAAATGATAAGCTCGTTTCAGCTATAAGAGCAGTTTTTGACAGCGGGCATATAATCAAGGAAATAAACCACACATTTGTTACGCTCATACCCAAGAAAGATAACCTTATTTCCATATCAAATTATAGACCCATTTCATGCTGCAATGTCCTGTACAAAATCATATCAAACATAATATGCAACAGAACTAAGATTTACACATATGAACTTATCTCCTGCAATCAAAATGCTTTCATTCCTAGGAGAAACATCAACGAAAACTCTTTACTAGCCTATGAGATGGTTAGAACCTTTAATAGGAAAAGGTCTAACAATCTATGCCCCAATGTTGATCTTCAAAAAGCCTATGATAAAGTTAATATAGAGTATGTTTGTCACATTTTGGCCACTACAGAGTGTCCTTACAAAATTATCTGCATCGTTATAGAATGTGTTACTGCCCCTACTTTCTCAATTTTGATAAATGGATCACCGTGCAGTTTTATAGCAAATAATCGTGGGCTACGTTAAGGAGATCCGTTGTTTCCTTATTTATTTGCTTTGGATATGGAATATTTATCCATACTTTTGGAGGTGTAGTACTTTAAAGGCGCCCTCTCCCCAGTTTATAAAAATGAACCCATCACTAACTTTATGCGGATGACCTCTTGGTCTTCTCCAAAGCTAAAAGTGACAATGCCATTTCCATTAAAGGGGTGCTGGACAAACTAGACAGATACGTTGGACTTACTATGAATGACAAAAAATCTAAAGTCTTTTTCAGCAAAGGAGTGAGTAGTAATAATCTATCTTGTCTAATATATTAAGAGTAGATTCTCATGCTCTTCTGGTTAAGTATTTGGGTATCCCTCTTAGCAGTTCTTCTTTAAAGATAGCAGATTATAACATGCTAATTATAAAAAAAAAAAAAAAAGAGCAGGCTAAATGGATGGAGTGGAAAATTGTCAAGTGTAAGTGGTAGGCTGAAATTAATCAAAACGGTGATTTAGTCTATAGTCCATTTTTTTTACAAATATGTCAAATGCCAAAAAATGTGATAAATCAAATTTTTTATGGCAAAGTAGAAAACACTTGGTTAGTTGGAATACGGTGTGTAAGCAAAAATAGATGGGGGTATGGGATTGAGGAGCTTACATGATATGGCTGAATCATTATCTATTAATTTTGTATGGAGATACTTAGAGCAAAAAAGTTTGTAGGCCAACTGGATGAAACCAAGGTATCGTTGGTTTTTTTTTTTTTTTTTTTTTTGGGGGGGGGGGGGGGGGGGGGGTTGGTTGTTTGGATAATTCATGAGGATATAAATGCTCCTTGCACTTGGAAAGTTTTACTAAACGCAAACGAAAAAGTGTAGGGGTCTCATTGAAAAGAAAATAGTAAATGGCACAAGCACCAGTGTATGGTTTGGCTCCTGCCTAGACGCAGACTCATTGATCAATATTTTAGGGTGGCAGTACTTAAGCTATGCTTGGGGGTTCTTGTAGTAGAGTGTCTACACCAATCTTAGTTGGACAATGGTGCCTTAACAACTCTAACCATCCCACCAATGTACGCAATCGAATTCAGAAAATTAACATCTTCAATTCCATGGTAAGTGATTTCTGGTGGTGGAAATCCTCACATAATGGCCAATTTAGCATCAAATCTGCATGGAATAACACCTGTGTACATGAGCCAATTCAAGAAATATTTCAGCATGTGTGTGTGTGTGTGATGGGTGTTAACTGTCCCAAAAATTTTATGTGCTTATATTTAGCAGCGCTTAACAGACTAAACACATTAGATAAAGTCAATGGATGGTCCAATATCCAATCGATGGCTTGCAAACTATGTGATAATGGAGATGCAACTATAAACTATCTAAATTTTCATTGCCACTATTCCAAACTTATCTGGAAAAATATTAAATAAAAACTACAAATATAGGCCAATAATACAGATACTATTCAAACAATTCTAGAATTCATTGCAAACAATTTCAAGGATAAAAATTTTCATATAGATCTGGTAGGTGTAGCGATCAGCGCAACAGTGTGGCACATATGGGTAGAGCTTAACCAAAGAACATTCCAAAACAAAAGTTTTCCAGCTAATGTTA
Source organism: Allium cepa (assembly GCA_030765085.1). Classification (NCBI taxonomy): domain Eukaryota; kingdom Viridiplantae; phylum Streptophyta; class Magnoliopsida; order Asparagales; family Amaryllidaceae; genus Allium; species Allium cepa. Next base: position 301,524,297 of record CM060928.1, on the reverse strand, counting down.
GGTTAGAGTTACCAGTGGAGGATTGTAAAATACTAGTGTCAAAATCAAAGTTTTTCAAGATGCATGTTATAAAAGAAGAGAGCTTTGCAAAGTTCTGGGGCTTATCCAACAATGAAGGATTAGCGCCGGATTCTGGTCATCAACAGAAGCCTCGACACAGCGACCAATCTCCATATTCACTCCTGACGAGACAAGGAGGATGTCGGAAGCTCATAGCCTATTGCAGTGACGAGCACCTCCAAATGCAGAAGCGTGGCATAGCTAACTTTTCTTAAGGGGATGCGATTGATGATGTGTTTTTAGAAGGGTGCGGCCATTAAAATTTGGCCTACTGGTGATTGGAATTAATTACAGGCAGATGCTAAAGGTACCAGGACAATGGACAGGGTACCAATTTTTTGTTTTTTGTTTTGTTCATCCTTGCACTGCGGTCGCGAAATACGGCCGACCAAACAAATATTTGATTGATGGTTTTGGTCGATCATGCTGCCAAAAGCATAAATCCTGATGCTTTTAGCACCACTTAATTAAAAGCAGTATTAGTTCATTGAATGCGAATAAGTTACATTGCGGGGCAATTGGAGCTATCATACTCCAGTAGTTATCAGATGTTGGATTTTGGAAATTTTATTCGAACTGAACCACTTTACCAATACAATTGATTTTTTCGGCACAATCATCACTTGGTTTGGACTTGGTTTTAATTGTAGCCTTCAGTTCAAGTAGATTGTATGTCAATGTAAGAAGATGATATGTATTCTTTTTTCCTTTAGGCTAGGAATTGTAAGGGTTTGATGAGGCATATTATTGAAGTATACGCTTTCTTGTATTTAATTACCGAAATATCCATTCTTCAAAAAAAAATCATTTAGATAACTTGAACCAAGAGCCTAATGGAGTGTTGATCAATTTTTTTCTCCATGCCAAATTGAGAGAGGATTTCTAAATATATAAAGCTTAGATGAGTCTCGACTTTCTCTGCTTTCTATATCTGACTATCTTTATTCTCAAAATTATTCGCTATTTTGCCAAAATTTTCATACCAAACTCACTATCACACCTTTGCGATAATCACATTAGTCCTTGAAGCTTCTATAATATCTCTGTGAAAGCGAAATCCTATCAAATCTCATCTAGATGACTTACAGTCCATATAGAGATTTGTTTACTTTACAAATATGACTGTGCTTACTACTATAATTGTCTTCACCTAGGTCACTATGCGATGTTATCTTGACATCTAGTGCCTCAAATTCTACATCAAAATGAGCAACTAATGTTGATAAAATGCAAATGGATGTATGTTTAACAAATGAAGAAAATATGTCATGATACTCTACATCCTTCTGCATAATATATCAGTTACCCCGCCTCTTTGACCATGTAGTATCCGAATGGACTAGACAAGTCAAATTTGAAATCTATCAAGGTGGGAAGCCTAGAGATCTAGCCATAGAAGTCTAGAAACGATATATAAGCAACAACACAAGGTGGAAGCAAGGCCATTTCAAAAATGCCATAACCAAAATCCATCCCCATGTACCTATTCATAAATTTGTACCCAAATTGCCTCAAGCTTCACACACTCCTTAGCCATGATGGCAGTAACCCTCTCCAAACTTCGGAATATCGATTGCAAGACAAGCGCAGTGCCATTTCATGATTCAAAAAGCACAAAACCATCAAAGTGATGGATTGATCGATCCCTATGGATCGGTACCGATCCATAGAAACTCCACCATGTAACCTCAAATTTCTTCTACTCCCAAGTCTTGGTGTTAGCGAGCCATTTCAAGCTTCTCAAAGCTGGTCGCCTTCTATTTTATATCGATCTCCTTGAGCACTTGAAGTAAGGAACCTCATTCCATTACCGATCCATCACTTTGACCTAGAAACAAGCTTCTAGCAGTACATATAAGATGGAAAACCTAAAGCTAACAATAAGTCGCCACAACTCCAAGCATCAGAATTGATCCATAAGACTATCTTATGGATCGGTACTTATCTATACCCACGGATCGGTACCAATCCATAGCAAGTGCTGACTTGTCCATGTTTCTTTGAGTTTAACTACTGCTAGGATGTGAGAAAAGTGGTGGAGTTCGTGGAGTAGCATTTTTCAGCAACCTACAGCTATAAAAAGGAGGTTAGGGGTTCAATTTTGATGATCTTTTTTGCTTTCTTGCAATTGTTACATATTTATTTGTAATAGTCCATGGAGTGGTACAGATCCATAAGAATTGTACTTGTAAACAACCACAAAATCAGCAATAAAGCTAGGTAGACGTAGGTAACAATTAACGAACCTTGATAAAACTTTTATGTCTTGCTTTTCTTATTTTTATTTAGTTTCTTCACTCTTTTCTCTACTATACTCATTTGGGTGTTTATGTCGGTTTTGGTTCAAACATTTTGGTTCTTTCACCGGGAAATACTTGAACTTGCTGATTTGAGATTTGGGAAAGTTTGAAATCACGTGACAATCAAGTAGGAAGACTATAGTTGGAGGAAATTAACAAGGGGAACCCCCATCCATCTACATAATCAGGGATGAGATGGGGACCATGATGAATGAAATGCAAGAAAGGATGATAGCCCACCAAAAGAGATGATGGAGAGTTTCTTCAGGAAAGTGGGACAGATAGGAACAGCCGGAGTAGCTACAAACCAGAATTGAGGACCTAAAGCCAAAGAAAATGCACTTGGGAGCAGAATGGAGCAGCCTAAAAGGACCCCTAAAGGATTTGTAAGAATCAGTATCGATCCCTGAGCATCAATCGGTAGCAATCCCCAAGGACGTGGGGGCATGGCCAATGTTGACTTAGGTGGAAATGACGCGCGTTCGAAAAATCATATTGAGCGTTTGAATGTGAATTAGAATGTCAATGCATGACCAGAGGAATGCGTGCCAGAACTCCCTCATGGAAACATGGAGCAAGCTGAGAATACAAACTTGAGATTTCGTTTAAATGATAACGACAAACTTGTTGAGATGGCGAGACGAGCAATGAGTGTTGGATTGCCTAACCAGACCTGGAGGATGTGAATAGAAGTCCTTTCACTTCGAACATTTGGTACGTTAGGAATCCGCCTAATTTCAAGCTACCAACACTGGAAACGTATGATGGAAAGATGGATCCGACAGTCCATTTGATGAGGTACATCCGGCATATGGAAGTGTTGGGTGCATCTGAATAAGTGATGGGACAGTGCTTCCCTTTATATCTAACGAATTTGGTGGCATTATGGTTTAGACAGTTGGAAAAATGGTTCCATAAGCACATGGACCGAATTGGTGGAAAATTCATGAAACAGTTCTGGGTTCATATTTAATGACCCAAAAATGTAATGACGCCATTGAGTGTGAGCAGAGGGTTGGAGAAACGGTTAATAATTTTTTGACATGGTTTAGTGCAGCAGTTAGCGTAGTTGATAGGTTGGACCCATAAGTGGTTCCGATGGCGGAAGTTTCAGGAGTAACCAGTAAAATAGATTTTAAAGCTGCTTTGGAGTAGGATCCGTCGGTGGATCTTGCCGAATTTTATCATGAGGCTGAAAGATACCTACATCAGGAGGTGGCTGAAGCTTAAAAAGAAGAAATTGATGTTGTGGATAATGGAGGACCTTCCGGAGCAGGATCTGGTAAGGACAAAGGAATACGAAAGATGGATGATGGCTTTGGAGGAACAAAGCGGTAGAGAAGGGAACCAAAATTCTCTTCTAACGCAGATGTGAATCAAAAACCCAGAGTAGATTCACCTAGATACCAGAGGACAGATCCTTTAATGAAAACTAGCAAGGAAAGAGTCCACTGATCGTGAAAGGATGTTCGAAAAGTATTGCCTATTCTATGAGTTGGATAAGCATAACACAGGATTGCAGTCACTTTGCGTGATCTGATCGAGGAATAGATCAGAAAAAACCAATTACAGTAGTATGTGAGAAACTGAGCTACGATGATGGAACAGGAGCAATCATCGCCTGTGGTGAATGGAAATGGCCTTCGATCAAGGTCAAGGATAATCATCGATTAAGATGGCTGGGAATCAGGTTCGATTCTCGCACTCTATCTTCACTTTCAATAAATGTGTAATATTACAGTCAAGCCACTTACTCGTATATGGGATCTCGATCAACCCCTAGGCACACTCTGAGCTGGATGCTAGGCTGTAGTGCCCGGTGAGGCGGTTATCATGATGTTTGGCTTTATGTTTATCAATGTTTGAATTCGAGTCTGGTAGATGGATCACTGATTATTGAAATCCACTTGAATGTGATGACCGATATTGATCGCGTTAAGTCCTGACTAGAGAGTCAAGATGTAACGTCCCGCCTTTTCGCACGCTTAAAATCGACACACATGCTGATTCAAAGAATACAGAAGGGCGAATTGTTATGGGGTAAATAAGAAAAACAAAGAAGAGAAAAAAACTAAATAGAATCTCACAACGGAAGGATAAAATATAATAATCAAATATACAATTTATAAATCTGTTTACAAACATTTGATTATATTTATATAATACATATCAGAGTTAGACATACCAATAACAATGCAGCGGAACAGTATGAGTGTAGTGCAATAATATAAATAATAATAATACAAATTTTTGTCTTCGTCCACCAGAGCTAAATCTTCAAATCCTGAAATGCTCGGACTGACCCGAGCGAATTGAAAAGACAAAACACTCGAGTCAGAACTAAAAGATCTTATGTAAGTTAAATCAACAGGAATAAATATAAGTGCAGTAACTCAAAAGATGCTCGGGATTCACATCTCTTAAGGATCCGTTAAACTATTTACTATGTAGTATATTTCGCTATTATAATAGTGTCTATTTATAAAATAAACTTACTTATTTCCTAGCATTAAGGGGTTACTCATATAGCCCTTAACACGTAATAGTCCTAGTAGTCCATTCAATATCATAGTCCCTCCCGATCGGGAAGCCACCAGAGGATACCACACGGGCTACGGGAGAAATCCAAACTCGTACAAGGCGTGATAGGGTAGGTGACACGGCACAACTAGGCAATGCCAGAGTAGATATACAAAAACTTGTTGCGACTTTTCTATTGATTAGAAAAGCACAAATTTTAATAAATTCTGCAAGCGCACAGGCGTGTAGTATGCAGGTCGAACACAGGGAATTGTATTTTAAAACAATTAAAATCCATAGTTAAATCTTAGGCGTGTTAAACGAATTCGACGGTGAATTTTGAACAGAAAATAAAAACAATAATATACTCCGAATCGATTTTGAAACTAATCGAAATTGCAACCAAAATATAGAATTGTAAAAAAATCAGAACAGAAATTGAAATTGCGGAAAAGAAGATAACGGAGCAATCAACTGAAATAATTATTAACTAACTGAAAAGAGTGCAGAAAATAACTAAGAACAAGAATAAATAAATTGCTAAATCTAATCAACAATCCTACGTATTCTGTTCGAAAATAAAAACAGTGCTGAATTTAAATCTAAACTTGAAGAAAAGTGATAAGGTTAGAGATGATCTGAAGGTGCTGTATAATGTTGTATATATAGGCCTCAGCCCCTAAAATCAATCCATCTTTTTAGCAATAGGACCGGTTCTATTCTTAGTATTTGCCAAGATAATTGTACTGACTGGGTCCATTCCTTGAATTGGTGAAGAGTCAAGTTGCCACGTCATTGCTTGAAATACTTTTATATGTGAATTGGTCCAAATTCATACATAAGCTACTTTTGAATGTGTCCCATTTTGCTTCATATCATGGCTATGTATTATGCTACTTTTTAGGAGGAACTGGTCCTTTGCTTGAATTGGTGAAAGAGAACATATATACGTCCACATCATTGCTTGAATTGGTCCATATTGCTTTGATTTATTTCAATGCTCAAAATGTTGCACTCTTTGCTGCGTGATTTTTGAACCAATAGACGGCATAACCGATTAATTTCAACGTTGTACTTTGGAATCAATAATCTGCAAAACCACAACAAAATACCCGTATAATACCGCTTTATTAAAATAAAAATATATGAAATAAATGGTTTAAATTGCAGAGAAATACGTTCATCAAATACCCCCACACTAGAACTTTATTCGTCCTCGAATAAGCAAGAAAATAAAACTAACTAAATCCTTTTTCGTAGGAAACACGATTGCATTGAGCGTATGCAACAAGCCGTTAAACCTCTAGGTGTCCCTAGTAGGACGAGTGGTGTCTCGTGAGGGTTTTCAACGGATACTACCCATAAAATCCAAATGCAGTATGTGATGATTCTAATGTACTACATGAATGCAAAATTCTACACAAATGGAGACTCGATTTACTTCAAAATAGTTGCAACAAAATAATGTATATCAGTTTTAGTCAACTTCTTCAAATTTTTGGTTCCTCACTAATCACAAATTTCAATATAACTCAAGTTTTCATACATTAGATTCTAGTTTGGCCAGTTGTTTCGGTCGATAACATAGTGCAGCCATGAAATAAATTCTTCACTGTTGATCACAGTTTTTTTCAAAATGATATTTTCCATTTCCATTTGTATAACAAGCCAAATCAACAAAGTCAAGAAGTGTTTGGGTTTCAAAGCTTAGTCTCTCTTTACTAGTTTTTTTTTTCTTTTTTTTTTTACACCTATCCTTTGGACCAAGGTATACCACCCATGCACTGCCTCGCGGGCTTACGTGAGAGTTGGGACAGAGCTTGGAGGATTGTGCAAACCGACGCTGACTATGTCAGAAAAGGTCGGTAATCCTTAGGTGATTATTTATTTAATTATTTATACACCTAACTCAGAATGCTGAGGCCAGATATACCATCCATGCACTGCCTTGCGGGCTTACGTGAGAAGAGTATAGAGCGTGGCGAGTGCACACACTTTCACAAGTGTGCACACCTATCGACTGTAGGTGTTTCTTATTAGTTTTTTTTTTGTTTTTTTTTGTTTTTTTTGAGAAGAGCTAAAGAGTGTTATGCAAATCAACTTAGCACCACTTAACTTTAATGATTTGAGATGTCAACGTATGTACTTTAAATCTGCCATTTTTTTAAAACAAAGACTACAATTTAGAAAAGATTTCATAACCATCACCTATGAATCCCCCTATATACTAACCTCACTATTATCGCTTGTAATTCAACTTTTCATTATATTTTACATTTGAAATTAGTGATTCACAAAAATCTTCATCAATTGACTTCAACTGCTTACTTACTTTGTCTTGACTAATTAAAAATAAATCGAAGTCCTAAAAACATTGGGAAATGAAAAAAAATTGAAAAGAAATTTGAAAACAAATAATGAGATGATTTTTTTTTTTTAAAAAAATGATGCTACACTATGAAATATGAACAAACAGAATGAGATATGCGTCCCCCCCCCCCCCCCACACTGGAATGAGACAGTGTCCCAACTGTCAAATAGAATGCAAATGCAAAATAGAAAGAAAAAACTAAAAAAATACAACCTGATATGTGCAAGATAGTGAGCGGCTCATGCCGAATAGCTAGGTTCGTGAAGATCCACGAACTCATCGTCCTCGTGCTGTTCAAACTCTAGAAATGGCTTCAAGCGTTGTCCATTGACCTTTGAAATGGAACCGTCCCTACGATTTTCAATTTCAACTACGCCATAAGGGTATACTGTTTTCACAATATATGGACCTGTCCAACGGGATCTCAATTTTCCCGGAAATAAATGAAGTCTGGAATTATATAAGAGAACTTTCTGACCTACTTCAAATGTCTTACGAAGTATGGATTTATCATGATAGAATTTGGTTTTCTCTTTATAAATCTTTGCATTTTCGTACGCTTCATTTCTTAGTTCTTCTAATTCTGACAATTGTAATTTACGATGCGATCCGGCTTTTTCTATGTCAAAATTAAGGTATTTGATTGCCCAAAGTGCGCGGTGCTCGAGCTCAACGGGTAAATGGCATGCTTTTCCAAAGACTAATCGGTATGGTGACATTCCTAGATTGGTTTTATAAGCTGTGCGAAATGCCCAAAGGGCGTCTATCAATTTAGATGACTAATCTTTTCTGTTAGAGTTAACCGTCTTTCCAAGAATTTGTTTAATTTGTCTATTGGAAATCTCGACTTGACCGTTGGTCTGTGGATGATATGGAGTAGATAGTTTATGAGTGATAGAATATTTCTTAAGAAGAGATTCAAAAGCACGATTACAAAAATGAGAACCGTTATCACTTATAATGGCTCGAGGTGTGCCAAAACGGGAAAATATGTTTTCTTTCAAAAATTTGACAACAACTTTATTGTCATTCGTTTTGGTAGGAATGGCCTCAACCCATTTAGACACGTAATCTACTGCAAGTAGGATGTAGAGATTTCCAAAAGAATTAGGAAAAGGACCCATGAAATCGATGCCCCAAACATCAAAAATTTCGATGACAAGGATCGGATTTAGGGGCAACATGTCACGTTTGGAAATACGACCTGTTTGTTGACATCTTGCGCATTTGGAGCAAAATTCGTGGGCATCACGAAAAAGAGAAGGCTAATAAAAACCGCACTGTAACACCTTGGCAGCAGTTTTCTTTGCTCCAAAATGTCCTCCACATGCTTGATTATGTGAAAAAGAGAGGATGCTATGGAATTCATGTTCTGGGACACATCTGCGAATGATTTGATCGGTGCAATATTTGAAAAGATAAGGATCGTCCCAGTAAAAGTTTCGAACGTTGGAGAGAAGTTTTTGTTTATCTTGTTTTGACCAATGGGAAGGTGTTTCATTTGTGACAAGATAATTTACGATGTCCGCGTACCATGGTGCACTAGAGAGTGAAAGAATTTGTTCATTGGGAAAATGATCATCGATTTGAGAGTTATCATAGTTTTCATGCACTATACGAGAAAGATGGTCAGCTACGACATTTTCAGAACCCTTTTTATCTCGTATTTCTAGGTCAAACTCTTGAAGAAGGAGAATCCAACGGATTAAGAGGGGTTTGGTATCCTTTTTTGTGAGTAAATACTGCAAGGCGGCATGATCGGTGTAAACTATGACCTTAGAACCTATGAGATATGATCTAAACTTATCGAGGGCAAAGATAACTGCTAAAATCTCTTTTTCTGTGGTTGAGTAATTCAATCGAGCTTCATTAAGAGTTTTGCTAGCATAATAGATGACTCGAGGAAGTTTATCGATTCGTTGACCTAAGATGGCTCCAATGGCATAATCAGAAGCGTCGCACATTAATTCGAAAGGCAAAGTCCAATTTGGAGGTTGGATGATAGGTGTAGTGGTCAAAATCGATTTGAGGGTTTCAAAAGACGTTTCACATTCATTGGAAAATTCAAATTTAACGTCTTTAGCCAGAAGATTCGAAAGAGGTTTTGAAATTTTTGAAAAATATTTAATGAACCTCCTATAGAATCCTGCATGGCCGAGAAATGAGCGAATGTCCTTTACGGACCGTGGAGGAGGAAGGCCCATAATAAGATCAACTTTAGATTTGTCAACTTCTAGGCCATTTTTAGAGACAACATGACCTAAGACTATTCCTCGCTTAACCATAAAATGACATTTTTCCCAATTAAGAACAAGAGATTTCTCCTTACATCGCTTTAAGACACGTTCTAAACGAAGGAGGCATTGATCAAAAGATGACCCATAGATTGAAAAATCGTCCATGAATATTTCTAAGAAATCTTCCACCATATCAGAAAATATACTCATCATACATCGTTGAAAGGTAGCGGGAGCATTACAAAGACCGAAGGGCATGCGACGATAAGCGAAAGTTCCGAAGGGACATGTGAACGTTGTTTTGTGTTGGTCCTCTAACGCAATGGGAATTTGATTATAGCCGGAGTAACTATCAAGAAAACAATAGTATTCATGACCGGCTAAGCGTTCGAGCATTTGATCAATGAAGGGAAGGGGAAAATGATCTTTTCTTGTTGCTGCATTGAGTTTTCGATAGTCGATGCAAACGCGCCATTTTGTTTTGACCTTTGTCGGAACAAGTTCATTATTCTCATTTGTTGTCATAGTGATTCCAGACTTCTTTGGTACAACTTGTACCAGACTTACCCAAGTACTGTCAAAGATAGGGTAGATAATGTTATTGTCTAAACATTTGATAATTTCTTCCTTTACCACTTCTCTCATATTAGGGTTTAATCGCCTTTGAGCTTCGCGAGTGGGTTTAGCCTTGTCGACTAAATGTATTCGATGTTCAATAATTGATGGACTAATTCCCTTAATGTCAGTGATTACCCATCCTATTGCCTCTTTATTTTCCCTTAAAATTTTCAAAAGTTGTTCTTCTTGGTCCTTAATGAGATCGGATGCCAAGATTACAGGGAATTTTTCCGAAGAATCTAAGTATGCGTACTTAAGATCGTTTGGAAGAGGTTTGAGGTCTAATTTAGGGCGTACTTCTTTTGAGGCTTCAGTAGACATCAACTGATTGAATTCTAGTGAATTATGAAAAGAGCATAGCATATCATTTAATTCATAAATGTATTCATCTTCATTTAAATTGGAATTAAAATGATCTAGGCACATGTTAAGAGACTCCGTAATATCACTAAAATCATTTTCTACAATTGTTTGGATCATGTCAACTTCTTCTGTTTCAAAATCCCTTGGTTGTCTGTTAAGATTGAAGATATTTAGTTCAATGGTTAGGTGCTCAAAGGAAAGTCGGAGTTGACCATTCCTATAATTTATGATAGCATTTGATGTTGCTAAAAATGGACGACCTAATATCAAAGGAATCCGACTATTGGGATTTGAGACAGGTGCAGTCTCTAGGACTATGAAATCGACTGGAAAATAGAATTGCTCGATTTGTATCAAAACATCTTCAACTGTGCCCAATGGTTTTTTGACAGATCGATCAGCTAGTTGAATTGTGATGTTTGTAGGTTTTAATTCCCCTAGTCCAAGTTGATAGTACACAGTATAAGGCAAAAGATTCACACTCGCTCCAAGATCGAGTAAGGCATGACTAATGTGAGTGTTACCGATTTTACAACCGATCGTAGGACAACCGGGGTCCTTATACTTGATTGGGGAGGGATTTGAAAGAACAGAGCTAGTGTTTGCAGTTAGAAATGCAGTCTTAGGAATGTTAGTGGCACGTTTTTGAGTACATAGCTCTTTCAGACATTTGGCATATTGAGGAATTTGCTCGATGGTATCAAGAAGTGGAATATTGACTCGAACTTGTTTGAAGATTTCAAGAATTTGGTCAAAATTAGCGGGCTTCTTCTTTTTGTTGAGTCTATGGGGAAATGGAGCAATGTGTTTATAGACTCATTCGGAAGTTTTTTCATTCGAAGAAGAAGGTGTTATATTAGAGGGTGAAGATAAGGGAGCTGGAATGTTGGGGTTGCCAACATCAGAAGGTGAAGAGTGGTCGGGATTGCCAACCTTAGATGAAGAATTAGAATCGTTTTGATTGACAACCATGGTTGTCGACTGAGTTTCAGAATTTGAAACATGGGAAGATTTAAGAAGGATGTCGGGGTTGCCGACATGGTTGACCACCTTCTTTCCAGACCTTAATGTGGTGACAGCATTAACCGGATTTACATCTTCGTTCTCACAAAGATTTACTCCTCGAGAGTTATACTTTGGGTTCACTTCGTTTTGACTAGGCAATTTACCTTTCTCATTGATTTTCATGAGATCCTTCATCATTATCAACATTTGTTCATTTTGTTTGGTGATTTGCTCAATTCTTGCATCTTGGTTGGTGATTTGTTCATTTTGTTTAGAGAGTTGTTTTTCCAATCGAGCAATTTCTTGTGAAGGCTGAGAAGGTTGGGTTGATGGATTGAAATTAGGATGCCTGTATGGTTGATTCGAAGGTTTTGTTTGAGGAGCGGGTTGAGAATTTTGAGAATTAGAGGTTGGGGCTCGATAATTCGGATTTGGTATCATTGGATACATATGTGATGGATTAGCCACGTTGTTAGGATTTGACCATGAAAAATTGGGATGATGCTTCCAGTTAGGATTGTATGTGGATGAATAAGGACTATTTTGAGCTATAGCATTGATTTGGTCTTGTGTGTAGTAATGAGGTAACCCTTCTCCTTCTTGAGGAATTTGGGCATCTATAGGAAGATGTGATGGGTCAATGACATGTACTCCTCTATTTGGAGCACGAATTGGAACACGAATTGTTTCCCATTGCATATCCTTTTCCGAATACTCTTCTAAAAATTCCCAAGTTTCCTCATCTGTTTTTGCCATGAATTCTCCTCCGCACATTGATTCGAGTTGGGATCTTGTTTGATAGTTAAGCCCTTCATAAACGATTTGGCACAAAACGTGTTTAGGGATTGCATGATGTGGGCAACTATATAACAATTGATTGAACCTTTCAAAATATTTTGAAAAAGTTTCTCCTTCATCCTGGGAGAATTGGTTGATTTCAGTTCGAATCTTAAGAGTTTTGTGGAAAGGAAAAAACTTTTTCAAAAATATAGTAACGAAATTGTCCCAACTCTTAATTGAATTTTTAGGAAGAGAATTAAGCCATCTTTTCGCACTTTCTAGAAGTGCGAATGGAATAAGTCTTAGCTTGATGGATTCATTAGAAAGTTGTTGCATTTTAGTTGTAGAAGCATATAACTCAAATTCACTAAGAAATTCATATGCATTTTCAGACCCAGTGAATTTTGGTACCCCTTGGATAAAAGAATATTTTAGCTCAAAATTATTTCCTTCGGCAGGTGGAAATGAAATAACCGAAGGTTGAACAGTCCGTGTTGGATAACATCGGTCTCTAAGGGATAATGGTCGGTTCTCATGAAATTCATTATTTCCAACATGTGATTTAGGTGATAATTTCGGTGAATTGTGGTGTGAACTGTGTTGTGAACTGTGTTGTGAACCGTGATTGCTCATATTTGTTTGATTTGAAATTTCCGTTGATTTGTTTAATGAAATATTTTGGCTTTCTAAACGGTTAAAATTATTTCTTGCCCAAACGCGCATAAACAAATCAAGGTGTAACAGCCAAAAGTAAATTAAATCAGTTTTCAGTTGGGCACCTGTAGAGTTGAAAATTACTTACAGAGGTGTATGATAGTCCGTCCAATGCAGCTGAGTAGCGCTAGCGAATGGTTGAGATTTACCGAGTTGGAGCTGTCTGTGTTGAAATAAATGTTTGCTATCTGAGTTGAAGTTTTCTCCGTGCAGGTGAATGCTCGTGAAAGGCACAAAACTAAGCCGCTGACAGAAAATATATGAAAACAGTCACATGCAGAAAATTTAAAACGTGCCCAATAGAAATAAAGTTAAGTAGAATGAATGTGTTGAATGCAAAATGAAACTGCTATGACACTGCTATGTTACGTGAGTAAACGAATGTATGCAAGCTCCTGTGTAAGAGATAATTACGTGAATATGAAAACTAAACTAACTAATGCATGCAAGAATGTGAAAGTGGAACTGCAAGCAACCAAACTAACGTACGTGAAAACAATGCAGTGAAAAAAAATGTTTTTTTTTAATTAATTTATGCAAACTAACGTGAAAATGTGAAAGTGGAAGTGCAACTAAAAATGTGTACTGGCATACGTGAATAACTGTGAAGACGTGGGGATTATGCAAATGTGAAAGCAAGATGTTGTGAAGGAATGATTTTTTTTTAAAAAAAATATGCAGAAACGTAAAAGCAAGATTATGTGAGGTATGCGTGAAAATATGCAGAAACGTGATTCGTGATTGAAGATTATGTGAGGTATGCGTGAAAGATTATGCGAAAATATGCAGATTATGTGAGGTATGCGTGAGATGCAGATTATGTAAGGTATGCGAAAGGAACCGAAAAACGAAAAAAACGATTTTTTTTTTAGTAAAACGCTACTTTGGCGAAAGGAACCGAAAAACGATAAACGAAAAAAAAAACTATTTTTTTTTGAAAACTAATGCAAAAAAAATAAAATAAAATACATTAACACGAATAGACTTAAAAACGAAAAATCGAAAATCTCAAAATAGCAACTCCCCGGCAACGGCGCCAAAAACTTGTTGCGACTTTTCTATTGATTAGAAAAGCACAAATTTTAATAAATTCTTCAAGCGCACAGGCGTGTAGTATGCAGGTCAAACACAGGGAATTGTATTTTAAAACAATTAAAATCCATAGTTAAATCTTAGGCGTGTTAAACGAATTCGACGGTGAATTTTGAACAGAAAATAAAAACAATAATATACTCCGAATCGATTTCGAAACTAATCGAAATTGCAACCAAAATATAGAATTGTAAAAAAATCAGAACAGAAATTAAAATTGCGGAAAAGAAGATAACGGAGCAATCAACTGAAATAATTATTAACTAACTGAAAAGAGTGCAGAAAATAACTAAGAACAAGAATAAATAAATTGCTAAATCTAATCAACAATCCTACGTATTCTGTTCGAAAATAAAAACAGTGCTGAATTTAAATCTAAACTTGAAGAAAAGTGATAAGGTTAGAGATGATCTGAAGGTGCTGTATAATGTTGTATATATAGGCCTCAGCCCCTAAAATCAATCCATCTTTTTAGCAATAGGACCGGTTCTATTCTTAGTATTTGCCAAGATAATTGTACTGACTGGGTCCATTCCTTAAATTAGTGAAGAGTCAAGTTGCCACGTCATTGCTTGAAATACTTTTATATGTGAATTGGTCCAAATTCATACATAAGCTACTTTTGAATGTGTCCCATTTTGCTTCATACCATGGCTATGTATTATGCTAATTTTTAGGAGGAACTGGTCCTTTGCTTGAATTGGTGAAAGAGAACATATATACGTCCACATCATTGCTTGAATTGGTCCATATTGCTTTGATTTATTTCAATGCTCAAAATGTTGCACTCTTTGCTGCGTGATTTTTGAACCAATGGACGGCATAACCAATTAATTTCAACGTTGCACTTTGGAATCAATAATCTGCAAAACCACAACAAAATACCCGTATAATACCGCTTTATTAAAATAAAAATATATGAAATAAAAGTTTAAATTGCAGAGAAATACGTTCATCAATATACCAATTACCCTTCCGGGTCGGTGGTAACGCGTAGCGCGCAGTTACCGCCCATCTCGAGCCACACCCCCAAAAATCAAAAGTGGCCACCAAATCAATCCAAAAGTCAAAGTATAATATCGAAGGGATGTGTCCGATCAAAGGTGCTACCTTATTAATCCGTCGATCGCTCCTATTTTAGCCACCTTATGCCAACTCACGGGAGTTGGGTCCATGTATTTACCTTACAGGAAACGCCGCCACCAACCTACTTCATTCTGAAATCTCCACCGCGTACACGGTTGTTAAAGAGGTTTTCGGAGTTGGCAGAGAGTATGACAACTTCCGATCCCGGTCTCTTCAACAACCAAACGTTATTATAACACCGCGGTCATTTAAAAATACTTACACTTTCAAAACCAGAATATAATTATCCGTTTCAAAACCCATAAATACGATATCATTTCCTTTTATAAACTCAAATAAATATGATATCATTTTATTTCAAATATATTCCTTTTCCAAAATCATGCCACTTTAAATTTATAATACCTCGGAACCAAATATTTGAATTTTAACTTTCAACATAATACTTCGAAATCCATAGTTTTAAAACCATAACTTTCAAAACTTAAATGGTTTGGATACTCAACAGTATATAAAATAAAACAGTTGAATTTAAAATTTCTTTAAAAGTAAATAATTTCCACACCTTCACAATTTTATTCACTTTAAATTCAGTCTAAACCCATAACTTTAAGATTCACTTTCAGTTTGAATAAAACACTTCGATTTCAATATTTTCAAACTTCGAGTATTTAATGAATTTTAAACTAAGGTTGGGAATTTCAAATCAACAATTCATTTTCCTATTATTTAGTTTGAAAGGTTTACATGATAAATCCATAACTGTTAAAAATAAACTAAATTTAGTAACACTAAAAATTTTCTTCCATTTTATTTATACTAGAATTATTCATTAAATCCAGTTATAAGTATCAAACCTTTAAAATTTCCAAGTTTCAATAAGTAACATCACTTATATAGTTAAATTCTTAAATACGCTCAATTCCAAATTAAATTTTTAATTTACCTTCCAATCTAAATTGATTTAAATCATTAAAACTCCATTATTTAGCTTATTTAGTTTATTTAACAAATTATACATAGCTTAAATTTAATAATGTAACTATATGTGTATATATAAAATAAGTTTTTTAAAATATTAAAATTAAATATTTATTAAACCGTATCCTATCCAAACCATAGAAAAATCATTTCAAAAATATTTTTATATATATATATATATACCGCGGTGCCTGTATAAAATTTTCTATCCTATGGTCAAGTGATACGGATATTTATCATTTCAATCCGCAGTTTAAAAATAAAAATTACGATGTTATATCATTTCAAACCGCAATCCTGAATGAAATGGAAATGCATAACAACTTGCAGTTTATATAATATAGAACACACCATCCATTTACCAAACATCATTCATCAACCATTTATTTCAATTATCATCCAGTTTGACCAAACATCAATATAGAGCATTTAAGATATGCAGGTAATAAATAACAGATATTAACTAACAGTTTATATTCAATAATAAATTTAGTGACTGTTAAACTATCAGTTTATATGCAACTAAGTAAATTTTAATTGTCAAATTTTATGCAATAATAAAATTAATTAACAGGTAAATTAAATAAATGCAATTTAATAGAGATAATGAATAAAACATGTCAAACAGTCATAAATAAATTTCTACTCGTATTTTAAGTCAATTTAACAGACATAGGAAATTTTAGAAGTTGTGAGTGAGTTAAAACACCCACCTTTTGGGATTTAAATCGAAGTTATATCCGATTTAAACCCAAAAATTCGACGGTCTCAGAATCTATCCAAACCAGCGTCAAAGCGTCTGAAATTTTATTACGATCCTAATAAAAAAACGGCACGTAAATCGGATATCGTATTTGAAAGTTATACGCGTTTAAAACGACTGAAATTTAAATAAAAAAATAAAATAAAAGAAAGCAACTCACGTTGAATTCAACACGCATGCACGTGATCTCCTTCACGTGAAAACATGTTTGCTTCCTCTTCCTGTTCGCCTTTAGAACCCTAGATCCGCCACGCGAAGTCAAACCTCTCACTGACGTCGGCCATCACGGCCCCATCCCAACGCGCGTGCCACCCTAGAGGCTCCCCTTGCCTCGCGCAACTCGAGTCGCACGCCACGAACCAGCAGCCACCACTAGCAACCTTAAACCCTAATGAATTGTTGTCGTCGATCCAACCACTAACTTCATCTACGAATGACTCAGATAGAATCCCCTCGACGATCTCTACCCGGCAGTAACCTTGATTCCAAGATCAGACGAATTTGATTTCGTCGCGATGGAAAGCCGAGAATTAACGATCAATTTCTGAACAAATGGAGATATAAACAGAAAAACGAATTGCGCCATTGAATTTCGCTCGTCGAGAGCATTAACATATATTTTTTGGAATTTTTCTGAGGACCTTGAATTTTTAACTTTGGATCTGATTTGGATTTGGATTAGGGTTTGCACCCATTGAGGAAGAGGAAGAGTTGATGAAATGAACGCACAAAACCAAAGAGAATAGATGGAGGCTATGGTTTATAACTGGGTTTATTTAGGTAGGTTAGAAATAGAGTAGATGGATCGGGTAAACAAACGTGCTGAACGATAATTAGCCCAAAAAGCCCGTTCTGACTCCGAAACGAAATTGGGTCAACCCATATATCGAGATAGGTGTTTAAAAATATTCTGAATGCGATGGAAAAAGTTTCACGTCCAAATTCCATCATATGAAGAAGTTATGCTGAAATCAATATTTCCAAATTGATTTCAAATTGATTTGAATTAAATCAATTTCAAGGCATTTCGTGTTCGTACGATCAAACGACAAGTCCGATCGCTATGAAACTTGAAACCCTACAATAATTCACTGTTACGGATCCGATGAAATTGGTTTCGTCGAAATCCGAGTCCGTGACAAAAATGGCTATTTTTATATTAATTAAATAAATTAAGAATTAGTAAATAAATTCAAATATTATATTTCAGTTTCAAAATTGGAAAATTTTATCACTTATGATTCCTCAATCATTTACAATGATTTTAAACAAATTTAAAAATGTAAATTTAGATGATTCATTTTATAAATTCCAATATTAATTCTCAATTTCATTAAATTCAAAATTATAAATTAACTTTCTAATAATTCTATTAAATTAAATGAATCAATGATTATTCCATTCATATTTTCAAATAGGAGGGTTTACCATTGGATTTAAAATTATTACATAAATATTTCCCAATTTTCAACTTAATTTTTAATTTAACGTAATAATTAAAATTTGATTTCATTTATTTCAATAAGTCTAACTATTATAAATTAACAAATTAACTCACCATTAAAGATTCAAATTCAATAATTCATAAACTTCATCTTCTTGATTTACTTATTTATTTATAATTATTTAAATCAATTCCCGTTCCAATTTAAAGTAACTTAATTTACCCTTCTATAGTATGTATTTCAGTTTCTTAAACTAACCTCTTTATTATAAATTGAATCCAGTTTTTTTTAATAAGTTTCCAATGGATTAGATTCAATTTCAACATTTTACTTACAATTAAGTTTAGGTTATATTTAACTTATAACGCGTTACTTCCCTAGTTATTTCTTTACATACTTCCCGTATTAATTTCTCAATAAATCATGATTACTAAAGTAACGCTTATAATAAATACGACCCTATAATTTCTCAACATTTAAACGAACGTTATTTCATTTTCCATTAGTGTAACATTCATTCATTTTATTATCACTTATTAAAATTTCTAATTCTATTAACAAATAAGAAGGTAATTTATAATATATGTTACAAGAATTGAATTAATCACTATTCATTATTATTGACTTAAATTTAGCATTAATTACCTTGCATTAACATTGTTACTTAAAATCCCTATCCAATTGCAATTAATATTCTAATGAGTACATTTACTCTTTCCGTTATGTTATAAATTATCAACAAAGAAACGTTTATTACTTTCAACAACATTGTAATTACTAATTTACCTACATTGATTGTATACGTTTTCCATTATTATCATTTATTAGAACTCTATTCAACTTTCCATCTTATGCATATAGTTAACCTTCTATTGATTTTACCTTCAAAATTTTCAGTTATTTTCTTAACTTACAAAAGGCAATGATTAATTACATTTAATCGCTATTAATTAATTGCATTGGTAACGAACAATAGTTGTCACCCTTATACAATTTATAACATTTGTAATTTATTCTCTACAACAATTATTTCAACAACTCTCATTAAATACATTTATTCCAATTTCCGTTTCAACATTTTTATTACAAAATCAAATAAATACTTTCCTTTCTCGCATTAAATTATATACCTGTATAATCCTTTCCACTATTCATTATTTAGAATTCTATTTAAATTTCAATCTCTTGTAATAACTCATTTATTATACATTCGCACATCAATAAACAAGGTTGCAATAAATAGGATTTATTCAATTCACGTTATATACAGGTACAATACTTACACCATTTTATTTATTGAAATTTTATTCATATTACAAATAAAGGCTTTAATTACCATTCCTATATTTTATTTTAGCCTTCATTTCAATATTAATTTATAAGGTTTTTTTTTAATTCTACTAAATTTAATTACAAAACTTATTAATTTAACCCAATTAAATTCACGAAATCTATGGGTCGTTACACTCTCCCCCACTCAAAACTTTTCGTCCCCGAAAAGGAAAGAAAGGAGAAGGAAGAATTAAATAACAATATATCTTATTCAAAACATTAACTTATAAACAATAATTTACAAAATTTATTACTTTAAATAAAATATACCCATTTTATAATCATTATATCTTTTTATACTTGAATAGATAAAGTTTGGAAAAACATGTTCAAATTGATTTCTAAGTCCAAAAATTTACGAAAATTTTTGGCAGTGTCTCCCTTGTCCGGAGAGGCTTGGAAGAAAATATAATATCAAAATATAAGAATTATATTACATATATTATCCAAAATATTATATCCCAACCCGGGAAAATATATAAAATAGCGCTATAAACCGTAATCCGAAACGTACCTATTTGTCTGGCAATTTATGCTTAATTTATAGAACCAAAAGCAGTAGCAATTTGCTTCCATAACCTGCATTTCACTTATAAAATCCAAAGGGTTAACAATTTGTATAAGGTGAAATATTTAATTGGTTTCAATCACTAATAACAAATCAATACAACAACCATCAATTTCAACAAACAACATACACAACAAATACAAAACAACTATTAAATCAAACAAACAAATAGTTGTTCGGGTTCAAAACTTTTAAATTGTACGGAATGAAGAATAAACTACTAGTGCATCATTTACTCAACAGTCTTAGATAAAACTAAATAGATTATTCATTCACCCAAACCCAAATTTTAAAGTATCTTACGCAAACAACTATAACCAAACAACAACAATTTAAAACAAATTTACTTATTTATTAATTTTATTTCATACATTAGTTGTTTGATTTCCTTTCTTTCATTCATGTAACGGTTTATCCTTTTATTTTCATTTATTTCTTTCAATTTTATTTAGAAATAACTTCAACCCTTTTACTTAGGTTTACAATTTCTCTTTATTATATTACATTCATTTATAATTGCATGACCTCATCTTTTTACACTTTAATTACTTAAGTTTATAATCATCTATTTGTCATACTTACCTTTAATTATATTTACTTGGTAAAATTTCAATTATAACTTAAGTTGTAACATTTAGTTCTCATTTAACAGCGATTTCATTGAATACTTTCATTATTTCAAATTTCTACTTGTATAATATTCTATTACAATATCTTATTAAACATTTCAACTTTTTTTTTGCAAGGCCGACGGGGTTAGATGGTCCTCGACCATTTTATTGCTACACCAAACGGAACGTAACACATACAACAGAGAGCATAACTCAAAGAAGACAGGGGGACACTAGGCGCAACAAGCACAGGAGAAACAAAAAACAGGAATTAAAAGGAAAAAAAAAAGAAAAAAAGAAAAATAACAAACCCAGTTAATACGTTTGGAAATGAGGCATATATCCCCGGATCAATGGAGAATGAGAGCAGACTTATAGTAACTTTGATTTCATGTATTATCTACTGCTTGAAAATATCATCAGATTTTGCGCTGTTGGCATCAAACACTCTCGTGTTTCGCTCTCTCCAAACTGAGCTAATGAAGCTCTTCAACACAGCGTTAAATATTCGCTTTCCTTCATGCTTAAAACCTGAAGTCGCATAGATCCTTTCCCACTCCACCCGATTGTCATGAGAGACATTAGTTCGTTGAAGCCTCGCCGTAACATTAGTCCAGATTTGCTTAATAAATGGGCATTCGAAGTACAAGTGTTCAACTGTCTCTGGTTGCTCATTACAGTATGTACAGTAAATATTAACACTTATACCCATGCATGCAAGTTTTACTTTGGACATAATCGCACGACTAAGAACTTTCCAAAGCATGAAATTCTCTCTTATTCTACTGTCATTGCTCCAAGTTCGCTTCCACCATCTCCATGTTGGGCAAGAACAGTTCTTCGTCATGAATTCATATGCATCTCCAATTTTGAATTTAGCCTTTTTGTCTCCCCATACCAGACAAATGGATGTAGAGGTAAGAGTAGTAAACATTCCTATTTTGCTCCAAATATTTTGGATCCTCTGATTGGAAGAAAAATCACGAGAAGTTTGAAAATTGTAGAGAACGTCTCTGACCTTAGTTGCCAAGTGAAGCCCAGTTTGCTGTATCTCGCTATGCGATAGGTGACGTCGCAGTATGAATCCCTTGTCTAACCATGGATCGTCCCAGAAACTCACACAGTAAGTAGGGTTTGAGTTCATTTGTACAAGAGGAAGAAACGTCTCCTTAATCTTGAAAATACTCTGCCAAGTCCAGCTTAAGTTTAGAGGCTTAGTCATGCTCCGCAAACTCCTTCCCCTTATCACCTTTTTGTCAGACCACATAGCCCAAAGGCTTTCTGAACAGTTATAATAGTTGTCTAAATGCTTCGCAAAGGCTGCTTTGTTCCATTGTTTTAAGTTGAGAATACCAAGGCCCCCCTTGTTCAGTGGCCTCTCAACTCTGCCAAAATTTATCGGAGCAATGTATCTGCCGGTTGTTTTGCCCTTCCATAGGAATTTCATAATAGCACTTCTGATCATATTTATCAACTTAAAGGGGAGTATGAATGTTCAAGCCCAGTACACTTGCATTGAAAATATAACTGACTTAATTAGTGTCAATCTTCCTGCTTGACTAAGTGACCTGGTGGTCCAGCAGTTTAGCCTCGCAGTTATCTTCTCAAATATAGGAAGACATTGTGTAGTTGAGATTTTTGATGTTGAGAGAGGAAGACCCAAGTATGAAACAGTGTTAGAATTAAGAGACAAGCCAGTGATTTGAGAAATTTGAGTCCATTGTTCAGAATTAACTCCAGCCATAATGATGTCCGATTTGTCGAGATTAACTTTTAAACCCGTCATAGCATAGAATTTATCAAGTGTGTGCATTATGTTCTTTACGGTGTTGATATCAGGAGTACAAAATACAACTAAATCATCCACAAACATTGATGCAGAGATCCGAGGTTCTTTGCATGTCGGATGAAGCTTAAAATTTCCTTGGTATATAATTTTATCAAACATCCTCGTAAGAAGTTCCATGACTAGAATGAACACATAGGCAGATAGCGGATCTCCTTGCCTAATCCCTTGCTTACTAACAAAAAAACCTTCTGTCATACCATTGACATTAACAGAAAAGGTCGGGGAGGAGATACATTCATATATCCAAGATATAAAATGTGGTGGGAAGTTCATGTCCCCCATGATTCGAACAATGCTATCCCATTGCAGCATATCAAAGGCTTTCATGATGTCAAGCTTCAACATCGCTTTCGGAGGAGCGTTCTTGTGTTTATATCCCTTAATGAGTTCGTGAGTGAGTAGGACGTGATCCAGAATGTTCCTTCCATGTAAGAAGGCACTTGATTTTTGGAGACAATTTTTGGTAGGACATGCTTAAGTCTTGCAACAATAACCTTAGAGATGCATTTATAAATAGTATTACAACACGAGATAGGGTAGAATTCGTTAACACAGTGGGCATTCTTGAGTTTGGGTATAAGTGCTATATTAGTATAATTAAATGATCTGAAGATTTTACATTTTTTGAAGAATAGTAGTATGGCATTGCTAACGTCAGCTGAGACAATCGACCAACATGAAGTATAGAAAAGAGCATTCAACCCATCAGGGCCACCACACGAATTGGTGTTAAGAGAAAACATAGCTTGTTTAATTTCTTCAGGGGTGACTTCATTACAAAGGAAGGTATAATCATCTGGAATAAGTCTAGGCAGGATGTCATTAGGGATCTGATCAATACTC
Source organism: Allium cepa (assembly GCA_030765085.1). NCBI lineage: Eukaryota > Viridiplantae > Streptophyta > Magnoliopsida > Asparagales > Amaryllidaceae > Allium > Allium cepa. Next base: position 301,500,759 of record CM060928.1, on the reverse strand, counting down.
GGAATGAAGTTGTTTATGTTGCTATACACGGCAGAGAAATGATTAACAAATGCTTCCTGGACTTCATCAGGAGTAGAGTGAAGATCACCATTCATATCGTAGATAGTAGTTATGTTTTCTCTTCTCTGGTTATTCTTGAGATTTGCATGGAAGTAGGCACTATTTCTATCTCCCTTTTACCGCCAATTTATTCTCGACTTCTGTCTAATCATGTCATTTTCTTTAGCTAATGCTTCATAGTATTGCTAAGACAAAGTACTTTCAGTAGCTGTGAGATTTGCATTACTCACATTAGACATCATAGCTGTTTGGACCTCAATAAGCTTTTCTTTTATCAATGTGCTCAATTTATCACCGTTACCATATCTTTTAAAAGCCAATTGTTTCAAGACTTCCTTAATCTCTTTAATTTTTTCATGCAAAACAAACAAATGATTACCATTTTTAGACTTGTTCCATGCTGTTAATACTATAGTTTTAAAGTCAGGTTCAGAAACCCAAGAATTAGAAGATTTAAAATTTGTTTTTCCCCTCTTGTCTGCTCCACGAAGGTGAATAATTTGTGGTGAGTGATCAGAAAGGAGAGGAGGAGGGATGTGGTTGTAAAGGAGAGGCCATTTGGTTAGGGCGAATTGATTGGAGAAGGAGTGATCAATCCTAAAAAAAGTTCTGCATCCAAGTTTCCTCTTATTATTCCACGAGTATTGCATACCAACAGATTTGACCATAACCAGATCCGCATCGATTAGGGTATCAGCAAGTGGTTTAATTTCATTAAGTGAGAGTGGATTTCCACCAACTCTATCAGAGAGAGAGAAACTACAATTGAAATCCCCAAGAATAATCCATGGATGGGTGGACTGTCTGAGAAATGGAATGATCGAAAGTAACGAAGTTCTAGATGCTGCCGAGTTGAATGCGTAAACGAAAGAAACGTAGAAAGATGATTTATCTGAAAGATCAGTTGCATGGCAGTGTATCAACTGTGAAGTAGAAAGGATGGGAGTTAGTTGTACTTGACTGGGATTGAAAAGAATCATTATCCTACCATACGGTGCTTCATTCAGATTGTGGATGTATCTCCAATTTGGGTTAATATATGCAGCTGCCTTGATAGACAAGGTAAGATTTAACTTTGTTTCAAGTAATGCTAAGATTGACAGGTGATGTGTTTTGATAAGCTGTTTACACTGATCTTGCTTGATAACATTGTGTCCACCACGTATGTTCCATGCTCCAATGCGTGACATCATTGGATAACACGTGCATTGAGAAGTTCTATCTTCATTCTCCTAGTTACTGCCTGTTTCGAGGACAGGTAGTTAGGAATCGTAGCTGAAAGTGGGGTTACTTCATGGTTTATTGTTTCCTCTGGCAAAGGGGAGGAGGTCTGTGTAGCAAGCATTGGTTTTTGAGGGGTGGATGGCATAGAGTTTGAAGAGGAGAGCATAACAGGAGGAGCTTTAAATGCTGAAGGAGGTTTGATTTTGGAGTATATGTGTTGTGGAGAAAGGCTGGGAGTAATGTCATTTTCTTGGGGCGGAGAATAAGTAGGTTGTAATTTGGACTGATACAGTGTGCATGTGTCATGTTCTTTGTGCATATCTTCTTTCTTTTGAGCAATTTTTCTGAGATTGGAAATTTTGTAACTGTTTTTTCTGTTTTTTCCACCACTTGAGCTAGTTTCTTCTCCTTTATTAATTTCACTATTTGATCCATCATCATTGTTTCCAACATCGCTAATTACCGGTCGTTGTATCTCGTTCACTGTTTGTTTCACCACATTTTCCCTTTGTATTGTATTTTTACTATTGTCTTCCTTTTGGATACTATGGTTTTCAGCATCATTTTGTACCTCTGCCTCAAAGCTTTCCAGTGCTGCTTGACCTTGAATATCATCTTTCATACTTTCATCTATCACTTCAATCATGTTTTCCTCCTCGTCCAGATTAAGGAGAGCATCAAATTTGTTAAATATTAAGAGTTTTCCAACTGTATCATTTTCATCTATTATTCCCTCTTCTCCAGGACTTTTATCCTTGATCACATTCTCTATTGAAATTTGAGTTTTGGCTGCGTCACCTTCATTTGTATCTTCATTACTATCTTCTTCATTACCACATTGTCCATTATCATACCCCTCACTTTTCCTTTCTTCATCATTCCTATTTTCCTCATTGCTTCCTCTATTTTGAACCATTATATCTTTATTAACAACTATCTCTGCCTTCTTTTTGCTCACACGTTGCCATGTTCTGATATTTCGTTTCTGAAATGGTCTGACATTTCTTTTAACCCGGGCTGTAATAGCCCGCAAATCCGTACCCCTTGAGTCAACACTATTCTTCAACAATCAACTCAAGTTGCACAGAAATACGAACCATTTGGGTGTAAGAAGAAGAGGTAGAAGAAGAGAAAACAAAATCAACATCAGAATCTAACCATCGCAGCGGAATAAAATATAATAGATAATAAATAATCTTTACTCAAAAATCAAATAAAACTGTTTACATACATTACATCATCAGAGTACATCAGTCACAGCTCACATCAATAACATACAATGGACACACAACAACTCAACAGCGGAATAATATATATATATATATACAAGTACGAGAATACGTATCGTCATCCAGCTCGTCTCCTGAGCTCCACAGCATCATATCCTGTATTCTATAATACTCGGTCTGACCCGAGCATTATAGTTAAATAACACCCGAGTCAGTCTGGAAGACCAGCGTGAGAAAATCACACAATTGATTATTAAAGTTTCAGAAATCCTTTGAAAACAAAAGCATCTCGTAAGACCACGCCACAAATAAACATGTCGGGTTTTTACCTTACGATAGCTAAAACAATTTTTATAGAAATCCTCTGATATTATAATAGGGTCTATATACAAATACTTATAAAATAGCCGAAATTGTTACATGATTAAATTCCAGCTACTAGCCACCGAAGTGGGTAATACAAACAAAACTCGTACAAGGCTCGTAGGAAAAATGGATTTCCAACAATGACTAGGCACTGGGGTACCACCTGTCACAGTACGGGGCCTAGATCACCGTACCGAGGACTACTCCCTTCATCCCCTGCAACACAAGGCCGGAACCATTCCTTACTGAACAGTCCCGAACAAGATAAACCGGTTGGCGCGACCAACCACCCACTAAGCCGAAAAATATAAGGGACATCTAGACAGGGGAATTATCTTGTCCTGCTTGGGCATGACCCACCTAACCTTGCTGCATATCCCCTGATTTTCAGTCATTCCCATTTGATGAGGCTTGAGGCTAAGCGTTACCTTTAGAACGTTTTCACTTAGAATGCCCATCGTCCACCTGACGATGTTTCGCAAGCATTCATCCATACAAGTCCGTCCCGGGTTCGAACGGAACCGAAGGCACTACTCCTACTACATCCATTTTGGAAATATCCTCAGGATTAGTAGCGACTAGCCCTTGCACTTCACTGCTTCATCTTCGACTCCGAACACGTTTTTCGCACGAAACGTACAAATCGGATCGAAGTGGTTTTCGAGAAATAAATCTCGATCCCGGTCTCTTCGAAACGATCAACGCATAGTCCAATATTGATAGTCGGTTATTTAACTATCAATTTATATTCACAAACATCCATCAAACAATAAATAATTTCTTAAATTATTTATTTATGTCAAATATATCTTCACAAGATATATTTCTATTTTCAATCCTTTGAAAAACAGTTTTCAAAACATCCTTCTTTTTAGAATAGACCTTCCCAAATGTTTTCTATCTCCTCTGAAATCACCAAGCACAAAAATAGATTTTAAAATAATTTAAAACAATTTGCTTTGAAATATAAACTTTAAAATACTTAGGATAACACTACTTAAATAATTTGTTAAAATTACATACTATATGAATTTAAGAAATAAGGTCACTTTATAAAATATAAAACCAGGTTTTCACTTTTAAAACAAATACTAAGTCACTTATAAATAATTAATGCTATAATATATTAAAGGAAATACTTGCTTTAGAAATTAAATATTAGGAATAATGAATTTTACAAAACTTACTTTCTTTAAAAACAACTTTAAAGCATTTAATTTATATTTACAAATTTACTTTTAAAAACGTGTACTTGGTCATCCAGAGAGAATTCCAACTTCAAGCACTTAAATCAATTTCCCGAATTGATTTCCAATTTATTCGATTTGAAATAAATTTCTTTACTTGCGCGGTTTATTTCAAAATTCATTAATTATGGATTTATTATTATTGTCATTATCTTCCGTTTGATTTTAAATCTCTTAACTGAATATACAAATTTTCAGATTTTCCAATTACTTCTTTATTCCTTCTAAAAATTTAAATCTTGAATTTTTAATAAATGTTTTGTTATTTTAAATAATAACCTACAGTTTAAAATTCATTGACTTCTTGTCATTCACCGTTTCCTTTCATAATCAAGCTTTGTTTATTAAAATTTTAAAGTCCCTTTATTTTATTTTTCTCATTCATTCTTAAACTTATTCAAATTTTCTATAATTATTTTCTTACAAATTACTCCTTTTATTTACCTCCCCAAAATCTAATTTATAAATATTGTTGATAGTCCATTATACACGATTATATTCAATCGAACCATAGCATTCAATCTTTCAATAAAGTTCATCAAAGGATATCACATAATCACAACAGAGGGAATTAAATAATTTAAAATAAATGTTGAGGGATCCAGTTGGATCCCTCCAACCTGTTTTCCCTGCATCCACAGACGTTAGCACAATATAACATATCAAGTCCAAATATCATAATATATCACATCAATTCATTCAAACAATTATTTAAATTTAAACATTTTAAATTTAAATTTAAACTGAGTGAGATTAACTCACCTTTGCCTTGCTGTTTGAAATCCATTTCGATTCTGTCTTGGTTTCCCGGTTTATAACCTTGTATAAACATTCCATAAATTTTTATCAACATTCAAGTCAATTGGAACAATTAAATTTCCATTATAACTTGATTAACTCGTGTTTTCATTTTTAAACAAGTAAATTTATTTTAAACTAATTCCCTTAAGATAATTAATTTCCGGTAACTACAACTAAAAATTTAATTAGTTAAACACATTAATCGCCCACATATTTTTTTTCCCATCTCATAAATTTTTTTTTTTTTTTAAGCAACTAACTAATTAAATAAATTTTAAGTTTATTATTTTGTTTTCAATTTGAAACCCAAATATCCTATATAGATTTTAAGAATCCAATTTCATAATAAACTCTTCAATATTATAATATTCCTATTTTGACCAAAATCCTACATATATACAAATTTCTGTAACAGTAAATTTTCCATCTCAATCTATTTCAAAACCCCCTTTTTATCTCTTTTTATTTTCAATTTTGTTCCTGATTTAAATATATAACAAAACAAATCAGATTTATATACCTTTTAAATACAACATTTAATCTAAACCCTTATTTCTTGCAAATCTATAATAATTTTCATTTAACCCATAAAACTTTAAATTTTAAAATATGTATATACTAATATATAAATTTATGTAAAACCTGTTTCCTGAATAAATATAAATTTGCATGTCAAAATCTTAACTATCTATACACATATATAATTTTAATTTATTCATTTATTTTCTGAAATCTTTAATATAAACAAAACTAAATCAACAGAGAATACCTTCACTGCTATTGACCACGAACGAACCCAGCCTCGACAGTACTAGTTTGCAGTAATACTCAAAGTGTCAGCAAACCCTAACTTGGCGTCGCGACCCCCTATACTCCCTCACGACCTCTCCCAATTTGAAGTCGAGCATCCCCACGTCGCTTCGGCAGGGTTGAAGCCATCGCCTTGCCTCCTACATCCATTCGAAATCGCAAAACCCGCCGTCACCACTCCCTGCTCGCGCGCATCTCCATCACCATTCATGACCTCATGCCATCGCCAAAACCCCAAATTTCTTCAATAATGGTGACGCGATGCAGTGCGAGTCCTCTCGCGACCGTACCCCCCCTCGATTTCGAATTCATTCGAACGATTGAATAATGGGAGAGAGCTTGAGTCAATTCCAGGGTTCGGCCATAATGATATTTTTTTTTATTTCATGAATTGGGGAAAAGAAATAGGGTTTAGAAGAGAAAGTATCGTATTCTCATTCGGCTGCAAGTGTAAAGGAAATAAGCGTGTAGAGGAATAAATAAAGGATGGCGTAAAAGAGAAGCTTCTATTTTAATTAAATTTAAATTTCATTAGATTAATATCAATTAGATTTTCAGCGCGTTTCTATATCGTACACTCACACACTAACTCCGATCAATACGAAATTTGAAATCTGACAATGATTAAATATTACGGAGCCAATGGAACTGGTTTCGTCGAATTCCGAGACTGCGCCTCGGAAGGCTATTTTTAAATTCAATTTAAACAATAAAATTTCAAGACTGAACAAATCACTTGTTAAATTCAATTTTATCACTTCTATTATCTTCAATGTTATCAATATAAATTTTACAAGCCTTCAAATTATTTTTAATAGGCTTAGAATTCCAGATTCAAAATTTTACTCAACTTCAAGTTATTTAATCCAATAATTTAATTATCAAATAAACTGTGATTTTCGTAATTCAAGTTAAAATTACCCTATTGAATATTTAAAATCAATTAAATATTCCAATTTCAAGTGCTCGAAAATTACGGGTCGTCACATTCCTCTCCCCTTAAAAGAATTTCGTCCCCGAAATTACTAGTTAGGAAGAATGATCCATAACCCATTAACTATTTTCCTAAGACCAAACAGTTTCTAACAACTCAACAACTTACTATCTCTTATAAAAGATCCATTATCATTCTTATTAACTTTCCAAATCTTTCCCCAGTTTGCAAATAATCCTATTTGCTCAACATTTCAGTTTTAATCTTAAAACCAATTTTTAAATTATCAAAATTTCTCAAAATTTTTCTAACTCCCTAAATTCCCGAAAAATTTCGCCAGCGTTTCCTTTGCGCGGCTGACTCGGTACTACTACAAAATGGCTCTACGGCCTCCCAAATCTCAAAAGAAAACAAAAAGCCAAGTGGCTCAATCCAAATCCAAATCCAAATCCCAATCAAATTCCATACCAAATTTAAATACGTACCTTTTGTCGGGCAATTCAAATTTATCTCTTAAAATCAAATCCAATTTCTTTTTCCCTTTTATAATACCTGCATATCCTGCTTAACACTAATATTCAATCACAACATTTCAAAACATTTTATTGACTTCCTTACCAATATCAATATCTATTTATCCAAATATCAACTTAGAATCTATTTGCAATATTAAATTTTCAATTTAGAATGCACCATTTCATACTTAAGTTAGTATAAGTATTTTATGTGTTTCTTATATTTATTTCACTCCGACTTTAGTTTATATCCATTTCTATTCAACTCGACTCTTTCATTTACCTACGAATTCAATTTATCTTTAACTCAGAATATATAAATTTTATTGGTCATTTATTACTAATTCATGTCATTATTTTAATTAGTTCCATTCACTAACTTATTTCGATTTCCAAGTTGAAATCGTTTTGTCGTTAACAAAATTTTCCAAAAATTTTCAAAAATTTTCTAACTCCCAAAATTTCTGAAATTTTTTGGCAGAGTCCCCTTTGTACGGAGGAGCTTTTGCAATTTGACAAAAGAGATAAATATATACACATCGACCCACACGGTCGGAAAAACCAAAAACAGTTCATATTCCCTATTTTTATTGCGTAGGCGTACCTTATTTAGCATTTTAAGCAAGCGGCTTATTATTTTTAGCAAATAGCCCTACCAAATCCAGTCACACGGCTTCCAGGTACCTGTACTTACTCAATTTAAACATGTAAGTGCCAAATATAAGGAGTTTAACACATTTCACTTATTTGCAATAGTTAAAACATATGAATTCTCAAAGCAATTCACACCAAACATTTTTTCGTAAGCAATTTATATAGTTTCCATGCTGATTCAACTGCTTTCAATTAATTTATAACCATTTTCATTTGATTTGAATAGTTTAGAACTCAATTGCTTACTTTTAATTTATTCTTAAGCAGATTGAACTCATATTTAATTCAATTGCTTTCAAAATCAATTTATTTTACTTCCACCAACTCATAGAATTTTAATTACTTCCATTTACATCTAATAACAATTTATTCTATGCAATTTGACAAGATTTGTGTGAATAAATAAGTATTTATGTTTTATAACCAATTTAAATTGATTTCACTCTATTCCAAAATTATTCACAATCCAATTATCCTCGCTTCCATTTCGGATTTGAATACATTCACTTGTATTTCATTTATTAACCCAACTAATTCATTCAAAACCATTAACAACTTAGGTTCCATCCACAATACCAATTAAATTTCCCCCTTTTTTCTTTCAATCCTCAATCATTTATTTAGCTCAACACATTCCATTTAAATTTCATTCCAGGTTGGTTTATTCCACTATTTCATTCAATAACCATTTCTCAACTTATTTCAACCACATTTCATTTGATACTTATTTATTTAAGAATATCATTCCATTAAATATTATTTATAACTCACCGAATTTTATTTCGATTAAAATTCATTTTCACTTGATTTAAAACCAATCCAATATTATTAAACTTTGTTTAAGTTGAATTCAATTCAACTCTCCTTCATTCATTTAATTAAGTCAATTTTCTTCAATTTTATTCAAATTTTATACTTAAGCTCATTCTCATTTTGCAAACAAAGTTTTCCTTTCAATTTATCTTGATTCTATTTTAATCCAATCCCATTTCCATCTACAAATTTATTTAATCAATTATTATACATTTTAGCTTTCTAGATTCAGTTCATTCAATTTATTACCTGACCATTCCCAATTTATTTCCACTTAGTTGGACTTTATTTGCAATTCATACCATTACTATTTTAAATCCAGTTCCATTTTTTTTTCTATACATTCCCAATCATTTTTAATTTGTTAACAATTTAAGTTAAATTTTAATTAATATCTCAAGTTTTGATTCTATTATTCACTTTTAATTTACCATCCAATTTACTAACTCACAATTCAACCTCATTCTCAATTACTTTCACTTCATCAACAATTTGAATCAATTTTAATTTATAACTTGAGTTTATTTCCAAACTTCATCATAAACTTACAATTCAATTTCATTAACTAATTTATTATCCAATTAGTTCTCCCTTTATTCAAAATCCAACACTTGAATTTTTATTCCAAATATCACTCCCTTTAATTTTTATTAAGTTCAATATTTATTTTATACTTCAAGTTTGGATCCTCATTTCATTTTTCAATTTATCAAAATATTCATTTTGGGCATTATATTCCATTTTCAATTTAATAAGTCACAACTTATTATTTTATACAATTCCATTCATCATAAGTTTGAATATATTCTTCTTTTTATTTATTCTTTAACTCAAGCCTTCTATTTGTTTATAACCTAAGCACATTTTATTTCTGTGGATTTTTAATTCTCTTACAAGTTATTCTAATTTATTTATTTCAATTCCAATCCTTATTCAATTTATTTCTCATTCGTTCAAGTAAGAATCTCCTTCCATTCAATAATTTAATAGAATTCTAATTCCAATTCAATTTTATTTTAACTCGGTTTTATTTAACTCAGTTCGATTCCAACTTGATTCGAATACAACTGGATATTATTTTCAACTTATTCACTTTATTCCATCCAGTTAAATTTTTATTTCTCAATCCAAGTTAATTTCAATTTTTAACTTTTCATTTTAGATTTAAATTCCAACATTTAAATCTTATATTCCCTTCCCGATATAAAAATCATTTCTATTTTATAAGTTTGCAACCTATCTCATCAGTATTTTTCAAACACCTGACTTTTTGGTTTCAAATCATTTTGAGATCCCCAACATCTCAAATCTCATCTCTCAAAAATTTTGAACCAACCCTGGCTTTTATTTTCCCCAAATTTCCTTTTAAGGTTTTCAAAACAGGTGTTCCTAAACAAATCAATTTGGTAGCAATTCATCACTTCGAAACTCGAAAATGAACATCGATGATGCTGCAGTCATCACCGAAGTTATTTTCCAGTGACTGAAGTGAATTTAATGCTATATCACTCTCAAAAATCCATTTTAAAACAAATTTCCTTTCAGAAATACTTCCAAAACAATAATGGTATCATTTATCTTCAAAACACCTCGATAACATTCCCAAAATCTCTGAAATTTTGAATTTCCAAATCCTGCTTAAATACATTTAACTATGATTCATTTGTATAATTTATGCTTATACAAATTTCTATTCGATTGTATTTCAATTTATAAATTCCATTTATAATTCATATTTATGAATTTCATTTTATAATTGGATTTAGCTTCTCAATCTTTGATTATATTTACAATTTCTAGTTAAATTTTCACTTAACAATGATAATATTTTAATATTATCATTTTTAACATCCAAGCAACCATATAATAGCTATATAGTTTACCAAAACTTTCTTTATATCCAAAATATATTTTTGGGTAAAATTATTTCATTTACCCACATTTAAAACAATACCGTGTCGATTGTTCTATTCAAGTGTTTAGAAACCCTTTCGATACAGTTGTCCAGACTGTGCCGACGAAGGTTCATATGCCACTCAATAAACTAATCAACACAATATTAAAACAATTTATATTCATTAACAAATACGCGCTCATATTTATTTATACGCTCAAACTCATTATAGAGTACACATACTCTATTTTAAATGAGTAATTTCCCACCAGAGCCAAGGTTATCACCAACCTAAGCTCTGATACCAAGTGTAACAGCCCGCAAATCCGTACCCCTTGAGTCAACACTATTCTTCAACAATCAACTCAAGTTGCACAGAAATACGAACCATTTGGGTGTAAGAAGAAGAGGTAGAAGAAGAGAAAACAAAATCAACATCAGAATCTAACCATCGCAGCGGAATAAAATATAATAGATAATAAATAATCTTTACTCAAAAATTAAATATAACTGTTTACATACATTACATCATCAGAGTACATCAGTCACAGCTCACATCAATAACATACAATGGACACACAACAACTCAACAGCGGAATAATATATATATATACAAGTACGAGAATACGTATCGTCATCCAGCTCGTCTCCTGAGCTCCACAGCATCATATCCTGTATTCTATAATACTCGGTCTGACCCGAGCATTATAGTTAAATAACACCCGAGTCAGTCTGGAATACCAGCGTGAGAAAATCACACCCAATTGATTATTAAAGTTTCAGAAATCCTTTGAAAACAAAAGCATCTCGTAAGACCACGCCACAAATAAACATGTCGGGTTTTTACCTTACGATAGCTAAAACAATTTTTATAGAAATCCTCTGATATTATAATAGGGTCTATATACAAATACTTATAAAATAACCGAAATTGTTACATGATTAAATTCCAGCTACTAGCCACTGAAGTGGGTAATACAAACAAAACTCGTACAAGGCTCGTAGGAAAAATGGATTTCCAACAATGACTAGGCACTGGGGTACCACCTGTCACAGTACGGGGCCTAGATCACCGTACCGAGGACTACTCCCTTCATCCCCTGCAACACAAGGCCGGAACCATTCCTTACTGAACAGTCCCGAACAAGATAAACCCCGTGGTTGGCGCGACCAACCACCCACTAAGCCAAAAAATATAAGGGACATCTAGACAGGGGAATTATCTTGTCCTGCTTGGGCATGACCCACCTAACCTTGCTGCATATCCCCTGATTTTCAGTCATTCCCATTTGATGAGGCTTGAGGCTAAGCGTTACCTTTAGAACGTTTTCACTTAGAATGCCCATCGTCCACCTGACGATGTTTCGCAAGCATTCATCCATACAAGTCCGTCCCGGGTTCGAACGGAACCGAAGGCACTACTCCTACTACATCCATTTTGGAAATATCCTCAGGATTAGTAGCGACTAGCCCTTGCACTTCACTGCTTCATCTTCGACTCCGAACACGTTTTTCGCACGAAACGTACAAATCGGATCGAAGTGGTTTTCGAGAAATAAATCTCGATCCCGGTCTCTTCGAAACGATCAACGCATAGTCCAATATTGATAGTCGGTTATTTAACTATCAATTTATATTCACAAACATCCATCAAACAATAAATAATTTCTCAAATTATTTATTTATCTCAAATATATCTTCACAAGATATATTTCTATTTTCAATCCTTTGAAAAACAGTTTTCAAAACATCCTTCTTTTTAGAATAGACCTTCCCAAATGTTTTCTATCTCCTCTGAAATCACCAAGCACAAAAATAGATTTTAAAATAATTTAAAACAATTTGCTTTGAAATATAAACTTTAAAATACTTAGGATAAAACTACTTAAATAATTTGTTAAAATTACATACTATATGAATTTAAGAAATAAGGTCACTTTATAAAATATAAAACCAGGTTTTCACTTTTAAAACAAATACTAAGTCACTTATAAATAATTAATGCTATAATATACTAAAGGAAATACTTGCTTTAGAAATTAAATATTAGGAATAATGAATTTTACAAAACTTACTTTCTTTAAAAACAACTTTAAAGCATTTAATTTATATTTACAAATTTACTTTTAAAAACGTGTACTTGGTCATCCAGAGCGAATTCCAACTTCAAGCACTTAAATCAATTTCCCGAATTGATTTCCAATTTATTCGATTTGAAATAAATTTCTTTACTTGCGCGGTTTATTTCAAAATTCATTAATTATGGATTTATTATTATTGTCATTATCTTCCGTTTGATTTTAAATCTCTTAACTGAATATACAAATTTTCAGATTTTCCAATTACTTCTTTATTCCTTCTAAAAATTTAAATCTTGAATTTTTAATAAATGTTTTGTTATTTTAAATAATAACCTACAGTTTAAAATTCATTGACTTCTTGTCATTCACCATTTCCTTTCTATAATATAGCTTTGTTTATTAAAATTTTAAAGTCCCTTTATTTTATTTTTCTCATTCATTCTTAAACTTATTCAAATTTTCTATAATTATTTTCTTACAAATTACTCCTTTTATTTACCTCCCCAAAATCTAATTTATAAATATTGTTGATAGTCCATTATACACGATTATATTCAATCGAACCATAGCATTCAATCTTTCAATAAAGTTCATCAAAGGATATCACATAATCACAACAGAGGGAATTAAATAATTTAAAATAAATGTTGAGGGATCCAGTTGGATCCCTCCAACCTGTTTTCCCTGCATCCACAGACGTTAGCACAATATAACATATCAAGTCCAAATATCATAATATATCACATCAATTCATTCAAACAATTATTTAAATTTAAACATTTTAAATTTAAATTTAAACTGAGTGAGATTAACTCACCTTTGCCTTGCTGTTTGAAATCCATTTCGATTCTGTCTTGGTTTCCCGGTTTATAACCTTGTATAAACATTCCATAAATTTTTATCAACATTCAAGTCAATTGGAACAATTAAATTTCCATTATAACTTGATTAACTCGTGTTTTCATTTTTAAACAAGTAAATTTATTTTAAACTAATTCCCTTAAGATAATTAATTTCCGGTAACTACAACTAAAAATTTAATTAGTTAAACACATTAATCGCCCACATATTTTTTTTCCCATCTCATAATTTTTTTTTTAAGCAACTAACTAATTAAATAAATTTTAAGTTTATTATTTTGTTTTCAATTTGAAACCCAAATATCCTATATAGATTTTAAGAATCCAATTTCATAATAAACTCTTCAATATTATAATATTCCTATTTTGACCAAAATCCTACATATATACAAATTTCTGTAACAGTAAATTTTCCATCTCAATCTATTTCAAAACCCCCTTTTTATCTCTTTTTATTTTCAATTTTGTTCCTGATTTAAATATATAACAAAACAAATCAGATTTATATACCTTTTAAATACAATATTTAATCTAAACCCTTATTTCTTCCAAATTTATAATAATTTTCATTTAACCCATAAAACTTTAAATTTTAAAATATGTATATACTAATATATAAACTTATGTAAAACCTGTTTCCTGAATAAATATAAATTTGCGTGTCAAAATCTTAACTATCTATACACATATATAATTTTAATTTATTCATTTATTTTCTGAAATCTTTAATATAAACAAAACTAAATCAACAGAGAATACCTTCACTGCTATTGACCACGAACGAACCCAGCCTCGACAGTACTAGTTTGCAGTAATACTCAAAGTGTCAGCAAACCCTAACTTGGCGTCGCGACCCCCTATACTCCCTCGCGACCTCTCCCAATTTGAAGTCGAGCATCCCCACGTCGCTTCGGCAGGGTTGAAGCCATCGCCTTGCCTCCTACATCCATTCGAAATCGCAAAACCCGCCGTCACCACTCCCTGCTCGCGCGCATCTCCATCACCATTCATGACCTCATGCCATCGCCAAAACCCCAAATTTCTTCAATAATGGTGACGCGATGCAGTGCGAGTCCTCTCGCGACCGTACCCCCCCTCGATTTCGAATTCATTCGAACGATTGAATAATGGGAGAGAGCTTGAGTCAATTCCAGGGTTCGGCCATAATGATATTTTTTTTTATTTCACGAATTGGGGAAAAGAAATAGGGTTTAGAAGAGAAAGTATCGTATTCTCATTCGGCTGCAAGTGTAAAGGAAATAAGCGTGTAGAGGAATAAATAAAGGATGGCGTAAAAGAGAAGTTTCTATTTTAATTAAATTTAAATTTCATTAGATTAACATCAATTAGATTTTCAGCGCGTTTCTATATCGTACACTCACACACTAACTCCGATCAATACGAAATTTGAAATCTGACAATGATTAAATATTACGGAGTCAATGGAACTGGTTTCGTCGAATTCCGAGACTGCGCCTCGGAAGGCTATTTTTAAATTCAATTTAAACGATAAAATTTCAAGACTGAACAAATCACTTGTTAAATTCAATTTTATCACTTCTATTATCTTCAATGTTATCAATATAAATTTTACAAGCCTTCAAATTATTTTTAATAGGCTTAGAATTCCAGATTCAAAATTTTACTCAACTTCAAGTTATTTAACCAATAATTTAATTATCAAATAAACTGTGATTTTCGTAATTCAAGTTAAAATTACCCTATTGAATATTTAAAATCAATTAAATATTCCAATTTCAAGTGCTCGAAAATTACGGGTCGTCACACGGGCTAACTCAGATGTTCCTACCATGTTTTCTTTACTGGAAATTATTCATGTTTCCTTATCATTGTCTTTTTGATTCTTTTCCTTATTGTCACAACTATCTGTTTTATGTCCAATTTTTTTGCACAATACACAAACATCTGGCTTCCAAAGATACTATACGTAGATTCTTTGATATCCTCCTTCTACCAACTTAAGCATAAACTCGTCAGGATGCTCCTTGTCAGGTTTAATTTCAACTAAGCATTTCGCACAGCTCAGTCTTTCTTGCTTTTTCGTCATTTCATCCATGCACAACATCTTTCCCAAGTGGCTACTAAGCCAGTTGATCCCAAGAGGCGACCAAGCATATATTGGAAGATTGTACAGCTGAACCCAAACTGGAACAGCAGTGATTGAGCCAGTTACATTACTTATCGCTGCATCGTATGGTTTGACTATGAACAACTTATTATTCATGATTATAGGATCACTTTGAAGAATCTTAACTCTATCTTCAGCACACGTGAAGTTAAATAAGAAAATGATTCCATCTGACTTAACTGTAACTGAGCCTTTTAATTTCCATATTTTCTTAAGCTTTATAATTACTGCTGTGTATGACAACGGCTTGTCTAAGAAAAAACCAACCAGTGTTTCATTCCATATCATTGCTCCAGCTTCAAGAACAGCTTGCGTTGGTACTAAAACATCATCTTCATACTCTGGATTCAGGTCAACGGGGATGTACTTCCCAGCGTTTTTTGGTTTGTGATTAAAAAGTGAAGTCCATTTCCGTTCACCCTGAGGTGAAGAAGGAGGTATGGCGGTTTGGGATAAAGGAGATTTGATAGGAGGTAGAGATGGGATAGGGTCAGGGGGAACAAGCGGGGGAATATCCGGGGGGACAGGAAGAACAGCGGGAAGAAGGCAAGGTCGATTAAGGACAGAGTTGGTGATAGTAGGGACAGATGTGGGAGACAGGGGCGATGGTGTAGAAGAGTTTAGAGAATGGACAGAGACAACGGTGGTGATTAGGGGAGGTACAACAGTGCTGTCAGAGGAGGTGAGGGAAGGTACTACTGAGTTGACGATGGGGTTATGGGTTAGGACAAAAGGGGCAGACATGAGAAGGCTGAAAGTTTTTGTATGATTTGTTTCAACTTTTAATATTGGTAAGTTATATATATGCTTTTAAAGAATGTAATTGAAAGTTATACAAGTTTGTTCCATTTCTTTTTACTTAATTCATAGTTCAATAAATTTTTACCTTTTTCCTTATAAGTTACAATTTCAACTTCCCTTTTATTTCCTTTATACTTAGCCTAAAATCTCTTACATAAATTAGAGGTTTCGATTTATTAATTTCTTACCTTTCATTTCACTATACTAATTGAAATAATTAATTAATGGAAATTTAAGAATTTAATACCGGGTTAAATTTCTAATTTATTTTAAAACAATAGATAAATATATTCTTACAACTTATATATCTCTAATTATATTAAAACAATTCAAAATTTATATATTATTTTTTTCAAAAATGAATCTGCAGTAAAACTACTACAGTGGCCTTCCCCCTTCGAAACTCGAAAATGAAAGTCGATGATGCGGCCGCCATCACCGAAATTATTTTCCAACGACAGAGAGGAAAGTACAAAACTTATTTTCTCCAAAATCTTCTTTAAAACAATTCTTCCGAATTATATTGAAATATTTATATCAGAAAATACTTATAAACAATATTATATTCCAAATTTTATTCGGAAAAATTTCAAAACCCCGGATCTTAAGTTCTAAATTTCCAAATTTCATTTATCTTATTTTTCAATCTTATTTCTATTATTATTTATACACTTTATTACCTAAAAACCAATCTATTTCAGCCAAATATATATATCATTTGAAAAAATTTATTTTATATAGAAAATATAATAGGCAAAATTATTTCATTCACCTATATTAAAACCAAATATTATGTCGGTCTGTCCTATTAAGTGTTTAGAAATCCCAATTGATGTCACATCGTCCCATGCATCAACCAAAATTTATAAATACAAAGCGGAACAGATTAACACAATATAAAAATCTTTTTATAACACTAACAAATACGCTCTCTCGTATATACACTCAGCGACTCCCATAGGGTATTACTGCCCTATTAATAAAGAGTCAAACCCCACAAAGCTAAGGTTTATCGCTAAACCAAAGCTCTGATGCCAACTGTAACGTCCTGCCTTTTCACACACTTAAAATCGACACACATGCCGATTCAAAGAATATGGAAGGGCGGATTGTTATGGGGTAAATATGAAAAACAGAGAAGAGAAAAAAACTAAATAGAATCTCACAGCGGAAGGATAAAATATAATAATCAAATATACAATTTACAAATCTGTTTACAAACATTTGATGATATTTATATAATACATATCAGAGTTAGACATACCAATAACAATGCAGGTAACAGTATGAGTGTAGTGCAATAATATAAATAATAATACAAATCTTCGTCTTCGTCCTCCAGAGCTAAATCTTCAAATCCTGAAATGCTCGGACTGACCCGAGCGAATTGGAAAGACAAAACACTCGAGTCAGAACTAAAAGATCTTATGTAAGTTAAATCAACATGAATAAATATGAGTGCAGTAACTCAAAAGATGCTCGGGATTCACATCTCTTAAGGACCCATTAAACTATTTACTACGTAGTATATTACGCTATTATAATAGTGTCTATTTATAAAATAAACTTACTTATTTCCCAGCATTAAGGGGTTACACATATAGCCCTTAACACGTAATAGTCCCAGTAGTCCATTCAATATCATAGTCCCTCCTGATCGGGAAGCCACCAGAGGATACCACACGGGCTGCGGGAGAAATCCAAACTCGTACAAGGCGCGATAGGTTGGGTGACACGGCACAACTAGGCAATGCCAGGGTAGATATACCAATTACGCTTCCGGGTCGGTGGTAACGCGTAGCGCGCAGCTACCGCCCACCTCGAGCCACACCCCCAAAAATCAAAAGTGGCCACCAAATCAATCCAAAAGTCAAAGTATAATATCGAAGGGATGTGTCCGATCAAAGATGCTACCTTATTAACCCGTCGATTGCTCCTTTTTTAGCCACCTTATGCCAACTCACGGGAGTTGGGTCCACGTATTTACCTTACAGGAAACGCCGCCACCAACCTACTTCATTCTGGAATCTCCACCGCATACACGGTTGTTAAAGTGGTTTTCGGAGTTGGCAGAGAGTATGAAAACTTCCAATCCCGGTCTCTTCAACAACCAAACCTTATTATAACACCACGGTCATTTAAAAATACTTATACTTTCAAAACCAGAATATAATTATCCGTTTCAAAACCCATAAATACGATATCATTTCCTTTTAAAAACTCAAATAAATATGATATCATTTTATTTCAAATATATTCCTTTTCCAAAATCATGCCACTTTAAATTTATAATACCTCAGAACAAAATATTTGAATTTTAACTTTCAACATAATACTTCGAAATCCATAGTTTTAAAACCATAACTTTCAAAACTTAAATGGTTTGGATATTCAACAGTATATAAAATAAAACAGTTGAATTTAAAATTTCTTTAAAAGTAAATAATTTCCACACCTTCACAATTTTATTCTCCTTAAATTCTGTCTAAACCCATAACTTTTAGATTCACTTTCAGTTTGAATAAAACACTTCGATTTCAATATTTTCAAACTTTGAGTATTTAATGAATTTCAAACTAAGGTTGGGAATTTCAAATCAACAACTCATTTTCCTATTATTTAGTTTGAAAGGTTTACTTGATAAGTCCATAACTGTTAAAAATAAACTAAATTTATTAACACTAAAAATTTTCTTCCATTTTATTTGTACTAGAATTATTCATTAAATCCAGTTATAAATATCATACCTTTAAAATTTCCAAGTTTCAATAAGTTACATCACTTATATAGTTAAATTCTTAAATACGCTCAATTCCAAATTAAATTTTTAATTTACCTTCCAAGCTAGATTGATTTAAATCATGAAAACTCCATTATTCAGCTTATTTAGTTTATTTAACAAATTATACATAGCTTATACTTAATAATTTAACTATATGTGTATATATAAAATATGATTTTTAAAATATTAAAATTAAATATTTATTAAACCGTATCCTATCCAAACCATAGAAAAATCATTTCAAAAATATTTTTATATATATATACCGCTGTGCCTGTATAAAATTTTCTATCCTATGGTCAAGTGATACAGATATTTATCATTTCAATCTGCAATTTAAAAATAAAAATTACGGTTATATATCATTTCAAACCGCAATCCCGAATGAAATGGAAATGCATAACAACTTGCAGTTTGTATGATATAGAACACACCATCCATTTACCAAACATCATTCATCAACCATTTATTTCAATCATCATCCAATTTGAACAAACATCAATATAGAGCATATAAGATATACAGGTAATAAATAACAGATATTAACTAACAGTTTATATTCAATAATAAATTTAATGACTGTTAAACTATCAGTTTATATGCAACTAAATAAATTTTAAACTGTCAAATTTTATGCAATAATAAAATTAATTAACAGGTAAATTAAATAAATGCGATTTAACAGAGATGATGAATAAAACATGTCAAACAGTCATAAATAAATTTCTACTCATATCTTAAGTCAATTTAACAGGCATAGGAAATTTTAGAAGTTGTGAGTGGGTTAAAACACCTACCTTTTGGATTTAAATCGAAGTTAAATCCGATTTAAACCCAAAAATTCGACGGTCTCAGAATCTGTCCAAACCAGCGTCAAAACATTTGGAATTTTATTATGATCCTAACAAAAAAAGGCACGTAAATCGGATATCGTATTTGAAAGTTATACGCGTTTAAAACGACTGAAATTTAAATAAAAAAATGAAATAAAAGAAAGCAACTCACGTTGAATTCAACACGCACGCACGTGATCTCCTTCACGTGAAAACACGTTTGCTTCCTCTTCCTATTCTCCTCCAGAACCCTAGAGCCGCCACGCAAAGTCAAACCTCTCACCGACGTCGGCCATCACGGCCCCCTCCTAACGCGCGCGCCACCCCAGATGCTCCTCTTGCCTCGCGCAACTCGAGTCGCACGCCACGAACCAGCAGCCGCCACTAGCAACCTTAAACCCTAATGAATTGTTGCCGTCGATCCACCCACTAACTTCGTCTACGAACGACTCAGATAGAATCCCCTCGACGATCTTTACCCGGCAGTAACGTTGATTCCAAGATCAGACGAATTTGATTTCGTCGCGATGGAAGGCCGAGAATTAACGATCAATTTCTGAACAAATGGAGATACAAACAGAAAAACGAATTGCGCCATTGAATTTCGCTCGTCGAGAGCATTAACATATATTTTTTTGGAATTTTTCTAAGGACCTTGAATTTTTAACTTTGGATCTGATTTGGATTTGGATTAGGGTTTGCACCCATTGAGGAAGAGGAAGAGTTGATGAAATGAACGCACAAAACAAATGAGAATAGATGGAGTCTAGGGTTTATAACTGGGTTTATATAGGTAGGTTAGAAATAGAGTAGATGGATTGGGTAAACAAACGTGTTGAACGATAATTGGCCCAAAAAGCCCGTTCTGACTCCGTAACGAAATTGGGTCAACCCATATATCGAGATAGGTGTTTAAAAATATTCTGAATGCGATGGAAAAAGTTTCATGTCCAAATTACATCGTATGAAGAAGTTATGCTGAAATCAATATTTCTAAATGATTTCAAATTGATTTCAATTAAATCGATTTCAAGGCGTTTCGCATTCGTACGATCAAACGACAAGTCCGATCGCTATGAAACTTGAAACCCTACAATAATTCACTGTTACGGATCCGATGAAACAGGTTTCGTCAAAATCCGAGTCCGTGACAAAAATGGCTATTTTTATATTAATTAAATAAATTAATAATTAGTAAATAAATCCAAATTTTATATTTCAGTTTCAGAATCGGAAAATTTTATCACTTATGATTCCTCAGTCATTTACAATGATTTTAAACAAATTTAAAAATGTAAATTTAGATGATTCATTTTATAAATTACAATATTAATTCTCAATTTCATTAAATTCAAAATTATAAATTAACTTTCTAATAATTCTATTAAATTAAATGAATCAATGATTATTCCATTCATATTTTCAAATAGGAGGGTTTACCATTGGATTTAAAATTATTGCATAAATATTTCCCAATTTTCGACATAATTTTTAATTTAATGTAATAATTAAAATTTGATTTCATTTATTTCAATAAGTCCAACTATTAACAAATTAACAAATTAACTCACCATTAAAGATTCAAATTCAATAATTCATAAACTTCATCTTCTTGATTTACTTATTTATTTATAATTATTTAAATCAATTCCCGTTCCAATTTAAAGTAACTTAATTTACCCTTCTATAGTATGTATTTCAGTTTCTTAAACTAACCTCTTTATTATAAATTGAATCCAGTTTATTTTTAATAAGTTTCCAATGGATTAGATTCAATTTCAACCTTTTACTTACAATTAAGTTTAGGTTATATTTAACTTATAACGTGTTACTTCCCTAGTTATTTCTTTATATACTTCCCGTATTAATTTCTCAATAAATCATGATTATTAAAGTAACGCTTATAATAAATACGACCCTACAACTTCTCAACATTTAAACGAACGTTATTTCATTTTCCATTAGTGTAACATTCATTCATTTTATTATCACTTATTAAAATTTCTAATTCCATTAACAAATAAGCAGGTAATTTATAATATATGTTACAAGAATTGAATTAATCACTATTCATTATTATTGACTTAAATTTAGCATTAATTACCTTGCATTAACATTGTTACTTAAAATCCCTATCCAATTGCAATTAATATTCTAATGAGTACATTTACTCTTTCCGTTATGTTATAAATTATCAAAAAGAAATGTTTATTACTTTCAACAACATTGTAATTACTAATTTACCTACATTGATTGTATACGTTTTCCATTATTATCATTTATTAGAACTCTATTCAACTTTCCATCTTATGGATATAGTTAACCTTCTATTGATTTTACCTTCAAAATTTTTCAGTTATTTTCTTAACTTACAAAAGGCAATGATTAATTACATTTAATCGCTATTAATTAATTGCATTGGTAATGAACAATAGTTGTCACCCTTATACAATTTATAACATTTGTAATTATTTCTCTTCAACAATTATTTCAACAACTCTCATTAAATACATTTATTCTAATTTCCATTTCAACGTTTTTATTACAAAATCAATTAAATACTTTCCTTTCTCGCATTAAATCATATACCTGTATAATCCTTTCCACTATTCATTATTTAGAATTCTATTTAAATTTCAATCTCTTGTAATAACTCATTTATTATACATTCGCACATCAATAAACAAGGTTCAAATACATAGGATTTATTCAATTCATCTTATATACAGGTACAATACTTACACCATTTTATTTATTGAAATTTTATTCATATTACAAATAAAGGCTTTAATTACCATTCATATATTTTATTTTAGCCTTCATTTCAATATTAATTTATAAGTTTTTTTGTACTAAATTTAATTAAAAAACTTATTAATTTAACCTAATTAAATTCACGAAATCTATGGGTCGTTACACAAGACCAAAGTGCAAGTTGTAAGTTCCGTTACCGGAGAGCAAATGGATAGACTTGTACGTTATTGATCGCGCTAAGTCACGACCAAGGAGTTGGAACCGGATTGCAAGGTGCAAGTTCCCTTGCTGAAGAGCAAGTGGATTAGACCTGTATGAAGAATAAATCATCTAGTCGGAGTGAGAGCTGATGGACTTGGTTGGTCGCTGATTCCCATCATCGGAGAGTTAGCAGATTGGGCTCAATAAGGGTCTGGAGAGACCATGGATTTTAGTTACTGGCCCCAAACGAAAACAGATTTGATTAACGATCTAGAGAGATTGTGGATTTAATTATCGACCACGGAGTTAATTAATAATCCGGAGAGATCATGGTTTAACAATTAGTCTGGAACGACCATTGATTCAACTAATGATCCAGGAAGATCGTGGATTCAACTATCAGTCAGGAATGGCCACTAATTCCACTGACAATTTAGAGAGATCGAATTTTCAATTAGCGATCTAGAGAGATCGTGCTTTCAACTAATGATCCGAAGCGATTAGCAATCGAATCTATCATTGAATACATGACCTGAAGAAATTGAGATTAATCTCTGGCTTTAAACGTCATTTGATCTTGAAACCATTAGTTAGCAATTGTAGAATTGATCCATTGATTTCCACATGTGATTTCTAACTCCCAGACGAAAATGGGATGATCCTATTTATGATGCGGCCCATAAATTACCGATTATAGAATAACATAGGATTATTGTCTATAACTGATACCCAAGCAAGGACTTGAGTACTTAGCTATCATGTTCTGGAACATCCTTTGATCTACAGGTGAATTCAGAGGAAAGGATGATTCACGATAGCTTAATTAGCTGATGACCAGAAAATTCAACTATTAATGTTCCATCGACTTCAATATTTGTCCTTGAGCAAAGCACACCTTCCATTCGCAAGGTGTGCTTTGGAGGGAAAGTGTTATCCTGCCATTTGACCAAGCAGTATTCGGATGGACTAGACAAGTCAAACTTGAAAACTATTGAGGCGGGAAACCCAAAGAGATAGCCACAGAAGTCCAGAAAATGAAGTATATGAAAGAACAAACGGTGGAAGCAAGGCTATCTCAAAAATGCCAAAACCAAAACCCATCAAGTGATGGATCCGTACCAATCCATAAACTTATACCCAAATTACCTCAAACTTCTCGCACTCCTAAGCCATGATGCTAGTAGCCCTCTCCAAGCTTTAGAATATTGATTACAAGACAAGTGCGGAGTCACCTTATGATTCAAAAAGCACAGAACCATTAATGTGATGAATCGGAAATCCAATCCATAGAAACTCCACCATGTAGCCTCAAATTTCCTCTATTCCCAAGTCTTGATGTTAGCAAGCCATTTCAAGCTTCTCAAAACTTATCGCATACTATTTGCTATCGATCTCCTCGAGCAATTAAATTCAGGAACTTCATTCCATCATCGATCCATCACTTTGACCTAAAAACAAGCTTCTAACAGTACAAACAAGGTGGCAAACCCAAAGCTAACAATAAATCGCCACAACTCCAAGCATCAGAATTGATCCATAAGACTGTCTTATAGATCAATATTGATCCATGCCTTTGGATCAGTACTCTCCATAGCAAGTGCTGACTTAGCCATGTTTCTTCGTGTTCAACTGCTGCTAGGACGTGGGAAAGTGGTGGAGATCAAGAAGGAGAATTTCTCGACAACCTATAGCTATAATATGAGGCAAGGGGCTCATTTTTAGGATCTTTTTGCTTCCTTTCAATTGTTACATATTTCTTTGTAATCATCCACGGAGTAGTACTGATCCATTAGAACCGTACTTGTAAACAACCACCAAATCAACAACAAAGCTAAGTAGACATAAGCAACAGTTAGCCATACCACTTTAAAACTTTGATGTCTTACGTTTTCTTGTTATTGTTTAGTTTATTCACTCTTTTCTCTACTATGCTCATTTTGGTGGTTTTTACCACTTTTGGTTAAAGCAATATGCATTTTTCTCTAACTTTTCTTTATACCTTAAATCACTATCGCTACCAGCTTTTATTTTAGATACACTTACACTCAGTTGCTCTTTTGCCTGAAGGAAAAGGCACCAAATCCAAATATAGTTTTTATGTAAAGATTCCATCTCTCGTTCCATAGAAACCAACTAATTAAAATTGTCAACTAAATGGCATCTTATCTATAATCTATGGGTTTTTCATGTACAAAGATCATATGTTGTAATATCATCAAATTTGGTGTTTTCTATACTAATATCAACAAAGTTATCAACTCACAATGACTTCTTTAATTAGACTAACCTGAGAATGAGCTCACATTAAACAAAATGGCATTCAAATGATAATTTGTACCTCTGCCGAATGAATTTGAAGTTTATTTCCTTTCTTTTGGTATTAAAAATCTATCCTTATATTGTTATCTGAGGATAAAGGCTTCACCTTCAACTTAGCCATTTACTGTTAGAAATTGCTTTTCATCGGTCCCATTAATCTATTTGTCTCTATTAATTGTAACGTTTAATTTAATACTATCCATTATTTCTCATTAATTATCCATTAATTTAGGTTACATTCTTTCATTTCCTATCAATTAATTAATAGGAATTTCTAATTTATTTTCTATTTATATGAATTACTACCTTATCTAATTCTAACTACCCGCTTCCCTAAATATAATAATAACTAACAAACGTTACACATAATTAACGCATGGATAAATGTTGTTCTTTTTTATTAACGTAATAAATATGTATAAACTGCCTAATAAAACTACCCATTTGTGCCAAATATATTCTAGTCATAAATATGTAACAAGAATATGCTTGCAATATTTAATTTGCTGGAACTAAATTCCTTCAGATGATTTTCCGCTACGATTTTCATAAATTGGTTTAACCTAAAAAGGAAAGATTGACTCCATTTGAAACTACAAGGAATGGTTAATTTCTTTTTAATTGGAATAGATAATGTAGACTATGAAGAATAAATCTATACTTTACACATCTCTTCTCTTTTAAGTTGAGGGTATTCCTTGTTAAATCAAACGTTGTCCTTTTGAATGTGAATTGAAAAAAGTAAAAAAAAAAAATTAAGAAAATCAAACGGATGTTTTTTCCAAAAACTAAACTATGGAAAATTTACAAGATATGATAAATTGGGCAATAATCCAAAAATCCTATTTTACACCTGAGTACAGATCTGGAATAAAAATATATAACGTCCAATTTTTAAAATCTTTGGGACTAATTTCTAGATCTAGGTGTAAATGTATTTCAAATTAGATCTAAAACATGAATATGTAGGCAATAGTTTTCTACACTAATTTAAGCCTACAATTCACATATAAAGTTGATTTAGAGATAACATTCAAACGTATGCCAACATAATAGATTTAAAATCATAAACAATATATAATTTCCCACTCAATTTTTAAAAGTGATCCAAATCTCCAGTTTTGAAGTAGAACCTTTGATTTATCCCTAAATCCTTTTTAATCCAAGAAATATGTATAAAATGGGTATATACATATATTACAATTATTGATCCGACAAGGGATTTGAGATTGGGAGAGAAATAGATACAAATATACGAATATATGTAAATTACCTTAAATATGTATATAGTTGTGTGACGCCCCACCTCTATACCCACGCTAGCCAAGAACACTCCGGAGTAGTGCTGTCAACTAGCACGGAGAATAAGGCTGTTGAGGAGCGACCATCCATGTAATTGCTTATCACACGGTGGCTATAAATAATCTTCGGAAACAAACATAGAAATAATCATATCACAAATCAGTCACAGATATCCATATCACAAAGGCGGAAGAAGATATGAATATATAACTAACACATGAAAGTGTACATCAGAGTAGTGGTCAGTAAGATCCACGATAATACAAAAGAATAGCAACACGTGCTATACAAAAGAATACAACTATGAGTCTATATCTCAAGTGTATACAACAAAAACTGCTAATCTAAACAGTTAGCCAAAAGTCAGAGTGATGAATCCCTGGGAAGAAGTCAAGCAGAAGCACCTGTAACATCTCGGTCTGACCCGAGTATTATTTAAGAAAATAATAAACGGGTCAGTCTAGCTATAAATATCAGATGACATGATATAACATAAAAGATATGGCATAAACATAAACATCCATAATGACATACCACTATAAGTATGTAAATAATGATCAACAGAAGATCAATCAGTAAGAGATAATCAATATCACAAGAATCTTCTCAAAGATTCGAAAAGGGCATCATACCCCAAACTTGTACTCATAACAAGTCAATGACATAAATTCTAGAAATCAATGCAAGAAGTCCAGAAATCATAGAAAAGAGAAAGAGGCCTATCACATGACGGTCCGAAGACCAAGGGGAGCTACCCCTCATGTGTGAATGGAATCACACAGATTAAGGTCCAGACTAACCAAAAAGCAAAAAGGTATGTGTGAGTGGAATCACACAAGTGGTGTCTAGTCTAACCTCTCAACAAGAGACATCGCACAGTTGCTAGTCTAAATCATCAGAATGATCGTCATGATCAACGAGAAGTGTCAATTACACTAAGCTAGTAAATATAGAAGTTTAGCTTCATGTCCCATAACCACTTGCTTAACTTAAATATTTACGAACAAACTGTAAATCTTCACTAATAAAATTGTCACAAGAGGTTCAATCGAACAAGTCCAAGAATTAACCGACGAAGTGAACGCAAGCGTTTCATACCACTTGTTTTACTAAGTCGTTTAATTAGATTTCTCATCCGAGTGAGGTAAAGGTTTGTATATACTAATACATTGGAAAACGGTTTAAGAAAAGAGCTTTGTTATTAAAAATAGAGTTGAAATTGTTTGTTAAAAGAGTTTTGATATTTACTACTAGTATTGAAACCTTTATATTATAAAGTGACAAAACACAGAAGCAATTGTAGAAACAATCAGTCACAAAAATCGCATACGGAGATGTGAATAAAATCCAAGGAAATCAGCTCAATGTTTTTCATATAAGATCCCCTACGGAGGGGGGGTCCAGGGGGGTGGCAACCCCCCAAGGTGGGGGTGCGGGGGCAACGCCACCGCTTACGGGGTTGACCTGCCCGGTCAGGTCGCGGGGGTCCAGGGGGCAGCGCCCCCGGTGGGGTGCGGGGCAGCGCCCCGTCCAAAACGGTACGACCTAGTGAAGACAAAAAGGGGGTCTAACGACTTAAGAGGGATAGGGTCGAGCGACCTAACGGTTGCGACCTAGGGGTCTAAGGGGTCAAGCGACTTAGTGGTTGCGACCTAGAGGTGTTCGCGACCTAACGATGACTCACGACCCAACATGGCCGACTTAACAGAGGTCGCGACCTAACAGGATAACTCGTGACCGACTTAAGAGTTGCATGACTGAAGGGTTCCACGACTTAAGGGTTGCACGACTTAAGAGTTGCACGACTTAAGGGTTAGGCCAGGAGCGACCTAATGAGATAAGGTCCAACGACCTACGAGTTAAGGGTCCAACGACCTATCGGGATAACTCGTAACCGACTTAAGGGTTGCGTGACTGAAGGGCTGCACGACTTAAGGGTTAACTCGTAAACGACTCACGACCTATGGATGAACGACTAAACTCCGAACGAGCTAAAAATGGCCAGAACGACCTAGGGTTAACTCGTGAACGACTCACGACCTATGGACGAACGACTTAACTCCGAACGAGCTAAAAATGGCCAGAACGACCTAGGGTTAACTCGTGAACGACTCACGACCTATGGACGAACGACTTAACTCCGAACGACCTAAAAATGGCCAGAACGACCTAGGGTTAACTCGTGAACGACTCATGACCTATGGACGAACGACTTAACTCCGAACGACCTAAAAATGGCCAGAACGACCTAGGGTTAACTCGTGAACGACTCACGACCTATGGACGAACGACTTAACTCCGAACGACCTAAAAATGGCCAGAACGACCTAAGTGCAGAAAATTCACCAAAACGCTAAAAATTGGAGTTTTTCGCCAATCCAATCCAAACCAAATGCTAACATGCATGCAAAAATGATAGGAAATCATTCCCAACAGTCCAATATAGTTATAGGCTAGAATTGTGAGATAAAAATCTCACCTTTGCATCAAATATAAATGAAAATGAAGTTTTAAGCAAGCAAGAATCAATCCTTCTTCTATCTAAGCACAAGAAGCTTGAATCCAATGTCTTCTTCTTGAATTTGGAGTAGAAAGATGGATTGCAATTGAATTTGAGTTTTGGAATTTTAATTTCCCATTCCCTCCACCATTAATGCCAAAGCTTGATTAGTTAGAAAATTTATGAAGAGTGAGGAGAAGAGGGTTGGAACTTGGGCTTAATAGGCTAAACTAACCCAAAGTCCAAAGCGGGAAAAGTTAGTGAAATTTCACTAACTCCAAACCTATCGATGTTTATACTTAAAAAAGTCGACATTTCGAACTCAATGGAAGTGGTCTCGAGTCCTAATTTGACCGTTTGCAAAAAGTAGCTTTTCGGACCAAAATCCGATTAACGAGTTAATATTTAAATAATATATTTAAATACAAACTCGATAAATATGCGGGTTGTTACAAGTTGGTTCTCTTCTCTTCTCCATTTTTATTTGATTTCTATTCTTCTCCGATTTGTATGAATATAGATACAAATATCTTATTTTTATAATTAGAATGAAAGTGGAGAAAAGAAATTACAAAGCTTAGCTACTACCTCTAGAAAGATATGAAAAGAGAAGGGAGGGTTATGCCTGAATTTATAGGTGTAAGAATTAACCTCAATCGTTAGATCGAAATATATTAAATCCGGGCAGTTGGGCCTAGGCTAACCCCTGCAGCCACATAGGGAGTGGTCGACTACCCCTACCTAAGGGTCGACCGCCCATAGTAGTAGGTCGACCTGTGGGCCCGGGTTAATTAATATAAAACGTTAATTAATTTTAATTGAATTATTTCTGTTCTGAATTCGTTTTTCGTCCGTAACTTCTTCGTTTGGACTCCGATCGCAAAACACCAAATATAAAAGTTGGTCGGGATTTTGAAACGAATGCTATGGTGCATGTTTCATGGTCAAATTTCATTATTTACACAAATTCATTTTTTGGAGCTAAATTAACTAACTAACTAACTAATTAAATAACTAACGCCAAATTACGGGGTGATATAGTGTGTGTACACACTTGGAATATAAATTACTTTATATGAAGTAAATAATAATAAAATTTTATAAAAGTATGATATTTAAAATCATACGTACTTCCTAACCATTCAACAAGGAAGTTTATGACGACCCACTTTTCTGACCCTTGGAAACGACATGTAATACATCCACAGTATTCATGTGCTATTACCTAAGCATCCGAAAGAAGATTTGTCTTAGGGAAAAATAAAGAATAGAATAAGACATAATAGAAAGAAAAAAAACATCACAATGGAATGGTTACATATAATAAAAAATGATATAGCACCAAAGATTACTCCTTACATAGAGCTATCATAGTTAAACAAAAGTACTACATCTAGCAGATTTGCAGCAATACTCAGACTTGTCATTTTTACATTAAAATAAATTCATAATTTTACAATGGAATAGAATAACTAGACAACTAAGGAGCCGCCTGCTCAATCACCATCTTTAGAAAGCTCCAAAGAGAAACTTGCTATTCTCGGAATACTCAAATTTAATTACGTACCCGAGAGTTTAGGGAAAGTAAATAACTTAAGTCAGATAATATGTCTGGTATGAGCCAAATTTTGTAACAAAATGTAGTTTATTTAACAGTAATATGTGGGACAACGTTGCTAACGTGGAATGGGTTTTCTCCTACATAAACTACATCCAAACATAAGAACGGAATAAAACAAGAGGAAACAAATCCAAACATAGATGATGGGAAAAAATAGTATAAGTATCCAGAACTGGAAGAATGGAAATAGTCTAAACAAAATCCAAACTGGACATAATGGATAAATCAAGATAACAGTCCAAACTTGATAGAATGGAAAAAACTTATAATTGAACACCTTGAAGAGTGGAAAACTCTTCTCGTTACAATTATAGAAAATAATTCAAATGTTCGAATTATATAAGGAAAGGGAGCCTCAAACAAATGACTAGGAGGGCGCATCCCCATAAAAAGAAGTATAACTCTTGAAATATACTTAAACCCCCGAGAATGCCAAGCCGGAACCTGTCAATCCTTACCGAGAATCCAAGCATTTTACATCTATACTCGCAAAATTGATTCCAATCTAGATGAGATGTGAAAATACCCTAATAGCAACCCCACATAACTTAGGCCCCATAAACACGCGATTTGATTTATTCATTTTCGACAAAGGATAACAAAGCTTAACGGAGCAACAAATCATCTTACAATGATGATAATAAAAAAGTCGAAGTAACTGATAGCTAAGGAACCAACTATCGAGGATATAAAACAGTGATTTATGGAAAATAAGTCTTGTATACCCATCACCACTCGTTGAATTCAAACTTGTATTATTCTTGGGTTAACAATAATGCCGAACAAGTCAAGACAATGTTACCTCAAAGTCATGCCTCACGACCCTTCTTAACATTTGGAATAACAACAAGTCTACGTCTTTGATGTTTAGTGTTATGTATACAAATAAATTGTTTCTATATACGTGACATTGCTTTACGGAAATTAATTCGGTTTCATGAAAGAATCAAACTTTTTCTTTTATAAAACGAATTCATGCTTGGCTTCATGTTATATGTAATAGCTTTAAAAAACTTTGTTAAAAGAGTTCACTAACTTTAAAACATGATTATAAAAAGGAACTAATAACTTAAACTCATCCTTATTATATTGATTAATTAACTTTAAAAGTTCATTAATTCAGTTGATGAATTTACTTCAGTAGCCTTTAATCCAAAAGAAGTTCATCACTTTTAAACAGCATTAATTCAATTAAAAGTTAATTATAATGAATTAAATTAAATAATTAAATAATTTATTATCATTAATTAAAACGAATAACAAAGTCAAAACATCCTTGTTACTTTGATAAATTCAATTTGAAACTTCATTTATTAAGCTGATAAATTAACTTCAAATGCCTTTAATTAAACAGGATAAATTACCTTTAAAACATTCATTAATTCAATTAATTAGTAATATTTAAATATAATTAATTAAATTGATTAATAATTAAATCTCATTATTTAAAAATGAGTTATTAATTATAGACATCTTTAAAGGGAAGATTAATTAAAGTTAAAACTAATTGATTAACTTGAAAAGCCGTTAATTAAAAAGATTAATTAACTTAAAAACATCATTAATTCATTGATTAATTAAATTATGTGACGCCCCATCCTGAGACCTACATTAGTAAAGAGAATTACTAAGTAATCTTGTCTACTAATGCAAAGAATAGGGCTTATTAAGGGCGACCATCATAGTAATAAGTTAGGTAAGAGCTAAGCATGTCAATTATGTCTCGATTTTTTTTCATTACCTCATAAGTGGTAGACACGCTTAGTCCCTAACTAATGGACACTATGGTGGATTCGGACCATTTCATAAATAATGTAATATACATGCAGATAGAAAACATCAGTCACAGAACAGAAAACCCAGATCAGAGTGTGTGTGTATATATATATATATATACACACGTAAATACATACATCACCATACATCTCCATAGTAATACATCATACATAAGTAGCAAGGACTACTGAATCACATATACACCCTTCCCACAAAATAATATACAATAAGATAACATAAAAGTAGATGACTCTAAAACGACATCTAAGCCAAAATGATAAGTCTAACAAAAGCTATCAAGCTGATCCAAGAAATGAAGCAATCCAAACTAACCTGCAACTTGGTCTGACCCAAGTGAAAAGCACATGGGTCAGGCAAGCTAAACTTATCAGTAGTAAGGATCTCAGTAATAAGTAGAATGGTGAGAATCACTCCGTTGTTGCCAACGGAATGACATATTATTCATAATATCATTCATATGAAAGGGGACATCAGTTATTCATCTATCTGGGAATTCAATAAGTAACATGCATATGGTTTCTCTTAAGGACATCTATAAGTAAAGTGAATAAGGGATGAGAACCATATAATAACTTCATAACGAAACATCAAATCATCATAATCTATCATAAGAACTCAATAAGACTTAAAGGCAATCATAACTGAAGTCACCATATAGCATAATATAAATGTAGCCCAATCATACTCAAGATCGTATTCAAATAACAACATCACAAAAAGGTGAAATCGAACATAGAAAACTTCATAGAAAATCGCACGTGCTTTTCATCTTGACTAGTACTACTATTATTTGGTACCATACGTCGTGATGACTTGGGGTCATTAACATCTTAGCATTGTGATCATCGTGATTGACTATAGTCGAATATCGCGATGACACCCAAATCATAAAATCCGAGAAAAACATCATGATGATTGGAATCTACTAATGACATCAAGAACATCGTAACGATTCCAATCATATACTTGGTTTGTAGTACTAATAACATCTTAAATGTGTCACAACTTCTCGAATAGGAACCCAATGGGCGTTAATGTACGTCCCATACCATACATTCGTACCTATTGGTTTACTAATCATCGGTCAATGCCACATTAGAAAACTTTCATAAAAATCCAAATCAAACATACACCGCCTCGTCTCATTGGCGAGTGTAAAGCATTCAACTCATTGTGTCTCATACTTCGATGAGTTTAAAGTGACATCGAGACTTGTCTCATTTCATCAACAAGTAAAAATCCATCTTAAACATCAAAACCATCATCAATTCATCATAACAATCCCGCATCATGTCCCCGGCAAGAAAAAATATCATAAAACGGTACTTCAAAGCAGATTCGACAGTACAAAGTCCGATATTAAACGATGAGGCATCCCATACCACGTATTTTTGCCAAATCGTTTAATTCTCATTCTTACATGCCGAAAATTATTTAACTAGGCTAAAATATATTTAGAATAATTTTATAAAGAAAATGGGATTTTTAAACTTTTTTTTAGAGATTTTTAAATAAGTTATATAAGGAAAAATACATTTATCAAATAGATTATCCATTTATAAAATACTTTAAAAAAATAAATAATTGCTTAAAAACCCATTAAAATGTCTTGAAAACATTTATTTAACTAATCATAATTTATAAAGAATTTCCAGAAACTTATTCGAAACCAGAATCAATTAGAACCATTGAATTCTTTAAATATCGATATTTATCGATATTTAGATTGAAATAGAATTTAAATAAAATTTAAATTCTAAAAATTTCCAAAATTAAGCCAATTCGTTGTCCGGTAAAAAGACATAAACATTCATCATCAAACTTATTCATACAATATTCAAAATCATCAAAATATGCAGTGAAACAGTTAACGAAAGCGCAAATAGGAGCAAAAGAACAATCTACCAAGCAATTAAGTTTTTGGCTGACTTTGGACAGTAATTTAGGGTACCAAAACAATCCAGAATTCAGAAGAATTTTTTTTTTGTCATACTACGACACGTAGACTATAGCATGTCAAAAATTTGGAGCAATTCACTGCAAAGTAAAAGAGTTTTGATTTTTCGAACATGGCACTTTTCAGCAAGCACAAAAAACAAGATGTTTAGCCGTTTTAAACCAACAATTTTCTATATCAAAAAAATTTAAAATTCCATGAAAAATTTCGGAAATATTGTACAGTCCAACTACTGCCACATATTCAAAACTGTAACAACCCTGTATTTTGTAATTATTTTATTGTATATTTTAATTATTTTTAATGTAAGATTTTGATTTAAAACTTATTTTACTTATTTGAAATGATTAAATTTATTATTTAAATTTAATCTTGATTTTTTATGAGTTATAATTCCAAACTTGTGTAAGTTGAATATTTGCCTGAAATGCTGATTTTGGTCAAAATAGTCAAACTATGACTTTCAACTTAAAATTTTAAAAGTTTAAAATTTTAATTTTTTTCCTTTATTATGATAGTACATAAAATTCTAAGAACATCACTTTTCGTTTCGTTGAATTTGGATGTAAACTGTGAAAGTTATACCCTTTACAATATTGTGCGTATATAGGGTTATTTAACAATGACTATTTTAAATTGTATAAATTACTTCTTCTTTGTTATATTTTATTTTAATATGTGATAATATGTTATATTATGTATATTTTGACTTTTAAGTATTTTTAAAATGATAATATAATTTTTCTAAAGTTTATTTGAATTTATTTCAATTTATAAAGCCTAGTTGGTATTTACTGCATTTTTCTTTATTTAACTTTCTATTTAATAAAAATTAAATTATTATTTTACCTTGAAAATGTTTTAAAACCATTTTTAATTCAAATTTTGTGTTATAATATTTTTTTTGTGAAGTAATAAATTTTCCAAAGTCATTGAAGATTTTCTTGTAATTTTTATGTCAGAGTTGCTATTTTTAAGCAATTTCTTATTTCCTTTTTCTATTTTACTTAAAATAAATTATTTATTTTATTTTATTCTTACTTAGTTTCGGTTTTAAATAACATTTCTGAGTTTATTTTGTTTTTATAAAATTAAAAAGAAAAGGAAATGCAAAGGGTTTAGAAAGCTAAGAGATCTTAAAAGCCTGAAACGTAAAGACGTTTTATCCGTTTCTTTTTGCAATTAATACATCAATTTATCTTAGCCATTTCTCTACTCATCCTTTTCAGCCAACTCCCTCATATTATTCAAGAATTTTCAAGCTCCAAAACCCTAAAAATCATGGCCTCCATCTTGAGAAAAAAATCTGGTAATGGCTACATCTTTTTTTCTACCTTTTTCTTCTCATTTTCTATGTATTTTGCCTAGTTTTCTATGCTTTCTGGATTGGCCTCTACCACCCACCATCACCACCATACTCTCCACCATCCCCTACCACTCTTCCTTGGCATCATCTCCAGCCATCATTTCAGATCCATCCATGGCCACACCTCCCTTGGTGACAAAACTCCACAAAATTTGCAAATAATGTCCAAAACAATGCACTAGCCACCACTATTACTTCACCACCTTCATACTTCACCATGGCCACCACCTCTAGCCATGACCACCACCTTGCTACCACCACTACACTTCATCTTAGCCTCTGTCCAGATCTGAAATAGACATGGCCATGACTCCATGAACCAAAACTCCACAAAAACAATGCATAAAGCCTTGAAACATTCATGATAGCCACCCTATCACTTCATATCTTCATCCACCACCTTGGCCACCACCATAGGCCGCCACCACCACCTTTTCCAGACCTCCGCACACCCCTCCATCTACTGTCCAAACCTGTACAAGTATGGCCAAGCCCCACTTGACCCAAGGCCGAGCCTTGTTGTGCTCAAAAACTTCATATATGTTGCCTTGACCAATTGTATGCTTCATGTTATAACACTACCACTCCATACTCCTTCTAGCCGTGAGTTATGGTGCCAAACCTGAGCTATATCATCATCATGGCTGAACCCAAGAACCTCCTAGGCCAAGCATTTGAATGGTTAAAGCAAGGTCAAGTAATCTATTCCTTTGTTGCTTCGTATTTTCATTGTTTCAACATTGTTTTGCGTTGAATATTTATGTGTGTATTGTCTTGTTTTGGTTATTGTTTACAAGACAAATATCATGGCTCTCCATTCATTTAAATCAAAAGTCATGCTATATCGTGCTTGTCGTGCTTTTGGAATCGCACTTGTGTTTGTTGTTTTGGTCTTCAGCTTGAAAAAGTGAGTCTTTCTCACTCTGACATTTATACTTATGAAAAGTGAATTGATGACAAGTGTTTAGTAGTAAAAAATGTTTATGCAAGTTAATGATGATCATATGATATGCTATGCCATGTTATTACCATATTATTACCATGTTAAAACTGTTAATTTTCACCTGACATCTGATATATGACTGTATATTGTGATATTGACCTTGTTTATATTATTTCTGTATATGATCACACTGCAAGTTCCCTGTTAGAAAAAAATGTTATGGGCTGAAATGATAGGCCTGAATGGTTTTAAATTTTTCATTTTGACTTGGGATTGCGGGTTTGAAATGATAAAACCTGGATTTTCTTTGTAAATTATGGGTTGAAATGATATATTACCCATATCACTTTACCTAGCGTAGAAAATTATATACAGGCCCGTAGTTAAAATATGTTTTTCTAAAATTTTAAATATTTTAGAAATTTAATTATTATAATATTTTGATTTTAAATTTAATAAAAAAAGGATTTTTGTAAATTATTATTGATTTTCTGAATAATTGTAAGTGAAATGAATTAATGAAAAAGTTAGAAATTTTGAACGCAAGTTATTTTGGAAATTTTGATTTAATTATAATTGGAAATTTAATTGAATATGAAATTATGATAAATTTATGATAATTTGAATTTAAATGAATTTAAAGTGATTTTTATATCATATTAATGATTTTAATAAAGTTGAAATGTGAAATGAATGAATATTGTAAGTTGAAATTTTGAAATATAACTAAAACTGGAAATTTATGAAATTGACGTAAAAGTGAACTTTTAGTTAAGTAAATAAAAATAAAAAAAAGTTATATTTGAGGATTTGAACTTAAGTGTTAAGTTGAAATTTAATGTAATGGATTTTAAAAATTCAACATTGCAATTTAATAAGTGAATTATTATTAAATCTTGATTTTTGAATGGAAATTTAACTTTATAAAATCATGAATTTGAGGAAAATTAAATGATGTTTACAAATGTGATAAATGTATGATTTTATAAGTTAAAATGTTTTAAATAAAAATATAATTGGTTGAGAAATTATATTGATTATTTGAAGTTAATTGACAGCATTTTGAAATGCTATTAATTACAATGTAAATGATATTACGACATTTGTAAATGCTGAAGTTGATGGTAATGAACTAAAAAGCTAAATTGAATTAAAAGCTATTATAGAAATTTTTGTAAGTGCTATAAATTGTTGAATTTAACTAAGTTTATTCGAAATTTAAGTAAACCCTATTACAACATTTTAAAATGTTGTCTTTTGTTCAATTGAACTGCTTTGAATGTATTTTTCCGTAGCGTTTTCTAAATGCCACGAAAAGTGAATTTTCACTGCGTTGATAAACTTAAGTGAATAAATGAACTTTGGAAGTCGAAAATTTTGGAAATTTAATAATTTAATTATTAAACATAATAACTTCATTTTAATGATTAAAAATGATTTTTGGAATATATACCATTTTGAAATATGGATTGAAATGATATTTTAAATTGAATAAAATGAATAATGATTTGAAATGAATGTGGTTTCGAAAGGATATGATATTTTGATATATTAAATGATTGAAATGTGGTTTTGAAAGATATGATATTTTGATATTAAAATGATTTGAAAAGAAGATCCAAAAGATATGATATTTTGGAATGATTTAATCTTTATTTTGATAAAGATTTGGGTTGAAATAATATTTTATTTTGAAGTATAAATATTGTTTTAAAAAGTCGTAACTACGGGTTATAAGAACGATTGGTTGTTAAAGAGACCGGGATCGGATATTGTCTTATAGCCGGCCAATACCGAAAACCACTTTAACAACTGTGTATGCGGTGGAGATTACAGAATGAAGTAGGATGGTGGCGACGTTCTCGAGGTATATATTACGTGGACCCAACTCCCGTGAGTTGGCATATATGACTAAAACAGGAGCTATACCGGGCTACACAAAGGGTCGCACCCTTTCATCGAGCATGCTCCATCGGAAACCATTCTATTACTGTTGCGATTCGATTCGATGGCGCCACACTTTGATTCGGGGGTATTGTTCGAGGTGGGCGGAAACTGCTGGCTTGCCGTCACCACCGGTCTGGGAGTGCAAACGGTGTATCCACCCTGGCATTGCCTCGCATGCCGTGTCATATCCTTATATCGAGCCCACTACGATTTTGGTTTTAAAGATCCGATCGCGTTAAGGTTCACCATCCCCTTAACGCTATTTTCTATATGATTATACTTTACAGATTAGACACTACCGTATATAGCGTATATTACTACATAGTAAATAGTTTAACGGATCCTTAGAGGATGGGCGGTCCCAAGCATCCTTTAAGTTACTGATGCATTTTGTTACTGTTCACTTGAGTTGATTTACAGTTTATAAGTATTTATGTCCTGACTCGAGGGTTTTGTATTTTGCTTTACGCTCGGGTCAGATTGATCGAGTTAGCATTCAAGATTCACCTTCGGCGTTGGAGCTTTCCTTGAAGATCCAGCCATCTATTTTGTTTCAGTATCCAGTGGTTCAGTGATGTATTTGATTTGTACCTGATGTATCCTGTTACTCTTCTGTTGTATCTTATTTAACTCTGATGTATCTCATATTTTATATAGTAGCTTCATGAACTACTATCTCCTCTTTTACTTCCGCTGCATTATCATTACTCTGTGTCTGTGATCTGTGATTTTATTTACTGTATATTCTGAGATTTGCCAAATTTTTATTTACAACGCGGTATTTTGAGAAATTCAATTTCAGCATGAGTGTCTACACATACACTTATAATGGATGCGAATGGTTGAAAATATCGGGTCGTTACAAAAACTGGGAGCAAATGGCTGTAATTTGAAGAAGATATGGGTTTTTGAACAGGGT
Organism: Allium cepa; assembly: GCA_030765085.1. NCBI lineage: Eukaryota > Viridiplantae > Streptophyta > Magnoliopsida > Asparagales > Amaryllidaceae > Allium > Allium cepa. The sequence goes on along the minus strand of CM060928.1, from coordinate 301,461,080 downwards.
GCATTTTCGGCCAATAAACAAAGATCAATTTTTGGCCGATTTCAACCAACAATTTTCTACATCAAAAGAAATAAAAATTCAATGAAAATTTCAAGAAATGTTTTACAGTCCAACTAATACAACATATCAAAAAATGGGAGCAACTGGCTAAAGAGGAAGATATGATTTATTGAATATGGCGCATTTTCGGCCAACAAACATAGATTAATTTTTGGCCGATTTCAACCAACAACTATCTATATCAAAACAAATCAAAATTAAATGAAAATTTCCAAAAATGTTTTACAGTCCAACCATTACAACATATAAAAATTGGGAGCAATTGGCTGTAAATTAAGAAAGATAAGATTTTTTGAACATAACATTATTTTAGCCAACATAAGAGAAAACCCATTCAATAAATTGGGCATTTCCAGCAACAAATTGATAGATAAATTTGATAGATGGCTTTAGTTTTTTGTAATAAAACTCTTATCTTGCTTACCGAATAGTTTTAGCAAGATATAGCAGTGATTTGGGAGAAATTTGTGATCTTTGGTGAAGATAGAAGCCCTAAGAACCTGTAGAAACTTGAAAATAGACATGCAAAACAAACATAAGCAAATAAAAGACAATTCACATCTCAAGTTCTGAAATTTTGGTGAAATATATTTGGTATTGGAAGGAGATTACCTTTATATTCTTAATTTAGGTGATTTCTCCTTTTAATTCGCAGAAGAGTTGGGTAGAAAATGGATTTAGGTGAAAGCAGCCATGAAATTTTTCTCCTTTCTTTTTACTGTAGGTTTAGTTTGAGAAGAAGAAGCTGAAAGAAGGTGATTACAGTCTAGTTTCTCCTCAGAAAATTCTAGATAGTAGGCTAATGGATCCTCCTTTCTACCCAATTAAGCCCAAGAGAAAAATTACTTAGTGAAAATGCAAGGTTATGTATACATATTAACCTATTTTACCCTATATACATGTAATACTACATCTTCAAGCCAAATAAAATACATACATCAATTTGTTTTGGAATAAAATAGTTAGTGTGATAAAATAAAATTTATTTTAACAAAAAATATAATTTTAACAATAAATCCCCATTTTTAACAATATTTTACAATTTGCACAATTTTAGTGTAAAAACACCATTTTTAAAGTATAACTTGATCAAAATTTATTCTCTTAGTCAAATAAATTGTAATAAATCATTCTAACCCTTTTTAGAGCAACAAAATAATATTTTCGCAAAATAATTCATCTTTTATTTTATTAAAAACATGATTTCTTCATATTTTTTCCTTTATATTCAAAAGGCTAATATCGACAATAATTATCAATATTATCACATTGACTTAATTAAAATACAGTAAACGACTAATTTCACTCCAATACCTCAAAATAAAGATTTTGAAACTTTATTTCCATCAATTTGGATTTATTTCAAAAATTAAATGTTTAAATACATCACTTGGTAAATTTATTAACTCAAATTTACCTAAATTCCAATATTTTCCATTTTCTTTAAACAAAACACCAAACAATGAATTTTAAACCCAATATTTAACTCCATACATATTGTTTATTTGAAATACACAATTTAAACCAAATTTATTTCTCCATTACATTCTATTCACCGTATTAAATTATAACTATCATTATAATTTAATATCATTAGTACTCTCCAATACTAGGGTTATTACAGACTCCCCCTCTTATAAAAATTGCGTCCTCGCAATTTCTAGAGGAAATCTGTATTCAACACAATTTATTTCATCAAACAAAGGAATTTAGATAGATTAAATGAAAAATTCTTACCTTCGAAGTGAAGATAAGAAATCAGGATACGATCGCTCGATGAATTCTCTGGTTTCCCAAGTGCGGTCATTGGGATTATCGGACTATTGAATCTTCACGAGTGAGACACTCTTGTTTCGAAGGCATCTAGTCTTCAAAGCAAGAACTCTCAAAGGGTGCTGCACATAAGATAGATTAGGAGTGACTTCCAATTTCTCTAAAGCACGATTATCAAGCACAGAATCTGAATCTCGTGACACTTCCTTAACTGAGAAACATGGAATAAGTCGTGAACTCTAGAAAATTGTTCAGGAAGTGCTACACGATAAGCAACCAGACCGATACACTCTATAATAGGAAATGGCCTAATATAACATGGTCCCAATTTCCCGGTCTGGCTAAAGCGTACCTCTCCTTTTAGAGGAGAATCTCGAATAAAAACAAGGTCACCCAATGAGAGTTCGAGAGGCCTCCTACGTTTGTCCGCATAGGATTTCTGGTAACTCAGTGCCTCTTTCATTCTCTCACGAATAAGATGGATCCTCTTAGATGATTCTCAAATAGATTCGGGGCCTAAAATAAGTTTTTCCCCCAACTCAAGCCAACAAGATGGAGAATGTCACGACCTTCCATATAAGGCTTCAAAAGGAGCCATGCCGATAGAAGATTAGTTAATATTATTGTAGGCAAACTCAACTAGAGGAAGATGATACTCCCAACTACCACCAAAATCCAAGATACAAGCACGAAGCAAGTCTTCCAAGATTCGATTGACCCGTTCAGTCTGTCCATCAGATTGTGGGTGATAAGATGTGCTAAGATTAAGCTTTGTGCCTAAAGCTTGTTGGAGACTCTGCCAGAAGTGACTCATGAAAAGAGGATCACGATCACACACAATTGATGAAGGAACACCATGTAATCGCACGATCTCCTTAATATTTAGCTTCGATAAAAGAGATGTCGTCCTGTTAGACTTAATAGAAATAAAATATGTGGACTTGGTGAGACGGTCCACAACAAACCAAATGCTGTTGTGGCCTGACCTCGAACGAGGTAAGCCATCAATGAAATCCATTGAAATTTGATCCTATTTCCACAATGGAACCTCTAAAGGCTGAAGAAGACCAGATGGCCGCTGATGCTCGGCCTTAATAAGCTGACAAGTTATGAAATTACCAATATAACTTGCGACATCACGCTTCATGCCTTCCCTATAATAAAGGCGACGCATATTGACATACATCTTACTACTATCGGGGTGAATGGTATACTTAGAGCGATGACAATCATCAAGAATGTCATGCCTAAGTGCTGAATCAGAAGGCACAACAAAATGGTCATTCATACGATGACAACCGTGAGAATAAATACTGAAATCCCTCAACTCAACATCACGGGATTCAGATTCACGAAGACGAATAAGGCACAATGTCTCTGAATCACGCTGCTGAGCCTCGGAAACACGATCTAAAATAGAAGGTCGAGCTTCCATACTGAATAATAAGACAGGTGAATCAAAAGAAGAAGCTCGATCATGAATATCACAATAAGATAAAGTTTCAAGGACATCCCATTCGGTTAACATCATAGAAACAACATCTGAATGCTTGCGACTAAGCGTATCGGGCACAAGATTACACTTCCCCAGGGTATACTGAATATCAAAATCATATGAGGTGAGAAATTCAAGCCAATGTTGTTACCTAATATTAAGCTCCTTCTGAGTAAATAGATATTTCAAAGACTTATGGTCCGTAAATAGAATGAAGTGCTCTCCGAAAAGATAATAACGCCAAATCTTCAAAGCGAAGACAATGGCTGCAAGCTCTAAATTATGAGTAGCGTATCGAACCTCATTCGGACGCAATTGCCTAGAAGCATAGGCAACTACCCAATCTCTCTACATCAAAACTGCACCGAGGCCACTATGACTGGCATCAGTATAAAAAATAAGACCTTGGTTCCCTTCAGGAACCACAAGGACGAGAGCATTAGTGAAAAGCTCCTTTAATTTCTAAAAAGAAGCCTTACACTTCGGACCAAATGAATCGAACGCCTTTCCTTGTAAGGCTAGTCAATGGAAGCACGATAGGGGAAAAGTCTTTGATGAAACGGTGGTAATAACCAGCCAAACCTAGAAAACTACGAATCTCATGAACATTCTCAGACCTCTTCCAACTCTGAATAGCCTCGATTTTTGAAAGATCAACGGAAATACCTTCTGAAGATACAACATGGCCTAAGAACATCACTTGCTTTTCCCAAAAGTGACACTTAGAAAGTTTTTCTTTGAGTTGATGCTTTTGGAGAGTACTCAAAACAATTCTTAGATGTCGAGCATGGTCCTCTTCGGACTTCGAATATACAAGAATGTCATCAATGAAAACAAGCACGGACTTATCGAGATATTCCCAGAATACTCGATTCATAAGATCGACAAAGTAGGCAGCTGCGTTTGTCAATCCGAATGGTATGACGAGCCACTCATAAGAACCATGGCGAGTGCGGAATGCAGTGAGAGGAATACTATCTTCCGCGACTCGAAGTTGATGAAAACCAGTGGTAAGGTCTGACTGTGAAAAGACCTTAGCCCCACTTAACTGATCGAACATGTCATCGATCCTCGGTAAAGGGTAACGATTCTTGATGGTTAACTCATTAAGCTTGTGATAGTCGATGCAAAGCCTAAGAGTCCCATCGAACTTCTTCACGAATACTACCATGGCTCCCCACGGTGAAGAACTAGAATGAATGAAATGCTTGGCTTCAAGCTCGAGAAGTTGCTTTTTGAGTTCCTCATTCTCTCGTGTGGATATTCTCATGGGAGGACGACTAACTACCTGCGCGCTGGGAATAAGATCAATACAGAACTCCATAGCTCTCTTCGGAGGTAAACCAGAAACAGGCTCGAATAAATCTGAAAATCGCAAACAATAGGAATACGGGATACATCATCATCATCACGAGAATCAAGGGAAAATAATGAAGCCATGGAATCACAATTAGAATCATGAAGTGAAAGAGATAACTGATCAGAAGAATCAGGATGTCGAATATATAAGATTCGCTCCAAACATAAAATACTGGCCTCGTATCGAACTAGCCAGTCCATTCCCAATATCATATAAATCCAAGAAAAGGAAGAACATGTAGATTTGCACGGAAACAAAAGCCACAAATCGAAAAATCAACATCATCACAAAGCAAACTAAGAGTTGCAAATCCTCCGATAGGATTCACAATCCATAGAGAAATGAGCATGTAAGAAACATCTAAGTGCAAAGCATCAACGAGTTCCTTCGATACGAATGAGTGAGTTGCACCCTTATCGAAAAGCACTTGAACATAACGATCATGGAATAAAATAGAGCCTTCTAGAATGGAAGGAAAAGTACCATGAGGCCGAGAAGAATCTCTAGAAGTAGTAGCCACACTAAGATGACCCTGACGAGAACCCTTCTCCTTTTCGGGACAAGCTGAAACCAAATGTCCCTCCTTCTTATAATAAAGAGAACGCTTAGGCTTGGGGCACTCTCTCACTGGATGGTCAGGTGCACCACAATTGAAGCATGCAAAAGGCTTAGTTGAAGGAGTAGACTGAGAATGAGAACAAGATCCCCTCTGTTTCTTCTTCTTACTGGGATGGAATGGCTTTGGCTTGCGAAAAAAATTCTTATTCGGGTTTCCCTGAAAATTACCCTCATCATCACTATATTTCTCCTTCTCGACCACTTCAAGCTGAAGGGACGCATCCACAAGCTTTTCAAAGGTGAGCTCAAGGCGAAGCATGAGGGACTTCTTCAGATATTTCTTAAGACCGTAGATGAACTTAAGATTCTTCTTATAAGGAGTAGAGATGTGCCCGTGATCATATTTAGACAAGGCTTCAAAGGATGCAGCATATTCAGAAACAGTTGACTTTACTTGTTTGAAATCAAGGAAACGTCGAGAAAGAATAGCCTTTTCATATTCTGGAATAAACTTGAGTTTGAATCTCTCACGGAACTGATCCCACTCTAGAGTGGACTCATCAATCTCAGCAAAAAGAAGATCATACTAATGTAAAGCTCGTTCTTGCAACATACTAGATGCTACAAGGACTCGGTGATGACTAGAGTTCTCCATACGACTAAAGATACGCTCATAAGAACTGAGCCACACCTTAACATCTAAAACAGTCTCGGTACCTTTAAAGATCTTGCCACCAAGATGTGTGAAGTCGCTACACATGCGCGCAAACGTGGATTTGCGTGGTGGAGAAGAGTGAGCTAGAGCGGGAGGCTGAGTGCTCCGAATAAGCTCAAGGATCTGGTCGGTAAACATATATACGCCATCAGGACAAGAACCACTGGACGGTCCCGCCGCCGAAGAGCGTCCTCTTCCTCTACCCGACATAGCTGAAAGATAAGATAAAATAAGATAGGATTATTCACAAGGTAAATAGATGTATTTGCAATTCAAGTGCAAAATTAAGGAATACTATGGAATATAATTAACATTCCTAGATATATTCCTTTCTATCTAGCCCAAAGGAATTAAAAAGGGACAAGAATCAAAACAAGGATAGGGACAACGCAAGGTCAAGGTGAAACCGATCATGATTAAGCAATGATGTATATAGATGTATTATATCTGATGTATGGTATCTCGTATACTATTCCGTATATATTACATTATACTCTGAAACAATGCTTTGATACCAAGTTATGATGCCCCACTCCGAGACCTACATTAGTAAAGAGAATTACTAAGTAATCATGTTTACTAATGTAGAGAATAGGGCTGGTTAAGGGCGACCATCATAGTAATAAGTTAGTTAAGAGCTAAGCATGTCAAGTATGTCTTGATTTTTTTTCATTACCTCATAAGTGGTAGACACGCTTAGTCCCTAACTAATTCACACTATGGTGGATTCGATCCATTTCAGGAATAATGTAATATACATGCAAATAGAAAACATTAGTCACAGAACAACAAACCCAGATCAGATTATACATATAAATACATGCATCACCATACATCTTTATAATAATACATCATACATAAGTAGCAAGGACTATTGAATCACATATACACCCATCCGATAAAATAATATACAATAAGATAACATTAAAATAGACGAATCTAAAACGACATCCAAGCCAAAATGATAAGTCCAACAAAAGCTATCAAGCTGATCCAAGAAGTGAAGCAATCCAAACTAACCTGCAACTCGGTCTGACCCGAGTGAAAAGCATACGGGTCGGGCAAGCTAAACTATCGATAGTAAGGATCTCAGTAATAAGCGGAATGGTGAGAATCACTGCATTGTTGACAACGGAACGGCATATTATTCATCAAATCATTCATACGAAAAGGACATCAGTCGTTCCATCTATCTATTGCAAGAGAATTCAATAAGTAACATGCATATGGTTTCTCTTAAGGACATCTAAAAATAAAGTGGATAAGGGATGAGAACCATATAATAACTTCATAAAGAAACATCAAATCATCATAATCTATCATAAGAACTCAATAAGAGTTAAAGGCAATCATAAGCAAAGTCACCATATAGCATAATATAAATGTAGCCCATATCATACTCAAGGCCATATTCAAATAACAACATCACAAAAAGGTGAAATCGAACATAGAAAACTTCATAGAAAATTGCATGTGTTTTTCATCTTGACTGGTACTACTATTATTTGGTACCATATGTCGTGAGGACTTATGGTCATTAACATCTTATCATCGTGATCATCTTGATTGACTATAGCCGAATATCGTGACGTCACCCAAATCATAAAATCCGAGCAAAACATCATGATGATTGGAATCTAGCAATGACATCAAGAACATCGTAATGATTCCAATCATATACTCAGTTTGTAGTACTAATAATATCTTAAATGTGTCACAACTTCTTGAATAGGAACTCAGTGGGCGTTAATGTACGTCACATACCATACATTCGCACCTATTGGCTTATTAATCGTCAGTTGATGCCACATTAGAAAACATTCATAAAAATCCAAATCAAACATACACCTCCTCGTCTCATTGGCGAGTGTAAAGCACCTAACTCATTGTGTCTCATACTTTGATGAGTTTAAGGTGACCTCGAGACTTGTCTCATTTCATCGAAAAGTAAAAATTCCATCTTAAACATCAAAACCATCATCAATTCATCATAACAATCATGCTTCATGTCCTCGGCAAGTAAAAATATCATAAAACAGTACTTCAAAGCATAATCGACGGTACAAGTTCGATATTAAGCGATGATTCGAAAACACATATCCCATACCACGTATTTTTGCCAAATCATTTAATTCTCATTTTATATGCTAAAAATCATCTAACTAGGCTAACATATATTTAGAATAATTTTATGGAGAAAACGAGATTTTTAAACAATTTTTAGAGATTTTTAAATAAGTTATAGAAGGAAAAATCCATTTATCAAATAGATTATCCATTTATAAAATACTTTTAAAAAAATGAATAATTTCTTAAATACCCATTAAAATGGCTTAAAAACATTTATTTAATTAACCATAGTTTATAAAGAATTTTTAGAAGCTTATTCAATTAAAACCATCAAATTCTTCAAATATCGACATTTATCGATATTTAGATTGAAATAGAATTTAAATACAATTTAAATTCTAAAAATTTCCAAAATCAAGCAAATTCATTGTTGGATAAAAATACTTAAACATTCATCATCAAACTTATTCATACAATATTCAAAATCATCGAAATATGCAGTGAAATACTTAACGAAAGCGCAAATAGGAGCTAAAGAACAATCTACCAAGCAATTGAGTTTTTGGCTGACTTTGGACAGTAATTTGGGGCAAAACAACCTAGTATTAGGCAAAAAATTTCTGCGTTATACTACAACGCGAGGACTATAATGTATCCAAAATTTGGAGCAATTCGCTGCAAAGTGAAAGAGTTATAATTTTTCGAACATAGCACTTTTCAGCAAGCACAAAAAAACAAGATTTTTGGCTGTTTTGAACCGACGATTTGCTATATCAAAATAACTCAAAATTCCATGACAATTTTGTGGAATATTTTAGAGTACAACTATTGCCACATATTTAAAATTGGAAGCAATTGGCTACAAATTGAAGAAAATACTATTTTTTGAACACGGTGAATTTTCGGCCAACAAATAGAGATCAATTTTTGGCCGATTTCAACCAACAATTTTCTGAATAAAAAAATCAAAATTCAGTGAAAATTTTCATAATTTATTTACAGTCCAACCAATATAACATATCAAAAATTGGGAGCAATTGACTGTAAATTGAGAAAGATATGATTTTTTTGATTATGGTGCATTTTCGGCCAACAAACAGAGATTAATTTTTGGCCGATTTCAACCAACAATTTTCTATATCAAACCAAATAAAAATTTCCAAAAATATTTTACAGTTCAACTACTACAACATATCAGAAATTGGGAGCAATTGGCTATAAATTGAGAAAGATATGATTTTTTGTACATAGCATTATTTCAGCCAACATAAGAGAAAACCTACTCAGTAATTGGGCATTTCAAGCAACAAATTGATAGCAAAATTGGATAGTTAGCTTTTTCTTGCTGTAAGAAAACTCTTACCTTGTTTAACCAATAGTTTTAGCAAGATGTAGCAGTGATTTGGGAGAAAGTTGTGATCTTTGGTGAAGATAGAAGCCCTAAGAACCTGTAGAAACTTGAAAATAGACATGCAAAACAAACGCAAGCAAATAAAAGACAATTTACATCTCAAGTTCTCAAATTTTGATGAAATCTATTTGGTATTGGAAGGAGATTACCTTTTTATTCTTAATTTAGTGATTTCCCCTTTTAATTCGTAGAAAAATTGGGTAGAAATTGAATTTAGGAGAAAGCAGCCATGAAAATTTTCTCCTTTCTTTTTACTGTAGGTTCATTTTGAGAAGAAGAAGCCGATAGAAGGTACGTACAGTCTAGTTTCTCATCAGAAAATTCTAGATAGTAGGCTAATGGATCCTCCTTTCTACCCAATTAAGCCCAAGAGAAAAATTACTTAGTGAAAATGCAAGGTTATGTATATATATTAACCTATTTTACACTATACACATACAATACTACATTTTCAAGCCAAATAAAATACATACATCAATTTTTTTTGGAATAAAATAGTTATTGTGGCAAAATAAATTTATTTTAACAATAAAAATATAATTTTAACAATAAATTCCCATTTTTAACAATATTTTACAATTTGCACAGTTTTAGTGTAAAAACACTATTTTTAAAGTATAACTTGATCAAAGTTTATTCTCTTAGTCAAATAAATTGTAATACGTCATTCTAACCCTTTTTAAAACAACAAAATAATATTTTTGCAAAATATTTCATCTTTTATTTTATTAAAAGACATGTTTTCTTCATACTTTTCATTTTATATTCAATAAAAGGCTAATATTGACAATAATTATCAATATTATCACATTGACTTAATTAAAATACAGTAAATGACTAATTTCACTCCAATACGTCAAAATAAAGTTTTTAAAACTTTATTTCATTAATTTGGATTTATTTCAACAATTAAATGTTGAAATGCATCACTAGGTAAATTTATTAACTCAAATTTACCTAAATTCCAATATTTTCCATTTTATTTAACCAAAACACCAAACAATGAATTTTAAACCCAATATTTAACCATACATATTTTTTATTTGAAATACACAATTTAAAACAAATTTATTTCTGCATTACATTATATTCACCATATTAAATTATAACTATCATTATAATTTAACATCATTAGTAATCTCCAATACGATGGTTATTACAAATTTAACTATCACTATTAAAATATTAATTATCCTTGAACATCATTAAATAAAATGATTAATTAATTTAAACAACCATTAACCATGTGACCAGTTAAATTTAAAACACAACATTAACTAAGTAATTAGTTAACCGTAACCCTTACTAATTAAATAATTAAATTAACTAATCACTATAAAAATAATTAATTATTTTTGAAAACATCATCAATTAAAAATTTGCTTAGCTTGTATGATAGTACCAAGCACGATAATGAAACTAAATAGTTTCGATAAAGTGAACTTTTCTGTAAATGTCGGTATAGCGACTATCGCTATACAGACAGTTTGGAAATCAAGTATATGTCACTGCAATACATCCAAACATCATATGGAAAGGGTATGAACATATATACATGGTGATTTACAATAATACAACATATATCAACAATATAGTTAACTTTAGCCACTAACTTTTCATATCGCATACTACATGCAAACTAACTTCCAAACGCGACAACTTTTTGCAATATGAATCAAACCAACTACCAAACCATAACTACACATGTACAGCAAGCACTCATAGGTCAATAATATGAGCATTAAAATAATTTAGAAAATTTGGTTATAAGACTAGAGTTTTACTCCCGAAAATGCAACAAAACGAAGTCGAACCGCTACACGATCTTGCCAACACTCAAACTACACTTCCTGATCACCGAAGCTCATACTTATAGACCATAGGTGGACTATTGGGGTTCGTTCATGGGCTGTTATGGCTCGGCCTTTGTAACAACCCTGTATTTTGTGATTTATTTTTTTTGTATATTTTAATTATTTTAATTAAATTTTGATTTAAAAACTTATTTTTTTTATTTTGAATGATTAATTTTGTTACTTTAAATATAAACTTTAGTTTTGATATGAATTATCATTCCAAAGCATGACTAAAAAGAATATTTTCCAAAAAGTGAATTTTGCTCAAATTAATCAAACTTTGACTTTTAATTTAAATTTTTAAAAGTTTGAAAATTTAAATTTTATCTTTTATTATGAAAGTACATAAAATTTTAAAAACACTGCTTTTCGTTTCGTTGAAAACGGATTTAAATTGCAAAAGTTATATTGTTTTCAATATTGTGTGTATATTGGGTTATTCAGCAACAGTCTTTATTTTAAATTTTATAAATGACATTTTATTTGATATATCTTATTCCAACTTGTATATTTATGTTATATTATGTATACTTTGACTTTTGGATATTTTTAAAATGATAATAGAATTTTTCAAAAATTTACTGTAACTATTTCCTATTTTTTAAGGCTGTTTTCTTATTTTCTGCTATTTTCCTCATTAAAATTATATTTAATTTTTTTTTTATTTGTTTTGTGAATGTACTTTTATTTTATATTATTATTTATGTTTAAAAATATATTACAAGCTCATATGAATTTTCTAAAATTTATTTCATGTAATTTCAAATTTTCTAGACAAGTTTACTATTTTAGCTATTTTCTTTAATTTAACTTTATATATTTAATAAATATTATATATATGTTTATATTTTGATAAATTTTCGAAATCTTATCTGTTATTATTATTAATTCCAGAATATCAAGTTACGTAAACAAATTTAAGAAGTTTGAAAGGTTTAAAGACTAAGAAACGTAATGTCGTTTCACGTTTCTTTTACAGTTTCTTTTGTCATCAATTCATCAGTTATTTTAGCCACTCCTTACTTTATTTATTTATTTTATACATTCACTTTTATTTGCTGTGTTTATACTTTATTAATATTAATTTTATATGTATTTTGATTAAAAATAGATTTTTCCAAAGATTATTTGGGTTGTTTCAATTTATTTAGCCTAGTTTCACATATATTGATATTTTCTTTATATAAATTATATAATTTAAAATGTATTTATTTATTTTTCTTATTTACATTATTTCTGAGGTTATTTATCTATTTTATCAGGTTTTTTATGTATTTACAAAATAGAAAAGAGAAATTTGAAAGGCCTTAAACTTTCTATCTTCCTATGGGCCTTTATAGTCCACCCTTTTACTTTTAACCTAACCTTTCACCAATTAACCCTAACTATTCCTCATTTTTTTTCTCCAGCCAACTTCCTCCTGTTATTCATGAATTTTTAAAGCTCCAAAACCCTAAAAATCATGGCCTCCATCTTGAAGAAAAAAATTTAGGTAAATTCCTCTTTTCTTTCTACTTTTTCTCCTATTTCTATGCAAATTTGCCTTGCTTTCTCCCCTGATTGGAGCGGCTTTCCCCCTTGCTCCACGGCCACCACCCCCTTTCATCTCTTCCCGACCATCACCACCATCTAAGCCTACAGCCATGACCATGGCCGAACACCCCTTGATGGTCAAACTCTTCCAAATGCAACCAAAAGCCTAGATCTATGCTTGTTTGGCCTTTTCTTGCTCATCCACTTCAACCACCACCCTAACCACTGCCATAGCAGCAACCACCACCTCTGACCTGATCATCACACACCCCTCCAACCTCTGTCCAGATCTAAAACATCAAGAGCCGAGCCAAACAATGCATGTAGACGAGCCTTGGGGTGCACCAAAACTACACTATGTTGCCTAGTCTCTTGATATTCTTATGTTGTAACTTCCTCCACATGTTCTACCCTTTATGCCATGCATTCCTATGATCAAACCTGAGCCAAAGTCATGTCAAACCTGACGTAAATAAACCCCTAGGTCGTGCAAAAGAATAGAGAAATCAAGGCAAAAGTCATTGCATTCATATCTCTTTTTATTCCTTTTTATTTCAAAGTTATTTCATATCTAGTTTTATTGAATTTGTGTTTGTTTGGATATTTTGTTTTGGGTTGTAACACAAGTTCTAAGCTTGGATCTCTTCCCACTTGAGCCTATTGTTGTGTCATCATGCCTTCTAGAATCAGTTGTGTCATTGGTATTGTGACGACCGCCCATGACTCCCGCACCAAATCAATGGAATAGTGCGCTGAAAGGCGTGCCAGGTAGCCATGGACGATAGTCAGGGTAAAATAAAACAGCAAACTCTATCGTACAACTCACAGCGCATGGATAAAATACAATAGAGAAATATATAGTGAAGCTCCATAACAGAAAATCATCATATAAGCATCGTAGTAGTTTTATACAAAAATGAATCATCCATACATCAAAGCTTCACTACATAACGCTCAATCAAATACAGCAGCGGATACCCAGTACATATAATAAGAAATAATATGCAAAAGCCTCCTGCTCGTCTTCGTCATCATCAGCGTAGATCTCCTAGAACAGCACCTGTCACCTGCTACCTAGTCTGCCCATCCCAACATGGATGAACAGCCCAAGGTAATAAGAGGAGACATAAAACCTTGAGTCAGACAAAGTCTTAGTGAGCAGTAAATTAACTATCAAACATACCAAAAGAGCATAAGGGATAAAAGGAATAGGAACCAAACCATCCCACTCCACCTCTTTCTACAGTGATAGCCCCCAGACACACACTAAGGAAAAACAAGCATAACTTAGCAGTTAACTAAGGTAAAGCAATAATCACTCGAGCCAAGGTCGATGTTTTCCAAATACAAACCCCCAAGGCCTAAACCAAGATCAGATAAGCACCCAGAAAACACCGCACTTGAGACCGAATGATGATACAACCAAACGTCCAAACATCCATGACTCTGGCTATCACTGTTATCCTTGCCTCGATTTCACCGTTAATTGAATGACCATCCGTCAAGGGCTAATGGTAACCCCGGTTCTAGGCATAGCTCCGCACGTCATCGTGACCCGTGCCTAGGACTTACCTACTCTGCCCAGAGTACTCAACTACCTACCTGTAGTCTTTTGGGTGTCCCGACTACCTACCTGTAGTCGTTATGGGCGCCCCATGTACTCTTGCTTTTGAGCATGCTAGAACCTTCAACAACGATGAGATCTAAGCCTCCTAGTCATCCTCCTCGACGACTATTCCCATACTAGCTCAAGCTACCTCTCGAGCAATCCATTATCAACCAACTCGAACCATCCCTCGAGTTATCGACATGCTTGGAATGATCCCTGCCTGGATTACGCCAAGTCTACATCACATCCTACTTCGCTTTGTCACACCATAGCAAAGTCCTAACTCAACAAAATGGTTTGCCTCATCGCATCATGGCAAAGTTCCATCTCAACATCATCCAATCCATACATATGAGCTTCAACATCCGCCACATATGCCTTAAGCAGCTTTCACCATTCAAGAGCCTCTTCTATAGCTTTTGAATCGTCTTTGACCATACTTGTCCAAATCTATCAACTAGATAGCTCATTCACAACAATCAATCAAGGCAAACATTAATCCAAACAAATAAGTATTCAATCTAGATCTAATTAGGCATTTATAACTACAAATGGCAATTTCGTAAATAAATGAGCATAGAACTAACATACATGAATCATGGGTTTTTAGCACAGATCTAGCAAATATAAAACATGGGTTTTGTTTCTATAACTTAATAAATGAACTTGCATAGGTAAACATCTTCACAAACAATGGATCTACACTTGGATCTAAGGAGAATGCACAAAATCACTATCTACAATACTCCAACAAACCACCAATCCAATATACTCCTTTGGATCCGCGTGAGAGATAACTACCACTCACCAAATCACCCAAACACCTTGAAAACTAATCACTACAGATCTGGACAGCGAAGATCAAGGCTTGATCCGGCAATATTTCGCTTCAAACGATGAAATCTAGCTTCGTTGGATGAAGATCTTCAACTTTGTCTCTTGGATCTTCAATCTCGATCTTCGATCTTAGATGGATGTTAGAATTAGATTGGAATGGAGAAAAGAAGATGAAGAAATGTTGTAGTCGAGTTTCCAAAATGGCAGCACTTCGTCGCTTCAAAAACCGGTGCCAAAAAGTGAGCCAAACCCCTCTATTTATAGGCTGGAATGACCATGAGTCGTCGCCCCTATGAGTCGTTGCCGACTCAAGAAAACCTCCGACCTAACAGCTACGACCCATCAACATAGCCGACTCACGACTCAACCTATTTCCTTTAGGTCGTGCTAACGACCTAACGACTCAACCCAGACACGTCCTAAAACACAGGCCGACCCAACGACTCATCTACCCAACGACTCAAGGACCCAAGGCCGACCTAACTCCTATGCGACCTAACACTAAGTCGCTAACGACTTAACATACGTGCGGCCTAGCAACTTACGACTCATCCCTCCTGCCGTATATCCTAAGTCCTAAGTCATATGCCGACTTAACTATGGCACGACCCAAAAAGCCTCCGACCTAACAACTTAACCACCATGCGACTCAAAACACAAGCCGACTCAACACTGGCACGACTCACGACTTAACCCCTTGCCGTTCTAACGACCTAAGACCATAACCCTTAAACCCCTAACTGTCTTATGTCGGTCACACCTTGACTCGGCCACACCCTAAGTCGGCAACACCTATGAGTCGCTTACTATGCTAACTCGTCCATACTTCTTAGGTCGGTGAATCTCTTAGCTCGGACAACTTATGAGTCGGCCATACCTTAAGCCAGCCACTACCTTACGTCGTCTAATCTCCTAGGTCGTCTAAGTCTTAAGTCGTTCAAACGACTCATCTACAACCCGACCTAAACTTCACACGGCTTATCACCTTAGGTCGATAACTCTTAAGTCGGTCATTCTATAAGTCGTCTAACGACCTAACCTATGACTCGTTAACTCGGTCACTTTCTAAGGTCGTTACTCCACTAACTCGTGCACCCTCCTAAGTCGTCTACGACTTACTATAGGTCAGTCACGACTCAACACACGAGTTACTCTCCATACGACTCAGGCTAGAGACAACATAAACAACACTAACGACCTGTAAATTCTACGATTTATCGACACGTAAAAATACGGGTCGTTACATTCTCTCCCCCTTAGGAATTTCGCCCCCGAAATTCCAAGAAAACAACAGCAATCAAAGATATTCCGCATGCCTACCATCCAAAGCAATCAACAAACCATGCATCCAATTCTAGCCTAGCATGCAGAATTCTAAGACTTAGAACAAGCTACAAATTCATGAGATGTCACGACACTTTAGGGCCATACCTCGAAGAGTCCGGGATGAGCTGCCTTCATCCTCTCTTCCTCCTCCCATGTACAGTCGTTAACATCATCACTCCATTGTATCTTGAGCAACGTGATCGTCTTCCTCCTAAGCTGTTTCGTATCGGTTTCAACAATACGAAGCGGCCTACGAGGTCTTCTAAACACTGGATCAACCTCCAAGTCTTCACAGCTATCAGCAGAAACCACCGCAGTTGGGTCATGCACATACTCCCGTAGATAAGATACATGAAAAACATTGTGCACACCCGCCATCTTTTCCGGTAACTCCAATCTATAAGCGAGCTTTCCAATTCGCTCGATAATCGGGAATGGTCCAACAAATCTCGGAGTTAACTTTCCTTTGTTCCCGAATCTTATAACACTCTTCAGAGGAGAAATCTTCACAAAAACCATATCTCCTACGTCGAATTCCAAATCCTTACGACGATTATCGGCATAACTTTTCTGACGGTCTTGGGCTGCTTTCATTCGTTGCCGAACGATCTCTATACAATCCGAAGTCTGTCGAATCATCTCTGGCCCAAGTATCAGCTTTTCTCCAGTTTCCAACCAACATGTCGGAGAGTTACACGGTCTTCCATATAATGCCTCATAAGGTGCCATACCAATACTTGACTGATAACTGTTATTATATGCAAACTCCACCAAATGAAGATGATCTTCCCATGATCCTCCGAAGTCCAAGACACATGCTCTCAAGAGATCTTCCAAAACTCGGTTGACTCTCTCAGTCTGACCATCTGTTTGAGGGTGATAGGCTGTACTCAAACACAACTCAGTTCCCAAAACTTCCTGGAAGCTCTTCCAAAATCTACTAGTGAACAATGGGTCTCGATCGCTCACTATACTCTTCGGAATACCATGGAATCGAACTATCCACTTAACATATAACTCAGCCAACTTCGATGCAGTCCTAGTTGATCGAACAGGAATGAACCTTGCACTCTTGGTCAAACGATCTACGATGACCCAAATCCCTTCATTTCCTGCCCTGGTCCTAGGTAGACCATCGATAAAATCCATCGATATCTGCTCCCACTTCCATGTAGGAACCTCTAATGGCTGAAGTAATCCACTGGGCTTCTTTGCTCAGCTTTCACCAACTGGCAGTTCATACACTTGGAAATAAAATTTCCAACATCCTTCTTCATGCCTTCCCAGTAGTAAGTTCTCTTCATATCCCGATACATCTTATTTCCACCTGGATGAATTGTCAACTTCGAGTGATGACCTTCCTTCAGAACTTCATCTCTCAATCCATCAATGTCGGGAACAACCAATCGTCCTTGCTTCCGAAGCCAACCCTCTCGATCGACCTCGAATCCCTTATCCTTCTCTGGGTCCAATCCAGATTCCAAATC
This sequence comes from Allium cepa, assembly GCA_030765085.1. Lineage (NCBI taxonomy): Eukaryota > Viridiplantae > Streptophyta > Magnoliopsida > Asparagales > Amaryllidaceae > Allium > Allium cepa. The sequence goes on along the minus strand of CM060928.1, from coordinate 301,442,990 downwards.
TCGGATGATCTTGACAAGCTTATCGTCTCGCTTTTGGCTCTCGCCAATTCTTTCCACAAGAGTAGGTCTTATCGATAAGTTTGCCAACATCTCAGGTTCCAATTCACATCTGGGCCTGAAATCAAACCCAGCCAAATACTCGAGACTCTTCCATTCCGAAAACATGGCTCCCAATCCTGCATGTCTTCGACTTAACGCATCAACCACTGCGTTACCTTTTCCCGGAGTATAGGCTATACCAAAATCATATGATGCTAAAAACTCTAGCCACCGTTGCTGTCGAAGATTCAAATCCTTTTGGGAGAACAGATACTTCAACGACTTATGATCCGTAAACAACTCGAATCGAACTCCCAATAGGTAATGTCTCCACATCTTCAAAGCAAACACAATCGCCGCTAACTCCAAATCATGAGTCGGATAATTCCTTTCATGCGGCTTCAGTTGTCGACTAGCATACGCAACAACTTTATCTTTCTGCATTAGCACTGCTCCAAGTCCAGTGCCACATGCGTCGGTGTAAACCACCATCTCATCATTCCCACTTGGAATAGTTAAAACAGGAGCACTTGTCAGTCGCTCTTTCAGGATTACGAAAGCTTGCTCACACTTATCATCCCATCTGAACACTTGGTTCTTTTTCGTCAATCCTGTTAACGGTGCAGCTATCTTGGAAAAGTCCTTGATAAACCGTCGATAATATCCTGCTAATCCAAGAAAACTTCTCACATCAGATGCATTCTTAGGCCTAACCCAATCCTGGATCGCTGCCACCTTAGCGGGATCAACCGCTATTCCATTTCCAGAGATAACATGGCCTAAGAACCTCACTTCACTCTTCCAGAAGTGACACTTCGAAAACTTAGCCTTCAGCTGATGTTTCCGCAAGATTTCCAAAACAATCCGCAAGTGTGTCTTGTGCTCTTCCTCAGTTCTGGAATAAACCAAAATATCATCCACGAACACAAGTACAAACTTGTTCAACTGATCTCTGAACACTCTATTCATAAGATCCACAAAATATGCTGGTGCGTTAGTCAATCCAAACGGCATTACCAGCCACTCATAAAACCCGGATGGTGTCCTGAAAGCAGTCTTCGGCACACTATCCTTCGCCACTCTCAACTGGTGAAATCCCGTTGCCAAATCCATCTGGGAAAACACCTTAGCCTCGTGAAGCTGATCAAACAAGTCATCTATTCTCGGCAATGGATACTTGTTCTTCTTAGTCAACTTATTCAGCTCACGATAATCCACACACAACCTCAACGATCCATCCGTTTTGGTTGCGAACACAACTGGTGCACCCCATTCGGACACACTTCTCCGAATGAATCCTTTCCGCAAAAGGTCATCAACCTGCACCCTCAACTCTAGCTGCTCCCTAGGCGCCATCCGCCTAAGAGGCATCACAACAGGTCTGGCTCCCTCGACTAGATCGATACGAAACTCGATCTCCCTATGCGGCGGTAACCCTTTGACTTCGTCAAAGACGTCCTCAAATCCATTCACAATAGGCACTGATGACAGTCCTTCCCGTGGAACAACCAGCGAATACATGAAGCTCATGAAGACGCCTTCCTCATGCTTACATCGTATCACAACCTTTCGCCCTTCCACATTCCCGACTGTCACCTCAAGCCTCTCACAATCAATCCTTGCCGCATACTTCCTAAGCCAGTCCATACCCAAAATAATTCAGAACCCCGCAAAGTTCAGAACAAAGCAATCACAAACAAACGAGCAATCATGACTTGACACAACTAGACCACGGCATATCATACACAAACATGACGAACCCCCAACTGGATTAGTCACAACCAATGGCCTATCAACAATATCCGGTCTCAAACCTAACCGGTCTACCAAATCATTACAAACAAAAGAATACGACGCTCCAGTATCAAACAACACTCTAACTGGAACACCACAGATAGAAAGAGTACCTTGAACCGCCACACTCTTCCCCTTTTCTTCAGCAGTAGGAGCTTTTGAAGACGACGGCACAACTCCCAAAGCATAAGCTTGCACAATCTGCCTATCTTTCCTCGGCTCTGGGCAATCCTTCTTGATATGTCCCAGCTTATCACAGTTATAACACTTTCCCGGCACCTTGGGATTCTTACAATCTTTGTAAAGATGGCCCTTCTGTTGGCAGTTATAACAAGTCACTTCGCCTTTCGGCTTCTTCTGGCCATCCTTACCCTTCTGCTGCTGCTGCTTCCTCCTCTTATTGCCACTCTGGTGTGGTTTAGATCCTTCCCTGGTTACAGCAACAACAGAACTTTCCTTAGGAAACAAACTCTCATGCCTAAGGGCTTTCTCCACAAGCTTCTCAAATGGATCGTCCAAATGATCCACTAACTGCCTCCCAAGATAAGCATCCAGACCAGTCACAAACTTCTCATTCTTCTGATAGGGAGAATCAATGTACGATCTGGCATACTTGGACAAAGCTTCAAACTCAGAAATATACTCAAGAACTGGTCTCCCACTTTGCTTGAGCTCTACAAACCTCTTGAACAAAACAGACTTCTGAGCCGTAGAGATGAACTTGGCTTCAAATCTAACTTGGAATTGCTCCCAAGTGATCTCTTCTTCTGGGGTATCAATGGTGATAGAATTCCACCAATCAGCAGCTCTCCCTTGAAGCTATCTCGATGCAAGCTTCCTCTTGGTTGCATCCTCAATCCCCAAGTCACCAAAGATCCTTCGGCAAGCATCAATCCATCTCTGCACTTCAATAGTCGATTCCGTTCCCAAGAAAGCTTTTCCTCCAAGAGAAATATAATCCTTGCAAAGCTTAGCAAAATCCACCGGTCTTGGAGCTTGAACTTGAACTCCCACATCCACTGATGATCCTGAAGCTGGTATCCTTCTCATGATCGAAGTCATCATCGCTTCGAACATAGTTCCATAATCAACAGTTCCTTCATCAGCACGGCTTTCCCTTGCAGCTGGTCTCCCTCTTCGACTCATCCTTAATATCTGTAAAAAGAATGATTAGAACACCTTAAGAAACAACTGCATAAGGAGTTCAAATCCTTCTAAGCTACTATATTATATATATAGTAATCACCCATCAAAATACAATTACGTCTCTCATACGTACTACGTCAGCGAGCGTTGGCTAAAATCGATTAACCAAAGCTCTGATACCAAATGTGACGACCGCCCATGACTCCCGCACCAAATCAATGGAATAGTGCGCTGAAAGGCGTGCCAGGTAGCCATGGACGATAGTCAGGGTAAAATAAAACAGCAAACTCTATCGTACAACTCACAGCGCATGGATAAAATACAATAGAGAAATATATAGTGAAGCTCCATAACAGAAAATCATCATATAAGCATCGTAGTAGTTTTATACAAAAATGAATCATCCATACATCAAAGCTTCACTACATAACGCTCAATCAAATACAGCAGCGGATACCCAGTACATATAATAAGAAATAATATGCAAAAGCCTCCTGCTCGTCTTCGTCATCATCAGCGTAGATCTCCTAGAACAGCACCTGTCACCTGCTACCTAGTCTGCCCATCCCAACATGGATGAACAGCCCAAGGTAATAAGAGGAGACATAAAACCTTGAGTCAGACAAAGTCTTAGTGAGCAGTAAATTAACTATCAAACATACCAAAAGAGCATAAGGGATAAAAGGAATAGGAACCAAACCATCCCACTCCACCTCTTTCTACAGTGATAGCCCCCAGACACACACTAAGGAAAAACAAGCATAACTTAGCAGTTAACTAAGGTAAAGCAATAATCACTCGAGCCAAGGTCGATGTTTTCCAAATACAAACCCCCAAGGCCTAAACCAAGATCAGATAAGCACCCAGAAAACACCGCACTTGAGACCGAATGATGATACAACCAAACGTCCAAACATCCATGACTCTGGCTATCACTGTTATCCTTGCCTCGATTTCACCGTTAATTGAATGACCATCCGTCAAGGGCTAATGGTAACCCCGGTTCTAGGCATAGCTCCGCACGTCATCGTGACCCGTGCCTAGGACTTACCTACTCTGCCTAGAGTACTCAACTACCTACCTGTAGTCTTTTGGGTGTCCCGACTACCTACCTGTAGTCGTTATGGACGCCCCATGTACTCTTGCTTTTGAGCATGCTAGAACCTTCAACAACGATGAGATCTAAGCCTCCTAGTCATCCTCCTCGACGACTATTCCCATACTAGCTCAAGCTACCTCTCGAGCAATCCATTATCAACCAACTCGAACCATCCCTCGAGTTATCGACATGCTTGGAATGATCCTTGCCTGGATTACGCCAAGTCTACATCACATCCTACTTCGCTTTGTCACACCATAGCAAAGTCCCAACTCAACAAAATGGTTTGCCTCATCGCATCATGGCAAAGTTCCATCTCAACATCATCCAATCCATACATATGAGCTTCAACATCCGCCACATATGCCTTAAGCAGCTTTCACCATTCAAGAGCCTCTTCTATAGCTTTTGAATCGTCTTTGACCATACTTGTCCAAATCTATCAACTAGATAGCTCATTCACAACAATCAATCAAGGCAAACATTAATCCAAACAAATAAGTATTCAATCTAGATCTAATTAGGCATTTATAACTACAAATGGCAATTTCGTAAATAAATGAGCATAGAACTAACATACATGAATCATGGGTTTTTAGCACAGATCTAGCAAATATAAAACATGGGTTTTGTTTCTATAACTTAATAAATGAACTTGCATAGGTAAACATCTTCACAAACAATGGATCTACACTTGGATCTAAGGAGAATGCACAAAATCACTATCTACAATACTCCAACAAACCACCAATCCAATATACTCCTTTGGATCCGCGTGAGAGATAACTATCACTCACCAAATCACCCAAACACCTTGAAAACTAATCACTACAGATCTGGACAGTGAAGATCAAGGCTTGATCCGGCAATATTTCGCTTCAAACGATGAAATCTAGCTTCGTTGGATGAAGATCTTCAACTTTGTCTCTTGGATCTTCAATCTCGATCTTCGATCTTAGATGGATGTTAGAATTAGATTGGAATGGAGAAAAGAAGATGAAGAAATGTTGTAGTCGAGTTTCCAAAATGGCAGCACTTCGTCGCTTCAAAAACCGGTGCCAAAAAGTGAGCCAAACCCCTCTATTTATAGGCTGGAATGACCATGAGTCGTCGCCCCTATGAGTCGTTGCCGACTCAAGAAAACCTCCGACCTAACAGCTACGACCCATCAACATAGCCGACTCACGACTCAACCTATTTCCTTTAGGTCGTGCTAACGACCTAACGACTCAACCCAGACACGTCCTAAAACACAGGCCGACCTAACGACTCATCTACCCAACGACTCAAGGACCCAAGGCCGACCTAACTCCTATGCGACCTAACACTAAGTCGCTAACGACTTAACATACGTGCGGCCTAGCAACTTACGACTCATCCCTCCTGCCGCATATCCTAAGTCCTAAGTCGTATGCCGACTTAACTATGGCACGACCCAAAAAGCCTCCGACCTAACAACTTAACCACCATGCGACTCAAAACACAAGCCGACTCAACACTGGCACGACTCACGACTTAACCCCTTGCCGTTCTAACGACCTAAGACCATAACCCTTAAACCCCTAACTGTCTTATGTCGGTCACACCTTGACTCGGCCACACCCTAAGTCGGCAACACCTATGAGTCGCTTACTATGCTAACTCGTCCATACTTCTTAGGTCGGTGAATCTCTTAGCTCGGACAACTTATGAGTCGGCCATACCTTAAGCCAGCCACTACCTTACGTCGTCTAATCTCCTAGGTCGTCTAAGTCTTAAGTCGTTCAAACGACTCATCTACAACCCGACCTAAACTTCACACGGCTTATCACCTTAGGCCGATAACTCTTAAGTCGGTCATTCTATAAGTCGTCTAACGACCTAACCTATGACTCGTTAACTCGGTCACTTTCTAAGGTCGTTACTCCACTAACTCGTGCACCCTCCTAAGTCGTCTACGACTTACTATAGGTCAGTCACGACTCAACACACGAGTTACTCTCCATACGACTCAGGCTAGAGACAACATAAACAACACTAACGACCTGTAAATTCTATGATTTATCGACACGTAAAAATACGGGTCGTTACAGGTATTGAAATCTCCAGCCATAAAAGGTGAGTAAAACTCACACGACGTTTATACTTACGCAGTTGTGAAACAACAACAATTGAATGTGTAGAATTTTATGTGATGTTATAACTGACTGTGATTATTTATATATGATGTTAAACCTGTTAAATTTCATGTCATATCATCTGTTATTATATATATGTTGTTACTGTTCATTCATATATGTTTATCACCATTGCAAGTTCCCTGTAGACTAGAATCATTATGGGTTGAAATGATACATACCCGAACGGACTTTAGAATAGGGAAAAATCGTTATGGGCTGAAATGATAGGCCTGAATGATTTTCAAATTTATTTCTTTTACTTGGGACTGCGGGTTTGAAATGATAAAACCCGGATTTTTCTTTGTAAATTACGGGTTGAAATGATATATTACCCGTATCACTTTACCTAGCGTAGAAAATTATATACAGGCCCGTAGTTAAAATATGTTTTTCTAAAATGTTTAAAATATTTTAGAAATGTAATTATTATAATATTTTGAATTAAAATTTATTAAGAATAAATTTTGTAAAGTATTATTGATTTTCTGAGCAATTGTAAGTGAAATGAATTAATGAAAAGTTAGAAAATTTTGAACGTAAGTTATTTTGGAAAATTTGATTTAATTATAATTGGAAATTAAATTGAATATGAAATTATGATAAATTTATGATAATTTGAATTTAAACGAATTAAAAGTGATTTTATATCATATTAATTATTTTTAACAAATTTGAAATGTGAAATGAAAGAATATTTTAAGTTGAAATTTTGAAATATAACTAAAATTGGAAATTTATGAAATTGACTTAAAAGTGAACTTTTAGTTAAGTAAATAAAAATAAAATTAAGTTATATTTGAGAATTTGAACTTAAGTGTTAAGTTGAAATTTAATGTAATGGATTTAAAATTGAACATTGCAATTTAATAAGTGAATTATTATTAAATCTTGATTTTTGAATGGAAATTTAACTTTATAAGATCATGAACTTGAGGAAAAATTAAATGATGTTATAAATGTGAAAATATATGATTTTATAAGTTAAAAATGTTTTAAATAAAAATATAATTGGTTGAGAAATTATATTGAATATTTGAAGTTAATTGACTATATTTTTGAAATGCTATTAATTACAATGTAAATGATATTACAACATTTGAAAATGCTGTAGTTGATGATAATGAACTAAAAAGCTAAATTGAATTAAAAGCTATTATAGCAATTTTTGTAAGTGTATAAATTGTTGAATTTAACTAAGTTTATTCGAAATTTAAGTAAACCCTATTACAACATTTTAAAATGTTGTCTTTTGTTAAATTGAACTGTTTTGAATGTATTTTTCCGTAGTGTTTTCAAAATGCCATGAAAAATAAATTTTCACTGCTTTGATAAACTTAAGTGAATAAATGAACTTTGGAAGTCGAAAATTTTGGAAATTTAATAATTTAATTATTAAACATAATAACTTCATTTTAATGATTAAAAATGATTTTTGGAATCCTGTTTTGAAATATGGATTGAAATGATATTTTAAATTGAATAAAATGAATAATGATTTGAAATGAATGTGGTTTCAAAAAGATATGATATTTTGATATATTAAATGATTGAAATGTGGTTTTGAAAACATATGATATTTTGATATATTAAAATGGTTTGAAAATGGAGTTTTGAAAGATATGATATTTTGATATTAAAATGATTTGAAAAGAAGATCCAAAAGATATGATATTTTGGAATGATTTAATCTTTATTTTGATAAAGATTTGGGTTGAAATAATATTTTATTTTGAAGTATAAATATTGTTTTAAAAGGTTATAACTACGGGTTATAATAACGATTGGTTGTTAAAGAGACCGGGATCGGATATTGTCTTATAGCCGGCCAATACCGAAAACCACTTTAACAACTGTGTACGCGGTGGAGATTCCAGAATGAAGTAGGATGGTGGCGACGTTCTCGAGGTATATTACGTGGACCCAACTCCCGTGAGTTGGCATATATGACTAAAATAGGAGCTATACCGGGCTACACAAAGGGTCGCACCCTTTCATCGAGCATGCTCCATCGGAAACCATTCTATTACTGTTGTGATTCGATTCGGTGGCGCCACTTTGATTCGGGGGTATTGTTCGAGGTGGGCGGAAGCTGCTGGCTTGCCGTCACCACCGGTCCGGGAGTGTGTAACGGCCCGCCTTTTTGGACAGTTTAAACCGACGATCAAATACACATGTCGATTCCAAACCATTCAAAAGGGCAGATGGTTATTGGGGTAAATAAGAAAAGAAAATAAAGGGAAATAAAGGAAATGAAACAACACAGAATCTCGCAGCGGAACGATAAAATATAATAGTCAAATAATAGTAATAGAATACCAAATCTTCGTCTTCGTCCTCCAGAATCGATCTTCAATAAGCTGAAAAACTCAGGCCTGACCCGAGCGTAATGAAAAGACAAAACACTCGAGTCAGGACTAAATATCCTCATGAAAGTTAAATCAATCGTAAATAAATATGAGTGTAACGGCGTCGGAGATGTTTACGGGGTTTGACATCTCTTATCCAGTGTCAACGTGCGTGCAATAACTCAAGAGATGTTACGGGATTTTCCATCTCTCAAGGATCCGTGAAACTATCTACTATGTAGTAATATACGCTAAGTAGATAATGCCTATCAGTAATATAAAGTATCAAAATAGCGTTAAGGCGTTACCATAATCCCCCTTAACACATTTTTATAATGCCATAGTCTATACAGCACCGTAAGCCCCACCGTAACTGGTGGTTATCAGAGGGTACCCCATAGGTATAACACAAAACCAAACATAGTGGTCGCGAATAGGATAATCAGTATGACAAGGTACATGAGGCGATACCAACTAGGATACTAGTAGTTGCGTGATCCGGACTGATGTTGGGCATAGCCAGCAGCTACCCCAACACCGCGAAACAACACTCCCAAATCAAGGGGTGCACCCAAATTGCATCACAAATGTAATAGATATGGTATCGATGAAGTGTGTCCGCTAGAGGTGGCGAACCTCAATGGCCCGGCGCGGCTCCTGTTTTAGTCATGTCAGGGGTCATCCAATATCGTTCTCTTTCTTCAGTCAACGCGTTCACCAAACCATCCACTTCATTCTGGATCAACACTCCGCGTATAATAATTATTAAATCAGTTTTCGGTATCGACAGAGAGTATGTCCATATCCGATCCCGGTCTCTTTAATAACTACGTATTATTACACCGTTGGCTCTTTTACATTTCAAATCGATTCATAATTGATATCAAAATATCATATTCGCTTCAAAATCAAATCCATTTCAAATATCGTCATAGCCATTCCAAATATAAGGTTCCTTTACAAAATCATTTTCGCATCAATATCTCATTTCGTTTCCAAAATCATTTCGAATTTCAATTTAGGTTGCAACTTCATTTAACTCAATTCGTATTTTAAATTCAAGATTTAAATATAAACATTCCACTCTATTGACCAGCTTAGAATTTTAGAAAATAGTTTTAAGTAGTTTAAAAGTAGTTTTACATAATTAAAATAGTTTAAAATACTTAAAATCTTAAAATGGATTTGAAATAGATAAATTAGTTTAAAGAAATTTAAATTGGGTTAAGTAGATTTAAAATAGATTAAAATAGTTTAAGTATTCAAAAATGGTTTATATAACTGAGTAATTTGGAAAACAAAATAAAATAGCTTCAAACCAATCCATTTCAATTATATCTTCCCAATTCAAATCAATTTCAATTTCCATTCTACCGATTTCAATTTCGATTTCAATTCGATTCAACGTCAACTTTGACTTCAAATTTATTCAATTTTATATCCACTTTCAATTAATTCAATTTCAATTTATATCGATTTAGAGCTTGGTTTTTCAAAATATCCATTTAGAACACTTACAAGATTATCCATCAATATACGAGTTTAAATCCAAATTTCAAACATGATTCGATTCCAAGCTCGATTTCAAAATATCGCTTATATCTCACTTTTACTTAATTATCCTTTAATACTCAAATTTAAATCTAAATTTCAAATATGATTCAATTTCAAGCTCAATTCCAAAATATCATTTTTATGTTGCTTTTACGTAGTAATACTCAAAGATCGAAATAATGTTCAATCTTTAAATCAAATAGATTTTCGAAATTCAATCATATCCCAAATTTTATTCTCAAAGTCTCAACTTAAATTATTTAACAATTTTCTTTTACCAAAATTTATTTCAACATTCCAAACTCAATTTCCCGATAAATTCGATTTCTATAAATTTATTTCTATTTATAACTTTTAAATCGAACATTTAAATAAATTTCAAATCGACGATTTCAAAAATTATTAATTTAGCCAATTCGGTGTCCGTATATAATTTTCTATCCTATGGCCAAGTAATTTTTATTTCAATTAAATGTCAGGGATGAGTATATATTACTTAAATTAAATCACAGTATCATATGTATGCATAACAGGATCTATATAAGCAAATAAACATCCAACATTCAATTATCAACCAATAGCATCCATCAAAATACATCATCCAATAAACAATACAATTCATGGCAGTTTCATAGTTATCAATGTCAGGTAATTTAATCGCAATTCAATTTTGATTTCAATTTAACTGTCAAGTTAATTTTTCAACGGTTAATTCAAATGACAAGCTATATGACTATTAAATTTTTATCAAACAACGACAAATAAAATCATAACACTTCATAATATCAAATTTAACTAGCATAAAGATATTTAGTACGGTGTGAGCGTTATAAAACACTCACCTTGATTTTACGATTTTAAATCAAATCGAAGGACGTTCGATTTAACCCAAAAATTTCTCTAGCTCCAAACGATTCCAATCCAATTCCATAGCGTAGTGCTCAGCAATACGACCACAACGCAACTTGTTTCGTGCGTTTTCGACCTCGTATGAAAAAGATACGTTAATCTAAAATTTACACGAATTTTTATATAAATAATAATACAATTTTTTTTTTATTTTACCCAAACTAATCCTGGCCGTTGATTCCAGCCACATGAGATCAGGGCCGCAACACCCATCTTCCCCCCTTCTTCCTGCATGCGCTTGTTCGCCCAGTACACGAACCCAACTCACTTCCCAAAACCCTAATCACGCATCCCTCCACGCGCGACGAAACTTCATCACACTACCGCCAATTCGAAGCCCCCTTCTTCCTCAACCTTCGGCCGCAACCCCCCTGAGCTCGGGCCCCCCAGCTCTCCAAAATCACGTGCGAACGGTGACACTTTGTGCTCGATTTGCCGACAAACTCACCTCCATACTCGATCACAACCGTACGGATTCGAAGCTCTCGATGTTATCTACAACCTTTTAGTTGAAGACTTTTGGTAATTGCTTATAGATTGGGAGAGATTAAGTGGAAAAGAGATGAAATTTCGGCCGTAGGTTTCGCTAATGGCGGCCACGAGAAAAAAAAAACCCTAGCCCCTGTTCTATTTATTTATTTTTAATTTGAGAATAAAAGGGCTATTTATAGGAAACGACGAATACTATTTATCCGGCTTTTCCAAACACCGAATTTCGCGCGGTGACCGACGTTTCTAGGGTTTACCCCGCGTTCCGGACACAATGGAATAGGTTTCGGAAGCTAATTCGATCGTCTGTGCGAGTTACGGCAATAAACGATCAGTTTTAAATTAAACCGATTAAACGATTTTCTAGGCGTTTTGGCTTGCCCCGGACAAACGATAAATCCAATTAACACGAAATTAGAAATCTTACAATAATATCACATTACGGATCCGATGAAACTAGTTTCGTCGAAATTCGAGACCGTTTGAAAAATGACTATTTTAACTCGCTAAATTAATATTAAAACAATTTCAACGCGTTTCGAGCTGCCACGGTCAAACGAAAACTCCGATTGCTACGAAAATTGAAATCCGATAATAACTAACTATTACGGATCCAATGGAACTAGTTTCATCCAATTCTAAGACTGTTCAAAAATTGGCTATTTTCAATCGATAATTAAATATTAAAATATTCACTTTTCACAAATAAATTGTAAATTCAGTTTTAAAAGTTCTATAACATCACTATAACTTCAATATGATAAAATAAAATTTTGCAAATCATTTTTAATCATATTAAACCCGTTATTCAATTATCCAATAAATTCCAATTTTAAAATCTTATTAACTCTATTTTAATCCCAATATAACTTACAATTACTTTGGAAACCAATTTGAATGATATTAAATGAAATTTCAATTATTCACTCTATTTTCATATATTAAATTTCAATATCAAATTAATCATATCAAATTCGGAATTTAATTATTCAAACATTTGTAATATTAAATTTAAACGAATTTGATTATCCTTAAATCACTATCTTTTGAAATATTCAAACGAACTTAAAAAATTTAACAAATTCAAATTATAGAACAACCATTTCCATTATACGGTTATTCAATTCCCATTATTTATTTATTCAATAAATTCCAAATATTAAATTTAAACAATTTCGCTTATCCAATAATTCATTATCTCTTGAAATATTGAAATTGAACTTATAAGATTCAACCTTTAAAACAATTCACAATTTAAAACACTATTTTCATTTTACAGTTATTCAATTATTCAATAAGTTTTAAATATTTAATTTAAACAATTTACCTGTTCAATATTCAATATTTGATTTTAAATAGATTTTACTTATCCATCAATTTCTCTATTATACCCAATGAATTTAACATTTATTATCCTATTCAACTATTGATTGCAAAGGCATTCACTAAGTAGCATTCGTTTTTCATTACTCGGATAATTATTGTTGCAATTCATTCCAGTTATTATTATTCCAAACGACTTACAATTTTTTTCTAACACTAAATCACGAAATCTTATTAAATTTAGCTATTTTAATTATCGAAAATTTACCGGTCGTTACACTCTCCCCCACTCCAAACTTTTCGTCCACGAAAAGGAAAAAGAAGGGAAAAGGAACTAAGTATAGAATTCAACATTAGATATGTTTTATTTGAAAGTTACCAACTCATAAAACAATGAAATTCCACTTATAAAGTCGTAACTACGCTTCCACTAAGTTACTCTGAACGACTTTCTAACTTTAAAAGTTAGTTATCAAAACGAGTTATAAAAATTTAAAACTTGAAATTTTTTCTAACACCCGGATTTTACGGAAAATTTCGGCAGTGTCTCCTTTGCGCGGCTCGATCGGTACAACTACAAAACGCCTCTACGGGCCCCAAACCAACAAAAGAAAATCAAAAGCCAAGTGACTCATCAAAATCACCAATTCCAATGACAAAATAAACATGTACCTTATATTTTGTTAGCGAGCATATACGACTAATATAGCGCGAAAGCGAGCTCCAAATGCGAAGCAAGCGCAATCCGCACCTACTAAACACTCAACAAACCATGAGAAACATGCATATATGAAAATAATATCAATATACACAATATAGCAACATAACAACTACATGTGCCAACATAGCAAATGCAACAAAACAACAAATGCAACCATCAATCAACTATCATCCAACTATCATCCAGCAAATCCATAATCAATCAATATAAATTCACTTCTCATTAATATTTATTCACTTGGGTTTCAATTTTAATCACAGTTGATTCATTAACGTTGGATTTTACTAACATTCATTCACAATTCAATTAGTTAGCATTCAATAATTTATATTTACATTAGTTCACTTCCAATTTTGAATCAAATTAAATTCTATTTAAATTCATTTAACTTCCAATTTGATTTCAATGATTTATAGCTTTCAATTTCATCAACACTTAATGAATTATATACAATCAACTAACAATCATATAACAACCAAATCATACCCATCGTAACCAAATTATTAATTTTACATTCAATTTGGTTTATCTCTTTTATATATATATATCCTGTTATATAATTTTAAAAAAATCATTTTATATTTGGCATCTTAAATTTCCAATATTAACTTTAATTAAGTTCGTAAGCCGTACATATATCATCCGTGAGCAATATCAATCTAATCGCTAATTCGATCACACAATTTCACTTCCAACTAGTATCGTTCACCCGACTCTCTAGTGCGGACTCAGATTTGGTTCCTTGATTGGAAACTGTTACTCTCCTTGCATAGCCATATACTATGATAGAGAATTCTAGAATCAAACCAAAGATCCATATCCTGGGTTCGCCGTCGAAAATCGAGTAAAAAATCCTAACTTGGATCGATATAAATCATCTCGAAATTTTGTGCTCGAATTTGGATCAAATCGTTATGCGAATAAAATAAGATACGTACAATCTCACGTATTACTTTCCAATGGATTTCTATCCAATTTATCCATACTAAATTATTTTATTGACTTCTATTTTTTCCACTTAATTACTCACAATCCATTATTCAATTAGTATATTCACTTCTTTACATAGCATATTCTTTAACATTATCTTTTCTTAAACATCATATCATAGAATTTTCTTACTCAAGTTCAATTTAAACATTCCATATAAGTTAATTTAAATTCAATTTCATTTTCCAATTGATTCTTAGCTATACCGAACTCTTTTGTTTACATTTACTTCAATTTCATAATTTTAGCTAATAACAAATTTATTTATGGAACATCTTATTAACCAGCACTTTAGTTTATTAATCATCCTATAAAAGTCTAATGTCTCATAAATGACTTTTCTTAGTTACAGTTATCTTAAAGGTTACAATCCCTTTTCAATTTATATTTATTTTCTATAACCAATTTACAAAAAATATTATACAATTCAATTGTCTTCTTTCTTAAGTTCACTTACTTGTTCCATCTTTTCGTTCATCATTTCATGCTATATTTAAGTATATATAATTTTTATCACAACCAAATTTTCCATTTATATACATTTTAATTCCTTTTGAGTTTTCCTTACTTGTATGCTTCAATTATTTTCAGGTTCTGTTTATTTGTACAATATCTCATTACATATCCAAAACATTATTTCAACTTCTTAATATTCGGTAAGTCATATTATATGTTATTAGAATGCAAATTCGGTATTATACAAATTTATAGAGTTTCATTTTTCTTGATTAGAATGTACACAAATTTGATTTATTTAAATCCTCTTTACCTTTCAACTTTAAAGTTTTCCCAAACAATAAGCTTAGATATCCTAATCCTCTTATTTTATAAATTCTGGTTATTCACATTTCATTCAAATAATTTGGAAATTATTAATTAACAGAACTTAGAAATTTAAATGCCCGGTTCTTTTCAAATCGTTTGAAATAAATATATACCCTTATATCTTTAATATATATCAAATCATACCTTTGGAGTTTAAACCAAAACCCATTTACCCAAAATAATTTTTGAAGAAAAGCGAAGCTTCTTAGTAGTCTCCCCCACTTTGAGGCTCGAAAATGAACGTCGATGACGCTGCGCTGCCATCACCGAAATTATTTTCCAGCGACATAAGAGAGGAATACTGAATTCATTCTTTCCTTTAAAATCCTTTTTCAAAATATTTCCATAAACAATTTCCAACTAATATTACAATATATTTTCTTCAAAGCTTTGAAAACCATTTTTCAAGATCTCCGGGTCTTAAATTCAATATTTTCCAATTTATATCTAATTTATTTCATAAGTCACCTTCACAAAATATTCTTATAGGAAATTTTTCTTAAAACAATCCACAAGTGTTTTATCATTGTTCAATTTGTAGTTCACCTTATTTATTAAATTACTAGATCCAATTAATGATAATAACCAATATTTTCATTCCTAACAACCAGGTAAGCTAGATAAGTCACAATAATTTCTGAAATTTTTTCTTTATATATACAAAATATAATTAGAGTAAATTATTTCATTTACCCAATTTCAGAACAATACTATGTCGAATTGTTCTGTTTAAGTGTTTAGAGATCCCTATCAATGACGTTAATTACTCGTATTGACCAGAATCCATAAGCCACTCAACAAATCAACCAATACAATATAAAACATTTTATATCACTAACAAATACGCTCTCTCTCATATATATATATATATATATATCCACTCAGCGACTCATCATAGGGTATTACTACCCTACTTATAAAGAGTCAGACCCTACAAAGCTAAGGTTATAGCTAAACCAAGGCTCTGATACCAACTGTAACGACCCGCCTTTTTGGACAGTTTAAACCGACGATCAAATACACATGTCGATTCCAAACCATTCAAAAGGGCAGATGGTTATTGGGGTAAATAAGAAAAGAAAAGAATGAGAAATAAAGGAAATGAAACAACACAGAATCTCGCAGCGGAACGATAAAATATAATAGTCAAATAAACAGTTCATGAAGCTGTCTACTATACTTTGACAATTATTTATACAACATTTATCAGAGTTATACATATACAACAGAACAATTAAAATAATGCAGTAGATAGCATGATGCAAGGGTAATAATAGTAATAGAATACCAAATCTTCGTCTTCGTCCTCCAGAATAGATCTTCAATAAGCTGAAAAACTCAGGTCAGACCCGAGCATAATGAAAAGACAAAACACTCGAGTCAGGACTAAATATCCTCATGAAAGTTAAATCAATCGTAAATAAATATGAGTGTAACGGTGTCGGAGATGTTTACGGGGTTTGACATCTCTTATCCAGTGTCAACGTGCGTGCAATAACTCAAGAGATGTTACGAGATTTTCCATCTCTCAAGGATCCGTGAAACTATCTACTATGTAGTAATATACGCTAAGTAGATAATGCCTATCAGTAATATAAAGTATCAAAATAGCGTTAAGGCGTTACCATAATCCCCCTTAACACATTTTTAAAATTCCATAGTCTATACAGCACCGTAAGCCCCATCGTAAACTGGTGGTTATCAGAGGGTACCCCATAGGTATAACACGAAACCAAACGTAGTGGTCGCGAATAGGATAATCAGTATGATAAGGTATATGAGGCGATACCAACTAGGATACTAGTAGTTGCGTGATCCGGACTGATGTTGGGCATAGCCAGCAGCTACCCCAACACCGCGAAACAACACTCCCAAATCAAGGGGTGCACCCAAATCGCATCACAAATGTAATAGATATGGTATCGAAGAAGTGTGTCCGCTAGAGGTGGCGAACCTCAATGGCCCGACGCGGCTCCTGTTTTAGTCATGTCAGGGGTCATCCAATATCGTTCTCTTTCTTCAGTCAACGCGTTCACCAAACCATCCACTTCATTCTGGATCAACACTCCGCGTATAATAGTTATTAAAGTGGTTTTCGGTATCGACAGAGAGCATGTCCATATCCGATCCCGGTCTCTTTAATAACTACGTATTATTACACCGTTGGCTCTTTTACATTTCAAATCGATTCATAATTGATATCAAAATATCATATTCGCTTCAAAATCAAATCCATTTCAAATATCGTCATAGCCATTCAAAATATAAGGTTCCGTTACAAAATCATTTTCGCATCAATATCTCATTTCGTTTCCAAAATTATGTCGAATTTCAATTTAGGTTGCAACTTCATTTAACTCAATTCGTATTTTAAATTCAAGATTTAAATATAAACATTCCACTCTATTGACCAGCTTAGAATTTTAGAAAATAGTTTTAAGTAGTTTAAAAGTAGTTTTACATAATTAAAATAGTTAAAAATACTTAAAATCTTAAAATGGATTTGAAATAGATAAATTAGTTTAAAGAAATTTAAATTGGGTTAAGTAGATTTAAAATAGATTAAAATAGTTAAGTATTCAAAAATGGTTTATATAACTAAGTAATTTGGAAAACGAAATAAAATAGCTTCAAAACCAATCCATTCCAATTATATCTTCCCAATTCAAATCAATTTCAATTTCCATTCTACCGATTTCAATTTCGATTTCAATTCAATTCAACGTCAACTTTGACTTCAAATTTATTCAATTTTATATCCACTTTCAATTAATTCAATTTCAATTTATATCGATTTAGAGCTTGGTTTTTCAAAATATCCATTTAGAACACTTACAAGATTATCCATCAATATACGAGTTTAAAACCAAATTTCAAACATGATTCGATTCCAAGCTCGATTTCAAAATATCGCTTATATCTCACTTTTACTTAATTATCCTTCAATACTCAAATTTAAATCTAAATTTCAAATATGATTCAATTTCAAGCTCAATTCCAAAATATCATTTTTATGTTGCTTTTACGTAGTAATACTCAAAGTTCGAAATAATGTTCAATCTTTAAATCAAATAGATTTTCGAAATTCAATCATATCCCAAATTTTATTCTCAAAGTCTCAACTTAAATTATTTAACAATTTTCTTTTACCAAAATTTATTTCAACATTCCAAACTCAATTTCCCGATAAATTCGATTTCTATAAATTTATTTCTATTTATAACTTTTAAATCGAACATTTAAATAAATTTCAAATCGACGATTTCAAAAATTATTAATTTAGCCAATTCGGTGTCCGTATATAATTTTCTATCCTATGGCCAAGTAATTTTTATTTCAATTAAATGTTAGGGATGAGTATATATTACTTAAATTAAATCACAGTATCATATGTATGCATAACAGGATCTATATAAGCAAATAAACATCCAACATTCAATTATCAACCAATAGCATCCATCAAAATACATCATCCAATAAACAATACAATTCATGGCAGTTTCATAGTTATCAATGTCAGGTAATTTAATCGCAATTCAATTTTGATTTCAATTTAACTGTCAATTTAATTTTTCAACGGTTAATTCAAATGACAAGCTATATGACAATTAAATTTTTATCAAACAAAGACAAATAAAATCATAACACTTCATAATATCAAATTTAACTAGCATAAAGATATTTAGTATGGTGTGAGCGTTATAAAACACTCACCTTGATTTTACGATTTTAAATCAAATTTTAAATCAAATCGAAGGACGTTCGATTTAACCCAAAAATTTATCTAGCTCCAAACGATTCCATTCCAATTCCATAGCGTAGTGCTCAGCAATACGACCACAACGCAACTTGTTTCGTGCGTTTTCGACCTCGTATGAAAAAGATACGTTAATCTAAAATTTACACGAATTTTTATATAAATAATAATACAATTTTTTTTTATTTTACCCAAACTAATCCTGGCCGTTGATTCCAGCCACATGAGATCAGGGCCGCAACACCCATCTTCCCCCCCTTCTTCCAGCATGCGCTTATTCGCCCAGTACACGAACCCAACTCACGTCCCAAAACCCTAATCCCGCACCTCTCCACGCGCGACGAAACTTCATCACACTACCGCCAATTCGAAGCCCCCATCTTCCTCAACCTTCGGCCGCAACCCCCCTGAGCTCGGCCCCCCCAGCTCTCCAAAATCACGTGCGAACGGCGATACTTCGTGCTCGATTTGCCGACAAACTCCACCTCCATACTCGATCACAACCGTACGGATTCGAAGCTCTCGATGTTATCTACAACCTTTTAGTTGAAGACTTTTGGTAATTGCTTATAGATTGGGAGAGATTAAGTGGAAAAGGAGATGAAATTTTGGCCGTAAGTTTAGCTAATGGCGGCCACGAGAAAAAAAAACCCTAGCCCCTGTTTTATTTATTTATTTTTAATTTGAGAATAAAAGGGCTATTTATAGGAAACGACGAATACTATTTATCCGGCTTTTCCAAACACCGAATTTCGCGCGGTGACCGACGTTTCTAGGGTTTACCCCGCGTTCCGGACACAATGGAATAGGTTTCGGAAGCTAATTCGATCGTCTGTGCGAGTTACGGCAATAAACGATCAGTTTTAAATTAAACCGATTAAACGATTTTTTAGGCGTTTTGGCTTGCCCCGGACAAACGATAAATCCAATTGACACGAAATTTGAAATCTTACAATAATATCACATTATGGATCCGATGAAACTGGTTTCGTCGAAATTCGAGACCGTTTGAAAAATGACTATTTTAACTCTCTAAATTAATATTAAAACAATTTCAACGCGTTTCGAGCTGCCACGGTCAAACGAAAACTCCGATTGCTACGAAAATTGAAATCTGATAATAACTAACTATTACGGATCCAATGGAACTAGTTTCATCCAATTCTGAGACTGTTCAAAAATTGGCTATTTTCAATCGATAATTAAATATTAAAATATTCACTTTTCACAAATAAATTGTAAATTCAGTTTTAAAAGTTCTATAACATCACTATAACTTCAATATGATAAAATAAAATTTTGCAAATCATTTTTAATCATATTAAACCCGTTATTCAATTATCCAATAAATTCCAATTTTAAAATCTTATTAACTCTATTTTAATCCCAATATAACTTACATTCACTTTGGAAACCAATTTGAATGATATTAAATCAAATTTCAATTATTCACTCTATTTTCATATATTAAATTTCAATATCAAATTAATCACATCAAATTCGGAATTTAATTATTCAAACATTTGTAATATTAAATTTAAACGAATTTGATTATCCTTAAATCACTATCTTTTGAAATATTCAAACGAACTTAAAAAATTTAACAAATTCAAATTATAGAACAACCATTTCCATTATACGGTTATCAATTCCCATTATTTATTTATTCAATAAATTCCAAATATTAAATTTAAACAATTTCGCTTATCCAATAATTCATTATCTCTTGAAATATTGAAATTGAACTTATAAGATTCAACCTTTAAAACAATTCACAATTTAAAACACTATTTTCATTTTACAGTTATTCAATTATTCAATAAGTTTTAAATATTTAATTTAAACAATTTACCTGTTCAATATTCAATATTTGATTTTAAATAGATTTTACTTATCCATCAATTTCTCTATTATACCCAATGAATTTAACATTTATTATCCTATTCAACTATTGATTGCAAAGGCATTCACTAAGTAGCATTCGTTTTTCATTACTCGGATAATTATTGTTGCAATTCATTCCAGTTATTATTATTCCAAACGACTTACAATTTTTTTCTAACACTAAATCACGAAATCTTATTAAATTTAGCTATTTTAATTATCGAAAATTTACGGGTCGTTACACTCTCTCCCACTCCAAACTTTTCGTCCCCGAAAAGGAAAAAGAAGGGAAAAGAAACTAAGTATAGAATTCAACATTAGATATATTTTATTTGAAAGTTACCAACTCATAAAACAATGAAATTCCACTTATAAAGTCGTAACTACGCTTCCACTAAGTTACTCTGAACGACTTTCTAACTTTAAAAGTTAGTTATCAAAACGAGTTATAAAAATTTAAAACTTGGAAATTTTTCTAACACCCGGATTTTACGGAAAATTTCGGCAGTGTCTCCTTTGCGCGGCTCGATCGGTACAACTACAAAACGCCTCTACAGGCCCCAAACCAACAAAAGAAAATCAAAAGCCAAGTGACTCATCAAAATCACCAATTCCAATGACAAAATAAACATGTACCTTATATTTTGTTAGCGAGCATATACGACTAATATAGCACGAAAGCGAGCTCCAAATGCGAAGCAAGCGCAATCCGCACCTACTAAACACTCAACAAACCATGAGAAACATGCATATATGAAAATAATATCAATATACACAATATAGCAACATAACAACTACATGTGCCAACATAGCAAATGCAACAAAACAACAAATGCAACCATCAATCAACTATCATCCAACTATCATCCAGCAAATCCATAATCAATCAATATAAATTCACTTCTCATTAATATTTATTCACTTGGGTTTCAATTTTAATCACAGTTGATTCATTAACGTTGGATTTTACTAACATTCATTCATAATTCAATTAGTTAGCATTCAATAATTTATATTTACATTAGTTCACTTCCAATTTTGAATCAAATTAAATTCTATTTAAATTCATTTAACTTCCAATTTGATTTCAATGATTTATAGCTTTCAATTTCATCAATACTTAATGAATTATATACAATCAACTAACAATCATATAACAACCAAATCATACCCATCGTAACCAAATTATTAATTTTACATTCAATTTGGTTTATCTCTTTTATATATATATATATCCTGTTATATAATTTTAAAAAAATCATTTTATATTTGGCATCTTAAATTTCCAATATTAACTTTAATTAAGTTCGTAAGCCGTACATATATCATCCGTGAGCAATATCAATCTAATCGCTAATTCGATCACACAATTTCACTTCCAACTAGTATCGTTCACCCGACTCTCTAGTGCGGACTCAGATTTGGTTCCTTGATTGGAAACTGTTACTCTCCTTGCATAGCCATATACTATGATAGAGAATTCTAGAATCAAACCAAAGATCCATATCCTGGGTTCAACGTCGAAAATCGAGTAAAAAATCCTAACTTGGATCGATATAAATCATCTCGAAATTTTGTGCTCGAATTTGGATCAAATCGTTATGCGAATAAAATAAGATACGTACAATCTCACGTATTACTTTCCAATGGATTTCTATCCAATTTATCCATACTAAATTATTTTATTGACTTCTATTTTTTCCACTTAATTACTCACAATCCATTATTCAATTAGTATATTCACTTCTTTACATAGCATATTCTTTAACATTATCTTTTCTTAAACATCATATAATAGAATTTTCTTACTCAAGTTCAATTTAAAAATTCCATATAAGTTAATTTAAATTCAATTTCATTTTTCAATTGATTCTTAGCTATACCGAACTCTTTTGTTTACATTTACTTCAATTTCATAATTTTAGCCAATAACAAATTTATTTATGGAACATCTTATTAACCAGTACTTTAGTTTATTAATCATCCTATAAAAGTCTAATATCTCATAAATGACTTTTCTTAGTTACAGTTATCTTAAAGGTTACAATCCCTTTGCAATTTATATTTATTTTCTATAACCAATTTACAAAAAATATTATACAATTCAATTGTCTTCTTTCTTAAGTTCACTTACTTGTTCCATCTATTTGTTCATCATTTCATGCTATATTTAAGTATATATAATTTTTATCACAACCAAATTTTCCATTTATATACATTTAATTTCCTTTTGAGTTTTCCTTACTTGTATGCTTCAATTATTTTCAGGTTCTGTTTATTTGTACAATATCTCATTACATATCCAAAACATTATTTCAACTTCTTAATATTCGGTAAGTCATATTATATGTTATTAGAATGCAAATTCGGTATTATACAAATTTATAGAGTTTCATTTTTCTTGATTAGAATGTACACAAATTTGATTTATTTAAATCCTCTTTACCTTTCAACTTTAAAGTTTTCCCAAACAATAAGCTTAGATATCCTAATCCTCTTATTTTATAAATTCCGGTTATTCACATTTCATTCAAATAATTTGAAAATTATTAATTAACAGAACTTAGAAATTTAAATGCCCGGTTCTTTTCAAATCGTTTGAAATAAATATATACCCTTATATCTTTAATATATATCAAATCATACCTTTGGAGTTTAAACCAAAACCCATTTACCCAAAATAATTTTTGAAGAAAAGCGAAGCTTCTTAGTAGTCTCCCCCACTTTGAGGCTCGAAAATGAACGTCGATGACGCTGCGCAGCCATCACCGAAATTATTTTCCAGCGACATAAGAGAGGAATACTGAATTCATTCTTTCCTTTAAAATCCTTTCAAAATATTTCCACAAACAATTTCCAACTAATATTACAATATATTTTCTTCAAAGCTTTGAAAACCATTTTTCAAGATCTCCGGGTCTTAAATTCAATATTTTCCAATTTATATCTAATTTATTTCATAAGTCACCTTCACAAAATATTATTATAGGAAATTTTTCTTAAAACAATCCACAAGTGTTTTATCATTGTTCAATTTGTAGTTCACCTTATTTATTAAATTACTAGATCCAATTAATGATAATAACCAATATTTTCATTCCTAACAACCGGCTAAGCTAGATAAGTCACAATTTAAGAAGTTTGAAAGGTTTAAAGGCTAAGAAACGTAATGTCATTTCATGTTTCTTTTACAGTTTCTTTTGTCATCAATTCATCAGTTATTTTAGCCACTCCTTACTTTATTTATTTATTTATTTTATACATTTGCTTTTATTTGCTGTGTTTATACTTTATTAATATTAATTTTATATGTATTTTGATTAAAAATAGATTTTTCCAAAGATTATTTGGGTTGTTTCAATTTATTTAGCCTAGTTTCACATATATTGATATTTTCTTTATATAAATAATATAATTTAAAATGTATTTATTTATTTTTCTTATTTACATTATTTCTGAGATTATGTATCTATTTTATCAGGTTTTTTATGTATCTACAAAATAGAAAAGAGAAATTTGAAAGGCCTTAAACATTCTATCTTCCTATGGGCCTTTATAGTCCACCCTTTTACTTTTAACCTAACCTTTCACCAATTAACCCTAACTATTCCTCTTTTTTTTTTTTCTCCAGCCTACTTCCTACTATTATTCCCGAATTTTAAAAGCTCCAAAACCCTAAAAATCATGGCCTCCATCTTGAAGAAAAAAATTTAGGTAAATTCCTCTTTTCTTTCTACTTTTTCTCCTATTTCTATGCAAATTTGCCTTGCTTTCTCCCCTGATTGGAGCGGCTTTCCCCCTTGCTCCATGGCCACCACCCCCTTCCATCTCTTCCCGACCATCACCACCATCTAAGCCTACAGCCATGACCATGGCCGAACACCCCTTGATGGTCAAACTCTTCCAAATGCAACCAAAAGCCTAGATCTATGCTTGTTTGGCCTTTTCTTGCTCATCCACTTCAACCACCACCCTAACCACCACCATAGCAGCAACCACCACCTCTGACCTGATCATCACACACCCCTCCAACCTCTGTCCAGATCTGAAACATCAAGAGCCGATCCAAACAATGCATGTAGACGAGCCTTGTGGTGCACCAAAACTACACTGTTGCCTAGTCTCTTGATATTCTTATGTTGTAACTTCCTCCACATGTTCTACCGTTTATGCCATGCATTCCTATGATCAAATCTGAGCCAAAGTCATGTCAAACCTGACCTAAATAAACCCCTAGGTCGTGCAAAAGAATAGAGAAAGCAAGGCAAAAGTCATTGCATTCATATCTCTTTTAATTCCTTTTTATTTCAAAGTTATTTCATATCTAGTTTTATTGAATTTGTGTTTGTTTGGATATTTTGTTTTGGGTTGTAACACAAGTTCTAAGCTTGGATCTCTTCCCACTTGAGCCTATTGTTGTGTCATCATGCCTTCTGGAATCAGTTGTGTCATTTGTATTGAAATCTCCAGCCATAAATGGTGAGTAAAACTCACACGACGTTTATACTTATGCAGTTGTGAAACAACAACAATTGAATGTGTAGAGTTTTATGTGATGTTATAAATGACTGTGATTATTTATATATGATGTTAAAGCTGTTAAATTTCATGTCATATCATCTGTTATTATATATATGTTGTTGCTGTTCATTCATATCCGTTTATCACCATTGCAAGTTCCCTGTAGACTAGAATCACTATGGGTTGAAATGATACATATCCGAACGGACTTTAGAATAGGGAAAAATCGTTATGGGTTGAAATGATAGGCCTGAATGATTTTCAAATTTATTTCTTTTACTTGGGACTGCGGGTTTGAAATGATAAAACCCGGATTTTTCTTTGTAAATTACGGGTTGAAATGATATATTACCTGTGTCACTTTACCTAGCGTAGAAAATTATATACAGGCCCGTAGTTAAAATATGTTTTTCTAAAATGTTTAAAATATTTTAGAAATGTAATTATTATAATATTTTGATTTAAAATTTATTAAAAATAAATTTTATAAAGTATTATTGATTTTCTGAACAATTGTAAGTGAAATGAATTAGTGAAAAGTTAGAAAATTTTGAACGTAAGTTATTTTGGAAAATTTGATTTAATTATAATTGGAAATTAAATTGAATATGAAATTATGATAAATTTATGATAATTTGAATTTAAATGAATTAAAAGTGATTTTATATCATATTAATGATTTTTAACAAATTTGAAATGTGAAATAAAAGAATATTTTAAGTTGAAATTTTGAAATATAACTAAAATTGGAAATTTATGAAATTGACTTAAAAGTGAACTTTTAGTTAAGTAAATAAAAATAAAATTAAGTTATATTTGAGAATTTGAACTTAAGTGTTATGTTGAAATTTAATGTAATGGATTTAAAATTGAACATTGCAATTTAATAAGTGAATTATTATTAAATCTTGATTTTTGAATGGAAATTTAACTTTATAAGATCATGGACTTGAGGAAAAATTAAATGATTTATAAATGTGAAAATGTATGATTTTATAAGTTAAAAATGTTTTAAATAAAAATATAATTGGTTGAGAAATTATATTGAATGTTTGAAGTTAATTGACTGTATTTTTGAAATGCTATTAATTACAATGTAAATGATATTACAGCATTTGAAAATGCTGTAGTTGATGATAATGAACTAAAAAGCTAAATTGAATTAAAAGCTATTATAGCAATTTTTGTAAGTGCTATAAATTGTTGAATTTAACTAAGTTTATTCGAAATTTAAGTAAACCCTATTACAACATTTTAAAATGTTGTCTTTTGTTAAATTGAACTGTTTTGAATGTATTTTTCCGTAGCGTTTTCTAAATGCCACGAAAAGTGAATTTTCACTGCTTTGATAAACTTAAGTGAATAAATGAACTTTGGAAGTCGAAAATTTTGAAAATTTAATAATTTAATTATTAAACATAATAACTTCATTTTAATGATTAAAAATGATTTTTGGAATATATACTGTTTTGAAATATGGATTGAAATGATATTTTAAATTGAATAAAATGAATAATGATTTGAAATGAATGTGGTTTCAAAAAGATATGATATTTTGATATATTAAATGATTGAAATGTGGTTTTGAAAACATATGATATTTTGATATATTAAAATGGTTTGAAAATGGAGTTTTGAAAGATATGATATTTTGATATTAAAATGATTTGAAAAGAAGATCCGAAAGATATGATATTTTGGAATGATTTAATCTTTATTTTGATAAAGATTTGGGTTGAAATAATATTTTATTTTGAAGTATAAATATTGTTTTAAAAGGTTATAACTACGGGTTATAATAACGATTGGTTGTTAAAGAGACCGGGATCAGATATTGTCTTATAGCCGGCCAATACCAAAAACCACTTTAACAACTGTGTACGCGGTGGAGATTCCAGAATAAAGTAGGATGGTGGCGACGTTCTCGAGGTATATTACGTGGACCCAACTCCCGTGAGTTGGCATATATGACTAAAACAGGAGCTATACCGGGCTACACAAAGAGTCGCACCCTTTCATCGAGCATGCTCCATCGGAAACCATTCTATTACTGTTGTGATTCGATTCGGTGGCGCCACTTTGATTCGGGGGTATTGTTCGAGGTGGGCGGAAGCTGCTGGCTTGCCGTCACCACCGGTCCGGGAGTACAAATGGTGTATCCACCCTGGCATTGCCTCGCGTGCCGTGTCATATCCTTATGTCGAGCCCACTACGATTTTGGTTTTAAAGATCCGACCGCGTTAAGGTTCACCATCCCCTTAACGCTATTTTCTATATGATTATACTTTACTGATTAGACACTACTTTATATAGCGCAATATACTACATAGTAAATAGTTTAACGGATCCTTAGAGGATGGGCGGTCCCAAGCATCTTCTAAGTTACTTGTACCTTTACTACAGTTCACTTGAGTTGGTTTACATTGTATAAGTATGTATGTCATGACTCGAGTGTTTGTATTTTTATTTACGCTCGGGTCAGCCTGAGTTATTCACAGATTTGGATTTCCACTTTCTGAAGATTGGAATCGCTGGAGGTTATCTACTTGTCAAGTTTATCTTTTGAAATCTGTTGTTCCTTTCAGCTCTTGTATTAGTTGACATCTATGAAGTGAGACTTCTTTTGTACTTTATTTCCTCTGTTGTATTTTATGCAACTCTGATATTTTTATATAGTAGCTTCATGAACTACTATCTCTTTTTACTTCCGCTGCATTATTATTACTCTGTGTCTGTGATCTGTGATTTTTATTTACTGTATATTCTGAGATTTGCCAAATTTTTAATTACAACGCGGTATTTTGAGCAATTCAATTCCGGCATGAGTGTCTACCTATACACTTATAATGGATGCGAATGGTTGAAAATATCGGGTCGTTACAGTTGGTATCAAAGCTTTGGTAGCTCTAGGCAAAACTCAGCATATGGAGTGAATGTATTACAGAACCACTTACATTCGAGTTTGAATCTCTTCCTTTTCGACTCAATTCCTTTGAATTTTGGAACGTTCCCTACGATTCCAAAATCCATTCGTATCCTTCACTATTCAGCTTCTTTTGACTCTGGAGTATTTCATAACTCCGCTTCGAATGATCTTTCTTGTAAGTCGGCAGTCACGCCAATTTCAAATTGAATTGAAAAAAGAAGGGGTAAAACTCCTTTACAAATTAGCATCGATTCACCAGAGATTTATATCTATCCTTGGTTTAGATGCTAATATCTTTTGTTATTCCAAACTTTAACTCTCGAGATCGAATGTAGATTTACCCTAGAAAATCCACATTGATCTTATTCTTTAAGTCAAGGTTGACCCGGTTAAGGTTGCCCGTGATTTATTTAAGTTAGTCCACCTCCCTATTTTGTTATTTAATCATCTTGTCTTTTGTTTCCAATCTATTCTTCTAAACATTTTGAATTGTACTTGTATATCTATGTTTTGTTTTATATATTGTGTTGTTTGGTTGTTGATGTTGATTTGGGTTTCCGATCGATTCGTCTGATCAACGCTATCGATAGGATTTCTAAAACACTTTGACAGAACAAAATGACACAATATTATTTTAAAATTTGGTCAATGAAATAAAATTTTGATATATAAGTAAATTTATGGAACTTAATAAACTGATTTAAATTGATTATTTGAAGTGATAATACTTAATTTATCATTTATTGTTCTATAAATGAATTTATAAATAGTTGTTTATTAATTGATTTGGGAACTGAAATGAATTTAGAACAAGAAATTTGAGAATTTGATTTCCAATGGTTTCAAACCTTTTGTTTAAAAAGTTTTAAAAGGGATATATTATTTAAAGTATTTTCAAATAGAAATTTGTTTCCAAAGAATTTTAAAGTTTAAAATTAGTGCTCTTCTCATTGTCGCTGGGAAATAACTTCGGTGACGATCGCGACATCATCGACGTTCATTTTCGAGTTTCGAAGTGAAGAGACTGTTCTGTAGTCTTGCTACAGTTTTGTTTCGGGGGAATTTAATTGATTTGAATTTCTAAAATATGACTTGATTTATAATATATATAGATATATGATTGAAATTTGATTTGACATATTATATATATATTATTACTTATCTCTAAATGGTTTGGAGAAATCGGAAATACAATTCTTAAATTTTATTTTAAATAATAATTTCAATTATAAAAAGAGAATCAAAAATTTGGATAAATGATTAAAACTTGAGAGAATTGAATTGGAAAGTTTTATTTGTATAATATAATTGCATTCAAATATAACTTACCTTAATTTCAGAAGTTAACAATGTAATTGGATAATATACAATATAAAAAGATTTTATAAATGAAATTTGAGTGGTTATAATAAATATTATACACTTAAATTTTAATTATAAAATGATTAACAGAGGTAAATATAATAAAGGGTAATTGAATAACTTACAATAAAATGATGTTAAAAGAACTAAGAATGAAAGAAAGCAGTTATAATAAGTGTAAGTATGTTTAACATAAGTGATAAATAAAGTGAGAGGAATAAATTTAATTTTAATTAGGAATAAAGAAGAATTAAATTTATTAAGTACATTGTGAGTGTAATAAATGATTATTTTTCAAACCCATGGTTTTAAAAATTGTTAATTTAAGATGATTGGATAATAAGATAATGAAATTTGGGATAGTTAAGATTTATTTAACTTGTGTAAAGATTTATTCTCTATTTAAGTTGAAATTTCCATGCTTTCAAATTTATTTCCTTATTTTGTTTTTCAAACTATCTTTTGGTTGTCCTTATCATCCTTATCTTGCTATAGACTGGTATAGGCATCTTTCTATAATCTTTGATAATCTTTGGTACTCATTCGAATCTATTTTGCGTGCTTGAGTTCTTGATTTTGGAGAATCTTGGAAAGATCATCTCCGCCTTGTTAAACATACTTGTAACAATAGTTATCAGGTATAATTTAAATCTCCTTGTCATCTTGTCCTAATCTTATTTCACTCTATTTTTTTTCTGTGTTTTCCCGTACCTCATTCCTTTTCGGGGACGAAAAGTTTTGAGTGGGGGAGAGTGTAACAACCCTGTATTTTGTGATTTTTTTTTTTGTATATTTTAATTATTTTAATTAAATTTTTATTTAAAAACTTATTTTTTTATTTTGAATGATTAATTTTGTTACTTTAAATATAAACTTTAGTTTTGATATGAATTATCATTCCAAAGCATGACTAAAAAGAATATTTTCCAAAAAGTGAATTTTGCTCAAATTAATCAAACTTTGACTTTTAATTTAAATTTTTAAAAGTTTGAAAATTTAAATTTTATCTTTTATTATGAAAGTACATAAAATTTTAAAAACACTGCTTTTCGTTTCGTTGAAAACGGATTTAAATTGCAAAAGTTATACTGTTTTCAATATTGTGTGTATATTGGGTTATTCAGCAACAGTCTTTATTTTAAATTTTATAAATGACATTTTATTTGATATATCTTATTCCAACTTGTATATTTATGTTATATTATGTATACTTTGACTTTTGGATATTTTTAAAATGATAATAGAATTTTTCAAAAATTTACTATAACTATTTCCTATTTTTTAAGGCTGTTTTCTTATTTTCTGCTATTTTCCTCATTAAAATTATATTTAAATTTATTTTTTTATTTGTTTTTTGAATTTACTTTTATTTTATATTATTATTAATGTTTAAAAATATATTACAAGCTCATATGAATTTTCTAAAATTTATTTCATGTAATTTCAAATTTTCTAGACTAGTTTACTATTTTAGCTATTTTCTTTAATTTAACTTTATATATTTAATAAATATTATATATATGTTTATATTTTGATAAATTTTCGAAATCTTATCTGTTATTATTATTAATTCCAGAATATCAAGTTATGTAAACAAATTTAATAAGTTTGAAAGGTTTAAAGGCTAAGAAACGTAATGTCGTTTCACGTTTCTTTTACAGTTTCTTTTGTCATCAATTCATCAGTTATTTTAGCCACTCCTTACTTTATTTATTTATTTATTTTATACATTCATTTTTATTTGCTGTGTTTATACTTTATTAATATTAATTTTATATGTATTTTGATTAAAAATAGATTTTTCCAAAGATTATTTGTGGGTTGTTTCAATTTATTTAGCCTAGTTTCACATATATTGATATTTTCTTTATATAAATAATATAATTTAAAATGTATTTATTTATTTTTCTTATTTACATTATTTCTGAGATTATTTATCTATTTTATCAGGTTTTTTATGTATCTACAAAATAGAAAAGAGAAATTTGAAAGGCCTTAAACATTCTATCTTCCTATGGGCCTTTATAGTCCACCCTTTTACTTTTAACCTAACCTTTCACCAATTAACCCTAACTATTCCTCTTTTTTTTTTTTCTCCAGCCTACTTCCTCCTATTATTCATGAATTTTCAAAGCTCCAAAACCCTAAAAATCATGGCCTCCATCTTGAAGAAATTTTTTTGGGTAAATTCCTCTTTTCTTTCTACTTTTTCTCCTATTTCTATGCAAATTTGCCTTGCTTTCTCCCCTGATTGGAGCGGCTTTCCCCCTTGCTCCATGGCCACCACCCCCTTCCATCTCTTCCCGACCATCACCACCATCTAAGCCTACATCCATGACCATGGCCGAACACCCCTTGATGGTCAAACTCTTCCAAATGCAACCAAAAGCCTAGATCTATGCTTGTTTGGCCTTTTCTTGCTCATCCACTTCAACCACCACCCTAACCACCACCATAGCAGCAACCACCACCTCTGACCTGATCATCACACACCCCTCCAACCTCTGTCCAGATCTGAAACATCAAGAGCCGATCCAAACAATGCATGTAGACGAGCCTTGTGGTGCACCAAAACTACACTATGTTGCCTAGTCTCATGATATTCTTATGTTGTAACTTCCTCCACATGTTCTACCGTTTATGCCATGCATTCCTATGATCAAACCTGAGCCAAAGTCATGTCAAACCTGACCTAAATAAACCCCTAGGTCGTGCAAAAGAATAGAGAAAGCAAGGCAAAAGTCATTGCATTCATATCTCTTTTTATTCCTTTTTATTTCAAAGTTATTTCATATCTAGTTTTATTGAATTTGTGTTTGTTTGGATTTTTTTTTTTGGGTTGTAACACTAGTTCTAAGCTTGGATCTCTTCCCACTTGAGCCTATTGTTGTGTCATCATGCCTTATGGAATCAGTTGTGTCATTTGTATTGAAATATCCAGCCATAAATGGTGAGTAAAACTCACACGACGTTTATACTTATGCAGTTGTGAAACAACAACAATTGAATGTGTAGAATTTTATGTGATGTTATAACTGACTGTGATTATTTATATATGATGTTAAAGCTGTTAAATTTCATGTCATATCATCTGTTATTATATATATGTTGTTGCTGTTCATTCATATCTGTTTATCACCATTGCAAGTTCCCTGTAGACTAGAATCACTATGGGTTGAAATGATACATATCCGAACGGACTTTAGAATAGGGAAAAATCGTTATGGGTTGAAATGATAGGCCTGAATGATTTTCAAATTTATTTCTTTTACTTGGGACTGCGGGTTTGAAATGATAAAACCCGGATTTTGTTTGTAAATTACGGGTTGAAATGATATATTACCTGTGTCACTTTACCTAGCGTAGAAAATTATATACAGGCCCGTAGTTAAAATATGTTTTTCTAAAATGTTTAAAATATTTTAGAAATGTAATTATTATAATATTTTGATTTAAAAT
The DNA here is from genome assembly GCA_030765085.1 of Allium cepa. Classification (NCBI taxonomy): domain Eukaryota; kingdom Viridiplantae; phylum Streptophyta; class Magnoliopsida; order Asparagales; family Amaryllidaceae; genus Allium; species Allium cepa. The sequence goes on along the minus strand of CM060928.1, from coordinate 301,409,688 downwards.
TTATTAAAAATAAAATTTGTAAAGTATTATTGATTTTCTGAACAATTGTAAGTGAAATGAATTAGTGAAAAGTTAGAAAATTTTGAACGTAAGTTATTTTGGAAAATTTGATTTAATTATAATTGGAAATTAAATTGAATATGAAATTATGATAAATTTATGATAATTTGAATTTAAATGAATTAAAAGTGATTTTATATCATATTAATGATTTTTAACAAATTTGAAATGTGAAATAAAAGAATATTTTAAGTTGAAACTTTGAAATATAATTAAAATTGGAAATTTATGAAATTGACTTAAAAGTGAACTTTTAGTTAAGTAAATAAAAATAAAATTAAGTTATATTTGAGAATTTGAACTTAAGTGTTATGTTGAAATTTAATGTACTGGATTTAAAATTGAACATTGCAATTTAATAAGTGAATTATTATTAAATCTTGATTTTTGAATGGAAATTTAACTTTATAAGATCATGAACTTGAGGAAAAATTAAATGATTTATAAATGTGAAAATGTATGATTTTATAAGTTAAAAATGTTTTAAATAAAAATATAATTGGTTGAGAAATTATATTGAATGTTTGAAGTTAATTGACTGTATTTTTGAAATGCTATTAATTACAATGTAAATGATATTACAGCATTTGAAAATGCTGTAGTTGATGATAATGAACTAAAAAGCTAAATTGAATTAAAAGCTATTATAGCAATTTTTGTAAGTGCTATAAATTATTGAATTTAACTAAGTTTATTCGAAATTTAAGTAAACCCTGTTACAACATTTTAAAATGTTGTCTTTTGTTAAATTGAACTATTTTGAATGTATTTTTCCGTAGCGTTTTCTAAATGCCACGAAAAGTGAATTTTCACTGCTTTGATAAACTTAAGTGAATAAATGAACTTTGGAAGTCGAAAATTTTGGAAATTTAATAATTTAATTATTAAACATAATAACTTCATTTTAATGATTAAAAATGATTTTTGGAATATATACTGTTTTGAAATATGGATTGAAATGATATTTTAAATTGAATAAAATGAATAATGATTTGAAATGAATGTGGTTTCAAAAAGATATGATATTTTGATATATTAAATGATTGAAATGTGGTTTTGAAAACAAATGATATTTTGATATATTAAAATGGTTTGAAAATGGAGTTTTGAAAGATATGATATTTTGATATTAAAATGATTTGAAAAGAAGATCCGAAAGATATGATATTTTGGAATGATTTAATCTTTATTTTGATAAAGATTTGGGTTGAAATAATATTTTATTTTGAAGTATAAATATTGTTTTAAAAGGTTATAACTACGGGTTATAAGAACGATTGGTTGTTAAAGAGACCGGGATCGGATATTGTCTTATAGCCGGCCAATACCGAAAACCACTTTAACAACTGTGTACGCGGTGGAGATTCCAGAATGAAGTAGGATGGTGGCGACGTTATCGAGGTATATTACGTGGACCCAACTCCCGTGAGTTGGCATATATGACTAAAACAGGAGCTATACCGGGCTACACAAAGGGTCGCACCCTTTCATCGAGCATGCTCCATCGGAAACCATTCTATTACTGTTGTGATTCGATTCGGTGGCGCCACTTTGATTCGGCGGTATTGTTCGAGGTGAGCGGAAGCTGCTGGCTTGCCGTCACCACCGGTCCGGGAGTGCAAATGGTGTATCCACCCTGGCATTGCCTCGCGTGCCGTGTCATATCCTTATGTCGAGCCCACTACGATTTTGGTTTTAAAGATCCGACCGCGTTAAGGTTCACCATCCCCTTAACGCTATTTTCTATATGATTATACTTTACTGATTAGACACTACTGTATATAGCGCAATATACTACATAGTAAATAGTTTAACGGATCCTTAGAGGATGGGCGGTCCCAAGCATCTTCTAAGTTACTTGTACCTTTTCTACAGTTCACTTGAGTTGGTTTACATTGTATAAGTATGTATGTCATGACTCGAATGTTTGTATTTTTATTTACGCTCGGGTTAGCCTGAGTTATTCATAGATTTGGATTTCCACTTTCTGGAGATTGGAATCGCTGGAGATTATCTACTTGTCAAGTTTATCTTTTGAAATCTGTTGTTCCTTTCAGCTCTTGTATTAGTTGACATCTATGAAGTGAGATTTCTTTTGTACTTTATTTCCTCTGTTCTATTTTATGCAACTCTGATATTTTTATATAGTAGCTTCATGAACTACTATCTCTTTTTACTTCCGCTGCATTATTATTACTCTGTGTCTGTGATCTGTGATTTTTATTTACTGTATATTCTATGTTTTGCCAAATTTTTAATTACAACGCGGTATTTTTAGCAATTCAATTCCAGCATGAGTGTCTACCTATACACTTATAATGGATGCGAATGGTTGAAAATATCGGGTCGTTACAGCCTTGGTTCAAAACGAGGAGTTATGGGTCTTGTTTGAATGTAGAGTTAAGTAGAGAAGGAATAAACTAGTTTAATTGGACGGAAGTGGACGAACAAGTATTTTATGCCATGAAATTCAATATGGAAACCATGGAAAGATAAATAAAGAAAATGAAGAGAGAAGTAAAGAAGGAGGATTTGTAAAGTGGAAATTATAAAGAGGTAGTGGTATTTATAAGCATAGAAAACTAGAATTTACCAAAATACCCTTAGCATAAAATAATATAATCTCATGTATGCTACATCGTGCCTCTCCCACACCTAGCACACACTACCCCCTCACTCCTACCTCCTTAAATCATATTACTCTTCCATGTGTATGTACTTAGGGTATGGAGATGATTTGTATACATATAAGTTTGTTTATCTCTATATATATGCCTTTTATAACATAATATGTCACATCCATGCTTAAGTATTAATATGAATATGTTAATATATTTTAATGTGCTTTATTACTACTAATCCTAACATATACAAATGTTTGCAAGTTGATACAAATGTGCATGACGTTTTCGATGACTTACAATGCTGAAAAGTCAAAACTTTAGAAAACATTTTTCGGTTACATTTTCCATTTTATTTAAACTAACTATATTGGTAAACAAAATTTGAAAATGATTTTAACGTCATTAATTATTATTTAAAGGATGTTTATTTAGTTATTAAAATCCATTATTTAAATACTTAAAATTGATTTAAATATTCGAATACAATGCGATTAATTTATGGGTTGTTACACTCTCCCCCTAGAAGAATTCGTCCCTGAAATTATTACGGAGTGGAAGAAGCAATAACCGACCTAAAAAAATATCAGTTTACTACTTGGTTTTTAGTAAATCTGATTATTATATATTCCTTAGCTATACTATTTCTATCATAAACATATGTAATATAAACACTATAACAACCATATGCAATCAGGTAACATGATGCAACCAAAAGTAATATAACAAACATATGCAACAAAATAAAGAGAATATTCCATAATAAAAGCTATGCATCCAACATTTCTCAAATACTTTCAAAATTTAGAACTAAATACCTGATTTTATATTCAAAATATATTTTTTAAATTCATTCTAAGAGGAACATACCAAAAATTAATTATGATAAGAAGAGGGCTCTCCCAACCTAAGCATGGTATAACTCTAGAATAAAACAACTTGGAGCATCAACGATATTCCGTTTCCTCCTAAAACAAAATTAGAGTAAATATACCTGGCGAGCCTCCCGAATCAGAAAACCCTCAATTACCCAAATTTAGTCATGACAAAATATTTGAAAAATTGCTTAAAAATGTTCTTTTCAAATGTTTGGAATAATAACACTTCATCAATATTTTTTTTTCAAAGCGATATTTTCATTATTTCTTTCTCTGAAATCACTTTTTTAAAAGTACCAGCATTTTAAGTCCGAATAAACACCAAATTCAAAAACCTTGGTTTATAAATTTTAACTTTACAAACTACAGTATATAAGACCATACAATTAATCAATTAAATTTTAGTAAACGAATAAACTAACACTATCAGTCAATCAAATTCCATAAAGGAAAAATCTAACACTCAACATTATTTAAAACGTCAAATGACAAACAAACAAATCTTAACCTAGGTTCAAAACTTTCTTGATTGCCTAAGAATATACATAATTTCCTAAGCGTACCATTTTGCTCATCGGCCTTTGGTTATTATTACAGGATTATTTATGCTCCTTCAAAAAAATTGAAAGTCACTTTCTAAAATTATTGGTTTCTTAATTATACCAATATTTCTAAATCGCTTAAATTTGCATTTAGTATTTTATTCAATACCAAAATTGTTTATGAATTATTTCATAAATTTTCACCAAAGTTTAAAAATATTTTATAAAGTCATTTCTTTATAGAACATCAAATAATAACTTGTTCCACTTTATTTACTGGTATAATACCCATCTAAATCCTATAAATATATACAAAATAAAATCTATTTTTCTTTTCAAAATTTAGGTGAAGATCGAATCAAAATTTGGGTCTTTTAAAACTGAGTCAACCTCTTGACCTCTTTCACTTAGAGTGTTAAAATGGACGATGTTCATGGATTGATCCAAAACAATAAATAGTTTACATCACTTACATGTTTTAAACAAAAGCTATGGTCTTAATAAAATAATTTCTATTAAAACCTTCCTGCACTTTTTATCTTAGGGTGTTATAAGGATGATGTTTACGGACTGCCCCAATAACACCAATTAGTTCACACCACTTAGATTCTTAAATAATATATATGTTTTTGATAAAATAATGTCATCAAAACCTTCATATCCAATGTAACCCATTTGAATCAGTGTTAAATTTTCTCTTATCTTATCTAAAGGTAAAAATTCATTTATCATAACAATCTTTTATCAAAAATACTTTTTATTTCGAAATCAATTCCCTTTTAGAAACTAAAAGAGCTGATTAAGAAAACAACATATATCGCTTTTATGAAATAACTTTAAATAATTTTATTTACAAAAACTCACTTTGGGTTCATTTGGACTTGGACTCATTTCGATCGTACGATGATAAAGAGAATAATTTACTAAGTACTCCATAACGTTCACCTAAGCAAACTTATGATCATCACTTAAAAGGTTACTCAGATTACTATAATACTTACCAAAATGTTTTTCCTTGAATTATCCCAAAGAAAATGGATTCCATATAAAATTTCTTTTCTGAAATATTTATATTTTAGAAATATTTCCAGATAATTCCACTATTAATTTTTCTCAAAATCTTTGAAAGCATTTCGAATAATTTCTAGGATTTAAATTTTTCAAAAACTTTTTAACATGTCCTTTTTAAAAGACAAATATATAATGCTAAGTGTATTAAAATAAGGGTAAAAAAATGTCATTAAAACATTGTCTATTATAAACCCAAAACAATTTATCATTTAAAGACCATCATTTATAATTTAAAACAATATTTATTATTCCAAAATAAAACAAAACAATTTAAATACCTTTTATAAATTTAAAATAATGTTAATCATCCCGGGGATGATTTATAATCCTCTTTTCTAAATCTAAAACAATACTAATTATCCCAGATGATAATTAATTAACTTTATAATTTCCTTTAATAAACAAATCAATTATCTTTAATAAAATAGTTAATTACCTCTAAAACACTTTCATTAAATCGACAAATTTACTTTTAAAACCTTTATCGAAATAAGTTGATTCACTTTAAACACTAAATTTATTTATTAACTTAAAATATCATTTATCAAACGATTTATTAAATTCAAATAATCATTAATTAAAATGAATAATTAATCTCAACTATCGTTAACTAAAATGATTTATAAAATTTACATACTATTAATTAAAAAACAATTAGTTAGATTCAAATGATCATTAGTTAAAATGATTAATTACATTTCAAATATCATTAATTAAAATGACTCAGTTAAACTCAAACATCATTAATTAAAATGATTATCTAAATTTCAAAACAATGTTAGTTAAAAAATTTATTAAATTTAAACAAAAATGATTGATCAAAGCTCAATACCATTACTTAAATTGATCTAATAAAATTCAAATCTCATAAAATCAAAAGATTAACCAATTTTAAACATCATTAAACAAATTTGGTTAATTAATTCCAAAATCATCAGTTAAAATTAAAATATCACTAATCAAAAATTTGAAATAGAATTCTAGAGAAATATTTGAAAATATTTTTGAAAGGATTTGAAATGTTGGAAAGACTCTGGAATCCTATATAACATATATATAGAATATAATTAAGTTTGGCAACTTAAATTGATTTATGATAAACAAAGTGGAATTGGTATTTAATTATTGTGTTACCATCTGTGGATGCAGGAAAATAGGTTGGAGGGATCCAACTGGATTGCTCAAATATTTGAATTTTTTTCAATGTTATGTGTTGATTTATTTATAATCTGTGGATGATTATATTTGTGATTGAAATTGTTGAAGGCTATGGTTTAACCGAATATATTTTTGGTATCGTAGGATATCAAAAATATAAAATTGGAATTTTTTGGAAATCAAAGTAAAGAATTAGGTGAATTTAAAAGAAGCAATTTAAAGGGGAAAGATTGAGTTTTGAAATTTTATCGAATTAATCCAAAATATGGGAAATTTTTTTTAATAAATGGATTTCGAGTGATATTGTTTAATAGTTGAAGAATTTATTTAAAATTCAAAATGAATTTTAAACATCTACATTTGTGAAAATACAAGATCAAGTTCAAACACACATACAATGGTTTAGGGATGATATTCAATAAATGACGGTATAGCAAAAATTGCTATAATGACACTTAAACTGTTTAAATGGAATATCTAGATTAATTTCAATTAAACAACCAATCAAACAAATCAAACTATCATCCAAGAAATCAATAATAGTTTGTAACATCATATATATGATATAGTAAATTTGAATGTGTGGTAAACTCACATTTAAATAATTCTCCTTCATTATAATTAAATATTCTCAAATACTTATCCTTTTTTATATTATATTAAATAACTTTTAATTAACAGTTTGCTTTTAACTTAACACTCTTTAAAAATGGCTTTTAACTTAACCCATTTACTGTACACCTATAGTCAAACTATAAAACTTAATCCACAAGGGGTTCGTTCTCAAGGTTCCTTAATTCCTATCTACCTAACCTATACATTATCAAGGAAAATTTCTTATGAACTTACTCGACAATAGTTAATGCTCAAACTGAATGAGCATAACTAAACAAAATCTAAATGATGATAATAAAATATTATCGACTCCTAATAATCAAATCATCAATAGACTATATTAGTTTTGAAAATCATTCTTGTATATATAAAATATATTCCTAGGTAAAGTTATTTTATTTACCATTTTAAGACAGTACTTTATCGGTAGGTCTGTTCAAGTTTTTATGAATCCCTATCGATAACGCTGATCAAACGAACTGACCAGAATTCATATACCACTCAACGGATCAAACAACACAATTTAAAACATTTTTATAACACTAAAACATATGCACTGAATATATATATTTATACTCTCAGACTTATCCTAGGACGTTACTAATCCTATCTTTGGAGAGTTTACCCCACTAGGGCTAGGGGTTCACTAAACCTAAGCTCTGATACAAACTGTGACGACCTATTCTGACCCCTAGGAACAACACTTAATACATCTGTGGTATTCGTGTGCCTTTTCCCAAGCATTCGAAAGACAAGTTGTCTTGGGAAAAAATTAAGAACAGAATAAGACAGAATAGGAAAAAACTCATAACGGAATGGTTACATATAATACAAAATGATATAGTACAAAAGGTTACTCCTTAAATGGAGCTATCAGAGTTAAACAAAAGTACTACATCTAATAGATTTGCATCTATACTTTCTGACTTGTCATATTTAGATACTAAATACACCTTCATAATCATACAGCGGAAAGGAATAACAAGATAACTAAGGAGCCGCCTGCTCAATCACCATCATCAAAGAGCTCCAAAGAGAAACCTGTTATTCTCGGACTACTCAAATATAATCGAGTACCCAAGAGTCTAGGGAAAATAAAGAACTCGGTTCAAACAATAAGTCTGGTATGAGTAAAACTCTATAACAAAAGGGAGTGTATTTAATAATATATATGGGACCACACCGCTAACGCGAAATGAGATTTCTCCCATATAAACAATAACTAAAAATAAGAATGGAAAAGAACAATAGAAAACAAATCCAAACATAGATGATGGGAAAAAATAGTATAAAGATCCAGACTTGGAAGAATGGAAATATTCTGAAGAAAATCCAAATTGGATAGAATGGATAAATCAAGATAATAGTCCAAACTTGATGGAATGGACAAAACCTATAATGAAACATCGCGAAGAGTGGTTGACTCTTCCCGTTGAAATTATAGAAAAACAATTCGAAATTCGAATCAAATAAGGGACAGAAAATCTTAAACAAATGACTAGAAGGGTGCATTCCCCTAAAAAGAAGTATACCTCTAGAAATATACTTGAAAACCCGAGGAACTCTAAGCCGAACCCCGCTAATCCTTATAGAGAATTCGAGCATTTCACATCTAAATGCACAAAATGAATCCAATCTTGACGAGATGTGAAAATAACCAAATGGAAGCAACCTCACATAACTTGGCCCCCCAAAAAAAGTGCTTTGATTTAGACATTTTTAACAAATGATAACAAAGCTCGATGTAGCAATTAATCGTCTTAGAATAACAATAATAAAGAAGCCGAGATAACCTATAGTTGAGGAACTAACCATCAAGGATAAAAAATGGTCATATATTGAAATTAAGTCTTATATACCCATCACCACTCGTTGAATTCAAACTTGTACTGTTTTTGGTTTAACAATAATGCCGGACAAGTCAAGGTAGTGTTACCTCAAAGTCATGTCTCACGACCCTTCTTAACATTTGGAATAACAACAAGTCTACGTCTTCGATGTTTAGTGTTAAGTATACAAATAAACTATATCCATATAAGTGATATCGCTTTACGGAAATTAATTCATTTCCATAAACGAATCAAACTTTTTCTTTTAAAAACTGAATTCGTGCTGGGCTTCATATTACAAGTATTATCTTAAAACACTTGTTAAAAAGAGTTCACTAACTTGTAAAAAGGATTTAATAACTTAAACACATCCTTATTATATTGATTAATTAACTTTAAAAGTTTGTTAATTCAGTTGATAAATTTACTTTAATAGCTTTTAATCCAAAAAGTTAATCACTTTTAAACACCATTAATTTAATTAAAAATTAATTATAATTAATTAAATTAAATAATTAAATAATTTAGTGTCATTAATCAAAATAAATAACAAATTCAAAACATCCTTGTTACTTTTATAAATTCACTTTGAAACTTCATTAATTAAGCTAATAAATTAACTTCAAAAGCCTTTAATTGAAAAGGATAAATCACCTTTAAAACATCATTAATTCATGTAATTAATAATATTTAAATATAATTAATTAAATTAATCAATAATAATTAAACCTCATTATTTAAAAATGAATTATTAATTATAAACTTCATTAAAGAGAAGATTAATTAAAGTTAAAACAAGTTGATTAACTTGAAAAGTATTAAAAAGATTAATTAATTTCAAAACATAATTAATTCATTGGTTAATTAAATTAATCCATCATTATTAATATATTAATTATCCTTAAACATCATTAAATAAACCGATTAATTAATTTAAACAATCATTAATCATATAATTGTTAAATTTAAAACACATCATTGGCTAAGTAATTAGTTAACCTTAATCCTTATTAATTAAATAATTATATAAATTAAATAATTATATAAATAAAATAATCATTATTAAATAATTATTTTTTTGAAAAAAACAATCATAAAAAACTTGCTTAACTTATAAAATAGTTCTAAGAATGATAGCGAAACCAAATATTTTCGAAAAAGTGAACTTTTCCGTAAGTGCCGACATAACAACTATCGCTATACAGACAGTTCGAAAATCAAGCATACGTAATTGCAATACATCCATACTTCAAATAGCAAGGGTATGAACATATAAACATGGTGATTTATAATAATACAACATATATCAAACATTTGCCAACTTAACTTTAGCCATAAACTTTTCATATCGCATACTACATGTAAACTAACTTCCAAAAGCAACAACTTTTTGCAACATGAACCGGACCAACAACCAAACAACCACTACACATATACAACAAGCACTTATAGGTCAATAATATGGGCATTAAAATAGTTTAGTAACTTTGGTTATAAGAGTGGAGTTTTGCTTACAAAAATGTAACTAAACGAAGTCGAATCGCTGCACGATCTTGCCAACACTCGAACTACACTTCCTAATCATCAAAGCTCATCTTTTTGGGCCATATGTGGACTGTTTGGGTTCATCCATGGGCTTTTATGGCTTTTCCTTGGCTCAAATTGAGGAGTTATGGGTCTTGTTTGAATGTAGAGTGAAATGGAGAAGGAATAAGCTAGTTTTAAGTAGATGGAAGTGGAAAACAAGTGTTTTATGCCATGAACTTCAACATGGAAGCCATGGAAATATAAATGAAGAAAATGAAGAGAGAAATAGAAAATAATGAAGGAGTATTTGTAAAGTGGAAATTATGAAGAGGTAGTGGTATTTATAAGCATAAGAAACTAGAATTTACCGAAATACCCTTAGCATAAAATAAAATAATCTCATGCATGCTACACCTTGCCTCTCCCACCCCTAGCACACGTTCCCCCCTCACTCCTACCTCCTTAAATCATGCTACTCCTTCCATGCGTATATGCTTAGGGTGTGGAGTTGATTTGTATACATATAAATTTGTTTATATATGCCTTTGTAACATAATGTGTCACATCCATGATTAAGTATTAATGTGCATATAGTAATATATTTAAATGTGCTTTATTACTAATAATTCTAACATATATAAATGTGTGCATGTTGATATAAATGTGCATGATGTTTTCGATAGCTTTTGCGATGCCGAAAAGTCGAAATTTCGAAAAACATTTTTGGTCACATTTTCTATTTTTATTTAAACTAACTATATCGGTAAAAAAAATTTGAAAATGATTTTAACATCATTAATTATTATTTAAAGATGTTTATTTTGTTATTGAATCGATTATTTAAATATTTAAAAATGATTTAAATGTTCAAATACAAAGCGATTAATTTATGGGCCGTTATAGTATATGTGTGTGTATGTGTGTCTATGTGTGTTTGTGTGTTGGCTCTTATAAATTTAGACATGTATATCTATATTATTTTAAAAGTTATCTTATGAGCTAAATATCTTTCTATATGCTGAGAACTTTGATTAAACGATCTCGCAATATTGAGCCATATGGAACATTCAATATCATTTCATAGGTTAATTATACGACTTGTTTTGTAGAATTTTTTGAGTGAGTGGAATTTACTAACTCATGGTAAATATTCAAGCCACACCAAGTGGTATAGGACACTCGGGTAATACTTGAGTTATTACTACTTGAAAGTATGTAACACTTTTGATCAATAGTATCTTGGGGAAGCTTTCTATTTTTGTAGCTTACTATAATCATTAGTGCATTCTAGAGCTTGACTTTATAGGCTAGATGTTCACCCTAGTGTGTTGACGGTGGTAGTCACACCGGAAGTCATGGTATTATTTTTGTCTTGATTCGTGCTTGACTTTCATTTGATTATTCGACTGATATTGCAAAGCCAACCTTCAGTACCTCAGGCAATATTCGACGTTGAACGTTTGCATCGTTTCTCTATGGACACAACACCTCACAAGTGCTTTTGGTAGGTGGAATATGAATTATAAGGATCGAGTATATTTATAATTATAGGAGTGTTTCTTTTTGGCACCATTTTTAGAAATTCCTAGATCATGTCTTATTAGGCTCACTTTGGAAGAGATTAATTACACTCAAACTTCCTCTTCAAAGATATCTATAGGATTAGTTACTTTGCCAATTTGCTTCATACCCTTCTTCTGATGTTGATTTTCCTAGCACTCATCTTTGAGTTTGACTTGCAAGTTTTATGATTCTTTGAGATTGACCAGCTTTCACGCTAGTCGTCTGAACATATATTGTGATGATTTCCTATGAAGGGCATGATATTATTTTATGACATGGTAATTAATTTGCGATTATGCCTTTTATTATTTCAGTTGATGACTATTGTAGTTATGGTTATAACGTTGAGATTAAATATGTTTATGCCAATAAACTTACCTTATTTGTTTTAAAGATAGTCTGACCCATTTATTATTTTATAATACTCGGATCAAACCAATACATGATGGGTATAAGGACTTAGTGACCTTGGACATTGGGAAAACTTTTGGAGATATAGTTATATCAATTTGTAACAGTCCTTATGTATATATGTGAATGGCTTCAGGGAAATCTTAATTAAAGGAGAGAAATGGACAATATCTTTATTACACATTCATTTCCTTCTTTAATTAGAGATTGCTATGTCAATTTCTTTCTCTCTCCATATAGAAACATCAAGGGTTGAATTCAAATGGTGTATAGAGCTTCAAAACTCCAAAATTTAATCAAGAAATATTAAATAGAAGTAGGTGGTTATCTCTTGATTGCTATAGATCTAGAAATTGATCTATTGGATCTAGGATTTAGTCAACCATTCCAAGTGTTTCTCCTTGTTTCATCCTAAGATAATTCTATAGTTTTCTTATAAATCTTTTAATTTTGTTATCATCCCTCTAATTCTGTATCTCTCCCTTCTGTTTATAAATGTAAATTTGGATTATGACTTGAATATCTCAATTCCTACTTTTGAATCAACTATATAATTCTATCATGTTGATTTGACTAAAAACATAAGTTATGCCCTCTGTTATTTGTTAGTTATAAAAAATAATGATTTTACTTATCTATTTTCTGTATGTTTATTTATCTTGTATGTTTAACCTAGATCTAAACTTTCTTATCAAAAATTTGTATATGCCTATGTCGTCTAGTTTTTACTATTACTTAAGAAAAACGAAAAAAATAATAAGAAAATTAGAACAATCTTATTAATAAATTAGTTTTCATATTACAAGATTTAGATTTGACTGTTTACATATAAATTTATATGTGAATACAACTTTGAAATAATTTCATTAATTAATCACAGTTGACAACATAATATTATGACCTTTTGTCTTATGTTTAAATTTTTCTAAAACAAAATTTTCGAACTAAAACAAAAAAAGAAACTTTAATTTAGTGATTTATTTCTTCTTTTGCAATTATGTCTAGCTAGTGCTAAAAGGCAGACATTTTAATTCACAGACTAATTAGATATAATTTTTTTGTTGTATTTCAAATTTTGTTTTGCTTTGTGTGTGTGTGTGTATGTGTATTTAACTCAAAGTTTCAAAAAGGGTTTTACGTAAAATATTGTAACATGTCGATTTTTCGTTGCCGAAAAACCGAATAGTTAGGGTTTTTAAAAAAGAATTTAAGAAAAGAAAAAGACAGAAGAAGAGATAAGGAGAGAGGGAAGAAAAAGAAAAGAAGAAAAGAAAGAAGAAGAGAGAAAAAGGTAGAAGATAGAGGGAAAAGAAAATAGAAAATTTTAAAATAGAAGAAAAAGAGAATAGAAAATAGAACGGAACAGAAAACAACAGAACAACATCAGAATCTCACAATTCGCAGCGGAACAACATATAATAATAAATGAATAATCTTTAAACAAAGAACTATATCAGTTATTACATTACATCACATTTCATTACATCATATCATCAGAGTGTACAACAACAAACAGTGCAGCGGAAAAGAAATACTATATACTAGTAATACGCCATGCTATCCAGCTTGCCTCCAGCAACTCCAGAATATCCAGAATATCCTGATAAACCTTAACTCTTGACTGCCCGTGTGGAAATTGGTGGGCACCCAGAGTTTAGGAAGGAAAACAATAAACTCCGAGTCAGTCATGTGACTGGTGTGAGAACTCAAAATAGTTTATTTATCTTTAAAATCAAAATAGAGGAATATTTTTAAAGTCAATTCGTAATGCTTTTAAAAATGAGACTACCATAAGGCCTCCCGCACACACACACAATGCAAACGCAGAATCGGAGGAGATTTCTCCTTATGATAGTCAAAGATGCTTGATACGCATTTAAAAGAACATTTGATATTATTACTAGTGCATAGTGTAGAAGAAATTCATTTCGAAAGTAGAATATAAATCTTAGCCAACATACGACCATTATCGTATGCCTACTATAGCTACCATCCAAACAGTGTTGCGACACCATAAGTGAATGATAGGTTCTACAACTAATACCGTACAAGTTTCGTATTGTTTCTTTGGATTTCCAACAAATGGTCAGGCCAAGGAACTTCCCATTGCCACATGAGAATGCCTCTGGAAAGACATCCCCGAGAACCAAACCGGAACTCTGCCAACACAAGGCCGGGTTACCCCTAACTGGGTAACTACTGACACGAGCACGCCATTCCCCGATCGTAAACGACCTTTCTCACGGGATCCCGATAACCAACAACCACAAAGTAATAAATTCGCAGTAACCACATAGGTTAAATATCTGGGCTCCATACCATGATACCACCTCTATCCAGAAGGAAATGTACATACCCTAAAGGGAGCTACCCCTCATAACCTTGCCGCATCTTTCCTGTTTTGACCATTTCCGGGGTGTGAGGCTCGACGAAGTCACGTCCACAAAAACATACTTTATACAAAAGCCATGCTTTGGGTCAACAAATGATCAACACAATGATCACCAAGATAGACGATCAAATAAATGATCCTATCACAATAATCAACACAATGATCATTTACAGCAACACTCAGCATGTCACATTACCAAATTGGGAATATATCGCTGATAACATTCAACTACATAACCTCTGAGCTCGTACGTCTCAGAGAAGGGTGTTAAGCTAAAAGAATAAATTCTCCGCCACCAACAGAAATATGTTTGAAAGAAATCGGCTTTATATCTCAACTTGTAATGTCAGACATACAATCCATACAAGTCTGTTCCGGGTTCGAACAAAACCGAAGGCACTTACAAAGAAGTCCTTGCATTCCGGATATTCACAATCCTGATCGGATTTCCCATCACTTAGGGAGTCTCTATACCGCTGCAACTCAGTGCAGAGACAATCGACAGGTCATCCTATCACTCTCGCAAATACCGGGTCTTCAACACCGATCTTCAAATGCAATTCATAACGACGTATCACATATTCGGAATGGGTTATACGACCCCATGGTCCTTTCCCGGTTAACCCGAACAGTGAGCGCTTATTCAAAAATAAGTGTGGCATTCACATTCAAACAAATCACATCAAATACCCATTCAAAGGGAAATATTGATAGTCGGTTATTGAACTATCAATGGATATGCACACATCACCAGTTTCCAAATAATTTTCCAAATTATTTATTTTCTAAAATATCTTCACTAGATATATATTTTCACACTTCAAAAATAAATCAACATTTATTTTTTTAAATCAAATTCCACTTTCTTTTATAAATTCCTTAGTGAATTTATAATCCAAAATATCTATGGATATTCGATTTCAATTATTCATTTCCATTTATCTTTTCAATTTATCTTCAAAAAGATAAATTCTCAAAATATTCACTTTATATTGGAAAACATTTCCATACTTATTTATTCATAAGTAATTCACAAATTTTATTTATTTTCAATACTTAGAAAATATTCAATATACTTAAATCGAAATTAAGTATATATTTCATTCTTTAAGGAAATCATTCTCATAAACATATTTATTTGGGCCCAAAACGAATGTTGCGTAAAACAACGTTACGACAACCCAAAATCACTAGTATAGGGATTCGAAATTAAAATAGATATATAAATCCCAATACTATACAAAACATTTCCTTTCGGAAATCATTTATTATAACAACAGTGTTATAGTCTACTATTTCCTTTTATTTCTCGAAAACGTCTATTTCAACAATTAATGTTGAAATCTATGGTTTCGAATCTCAACACAATTAAAACTTCGTTAGATCGTTTTAATTCTATTTCAAATATCACATTCAAAACAATCTCTTTAACATATTATTCACTATTCAAAAACGTGAATATACTTCAATTAACAATTTCATCATTTCTATTCATTTTTAAAGGATTATTCACAGTTCAAAAACGTGAATATAACTCCATAAATAAGTTTCAACAATTTACTTCTTAAAATAAGTCGTTTGCGAATTTATAAAACAACGTTTATAAATTCCTTTTCTATTTATTTTATAACAACTCCTTTTATAAATTCCTTTATTAACCTATTCAATTTATAACTCAATTATAAAACTAAAGGTTCATATTATAAGTTAAATACTTATAATTTATTCGTTCACAAAAATCGTTCCTTTAAACTTCATAATTATAAATCTTATAACTTATAAGATTGTTTATTTATCCAAAATTCATTCTTTCAATAACTTTATAAATTTTATAAACCTACTGTTTATAAAATTTCATTTATAACTTCACTGTTTAAAATTCTATAAATTCCATTCAATTATGAAATTCATTTTCACTTCATTCAAACACTTATAAAAACTCGTTTTATAATGTCCATATTTCAATTTATAAATATCCATTTATAAATCTCTTAATATAAATCAATTTATATTATCCTTTTAAAACGTCTTTAATCTCCTTTATTATTTCACCATTTTGATTCATAAAATAATTAAATTTTATAAATCCTATATTTAAACTTTTCACAATTATTTCAGAAATCCCAATTTAACTATTTTATAAAGTCATTAATTCCTTATTTTCAAAAATCAGCTTTTAACTATATTTCTTAAAAATCATAATTTTTATAACTTTAAAAATTATAACGTTTATTTATATAAAATGGATCAATTCCAAAAATATTTTATATTTTCAAAAATCACTTTAAAAATCACTTTAAAATCCCAAAATTTGGGTCCAATGATGCTACACACCAAATAGTCAATCACGACTACAACGATATCATATATCAATATGAAAATCCATCAAATATCTAAATATCTGAAATCAAATAAATACTGTTGAGGAATCCAGTTGGATCCCTCCAACCTGTTTTCCTGCATCCACAAACATTAGCACAATACCAATTCCGTTCCAGTACGAAATTATCGCGGTATATGTTCTTATTAAATATTATCCGCTTAATAACGGCGTAATAGGGTCTCATCCGCTAATCAAAAAATTGCGGGAAATCAATAACTCCAATATATACATATGCCAATATATATATATATATTGCTATTATATATAATACCAATTTCACTGTTTATGAAATATTCGCGGTATATGTTTTTAATAAATAACATCCGCTTACTAACGGCGTATAATGTCTATTTTAACAATCAATATATATAACAATCATCATTCAAACATGCATTCAAATATTTTAAATCTAACTATTTAAAATAAAATCGAAA
The DNA here is from genome assembly GCA_030765085.1 of Allium cepa. NCBI lineage: Eukaryota > Viridiplantae > Streptophyta > Magnoliopsida > Asparagales > Amaryllidaceae > Allium > Allium cepa. The sequence continues at coordinate 301,392,204 of CM060928.1, read as the reverse complement.
CTGATTCGATTGAGTGAGAAGTTCTCACCTTGATTTTAAATTCCGTTTTAGCGATTTATTTCGAATAAAATTAAACGGACGTTTAATTTTACCCAAAATTCTCACTAACTCCAAACGACTCCAATCCAATTTCATCGCGTAGTGCTCGTCCATACGATTCCAACGCAACTGGTTTCGCGCGTTTTCGACCTCGTATGAAAAAGTTATGATTTTATGAAGTTTCTACGAGTTTATGTAACATAAATTTACAACAATATTAAATTTTTTAAACCTAGCTCCATCATCACCATCCATTTCCCACGTCCAGATCCTAGCCGCTCATATGTTCTTCCCCATGCACGTTCCCTCTACAGACAATTACACGCAAGAAAAACCCATATAGCTTCAACTTAGGGTTTACAAATTCGGCCTCCACATCGCACTACAACTCGATCCAAGTATACCACGATGAAGCTCGCAACCAACACTACACTCGCCTGGGATGTTATGGAGCTCGGTCACTCCTTGATGCTCGTGCACGCCTATGAACGTGGCACGCACGCAGGCGATTATCACACAAAATACTACTCCATTCGCGATCTCCACCGTTGATATGATAGATCTTGACGTCCTCTTCAATTTGTTAGTTGAAAGTTGTTGGTAAATGTCGATGGATGAGGAGATAATCGAGGTGGAAGTTGGGACGTTTCTGGCCATTGGTCAGGGAGGTGGCGGCTGCAGTTTAGAGATTAGGGTTTTGTGTTTTTTTTTGTTTTTTTGGATTTATGAGCCTATTTATAGAAGAAAATCGAACACTATTCATCCGGAAATTCCGAACTCCGATTTACGCGCCGAAACTGACATTTCTAGGGTTTACCCCGCGTTCCGGACACAATGGAACAGGTTTCGAAAGCTAATTCGGACATCTGTGCGAGTTATGGCTACAAACGTTCGATTTAAATTAAACCGATTTCTAGGCGTTTTAATTTGTACCGGACAAACGGTAAATCCAATTGACACGAAATTTGAAACCTTACAATAATATCACATTACGGATCCGATGAAACTGGTTTCGTCGAAATCCGAGACTTTTTGAAAAATGGCTATTTTAACTCGCCAAATTAAAATTAAAAATAATTCGATGCGTTTCGAGCTGCCACAATCAAACGATAGCTCCGATTGACACGAAAATTGAAATCCGGTAATAACTAACCATTACGGATCCAATGGAACTGGTTTCGTTCAATTCTGAGACTGTTCAAAAATTGGCTATTTTCACTAGTCGATTTAAATATTAAAATATTCAATTTTCACAAATTAACTTTTAATTCGATTTTATAAGTTCTAAAATATCGTTCTAACTTCCATATGATAAAATAAAATTTTACAAATCATTTTCAATCATATTTAACCCAATTTTCAATTATTTGCATAATTTAACGCATTAAATTATCGATTTAATTATTCAATTAAATCCAATAATTCAAAATAAAATTTATTTGACTTATAAATTTCACTTATTAATATTTAAAATAAATTAAATATTCAAATTTTAATTATTAAAAATCCTGGGTCGTTACAAATATAGTAGTAAACTTTTAAAATACTTTAATTAAATATTGTATTCATTGACTTATTACATGTAATGTAAGTAAAGTCTATTTCAACGAAAACCACTGTACAAGATATTTATATGTGTGTGTATGTGTATTATATGTATAAACACAGACGTATGTGTATAATCAAAAAACTATTCTTATTTTGGATGACAAAGGCATATATAATGGGTAAATATGTCTGTTGTGGTGTAAGCCCCAAGAGCTAAACAACGTTCACATTAACTATGTACACTTTTCATATGTTGCACTTGCACTTTTACACATGGTGCATTTGATGCGCTCATCATAATATACAAACAACTTAGAAATCAAATTAAACTAATTTTAGACAATTGTAATAAAATGAAGACTTATTCAAATGATAATTTAGAAAAGTTCTAAATGAAACTATACCACATAGGCCGAATAAAGATCCAAAAGTAATTTTTTTGAAATTTACCTAAATTATCCCTCATCCTCACTTCACTAACAATGTGTTTTTCTATGGAGCATAGGATATCTTCTAACTAGCACCAAATCGCTCCATTTTGGACCAATTTCACAACTACGCCCTCCGTTACTCCAACTAATGACTCTAGCTCTACCACCTTATCTTTCTTCCACAGCAAGAAATAATGGGATTTAGTCGGTCAACGCCGCACACAATAATCCCACTATGGATGCAATGTTAACCTCTCTCGAAGTCCAACGGATCAATCGTCATCCGCTAACGTGGCTTGAAGCCCTAGATTTAATTCGAAGAAGGAGGCGGCTTCTATTTTGTTCATTATGAGGAAAAGGAAAGAAAGAGGAGAAGGAAAGAACTGAGTAGGTAGGGGTGTGTGTGTCTATATATATAATTTACTTAATTCCTTAAAAAAATTATCACAAGTTTTGAGCTTGTACAATCACATGGAACATCGGATCGTCACGAAACTTGTCGATGCACATCACCTCATTTCTGAGGACCTAATGGTATAAATATTGTCGCTATCCAAGATAGTGCCTTGGGATGATAATTTAATGCATTTTGAGGTCATTTTGGCCATTGGTTCGCCCGAGTCGAAAAAATCTTGAATCATGCATCTCATGATGAAGTTCTTAACCTAGAAACACAAGCCATTAGTGAAGATCCCACTGGACCCGAATATGCATATAATATTTATGAAATACCCATAATATTAAGTAAATCGTAAATATACAGTGAATCTAAATATAGCAATATTTATACTTATTATGGTTCGCAACGTCAATCCGAATTCAACAGTAGCAGTCTCGAATTCAAATTTGCTCGTATGTGAAAAGTCAGATTTTGGACTTTTAATTAATCAACGATTCAATATTTAAATTAGTTATTTAAATATCCAGTTGAAAATATGCAAGTTATTACAAGTATAACTTTAATTAAAAGGCAAATAGTTTTAATACTATAACTAAACAATGTCATACTAATTGCTAAAAATTGCTTGTGTTAAAATTAGCTAAAGTATGGTTGTTTAGTTCTTAATGAATGATTTGATAGAAACACTTTTTATACTTGGTATAAAAGGATGTAGGGATTGTCCAATCAGTATACACAAAAAATCATTAAATTTTTTAATAAGGAACATATGATATAAATCCCTTATGCATCGACGATAGGGAACATAATGTATGTTATGCTATATGGTATATTAGATCTTTCTTACACAGTTGGTGCATTAAGCGAATATCAAATCCAAGGAAAAATCACTGAATGGTAGTTTTGAGTGTTTTTGTGTATTGATGAATAATAGAAAATTGCTAACGGAAACAAAAAAAAACTCCATATAAAGGAGCATTTAGGCTCAAACTTCGTAAGTGATATCGAGTATAGGCAGTCTGTAACGTCCTGGTATTTCATGCTATTCGCATCCGCACATGTCAGACTTGAATTGCTCAAAATATCAGATTGTTAACTTATATTTGGAAAAACTCAACATATATAGTAAAAAAAATCAATCACAGAATCACAGACATAGGGTAATATAAAATAAGCAGCGGAATAGATAAATAGTAGTTCATGAAGCTAATATATAAACAACAGAGTTTGGAATAAAATATAATAGAATATATATGTACAATGTAGTCTCGAATACAAAAAATGACAAATCTAAACAAAACCACTTGATAGCTGAAAGCTGAATAGATACAAATGGATCTCCAAGTAAAGCTCCAACTCCAAAGGCGAGTCTCAAATGCCGTGACACTCAGTCTGACCCGAGCGTAAAGCAAAACACTCGAGTCAGGATTAACATTCTTATATCAATAAATCCAACTCAAGTGAAATATCAATTGAAATACATGTAACTTAAAGGATGTTTGGGATAGCCATCCTCTAAGGATCTGTGGAACTATCTGCTATGTAGTAATATACGCTATTATAATATGTCTATAGTAAAGTAAACTATAAAAACAGCGTTAAGGCGTTACCCATATCCCCCTTAACACATTTTTATAATGTCGTAGTCTATACAGATACTGTAAACTCCACTCATGAGTGGGCTATTAGGGAGCACTCCATAGGTACGGCACAAAACTAACTCGTAGAGGGCACGATAGGGCATGCGACAAGGCATTCGAGGAAATGCCAAGGTGGATATACCGTTTGCAGATCGGGACTGGTGGAAACGCATAGCATCTACTGCCGCCCACCTCGTGACACACTCCCAAACCAAAGGGTGCACCCAATCATATCACAAAAGCAATAGAATGGTATCGAAGAAATGTGTCCGATAGGAGGAATGACTTCACTTGGCCCGGCATGGCTCTTGTTTTAGCTGCATCAAGCTGACTTACAGGAGTCAGATCCACGTAAGTACCATATAGAATCGTCACCAAACCATCCTACTTCATTTTGAAATCTCCACCACGTACATAGTTGTTAAAGTGGTTTTCGGTATTGGCAGAGAGTATGACAATATCAGATCCCGGTCTCTTTAACAACCAAACGTTATTATAACACCGTGGTCATTTCATTTCAAATAGTTCATACTTCAAAACCAAAATATCATATCATTTCAAAACCATATCAATTTGATATCATTTTTCACTCAAAATATATCCGTATCCAAAATCATAACACTTTCTAAGTTATAACACTTTCGAAACCAAAACACTTGAAATTATAACACTTCAGAAATCATAACACTTTGGAATTTTTAACAGTTTGGAAAACTATAACTTTGAAATCATAACTTACACCACTTAAACAGTTTAGATATTAAATAATATATAACAAAATAATTTAAAAAAATAGTTTATATTAAAATAATCAGTATATTGAAATAGTTATATTAAAAATAGTTTTATATTAAAAATAGTATATATATACACTAAAATAATATATAAAGTAAAATATTTATAATTTCCTCAAATTTCACAAATCTATTCAAATCAACTCGAATTCCAAATTCAAATTCAATTCAATCTCAATTCATCAATTTTAATTCAATTCAGTTTCTAAATAACCATTTCGAATTATATCAATTTCAAATACAGATTTGAACCACAAATAAACCATTTCAATATCAAAATATTTCAAAGCTTTAAATATTCAAAATTTCAAAAATAAATTTGACAATTTCATATATATATATATATATATATCAAATTCACTTTACTATTATTTATTTTGTAATATTTACTTCATCATTCAAATAAAATTTAAATAAAACTAAATATACCATTTCATTTTATGTAAATTTGAAATATTCATTTAAATCACTGTTAGTCAAAATCAAGTTATAAAATCATATCTTTAAAATCCCAAATCTAATAAATTTCAAATCAAACTTATTTGAGTATAATTCTTAAATAAATTCAATTTCAACCTAATTTCTATTTCTCCTTCCAACCTGAATTTTATTAAAACCATTACAAACTCTATATTTGAAAATATAAATTTTAAATAAATACTTAAACTTATTATATATTAATTACATCAACTTTATTAAATCAACTTTAATAAATCAAATCTTATTATTAAACTTAAAATAGTACAATTGTAAGTAAAATCTTAAGATTTATAATTCCAAAACTAACTTATAATTTTTAAAATTTTCAAAACATAAAATTTTTAAAATCAAAATTTAAAACCTTTATAAAAATAACATATATATATATCTTAAAATCAATATTTATTAAAACCAAAATATTCATTTTAAAACCTTGGAAATCATTTCAATATATATATATATATATATATTGACCAACGGTGCTTATATATAATTTTCTATCCTATGGTCAGATGATACGGATATTTATCATTTCAATCCACAATTTAAACATAAATGGGTATATGTCATTTCAACCCGCAATCCCAAATTCAATTCAATGAAAATCGCTTGGGTTTATCATTTCAACCCATAACGATTTACTCATATTCTATAGATCGTTCGGGTATGTATCATTTCAACCCATAGGGAATTCCAAACTAAGAGGGAACTCACAAAGTGATAACAAATGATAATAATATAACAGGCATATATCTTCAATATAAATAATAGATAATGATGTCAGATGTCATAGGTGAACAAATACAGATAATAACATATATATAACAATGTAACTGACTAACAGTAGCATATTTCAATTGTCGTTTCAGTTGAAATCAAATTTAATAAATATAAGAACGTTAATCGTGAGTGATTGCTCACCTTCAAAGGTTAGAGAGAATAGATAATGAGATGAATTATGAATCCAAGCATGGATTTCGAAGCAAAGCACGATGGAACGAGTTCGATGGACAAAGTTGACAAATAGGAATTGACGAAACCAAATCAGAACCGAATCGATGAAGATAATTGATATCAGTGAACTTATATATATATAACAATATATAATTATTAACATATATAAATCATATTCTAAATTAAATACTTATATATACTTATCAAAATGTAAAATATTTACATATTAAAAATTTATATATATACATATAATCAAAATCAAAAACCAAATATATTTAAAAATCAATATTAAAACATATGACATAAAAATCCATATATCATATTACAAAATCATTTCTTAATTTAAGATACCTAAAATTAAAGATCAAAACATATATATATTACATTTAAAACAAATATTTAAAACCAGTATGCTTATAAAATCAACATAAGTTTTATACACACACACACTTACATTTTAAAAATACTAACATAGACCATATATGTCGTAAACACAATTTACCTAATAGCACATAACATATACGTACATACTCCAGTATAAAAGTGTGGAGGTTGACCAATATCGTACATTAATATATAACAATATATAAACTTAAACTCAAAGCTCACATAGAAACTTAGGTAACTATATATAAAAAAAGTCAACATAAACTCAACATAAATTTAAATAAGTTTATATATATATATATATATATATATATATATATATATATAGACACACACACACACAACAGATCGAATATATGTTATAATTTAAGTCAAAACACATACTCAATTTATAAAGTACAATTATATCAATAGATCCTATATGACTAACAAAACATATATATATATATATATACTGATATAGGTACAAACTACATATAGCTTGCATATAACTTCTTTTAACACACACACACATATCTATTACTTATAAAGGAAAGGAGAAACCAGCGCAGTCATATGTCGACAGCTGTCCCTTTCAACTGACTCCCTTCTATTTCCAACTTTTATTATCTTCCTCCCCCAACTCCTTCCCCTCCTAATTTTCCTCCGATACTACCCATTTCCTCACACCTAACCCTTACCGCACCCCCTCCCCTCCATGATTCGACAAATCAACACTCATCGTCACAACCCCTCCCCTATACGATTCGACAAATCGACACTCATCGTCATATTCAATTTGCCCGTTCAGCCGCTCCTATTTACAACGTCTCACAATCCGTTCTCCTCCTCCTCTCCCTTTGCCCCCTCCCCTTCACCATCAGACAAATCGATACTCACCATTCTCTTCACTTTGGCCGTTCAGCCGCCCCTATTTACAAGGACCCCCAATCCGTTCTCCTCCGCATCTCGCCTGGCTCCCCATCCCTCTGCTTACCTGGCCTCCGCGTCAGTCCCATTTAGATTTCCTCCTACGTCGCCTTGGTTCTTGCCCTCAACCTTCATTCGGAGATAGGTCAGTAATTTATTTACTTTACTTCTTCCGTTTTTGTTGTTGCTGTATATTCATTAACGAATTAACCCATGTGAAATGTACGACTCACCCACTGTTTATTGCTCTGCACTGCCTGTGTTTCTTACACTTCTCCCTTACATCACGGTGCTCACGCAATTCCTTACCCACTATCCATACATTACCGCGACACTACCATGTACAAATGTCTCTATTGCTTTCACCTGACGGTGTGTTGAGGTCGATTGTGTGGGATGGTTTATTTCATTTTTAACCTGTTGCTTCAACTCAGTTGAATTATTGAGTATTTCAATGTTATGCACATGACCAATTACATTTTGTTCCAAATTTCCCACCTTTTTTTTACATGAAACTGTGTACTGCAGTTGCAATACCCGGAACTAATTTGAGTATACTGCTAAGTATATACGTACTTCTAAGTTTTTATCGCTTATTATTTATCCCATACCAACAGTTAACAGTTACATAACTCATTTAAATATATATTTACTTACAGAGAGTTCTTTGTAACAAACTGTTGTTTTATTATTTCAATTTCTAACGCTTCCTGTGTGTTATATTAGTTGCATGTGGGAGAGGCTCACCTGGTCTAAAGTGCAGTCCGTAACTGGACAGAAAGATGTTCAGGTATACGTACCGTTGGGAGAGACAACGTATCGTCTTCCTTAATTATACCGTATAAATTCCAAATCATTGTTCTGCTGTAACAGTCCCTCCTCTCCCTTTGCAGACAGTAATAACGTGGTTTCTTCAACATTGCATCGCCTTGCTACCAGCAGTGGCTTGCTGATTCGTTTCTCCATATTCGGTACGATATAAGTTCATCTCATTATTTGTTGTGATATCTACTGCTACGTGTTTACTTCTCATCGTATTACAACTAATTATTTCATGGACATTCATACAGTACGGTGCTTACATTTTAATCATACAAACTAAAAGTTATTATTTTTCGCCTCCGACCAACTGTATCAGCCGAATACAGATACTCAGTTAGAATGTGCAAAAATAAAATTGTTTGGGAAAGGGATTTTCCACATCATTCTGTTATCTTAACACCACTTTAAATGCACCTTACTTTACTCCACATACTTCGAGTTGACGTTATTGTTTAAGTGGATTATGATCTGCAAACACCTCCGCTTCTGTACGTCCTCCATTCCAATTCCGTAACTCTATACGTTATACGAAGATGTGTTCACTTCCACCTAATGGGAGGTGCATACATGAAACAGTCAGTAGTAACGAAGCATTGTTAAGATCAATTACCCAGTCATCCTTATTTTCCCCCCTTTGTTCACAATTGTAATTGAGTAACATAACGTTGGTTTACATTTTTGTTCCAACACAACAGTTTACCGTCTGAAAAATATGTACGTTGCAACTTTATGAAGCACGTATGAAATAATTTATTAACATGAGATTAGTGAATTATAGGGAAAAAAATGTCCAACAGCTGGGGTGGGGAATTGGAGTTACCACTTTACTGACCTACACTCTGTAATTTGTGCATTATCAGAACTCGATGATATGTTTTTAACATGCACAGAGGTCAACATGTTCTTAGGTCATTTCTGATAACCCGAACATTTACGGTACAGACAGTACTGTTAACAGATGTCGGGCAAAACTACTGTAGACAGCAGTAGGGACATGATGCCTTGCACTCCTGTTCATCTTTCCCCTTTGTATGTCCGGATTTCTTTGTATTAGATGTGTCATTACAGTTATGAAAAATATGATATATACTATGGTGTCTTTTACAATGGAGCACATACAGCCCGATAACTTCCTCTCCCCTGTCTTTTTCAGGTCTTCAAATGGGATGATTCTCAATGCTGAGTAACGAAGACTTAATACTCATGGAAAGGTATTTATCTGCTCACCTATTCCTGCCGATTGTAGTGATACTCATTTTTATCCTACAGTACGTAATGTTCAATATAGTTTTTCCCCATTTGCTACTAGTACATCACCAACTGATACCAAGCATGGAACTCGTCAAATGTTTATGCCCTATTTGTATTTGTGTTTTTCTTCCCTTTTATCTAACCATGAAGTAACTGTCGTTTTCTGTTCTGTTATCTTATTTTTGGTGGGGTAATTCCTGTTGTATAAGTAGAACAACGTAATTCTGTTAACTTATTATTCTCAAAAAGGTGGAGAACAACATATATGTATAGTATTGAGAAAACAGACCAAAAGGCCCATTCATTTGATTATAACGTGAAAGAATATTTTGACATTTAATTTAAACAAATCTCCTCAAAATTTTGTTCTCCTACAGTACAATAAATTCTTCAATAATGTTTTCAAATTCCAAAGCGGAAGTTATGTATTGATATTCTGTAGATTGGCAAGAGTGTGCACAGTACAAATGATGTACTATTTATTTTTTTACATGCAACGTATTCTGTTCGCTATGATTGATCAGTTTGGGTATAGACTTCATACAACATATTCGTACCCAGAAGTAAACTCTTTCTTTGTCAGCTATGGAAGACTTTGACAGATAATGACGATGTGGAGCCGTAATGGCCTACTCAAATTTCGTACATTAAAGTTTATGTAATCAATATAGTTTTGTCATATATCAAACCTTCCAGCTAATGATTTGACATGCCCATCGTACAAATTTATTTCACCTGAATTGTTTATGAATTTGTAGGTTGGTCTGAGTATAATTGCAATATTTTTGTGGACAGTTATCATTCTATGCTGGTGTTATGTTTTTTTTTGTTATTTCCATGCTTAATATACGAATACTACGATTCTATTTTACTACAATTTCTGTATTCGAATTATACACAATCAAAAAATCTGCTTCAGGAATACTATACCGTAATTTTTAATCGAGAATGTGGTTGGCTAGGTCCATGATCCGTAAAGGTTATCCTTTTTTCGTACGGTCCACTACCTTCGTACTGTAAGTAGACTAGCATGTACATTCCCATACTTGGCTAGAAGTTTGGATATAAGACATATGGGAGTATGACCTTCTATGGAGATAAATTTTGAAACAATATAAATAAATCTACTCGCTATTAGCTCAAAGCTGTAGTAAATTACAGATGTAGGAGAAATCCCAGTTTTGGTTAATGGATGAGGATTTTGATTTGTCATGTGATGTAATATCGATCCTGAAGATATCATTTTATAGTTGGCCATTTATTTCCTGTTACACATCTCTTTCAGCTAATATTATATTCACATAAGTTTGACATGCGTGTTATACATGTGTTACCAGGCTTATTCATTCAAGCAGTAAAAAAGGACATTTTCGTGCAACAATGCAAATCATGTAGCTAACAGTTAAATGTGTTAAATTTAGTAAGCAGTAAATATACGCAGTCCAATGAATGAGTTCTAGAGTTTGTATTCGAAAATACTTGAAAAGCAACCAACTCCTCCTTTTGTGTCTTCAAATTAATAGCTTACCAAATATCTATTTTTTCAAACCAATTTACGTACGACAATTTTAGACATCAATATGAATTCAACAACTCAATTGTATTAATTGCATATACCTATGATAATCTTATGCAGTACAAATTGAATATCCCATAATAATTGCATAATACATTTAATTCTACCCTTACAAGCCCACGGTTCGATGAACCATTGACTAAAAAATATACTGTGTTCAATGACCCCTTTTCATAATTGTGCTCCTCCCAAATAAAATTCAAATCTCATCTGTAATTACACAAAGCATGAGATTGTAATTAAAAATTATACAACAGTAATAATGCATGAAAACCTTAAAGTTTCTGAGCATTTTTTTTTCATTATCCTATGCCTCTTCGTATTATGAGCTGTTATCAGCGGCACACTGTTATTTATACAGTGACACACACCCCCTCACACATATATGGACACGGACAGACAAGTGCAACTTCAGTTTTCCACTTCACTGTGCTATAAATATCACACATGCTTAATAAGAGTTCAAATTGATCGCGTGATGTTACTCATTTCATATTGATATTACATTAACTGTGTAGTACACGCGTTTACTCTGCTTCTGCCCTGTATGCTGTCAATGTGCTATTTAATTTTTTCTCCTAAATTATACCGACTTCTTCAATAACGTTTTGCACATGTTGAAGCGGAAGTTATCCAGTGATATTTTGTAAAGTGGAATGAGTATGCAGTGTAAATGATGTACTATTTTGCTTTTTGGGATGCACTGTATTTTGTTTGCTATTGTTGGTAACTTTGGATATAGACTTCATACAAATTATTCTTACCCAGAAGTTAAGTCTTTGTTTGTCAGCTATGCAAGATTTTGACAGATAGCGACGATGCGGAGCCATAATGGCCTGCTCAAATTTCCTACATTACAGTCTATGTATTCAACATAGTTTTGTCATATTTCAAACCTTCCAGTGAAAGAGTTGACATGCGCATCGTAGAACTATAAATCGTTGAGTTGTTTATGAATTTGTAAGTTGGTCTGAATATAATTGCAATATTTTTGTGCACAATCGTCATCCTACGTTGTTGTTATGTTTATTTTTTGTTATTTCCATGCTTATCATACGAATACTACGATTCTATTTTACTTTCAGTGTTGTATTCTATTGTTACAAATTCAAAAAATCTGCGTAACGAATATTATACTGTAATTTTAATTGGAGGAGGTGGTTGGCCAGGTCCATGAACCGTAAAGGTCATGCCTTTTTCGTAAGGCCGACTACCTTCGTACTGTCAGTAGACTAACATGTAAATTCCCATACTGAGATAGCATTGTGAATATAAAACATAAGGGAGAATGACCTTCTATGGAAATAAATTTTGAAACAATATCAATAAAACTACCCTATATTCCCTCAAAGTTATATAAAATTACAAATTTATGACAAATCCCACTTTTGTTTACTGGATGAGGATTGTGATGTATCATGTGAATCTGTAAACCTGTTTATTTGTTATTTGTTTTGTGTGACCAGGCTTTATCATTCAACCAAATTTTTTTTATAAAAAATTCAACTATTTAGGTTGAAGAATTTGCCATCAGAATTACAGATTTCACCTGCAGCTTACAATGCCATATGAACGGGTTGTTTTGTTCAGACCATATGAATGAGTGGTTTTCCGTCTGACATACCATGTTCAAAATACTCAGAGCATTCTAAAATCATCTACTTTTAGAATTTTGTATGGCAGTACTGCACAATATTCCTCCTACTAAACATTGTTTTTTGCATTACATGTCCTCCTGATCATATTTCTGTACAAACGCCTGTCCACTAGGCTCAATTATTTTTAACTATATGATTGACTGATGGACCACACAGTCTGTATGCACATAACTATGTCGAATTCCGTCCGTCACTGCTGTCGTAAGTTAAGAAATTTGATGGGGAGTAGTACCATATTTATTTGTACTCTGTACGTAATACTATTTATTGGCACTTATGCAGGCTGTACAAACTACATACTGTGTTCTTGACGATTGTAACACGTTGCAGGTCTTTTGCTTAATCAGAAAAGATGAAAACCACTGATGTGGCTAGGAACGCTAGAGCTGAAAGAAGAGGAGCACTCAACGTGAGAAAAAGGAAAAGGACTGCAGTTTTGCAGAATGAGGGGTCACTGATGGAAGGTACAAGCGACTGTCATGGAGGTGTGTCATGTAGGAGAAAGATAACTTCGGGACGAAATGGCCGTTATGGTAGGTTCTGTTGGTGTACATATTGTTATTTCGTTCACGTACTAACAAACTACAACTGCTGCTTTCCGCTGTAACAAAATCAGGGAAAAAAATATATGGACAAACTGCCTTGCCAAATTCACGCATCAGTGTGTTTGCAAAAATAGGCACAGGTAATGGTGTACTCTTCATCTCCCTGTCTCTTACAAAATATAATATAACCTGGAATAACTCATTTACATATTCCATTGTAAACATATTTATGTTAGCTAATATCCAATGCAGAAATTGTACGGTTTGCACAGTAAATTTAACTTTGTTGTTAATTAAACTTAAAACGGTTCGTCCACCACTTTGTTTACTCTTCGTACGTTTATAGTACACATTCGTGTTAGGAACAATGACTCATAAACTGTTGACACAGGTGCTGTAGTGCAGCCATGAAATTTTGGTGGTCCTACCTTTGTTTGCTCAAGTTGTAATGCAACAGTTTGGTACGAAGAAAGGAACAGGAAGTCTAGAAGACCCTTGAATCCAAAGTTTTCTATTTGCTGCAAGGACGGTAAAATTAAGTTACCATGGTACAAAAAATGCCCTGAATATTTATATCAACTGCTTGATTACGATGGCGGCCGTGATAGTTCTAATTTCAGAGAGAACATACGAGTATATAACGGGTTGTTTTCATTTACATCTATGGGTGGGCGTATTGATAATTCAGTGAACATAGATCGGGGTCCTTAAGTATTTTGAATCAGCAGGCAGAATTATCATAAAATATGCTCTATGCTTCCCACTGAGGGGCACGCTAAATTTGCACAACTGTATATCTACGACACAGCCAACGAGGTTACAAACAGACTTAATGCGCCTGGGTTGTCCGCTAGCCAGTCTACAAACCCCTATATTATTAAAAATTTAATATCTATGTTCAATGAATGTAACGAGCTGGCTAAGGTGTTCCGCATGCCTAGAGACAGGTATGAGAGTAGTAGTTTGACCAATGTATCACTTCATTTGTTGGAAAGGAGGGATAGAGATGGTACGCAGTACAATCTACCAACAACTTCTGAAATTGCAGCGTTAGTTACAGGGAATGGTAGTCGAAGTGAAGGTTATAGGGATATCATAATCGAGGAGAAAAGTGGACTGCTTAAGAGAATTAACGAGAAACACCCCAGTTTTATGGCCATGCAGTATCCCAACTTATTTGCCTATGTAGAGGATGGTTACAGACTTAACATTCCTTATCAATCCGTTGAACCATCTGATATCTATAAGGACGACATGGTAACCATGCGTGAATACTATGCTTACGTACTGCGGTACAAAGAGGGAGATGGTAATACGTTGCTTTACGGTGGGAGATTGTTCCAGCAGCTAATAGTTGATGCATATTGTTGCATTGAGGAGGACAGATTGAATTGGATTTGAAATAACCAACATAACATTAGATCTGAACTGTACAAAGGGCTGAAGGATGCGGTTGCAACGGGTGACACCTCGGCTTTGTCTATTGGCAGGAGAATGGTTTTGCCTTCTTCTTTCACTGGTGGGCCTAGGTATATGCTTCAAAACTACCAAGACGCAATGGCAATTTGTCGATGGGCTGGTTCTCCAGATTATTTTATCACATTGACATGCAACTTTCAATGGCCGGAGATTAAGGAGTGCTTAAAAAATATTTCAGGTCAAAGGGTAGAAGATAGACCGGATATAATTTCACTTGTTTTCCAAATCAAGTTGCAGCAATTAATGCAGGACATAAAGGAAAAAGAACATTTTGGAAAAGTAAATGCAGGTACGTCACATCATGCACTAAAATTTCGTTCAAAATAGTTACATACACTGCCAATATTGATTAATTTTGGTTAATATGTTTCCAGCTTTGTACGCTATTGAATTTCAAAAGTGTGGCTTGCCTCATGCACATATCTTACTGTTTGTATGGGTGGAGGACAGACCTAAAACGACAGCTGAGGTGGATAATGTGGTCATTGCAGAATTACCAGACCGTGAGGCATATCCTGTTGCATTCCAATCAGTTAGTCAGTTTATGGTACATGGACCGTGTGACGTTCTTGATCCTAACTGCCCATGTATGATAAATGGTAAAAGTTCAGAACATTACCCAAAGCGGATCAATTACGAAATGATGTACGACAAGCATGGGTTTCCAAATTACAGAAGACGCAACAATGATAACTTTGTCACCACAGTATCTGGGGTTAATCTAAATAGCTATTGGGTAATACCGCATAATGTGAGTTTAGTTGTGAAGTATCAAGCACACATTAATGTTGAGATATGCAATCGTGCGAAGTCTGTTAAATATTTGTTCAAATACATACACAAAGGCCATGATAGGGCTGCTGTTGTAATTGAGGAAAACAACGTTACAAACCAGAATTTTATTCGAGAGGTGGATGAAATAAAGACTTATATAGATTGTCGTTATATATCAGCTTCAGAAGCAAGTTGGAGAATTTTCAAATTTGATATTCACTATTGAAAACCTTCAGTCGAACGATTACACTTTCATTTACCAGAAGAGCAAAACGTTGTTTTTCATGATGACGATAATTTGGCTGAGGTAGTATGTCAACCTGCTGTTAACAACACTATTTTCACTGAATGGATGGAAACTAATAAAATTAGTACGGAGGCACGAAAGTTAACACATGTAGATTTTCCTACAAAATGGGTGTGGAACAAAAAAATGGGCAAGTGGACAACAAGGTAAAAAGGGGACACAATAGGTAGAGTTTATTTTGCTCATCCAGCATGCGGCGAACGATTTTACTTACGGCTGCTTCTAAACATTGTCAAAGGACCAACCAGCTATGAAGAGATAAGAACCGTTAATTCCGTTGTTTACGACTCTTTTAAAAGTGTGTGTGTTGCATGCGGATTACTTGAAGACGATAATGAATGGAACATAGCGTTAACCGAGGCGTCACGTTGGGCAAGTGCAACGTCTCTACGTGAACTTTTTGTTATGTTACTGCTTTTCTGCGAAGCATCCAACCCAGTACAACTTTGGAATAGAAATTGGAAAATGTTGGCGGACGATATTGAATGGCATCACGTTCGTATGCATGAAGAACAAACTGAGCGTTATGATGACTGTCAACTTAAGTTGGAGATTGTACGTGAATTAAAAAAGATAATAAATAAAAGTGGTAGATCTGTTTCAGAATTTAAATTCATCCCTACATCGGACCTTATTTTAGTTTTCACAGGTCATTGTACCTTGCTAACATCTGAATATGATTATGATATTGAAATGTTGAAAGCTGAGTCACAACCCCTTCTGTCGTCTTTAAATTTTGAGCAGCAAAAGATATTTAACACTGTGCGTGACTCTGTTGACCGTAATGAAGGTGGTTTCTACTTTGTTTACGGAAGTGGGGGCACTGGTAAAACTTTTCTATGGAAAACCATTATCACTTACTTCAGAGCAGAAGGGAAGATTGTTTTAGCCGTCGCTTCTTCTGGTATAGCTTCCTTACTTTTACCTGGCGGTAGAACCGCCCATTCAAAATTCCACTCATTGTCGATGATAATTCAACATGCAACATATCAAAACAATCTCCTTTAGGACAGTTGCTCAAATCCACTGATTTAATTATTTGGGATAAAGCACCTATGATGCATCGTAATGCCCTTAAGGCATTTGAAAAAAGTTTACAGGATATAATGCAGGTTGGTACTGATTACGGTCCTTCCAAGCTTTTCGGAGGAAAGATGGTTTTACTGGGAGGTGATTTTAGACAAACTTTGCCGGTAGTTCAGAAAGGTACTAGAGATACGGTGGTCTCTGCTTCCATCAACAATTCGTATCTATGGGCGAAGTGTAAGGTTTTCATCCTCACAAGAAACATGAGACTGCAACGTTCAACATGCAACCCCCGTAAAATGGACAAAGTTGAGAAGTTTGCACAATGGGTGCTTGACATTGGAGATGGAAACTTGGATGCAGTTTCACTACACGGTGACGATGATCCTTTGTGGATTACTATACCTTCTGAATATCTTATCGATGTTGGAGATTGCGGTCTAAAAAATATGGTTGACATTATATATATCCTGATTTGCATAGTAGGTTACCAGAAAAAGAGTATTTACGCACATGGTGCGTGCTTGCTACGACTAACGAATTTGTTGAGGAAATTAACTCCTACATCCTTTCTCAAATTAACAGTGAATTAAGGTCCTATTTCAGTGCTGATTCCATCAGTCCTTCATCTGAACAAGTGGATGATCAGCATACTCTTTATCCTACCGAATTTCTTTACACTCTAAAAATATCTGGATTACCTAACCACATTCTGCAGTTGAAGATAGGAGTTCCAATTATGTTGTTACGAAATTTGAACCAGAGGTTAGGCCTTTGCAACGGAACACGGTTAATTGTAACGCAACTTGCTGAAAGGGTTATTGAAGCTGAAATAATTACCGGTACTAATATCGGTACGAAGGTACTCATTCCTCGCATCATTCTCATGTCTGCGGATACAAAATGGCCGTTTGTGTTACGTAGGCGACAATTCCCCATGAAGGTTTGCTTCTCAATGACAATAAATAAAAGCCAAGGGCAAACATTAGAGAATATAGGCATATATTTGCCCCTCCCTGTTTTCAGCCATGGTCAGTTGTATGTTGCTGTATCAAGAACATCTTCATACGAGGGTATTAAGTTTTTAATTGGTCAATTGGACGGTGGACGTCATGGGTTGACCAAAAATATTGTATATAAAGAAGTTTTCAACGGTTTATCCGGTAATCACATCTTACATCGTTTACTACATGCATTTTACTGCTGCCTTTCTCAATCAATTCTGTTAACATTCTTCCTTCTGCTTTCAGGATGAGGTCATGGAGGGAAAAATGCGGTTACATGACCGGTTTCTGTTGTATCTATTTTTACCCACTACCATCTCTTCATCTTCACACTGCAAATTCATTTGTCCCTACTTCACGCACTGTCTACCCTCAGTACTACTATCTGAATTTTTATTGTATATTTTTTCCCCATGAACTTATATATTTGTAACTTACTAGTGTGGTATATTCATTGTTAACACAGCTCATTAACTGTTTTGCCCGATTTCTCTTCCACACCTACATTTTCAAACTGTCTATGTTTGATGCTCATATTTAATGATTATTAGTAACCGGATGGATGCTGATATATCTGCACATTCTGTGATACATTAAAACTTTTTTTCCTGTCCACCGCTTTAGAAAATGTAGTGGGTCAACTACATCCTATATTCACACATTTATTTCTACCTAACTATGAGTTAATTTAAATTTCTATGTTATTGATCTGTGTCCGCTGTACTGTTTACTGCATGTTCTGTTTCAAGCTAACAACACTGACCTCCCTTTCTACACTTCTGACCTGAACAAGTCGTCCGTAACTGCTGTTATGTGCGGGCAGTATTGCAAGAACACTTATTTCTCTACTGACACATACTATTCCAATATGCCCAGTTTTGTGTATTACTGATATAATTATAATTATTGGTTGAGATTATGGACATATTAATTGGTGACAACGGAATCGAGTCCATCCGAATTATCATCTGCTACACTGCTTCTGATGTTATATATTAGTTTCTCTTACTGTTTGTTTAGTTTTCACCTCCTGAAACCCTCCAAGTTCAACAAAATTTATTTTTGGCAAAGTCAGTTGCCGCTAAAGCATGACTGTATAACATTTTTCCCAAACACACATTTACTACAAGATCAGGTTTTGATCCAATTTGTCATGACTACTTGGTTCATGTAATTTTCTGATCTTCTACTTTTCAATTGTGGTTTTTGGGAATTATTTCTACAAACGGTGGTTTGAAACATGAGATTTTATTTTACTGTCATTCGTTATTTACCTTTTATTGCATAAACCGTATTTGTACACTAGATTTTGCTCATCACTGTTACAGTAAATCTATATGAAATAGTATCCTCTCTTCAAACTATCACCTTATTTACCTATTTTGGTATCTTTTACTACGTTTTTTACGGCTTTTTTGGTTCAAATATGATTGGTTTTACTTATATATTTAGAGAAATGGATACTCATATCTGTTTCACCTTTTGGACTTTAGTCTAAACTTTACTGTAATGTAATTGTTTTGTCTTCTTCATTTTATTTTTATAAGTACTGATGTACTGACTTTCTGGTTTGAAAATATTTTTTTGGTATTTTTTTGACTCAAACTTTAGCCATAGTTTACCAATATTTTTTCACCATTTTCTCTTCCAATATTTGGTGCAACCTCAATAATCGGAAAAGGCAAAAAATTAAAACAGTAGGTGCGGAGGGAGGCAATACTGAGATGGAGTCGACAAGAAGGATGCTACTAATTAGAGGCAATGTTTGTCAAACCTACATCATTTTCTCAATCTTTTATCACTTGCATTATTTAGTTGTTAATAATATAGATTTGTTTGAGATCGTAATATACAAATATGTTTTTTTTTGTTTCAGGTGGACAGGAGGAAGAAAAAGTTAAAAATAGAAGATAATACAGTTGAAGGAAAAATGTTCAGTATAAACAAGTACCGTTGTAACAAAGATGTAATGCGTGGACACGGAACGAATTTTTTTCCTGTTGCAGCCCGTAAAGGTATTTATTTAGTTGTTCATGACAACCACATATAAATCAACATTGCTTATTCATATATTTCACTCAGTATGTTGTTACCACACCGATCTAACATTTTGATATTAGTACCTTTTTAAGCTAAACATCAAAAAACACTTTTACGCATAATCGTTAACGTCTGTACTGTAATTGTGAATTTCATTTTTTATTTGTTGGACCGTACATATTATGGGTTATCAAACCTAGGCCATTTATTGAATAGTTATCTTTATATAAGGTGACAAATGTCTATTAAATTGCTCGATTGCTTCGGCTCTTCACTACTTTTTTGCAATTGTTTGAAAGCAACAGTGAAAGATATAGTTGAATAAAGCTTATCTTAAACATTTACTTCATGACGTTTCTTACTTAATAATTTGTTGGAAAAGACTTTAAACTCAATCTACTATTTCCAAAATATTTATAAATCTATGTACTTTTTTTTTACATTGACAAAAGAAGAAAAATCTAAATACTTGATGCAACGTGTATTTACCTTCGTTAAAAGCGATGATTCATGTTAACAGATGATGGTGCATAAAATATCTAAAATGAAGATTATCTTGCAGATAGATATTTTAGCATTTCAATTTTGGCCCTATTGATTTCGCTGCAATTTATACTGATTTTATTCAGGCTATGCATCTGTGGAGGTTTTATTGTTTTTTATGTTTGATTTTTGGGTTTTGGGCTCTTACATGTAATTTCAACTCCTGCAAAGATCAGTGCATGTGTTGTAATTTATAGTCTGTAATTATAATATATGACCTTATATTACCGTAAGTACATGTACAACTACTTACATGCATACATCAACAAATTAATTTCCCACTACGTCTATATTCCACCATTTTCCATTTTCTTCCTTTTCATTTGTTATTCCAAAAAAACCTACAAACTCATCACCTGTTACACAATCATCAGTAAACAAATAAATGAATAAGTTAGGATAGAGATTACTCATGGGAGAAGAAACAGTAAGAAGAAGTAATGATGAGTTGATTTATTACTGGAATGATATACTGCTACACTGTATAGTAAGCACATGTTGCCACCCACTGAAACGGAAACATGGCTGAACCGGTTGTCCTGACCCACATTCGCACGTGACATAGGAGGTCGGTCTACTTACCTTACCACAATAGCATGTCATAACATATGGCCATTTGTACTGACATATTGCTGTGTATTCAGGCTGTGTCAAGCTGAAGTACAGGTACTCCAGCTAATCGTGGAAGCAGTTCGGACATTAACAGAAAATAGAGGGCGTTCGGACGGTGGACACACATCAACTATTTCATCACCGTCTTCGTTGCTCTATATGTCTGCATTAATATCAGCAAATTTGAAGAATAAGTATTTTAAGCCCCAATATTTTTTTTGGTAGCTGCCCCTAATCTTCTTCTCAATAAAGCACAAAGTTTTGTCATAATATAGAATGAAGGATGAATTGTATGAAGAATGTTACTGTATATATTGTAATCAACTGAATCGTTTCATATTCAATCGAATTTGCTTCACTTTTCCTCAAACCTTTTTTGTCATTAATTCCAAATGCTTCTATTGTTTTTCACGTTCTCTGAGTTCTCACGTTGAGAGCCTCTCGGTGAAGGTACATGTCTGTATTTTGCTCCTTCAGTTGTTTCTGAATATCATTCGATACTTAAAGTCCATCAAAATCACATAACTAATAGACACAACCGCATTCCTTAATATTAACCTTTCCACTAATATACCAATGAGTGAAATAATTTTTTACTTTTTACCTGTTTTCTATCCTATATACGTTCTACCTGTGCTGTTTAATCAGTTGTACTTTCATATAACAGTACATGCATATTTCTGTATGGTCGGTTATTATTTACATATATTTTACATCATCATACACATACTACCTTATTTTTATCCTCACTTACCATCAACTGTGTTACCCCTTATCCATATATCAACGTACTAACCTCCTGCTGTTTCACAGTTCCTCTATCATCATTACGTACAAATTTAAAAATATAAATGACTTAAAATATGGTGTATGGGCAGTACAGCTGTAATCCAAACACGAACCCCAAAATTTTCACATACAAACAACTGTTATGACCAACTACTAAGGTGTTCAACTCCACGTAATTTTTTCACCATTGCAACTATCTTTTGGATACACTTATTTTCCCGGTCAACCGGTCAACCCATTTCGTTACATAACTACATCAACCACGAACAGAGGCAAACCAAGTTCTGTACACGTGTTGAAAATATGGGATTTTAAAACCGTGCATCAGTTATATTCTACAGTTTCCAACTACATTTAACTCAGCATCTTCATTTCTTATCCACGCTAGGCCTCCACAAATTTTAATCTCCCACTTTACGACATACTCCCCTGGTACTTCCCTCTCTCTGAACAAAATAAATTCCCTTGACCCGCTAATCATTCTATGCCACATACCCCACTGCAAATATCATATTTCTACATGCTGTACTACTATTCTGCTAGCCACTGTTGTTAACCATTCTTACATTTCTTTCAACAGCTATCACAATGTCGAACCAATATCAACTACTATCTGAGTTGCAAGTTGGTCCTAACTGGGATCGCATTCATGTACGACTGTCTAGGATGTGGAATTCAATCTCCAAAGCCGCAAAATAGATTTACTCAACCAATCTTCATCTTCTTGACATAAATGTGAGTCGTAAACCCAATTAATATGTAGACATTTTATTACCACTTACTTTCATGCTGCAACTAAATCACACTTGACTATATGACAGGGCAACCAAAAGCATGCTGTCGTGCCAAAGAGTTTGGTAGAAAAATGCTCAGAGATGTTTGAAGAACAATGTTTATACGAGATTGAAACATTCAACATCTACCCTGCCCAGAATACGTACCGTCCTGTAGACGAAGAGTTGATGATCATCTTTCGTAATGACACCAAAGTGAAACAGCTTCCACCAACACTGCATAATATTCCACGATACAAATTTGGTTTTGTCGATACTGAAACTCTTGCTCAACGGATAGATAAGGTGGCTCAACTTACAAGTGCTCTCACTTTTCCAACTACTACACGCTGTATAATATCATTCTACCACTCCAACTAACACTTCTCCTCAGATTCGGTTGACATTCCTTTTTTTCCTTCTTCGTAGCAGATGTTGTCCAACTGACAACAAGGACCGGATGCCAAACATCTAAAAGAGAGACCACTGTTTACAGTGGAAGGTTTAACATTTATCACTGCTTCACATGTACATCCACATTTATGCTCACTAACACTCTCCATTTCAACTTTTAAACAGTTTAAAAAATTCATCTATTACTTTGTGGGCTGACAAAACTGACCTCATAGATGAGACTGCTATTGAATCAGGAAAACAACCACCATCGGTGATATTCACTTCACTGTTAGTCAAACTATTCAAAGGTAAACTATCGTTCCTACTTTATATTTCATTGTCTAATTTGATCCTTATCTCCAAACTAATAATTCTAGGAGAGTTTACTTTTTCATCCACCAATGCTACACAAATATACTTGAGCACTGACTGCCAAGAGGTGGCACAATTACTTTCATGGTATGCCTCCTCCTACTTATTAACAACTTTTGCTGATGTGTACACTTCTTCCGCAACCTTATTGCTACTGCATTACATTTCAGTGCCACGAACAGTGAAGGCAGTACCGTTACAGCAATTGAGCACCAACGACCTACATCTTCAACTACTTATGACTCGAAAATTAGAAGTACCATATCTAATATGTTAGACGACATACGCTCTAATAACTGCCACGTATGTCATTATCTTTTATTTTTACCACTGTGTTACCTTTACTTCGTGATTATCATTTTTCAGTTTCTCCCTCCTTTGCAGTCAAAGAAGTATGTCGTAAACGCAACACTGATGAGGATTAACACTTCATCAACATGGAGTTATCTTTCCTGTCCCATTTGTAGGAAGACGGTGACGAAGGAAGCAACCAGTTTTAGCCGCTCTAAATGCAATAACAATGTTACTCATCCAGTTAACAGGTGTGCAGAAATAAGTTTACTGTTCCTTTTCAATTCCCTTCCCTTACGTTATATCCTCACAGGTATAAGATATCTATGGAAATTTTTGACCATACCGGTACTGCGACTGTAAACGCTTTTGACAAAGATGCTGCTTACCTCCTCCAAAGGAGCGTCGACGAGATGATGGATATATCCAAAACGGTACACATCTTACACCTACTCTATTTTCTCATTTTACAATACTAACTTCCATGCGTCTAACCTTCGCAAGCAACTGTTTTCCCTCTCCTTCCTCCGCTAACTCACCCGACCTAACACTACTACTTCTACCTATTCAGACCAACGGTGACGAAGTGATTGATAAACTGTTCAACAGCTTGATGGGTACGGAAGCTCGGTTTGAATTCAAACCATCACAGTACGACATAATGAATTATGGAAAATCGCTCACTGTCAGTAGAGTTTCACAAATTCACCAGCCTTACAACCCTATGCCTGATCGAGCCGACCCCTTGGACCCAAAGGATTCGAAAGAAGGTGATGCTACACAGCTAACTGTTGAATCCAGCAAGGTCACGAAAATTGGTATGCCTCTTTATCAACACTCCGTCCATTCCTATAACGATATCTGACAAATATTTTACCTATCGACACTCTTCTTTTATTGCCCAGGTGTGATAAACATAGAAAAGATTAAAGTTAAACAGGTCTGCATTCCAACCCACACTCCACCCTTATTTCCACATAACACAATAACTGACTACCATATATACTACTGTAGGAGACTGACGACTGTTTACAAGACGGCAGCATAACTGAACACACCGTCGGACGGAAGAATGAGCCTAATTGTCACATGCAGCCTGATGATAAGCAGAAAAAACGTGTACGACTGAGTGGAAGTAAGAGGAAGAAGTAGGCAGCCATGACGGCAATCGCAAGGCGCATTATCGTACGCCCGCAGCACCATCCTACCCATGTGTTACCCAGTCCTAAATTTTATGCTCTGTCTGCAACTGTCCAACTGTATTTACTTACTGCATCTGTTTGTGTTTGTTTAAAGATCTGTATGGTTGTACCCCTGTATTTTCAGTGTATTAAATGACAATTATTAAACCGGTCCAATTATGGCTCATTTATACCCACTTCACTTTACTACTAACCACTTCTAATTTAAACATTCTGCAATACTACAAACAGAGTTAAGATACACGTTTGGTTCCACTTTTATTCTTTTCGCCGCCACATATACATTTCATTACTAAAAAATTTCACGAATCTTTCCTACATTCGAAAGCAGTTTACTGCATATATATTTCATACGTACTTCATTGCATATACATTTCATTAGTACATACATATTTCGTATGCACTTTACAGCAGTATGGTTTGGTCAGTAAAATTTTTTGCACATATTTATTACTCCCTCTTCCACGTCTTATTTCTGTACTACCATATTACACTGACAAGCAATTGTCAACTCAATGTCCTGCATGAATCAAACTTCAGTATGAGCTATCACTTTTGTCCACTACATATTAGTCTGTACACATCTACACATACGTTCCAGTGCATATTAAATTGAATGATGTATCAATAAACATCAATATAAATTAATATACCACTTACGGATTATAAACTTTCATTCTATTAGGTAAAAATGTAGAAACTGTAATATATCTGCTAAATAAATTTATGCGTTGCAAAACACCTGTAAGAAGAAAAACAGTAGTTATTTGTAATAATACAACTAGCTATAAACAATTTTTCAGTCTCTATTTCATGCTTCAATCGGTTTGGGATTCAATTTTTACAAGTTTAAATTCTGTTGTGGTGTTAACGATTTTGGATATTTGGTGAAGTTAATTTTATTTGGCTACTGTTGATTTTCATTAACAGAAGGTCAATTATATAATAGCTTTAATTTTATGCTGACCACTATTTGTGCATCCTTTGTTTAATTAACAGTACAGACAAATCCTCATATGATAATGTAAGATGTACACTTATCTTTCTCAAGGTTAAATAGCACACAAGTTTTTTTTCTGCCTAACTTTGATATCATACTTCAGATGTAAATTGTCATGTTGTCAAGCAGGTTTTATTAACTTTTTCCCACATTTGATTTACCACCATTTTATCTGTATATTTCAATCTTTGCGGTAACTTTGGAATGAACTCTTCCTGTGTACACAAAAGGTTAGTTCACTTTTTGTTACAATGAGTATCATCATGACACACCTTTATAGATTACCGTTACATTTAAATTTTTTACTACACATTCAGAACATATTTCACTTGCATTATATATCAACGTAATAGACTGTAACTTTGATACTGTGAAACAAGCTGATAAGAGCGTTCATACTGCCAACTTTGTGAAAAGGTGAAGACATGCTTGATCTGAATAAGGTGAGCATGAGTGCATGGTGAAACATCAAATAAAACGTTCTTACAGAGGCCTAAGGATGGACGTGCGTAGTCAGGTATGAAAATGAAGAAAACAATTTTTTTTTATCTACACCAGTTACAACTCCGCCTAAACCATTCACAATCATCTCTATAACTTTAGGATGTTCAGCTTCCATTAGTAACACATCAAACAAGTTGAGTATCAGGTTCTACCTAGCAGTAAAGCAACAACGTAGCCATGTATAATGAGCGTGAGTGCAATGTGAAGCAACAGTGACATTATCTCTGGGCTGATGCGCTTTGTCAAACTGTGTACGAGCCAGATATAGAAGTCACAGACGATGCTACACCATTATAATACGGTCAACACATAATGATGGGGAATTCTATTTAGGTTACTGGATAACAGTACGCTTTATCTGGTCAGGAATTGTGAGCATGTGCATCAACTAACAAATTAACTAAATGGAGCTATGTGAAAGCATGTTCAGGTCGAAAAGATTGGCAGTCAATTGAGCATCAAAATTTACTGTATCCGCATCGATTGGTGAGTGCAATAACAACGAAATGAATTACTTACAGAAGGAGTAATGTTGGCTGCAACAATGATAGTCCGAATATATTTGAAGCAACATCTGAGGAGTAATATGTCCTGCAATAGTATAGACAATCTGAAGCGATGATAAAACCAAGAAGCAGTTCGAATCAATGAAATTTCTACAACAATTGATGAGATAATTAGTACTTCATACCGTTATCCTTAATCAGTAAAGTTATATCCATGCCAGGAGAAACTAAAAACAAGAATGGCGATGAAAGAATGTTTGAGGTATCAGAACAAATTGCTTTTGTCGCTAATGCTCATTTGGATAAACCACATGTTTTGTTGGATTCTCTAAGAGTTTATAACGATGTTACTGGTTTAAGATTCTAGGATGCCTTTCTGTATCCCTTTATGGCTAAAGCTGCAGTGGCATGGATGCAGAAATAAATACCAAGTTCAGTCACTGCATTATTCTGTCATTGTTTATTTGTGATTTACAATATATAAGATTTATTTTATTTATTTCATACACTACAACAGCTCCAACTGTTCTTTACTGTACACTAACGTAGGGTTAAAATTATAAAAAATGTCTTCAAATTTGGTGATTGTACCTTTCCCTCTCTATGTACGATATATAAAAACCCCTATAATGACTACTTAAAGATTTACTTAAAAAGCAAGAACAAAGCATTCACTTGATCACTGCTACTGTAAATTCTGTATAAAAAAACATATTGTGTATCACATTTGAGAGAAGTAAAGGAAAACTGTAAAATCAAACCCCAGATAACGAGAAAGGACATGACATAATGTTCTGAGATGAAAAATTATACCATCACTGAAGCGACCCGCTATTTTGGACCATTCAAATCGACAATAAAACCATACATGTCCGACTTGGATAATTCAAAATACCGAATTGTTAATTAAAATTTGGCAAAACTTAACATATATAGTAAATAAATCATCATAGATCACAGACACAGAGTAATATAATGCAGCGGAATAGATAAAGAATAGTAGTTCATGAAGCTACTATATACATTGGATTTAGAAATAAAATACAACTGAATATGTTAGATGTAGTGAAGTCTCCAGTATGCACAGATGACTTCTCTGAACAAATCAACAGGATGACTGAAAGGATAGATAGCTAGATCTTCAAGCAAGGGTCCAACTTCGAAGGTGAGTCTCAAATGCTGTATCACTCAGTCTGACCCGAGCGTAAAGAAAAACACAAAACACTCGAGTCAGGATTAACATTCTTATATCAATAAATCCAACTAAAGTGAAATATAAACTGAAATACAAATAACTTAAAGGATGTTTGGAATAACCATCCTCTAAGGGTCCATGGAACTATCTACAGGGTAGAAATATACACTATAACACCGTGGTTCTTTCATCTTAATTTATACCTCAAAATCAAATATCATTTCACTTCAAATATAGCTATTTTCCAAAATAGTATTTAGATATATTAAATAATTTATACCGTAAAATATTTTCAATTCCCTCAACTTAACAAATTGTTTCAACATCAACCCGACCTTCCCATTTAAATTAAATTCAATCTCAATTTATCAATTTAAATTCAACTCAATTCCTAAAATAATCACTTCAATTTTATCGATCTCAAATTCGGATTTGTAATCACAAAATACCACTTTATATTCAATATTTTTAAACCTTTAAGTATTCAACGTTTCAACTAAATTTTTGTTCAATTTAGTTTTCAAATAATAAATTCAAATTTAGTTCAACCTAAATTTTCATTTTAATTCAATTTAGTTTCTAAATAACAAATTCAACTATATTGATTTCAAATACAGATCCGAATCTGAAATTTAAACCATTTAACTTCCAATATAGTTTAAGGCTTAAAAATTTAAATGTTCAATTTAACCGTTTCATATAGATCTCGATTTAACCTCATTATTATTTAGTCTTGAAATACTTCCTCATTTGATTCATGATTATTTAATTAACCTTAAATTCCATTTTTCTCAATATTTTCTTTAATTTACTTAAACGTGAAATATGCATTTAATCGCTTAAATCAAAAATCCAGTTATAAAATCCTACCTTTTTGTAAATTTCCCATTTAAAAATTGTAGATTGATTTAATTAAATAAATCCTTATTTAGATACCATTTAATAAACTCAAATTTATCTCCCCATCTTAATTTATCCCAACTATTTCAAAAAATCTATTTGAAATATAATTTACATAAATATTAACATAGTTTATGTATTAAATCAAACTTAATTAAATTAAATATTATTAAATCTATATATATAGAAATTTAAGAATTAAAATTTATTAAGACCATATATTTCTTTCCAAACAAAGAATTTATTTCCAAAATATTTATATATGAACCACGGTGTCTGTATATATTCCTTATCATCTGGTCAAGTGTTACGGATATTTATCATTTAAATCCGTACACTACATATATACGGGTGGATATCATTCCAATCCGTAATCCCAAATTTAATTAAATGAAAATCGCTTGGGTCTATCATTTCAACCCATAACGAAATTCTCCTATTCTAAAGTCTGTTTGGGTATGTATCATTCCAACCCATAGTGAATTCTAAACTACAGGGAACTTGCAGAGTGATAACAGATAACAAAAATATAGCAGGATATGATAATAATATACAACAGGAATATATCATCAGTAATTAAATAAAGTATAAACAATTGGATATGGTGTCATATCCCGTAGGTGAACAGATACAGGTAATAGCATAAATATAACAATTTAGATAACTACAGCAACATATTTCAATTGTCGTTTCAATTGAAATCAAATTTAATAAATAAAAGAATGTAAATCGTGAGTAATTGCTCACCTTTCAAGGTTAGAGAGATAGACAATGAAGTTGAGTTATGAAATGCAAGCACGACTTCCAAAGCAAAGTTAGATGGTACGATTTCGACGGAAAAGCTGATAGATAGAAATTGATGAGAACGGATCAAATTAGCTTGATAAAATTGAAACGAAGATTATATGATTAATTTATTACTTTCTTTCAAAATGAACGTTAAATCAAAACACGCATTTTAAAAATGAAATATATATATATATATATATATATATATATATATATATATGCACACCCATGAAAACCATATAACTTTAAAACGCTTCCATTTCATATTAATGTTAAATACTAATATATAATTATTCAAAATGTCACATATATAGTATATTCATTTTATGGTTGTCGTTTCCATGTAATAAATATTCATTTTGAACCAATATTAAAATAATATATATGTATAGTTAAAAAAAATCAATGTTCTAACATAAAACACAAATATTAAAGATCAACACACATATATATAATATCTTTTGAAATGAATACTTATGTATATATATAATTATTATAGTTTATTACTTTCGTTTTCAAAATATCCAGCAGGAAATCAAACAAACTTATGCACATATATGTGCAGATAAACAATATTCTTTATAATACATTGTTAACTTACTCCTTTTTTTGCTCTTTTTTTATATATTTTTTATAAAACCTTTATATATAACAAAATGTATGTATAAAATAAAATATTTGTATATATAAAAATCAAAACGTTTCAAACATATATTCAAAAACTGGATCATATAAATAACAATGTATTTAGTTAACGCATAATATAAAATTCATTTATATAACACTCTTATATATATACAAATCTTGTATAAGTAAACCTTTATAGCTTCACAACTTATTTACTTTCACATATAACAAGATCTGCACAAAAGAATGCAAACTTTTCTCAAATCCTTTTGAACGTTTATAAGAAAATTTTTAAACAATAAATATACCTTCTTATTTAGGTAAGAAAGTAAGCAGGCACTTGTAGGAGAAACGTGAGTGGAGGTTGAGGGTTGTAGGCGGTGGGAAGGGAAGAGGGGCAGAGATAGCTTCAGGCGATGGGCATATACGTCGTGCAATTTTTTTTTTATATATCTGGCGTAGGCCATGGAAAAATTTGGGAGGAGGAAAAGTAAGCAACGGTGGGGAATGGATCTTGAAAATGAAGAAGGAGCAGACAACAATGAAATATATGAAGAGAGAGGTAGTGGAAAGCTACAGAGAAAAATATAATATAAAAGGGAATAATAAATGAAATATCAACGTTCATGCGTTGATTCAGCAGAGAAGTTAAAGCAAATAAGAAGAGAATGGATTGATCTAAAGGAAAGGCAATGAATGGTTTAGAAATAAATAAATGTAAAACGTATACGTTTTAATTTCAAAAAGGAAAGAAATAAACACGGGGATGGCAACAGTCAAAAGGCATGTTTAGGTTAATAATAGAATATAAAAGTAAGAAACTCAAAAGGATAGGCACAGAGACGTGAAATCAGGGAGACAATGGAAGCAAGTGATCTTTCAAATTTATAACGTTGGCAATAAATATAAAATAAATGAAAATTAATAGATGGATGCTTGATTGACGCAGTGATTAAAGTAAGGTTGCGTGTCAGTCATGATGAAATTTAAAACAGAAGAAAATGTAAATGAATAAAAGGGGTAAGCCAGATTTTCCGCTTAGATTTAGAGAAGACACATCAAATGCTGAAAAAGGGAATTATGAAACGGCTAGATTCTAGCAAATAATAAATATGGTAAGAATAGTAAATAGGCAGGTTATAAATCAGATTGGAAAGAAAAGTGGAGAGGTTAATTGATAAAAGAATTAAGATAATGAAAATGCATAATAATATTGTTGGCATCTAATGTCATTTAACGTTAACTAGCATCAATCATGTCAGACACCCATGTTAAAAAAAGAAACTCATATAGGAGCATGCATTTTCTTCTGACTTGCAACATCATTCATCATTTTGGCATTCATGGCATTCAACAAATTAAGGTGGTGGTCAAAGTCGGGAAATGGTAGCAAATTAACGATGAAGAGGATTCAATAATTCTTAGTGCAATGCACAAAATTGGAAAAATCAGCATGTGCCCTCTACGCACATGTTAAGATTTGCATAATTTCACTAATAACCTTTATGATTTTGCATTTTTGCGTGATAAATATAGATAGTTTGATTTTTTAACAACTTACACTGTGTATTAGTGATTATTTCCTGTTTGAGCGGTCGTTAGCATATGCCTACTGAATACATATTAACATAATCCCATAAAAATTTATGTGTACTTAAAATGTTCTTCTGATAAAGTTTTTTTCTTCTTCAAGATTATTATTAACATTTAGAATATCGTTTGACTTATCCGAAGGTTGATGATTTTCAAATCCTATTAAGATTAAGGTTGCTAATTGATTATTGTTGAAAGCTAAGGATATTAAGAAAATACTATTATGTAATCCATATCTTGTACACGGAATTTGTTATTAAAATCGTATCATTAGAGTTACATGTATGATTATAAACAATAACATTCATAATTTACAACTACGATGTTGCAGATTCTTTTAATTTATACTATTTATTCTCTACCTATTAATTTATACGTTTCATTCCCTACCTATTAATTTATACTATTTATTCTCTACCTATTAATTTATACGTTTCATTCTCTACCTATTAATTTATACGTTTTATTCTCTACCTATTAATTTATACTATTATTCTCTACCTGTTAATTTATTAAAATTTATTAAAATTTTATGGGTCGTTACACTCTCCCCCACTCAAAACTTTTCGTCCTCGAAAAGGAAGGAGGTAGGAGAATAGAACAACCAGAAATAAAAGTAGATTGAAAGTCAGGGGTAAATAATTGATTTAACTATATAAATTTTACTTGAGATATTCATACTTTTCAAAACCCATTTGTAAAACTTCTTGCTTCCTTTATAAATACCATTTATATTTTAAATAACACCTTTATAAGTATATGAAAACTATTTTAAAATAATTATTTACATCGTTAGTTATATTTAAAGAAGCTATTTGAAAACATTAAATTCATAACTCATGAAAATTTTAATTTATCTCAAGATACTTTTCAAATATTATCAATAAATTAATAATCATTTTCTTTAAATATGTTTTATTTAATTAATAACTTCAAAAATATTTATACCACTAAAATTTTCTATTAACCAATGTAGTATACAGATAAGCAATCTTTAAAAGATTATATTCAAAAAGGAAAGAAGGTAGATTCGGAAAAATAGAATCAAGGTGAACAACGAAAGCTGAGAAGATAAGGTAGATTAAAAGAATAGAATCGGGCATGAATCGTAAATTTCAAACCATAAGAGTTTCAATTTCAAATATTAACACAAAATTTCTTTGTTGAAAAATACCTTTATATCGAAATAAATCTTTCTTTCAAAAATACTTTTATAACTCGATGTTTCAACAAGTTTATCCTCGTTCTTGCAGACTCTGGCCATGCGTTGATCAGGCGCAAAGCTAGAATTCTTCAAGTACTTGGTAGACCCGTTTCAACACCCAGTGAAAATACTTGAAAAACTTAAAAAAAACAGATATGGAAAGTACAATCCAAACAAAACAACCAAACCAAAACCTTTGTCTGACCAAGGTTCGCAGATACACAATGGTTACGCCTGGATCCGCCAGGAAACAATCCATATCCGTAAGCT
Organism: Allium cepa; assembly: GCA_030765085.1. Taxonomy (NCBI): domain Eukaryota; kingdom Viridiplantae; phylum Streptophyta; class Magnoliopsida; order Asparagales; family Amaryllidaceae; genus Allium; species Allium cepa. The sequence continues at coordinate 301,358,574 of CM060928.1, read as the reverse complement.
TTCTCAGCCCTGCGAGTTACGCCATGATGACTAGTAGAGTGCAGGATACACAATGGTTACGCCTGGATCCCCCAGGAAACAATCCGTACCCCTAGGCAAGACTCAGCCAGGCACTTGCGCTACTATTCGCGACCTACACAGATTGCAGGATACACAATGGTTACGCCTGGATCCCCCAGGAAACAATCCGTACTGCTAGGCAAGACTCAGCCAGGCAATTGCGCTATGCATTCACGAGAGAAAATAAACCACGGGTTACGCCACGGTGGGAACACTCGAGTATTATATCCGAAAAACCAAAAATCATAAAGAATAATATCGATAGAATGGATCCACGATGTGGCCATAAAGCGGATATCAAGCAGAAGGCACTTTCCATATCTTTACTTCGAAAATATATATCATATAGTACCTTTTCAAATCACTTTCAAATATCATACTTATATAAAGTCCATTATATATAGGATTCCCTTTTTCCCAAATCGAATACTTTCCAAATCAATAGTAGATCAAATCATACTTATATGGACTTCGATCATATAAAATAGCTTTCCAAATTGAGTACCTTCAAATCAATGGATTTCAAATCAATTTCATACTTTTACAAATCCAATTTATATAAGTTCGACCACTCCCAAATCAAGTGCTTAATCATATAAGGTTCTCAATTTCAAGTCATTCAATATCCATTCAGTTTCCAAATCATATATGATTTCACCAAATTTTCTTCCAAATTAAGTATCTAAATTTCAAAGTTCCCAAAATAATAGGTTTAGAAAATTAACCCAGTTTCTAAATTAAAATAATTCAAGTCAAACAAATTCATTTCCAAAATCTCCATAAGAGTACTTGTTTTTAGTTTTAATTTAATTTCAAAACTAAAAATTTTCTCAAAATCAATTATACTCAAATGGTTTCCAAATTTATAATTATCCCTTTAAAACTTTTAAACTATCTATTTCTAGTTGAAATATTCAATTTACCTTTCTGAAAACTATTATTCAAAACTATATTTTTTTTTTCAAAACATTTCAAACTAAATTTATATTCTTTATCAAACATTTTATACTCTTTGAAATTTCTTAGTTTTAAAATTTTAGACATTGACTTGGAAGTGTTCGAACCTTCAAAATGATAAGGGGAAATCACATTTTCAATTCAAGAGTTGAAAATCAATAATAAATCAATTTCAATATATAGGGTTATACCAAAACAAATTCGAAACTCGAGGACTGAACACCGGTCTCACTTTAAATTGTTTCAAACATATACATATATCTTTCGAAAATATCAAATTATACTTCGGAATTTGAAATCATAACGGTTTTACAAAATCACTCGCATAGCGAGCTATTAAAGTGGCCTCTCCCCCACTCTGAAACTCAAAAATCAATGTCGATGATGCGTGCACTCATCACCGAAATTATTTTCCAGCGACATACGTGAGTTCTGGACTTCTATTTTCTTGAAACTTCTTTGAAATTTCTTCAAAATTATTGGAATTCATTTGAACTCATTTGAAACATTTCTTATTTGGAAAAATACCTTTAATTCATATTATTTTTATATATTTTCCAAAATCTTAAATCCAATTTCAAAATACCGGAATTCAATTCTCGAATTTCAAATTTAACCCTTCAGTTGTAAATCATTTTTATATAAATCAATTTCTTACAAGTTTTCAAGTTTTCAAATTTTCAAATCCTTTCAAAACTTTTATATATATAGAATAACATTTCTTATTTTTTTTATATATAGGTATATAATCCTTATCGAAAACAATTTCTTTTTATATATAGAATAAAATCATAGTTATCAAAATAATAATTTCGGTACAAAACAATTTCAAAAATACAACATACTCGATTTTTCAAAGGGTGATTTAAGAATGGATTTCAAAACAAAGGTAGAGATTTAAATTAGAAGACTCTAACCAATAGAATCCTTATTCGAAGATAGACTCGATCGAAGATGATTAAATTACAAAATAGGAGATGGATATACTTCTATAAATCACGGGCGACCTTAATCGGGTCAATCGTGCATTTAGCAATATGATGGATGCAGAATTCTAAGGCAAATCGACATTCGATCGCTAGAGATAGAATTTGGAATAACAGGAGATAGTAGCATCTAAACCGAGGATACAAAAATCTTCCGACGCCAATTGTAAAGGAGTTTTCATCCCCTTTACAAATCATTTAGTGGAGTTATTGGATACTCCAGAATCAAAAGAATATAAATAGAGAGAGACAAGAATGAATTTTGGAACCGAGGGACATTCCAAAATTCAAAGGAAATCGAGTCAGAAAGGAAGAGATTCAACTCGAGCGAAAGTGATTCTGTTAATAAATTTACCATATATGCTAAGTTTTGCCTAGAGCCAAAGCTCTGATACCAACTGAAGCGACTCGCTATTTTGGACCATTCAAATCGACAATAAAACCATACATGTCCGTCTTGAATAATTCAAAATACCGAATTGTTAATTAAAATTTGGCAAAACTTAACATATATAGTAAATAAATCATCACAGATCACAAACACAGAGTAATATAATGCAGCAGAATAGATAAAGAATAGTAGTTCATGAAGCTACCATATACATTGGAGTTAGAAATAAAATACAAATGAATATCTTAGATGTAGTGAAGTCTCCAGTATGCGCAGATGACTTCTTTGAACAAATCAACAGGATGACTGAAAGGATAGATAGCTGGATCTTCAAGCAAGGCTCCAACTTCGAAGGTGAGTCTCAAATGCTGTATCACTCGGTCTGACCCGAGCGTAAAGCAAAACACAAAACACTCGAGTCAGGATTAACATTCTTATATCAATAAATCCAACTCAAGTGAAATATCAACTGAAATACAAATAACTTAAAGGATGTTTGGAATAACCATCCTCTAAGGGTCCATGGAACTATCTACAGGGTAGAAATATACACTATAACACCGTGGTTCTTTCATCTTAATTTATAACTCAAAATCAAATATCATTTCACTTCAAATATAGCTATTTTCCAAAATAGTATTTAGATATATTAAATAATTTATACCATAAAATATTTTCAATTCCCTCAACTCAACAAATTGTTTCAACATCAACCCGACCTTCCCATTTAAATTAAATTCAATCTCAATTTATCAATTTAAATTCAACTCAATTCCTAAAATAATCACTTCAATTTTATCGATCTCAAATTCGGATTTGTAATCACAAAATACCCCTTTATATTCAATATTTTTAAACCTTTAAGTATTCAACGTTTCAATTAAATTTTTATTCAATTTAGTTTTCTAAATAATAAATTCAAATTTAGTTCAATCTAAATTTTCATTTTAATTCAATTTAGTTTCTAAATAACAAATTCAACTATATTGATTTCAAATACAGATCCGAATCTCAAATTTAAACCATTTAAATTCCAATATAGTTTAAGGCTTAAAAATTTAAATGTTCAATTTAACCGTTTCATATAGATCTCGATTTAACCTCATTATTATTTAGTCTTGAAATACTTCCTCATTTGATTCAAGATTATTTAATTAACCTTAAATTCCATTTTTCTCAATATTTTCTTTAATTTACTTAAACGTGAAATATGCATTTAATCGCTTAAATCAAAAATCCAGTTATAAAATCCTACCTTTTTAAAATTTCCCATTTAAAAATTTTAGATTGATTTAATTAAAAAATCCTTATTTAGATACCATTTAATAAATTCAAATTTATCTCCCCATCTTAATTTATCCTAATTATTTCAAAAATCTATTTGAAATATAATTTACATAAATATTAACATAGTTTATGTATTAAATCAAACTTAATTAAATTAAATATTATTAAATCTTTATATATAGAAAATTAAGAATTAACATTTATTAAGACAATATATTTCTTTCCAAACAAAGAATTTATTTCCAAAATATTTATATATGAACCACGGTGTCTGTATATATTCCTTATCATCTGGTCAAGTGTTACGGATATTTATCATTTAAATCCGTACACTAAATATATACGGGTGGACATCATTCCAATCCGTAATCCCAAATTTAATTAAATGAAAATCGCTGGGGTCTATCATTTCAACCCATAACGAAATTCTCCTATTCTAAAGTCTGTTCGGGTATGTATCATTTCAACCCATAGTGAATTCTAAACTACAGGGAACTTGCAGAGTGATAACAGATAACAAAAATATAGCAGGATATGATAATAATATACAACGGGAATATATCATCAGTAATTAAATAAAGTATAAACAATAGGATATGATGTCATATCTTGTAGGTGAACAGATACAGGTAATAGCATAAATATAACAATTTAAATAACTACAGCAACATATTTCAATTGTCGTTTCAATTGAAATCAAATTTAATAAATAAAAGAATGTAAATCGTGAGTGATTGCTCACCTTTCAAGGTTAGAGAGATAGACAATGAAGTTGAGTTATGAAATGCAAGCACGATTTCCAAAGCAAAGTTAGATGGTACGATTTCGATGGAAAAGCTGATAGATAGAAATTGATGAGAACGGATCAAATTAGCTTGATAAAATTGAAACGAAGATTATATGACTAATTTATTACTTTCTTTCAAAATGAACGTTAAATCAAAACACGCATTTTAAATATGAAATATATATATATATATATATATATATATATATATATATATATATATGCACACCCATGAAAACCATATAACTTAAAAACGCTTCCATTTCATATTAATATTAAATACAAATATAAAATTATTCAAAATGTCACATATATAGTATATTCAGTTTGTGGTTGTCATTTCCATGTAATAAATATTCATTTTGAACCAATATTAAAATAATATATATGTATAGTTAAAAAATCAATGTTCTAACATAAAACACATATATTAAAGACCAACACACATATATATAATATCTTTTGAAATGAATACTTATGTATATATATAATTATTATAGTTTATTACTTTCCTTTTCAAAATATCCAGCAGGAAATCAAACAAACTTATGCACATATATGTGCAGATAAACAATATTCTTTATAATACATTGTTAACTTACTCTTTTTTTTTGCTCTCTTTTTTATATTTTTTATAAAACCTTTATATATAACAAAATATATGTATAAAATAAAATATTTGTATATATAAAAATCAAAACGTTTCAAACATATATTCAAAAACTGGATCATATAAATAACAATGTATTTAGTTAACGCATAGTATAATATTCATTTATATAACAATCTTATATATATATATATATATATAAAAATCTTGTATAAGTAAACCTTTATAGCTTCACAACTTATTTACTTTCACATATAACAAGATCTGTACAAAAGAATGCAAACATTTCTCAAATCCTTTTGAACGTTTATAAGAAAAATTTTAAACAATAAATATACCTTCTTATTTAGGAAAGAAAGTAAGCAAGCACTTGTAGGAGAAACGTGAGTGGAGGTTGAGGGTTGTAGGCAGTGGGAAGGGAAGAGGGGCAGAGATAGCTTCAGGCGATGGGTATATACGTCGTGCAATTTTTTTTTATATATCTGGCGTAGGCGAGGGAAAAATTTGGGAGGAGGAAAAGTAAGCAATGGTGGGGAGTGGATCTCGAAAATGAAGAAGGAGCAGGCAACAATGAAATATATGAAGAGAGAGGTAGTGGAAAGCTACAGAGAAAAATATAATATAAAAGGGAATAATAAATGAAATATCAACGTTCATGCGTTGATTCAGCAGAGAAGTTAAAGCAAATAAGAAGAGAATGGATTGATCTAAAGAAAAGGCAATGAATGGTTTAGAAATAAATAAATGTAAAATGTATACGTTTTAATTTCAAAAAGGAAAGAAATAAATACGGCGATGGCAACAGTCAAAATGCACGTTTAGGCTAATAATAGAATATAAAAGTAAGAAACTCAAAAGGATAGGCACAGAGACGTGAAATCAGGGAGACAAGGGAAGCAAGTGATCTTTCAAATTTATAACGTTGGCAATAAATATAAAATAAATGAAAATTAATAGATGGATGCTTGATTGACGCAGTGATTAAAGTAAGGTTGCGTGTCAGTCACGATGAAATTTGAAACAGAAGAAAATGTAAATGAATAAAAGGGGTAAGCCATATTTCTGCTTAGATTTAGAGAAGACACATCAAATGCTGAAAAAGGGAATTATGAAACGGCTAGATTCTAGCAAATAATAAATATGGTAAGAAAAGTAAATAGGCAGGTTATAAATTAGATTGGATAGAAAAGTGGAGAGGTTAATTGATAAAAGAATTAAGATAATGAAAATGCATAATAATATTGTTGGCATCTAATGTCATATAGCGTTAACTAGCATCAATCATGTCAGACACCCATGTTAAAAAAAAGGCATATAGGAGCATGCATTTTCTTCTGACTTGCAACATCATTCATCATTTTGGCATTCGTGACATTCAACAAATTAAGGTGGTGGTCAAAGTCGTGAAATGGTAGCAAATTAACGATGAATAGTATCCAATAATTCTTAATGTAATGCACAAAATTGGAAAAATCAGCATGTGCCCTCTACGCACATGTTAAGATTTGTATAATTTCACTAATAACGTTTATGATTTTGCATTTTTGCGTGATAAATATAGATAGTTTGATTTTTTAACAATTTACACTGTGTATTAGTGATTATTTCTTGTTTGAGCGGTTGTTAGCATATGCCTACTGGATACATATTAACATAATCCCATAAAAATTTACGTGTACTTAAAATGTTCTTCTGATAAAGTTTTTTTTTTCAAAATTATTATTAACATTTAGAATATCATTTGACTTATCCGAAGGTTGATGATTTTCAAATCCTATTAAGATTAAGGTTGCTAATTGATTATTATTGAAAGCTAAGGATATTAAGAAAATACTATTATGTAATCCATATCTTGTACACGGAATTTGTTATTAAAATCGTATCATTAGAGTTACATGTATGATTATAAACAATAACATTCATAATTTACAACTACGATGTTGCATATTCTTTTAATTTATACTATTTATTCTCTACCTATTAATTTATACGTTTCATTCTCTACCTATTAATTTATACGTTTTATTCTCTACCTATTAATTTATACGTTTTATTCTCTACCTATTAATATATACTATTATTCTCTACCTATTGATTTATTAAAAATTATTAAAATTTTATAGGTCGTTACAATCACTCTGAGCAGAATGAGTTCATTTAGTATGAAGCAGAAAAACATCATTAACTGGTGAAAAATGAGAACATGGATTTCCATATTTTTTTTAACTTCAAACAACACTATTCCGATAGTCTGCGAGATCTATTTAGTATAACCTACAATTACATTTCCATCCCAGCAATGCCCGTGTACGTTGCACGGGCCACGCACTACTCTATATATATATATATATATATATATATATATATATACAGAAACCAGTTAACCACCATACATAAGTATAATTTAAAACAAATCATAATTATTATACTATAACCAAATCTTACTGTATAACAGGCTTATATGCTGCAACATCCCTTTTTATAGAAAACACTTGTAAAACATATTGTACTGCATATAAAACATATATGTCTTTGTAAGGTATATATCATTGCAATTATATATAGTACTGCATATAAAACATATACCATATATATACTATATATGTATATGTACTATAATACAAATACATTCATAAAAATAAGAGTATACTAGAATTCATATATTTGCAAACATATGTAAGCTTGGCTACTAGCGATACGAACCAAACACAAGCAACTCTTATCATGTACAATAACTTATATACTGTGAACATCTACACCTATTTTATATTTAAACCAATGCATATAAATGTTTGCAAACAGGTTACTTACAAATATATAAAACTAACACATAAATTAAAGCTATACTTATATATATATATATAAACAAACTTATAACATATATACCTATATAATGAAGGGTGGCACAAATTCTTAGCTTGAACGGAAGGCTGTTGGGTGAGCGAAACTGTGGAGGTGCCGTGTGCAGAGAGAGGGAGGTAAGTGGTGGTGGGCTAGTGGTCGAGGCATCAGGAAGTCTGCGGCAAGGCTACTGAATGGATGGCCGTGAGGACAGTGAAGGCGAGTGAAAGAAGCGGCGGAGAGAAGTGATGAGGTGGTGAGCTCGGCCACGCCGGTAGGCGGAGACAAGGAGGCGCTGCTAAGGGTTATGCGAGCGGTAAGAATATATACGTGGAGGAGCAAAGTTGAAGGGAAAGGAAGATGGTTTGCCTTCGGGTATGGTTTCAAGCAAAACGAAGGAAATCTCGGTTCTGGGTTGATTCCTACGAGAGGAGCATGGACGCTTCGGGGAAAAAGGCAACAGAACATAAGTAACTCTTCGGGTTTGAAATGTTGGATGGTGAAGTCAGATATAATTATACATATAACTATATATAACGTACAAGTCACAGGAAAAAAGCAAGCAGTCAATATATATAAACCGATTCGAATACTAACCGTTTGCTTTGTTTCTATATTATTTTTCCAAAAGCATGAAATTGATAGAAATCAATATTGAAACTAGAGTAAATGTTAAACCAAGGAATTGTGAAAGTCATGTCGTAAATTCTGAAATTTTTAAAAGCAAATAACCATTGGAATTGTACGGTGGACATACGAATGGACATAAGGGACAAAAGGCATAAATCAGGCATCGATATGGTTAACTGATCCACCGATTCCGCCGTGCATCGGATCCCGAAACACACGCAAACGAATATACCACGGAGATCAATGCGACAAGACAAATAGAGTGTATACAGATATCAATGATAGGACCATCCTATCAAAAGTCGATATTCGGTGCCGAAAATGTTGCTAAAACGCTAAAAATAAGAAAAACGGAGCAATAGCAATTCAAATTTACAAAATGAAATATGACGTCTCATCAGAAGATGATTTACAAATTTATTGGATAAAGGTATTCAGGTTTGGAAGACATTTTATTATCATCAAATATTAACTGATTTAAACTTAAATAAAATTACACTAGAAAATAAACTTTCATGTTATTAATTGAAAATTTACCATTTGCTATGTTTAATTTGACGTATTTCAAATATTAAATTTTTATTTCAAAATTTTATTACTTAAAATTTACCAAAATTCAATTAAATACATTATAAAAATTATTAAAATTTATGGGCCGTTACACAGTCTCTCTATATTCTTGCTCAACCTTTATTGAGGAGCCTTGGTTGAAAATGTTCTAATGAGAAGTTATAGTAGACTCTACTTTAGAGGCAAAGTATATCACCTTGTGTAATGCCACAATTAAAGAAGTATATGTATGAAAAATTAAAAGATAGATAGGAGCGGTCTTCACTATTAAAAATCTAGTAATGTATTGCGATTTCAATAATATAGATTGTAGTGCGAATCAACAGCTTGATAATAAATCATGAAATGATCTCCATAATGAAACAAGATAAAAAGTTTATTAGTAACAGGGAAATGTAATAAAAAAAGTAGAAACAAAATAATAATGCCATAGATTCATTCTCTAAGGTGCCTTCTTAATCTAGTTTAAGAATAGACTGAAGGTACGGGCATAAGGCATCATAATTGGCCCTAAGTGTAAGTGGGAGATTAATAGAGTTAAGGGTGTTCCTTTGGGGCTAGGGGTAATTATGTAATTTATTACGTAACTTAACTCTTATAGGAGAATCTTGTTGAAACGATGAAGTATTTGGTTTTTTTATTATGTATGTTGTTATATAGAGATATAAATAATGAACTAAATACATTACACATATATAAGTAGAAAATCCTTAGGAGAAGGATTTTTATCGATTGCAATTACAAATGTGTTCGTAACCATGAGTACCGTGTTGATACATATGTATATACGTATTTATGAATAAAAACACTCACTCCTTAAATGTTTCTAGTCACGATGTATTGAGAAAATGATATCAATACATCTGTTGAGACTAGTGCACCTAACACTCTTCATATGACGGATGAAGATTTACTCATCACCATTGGGAGCATCAAGAGGTTATGTACTTGTGGTTGTTTCATAGAAAGACCTGACAAGTGTCATCTATAGGTTAATATAATTAAGTCAAAATAAAATATCTTAGGTTGCTGACATAGAGTAATTTTCAGACTTAAGGGCACTTGTCATGACCCAATTTTTTGACGCCCAAAAATCGACATCAATACATAATTGTATTAAATTTCGAACAATCGAATGCCGTAAAAACATACCGTAAGGGAAAGAAGAAGGAGGTAGAAGAAGAAATAGAAAACAACATCAGAATCTCACAAACGCAACGGATCAATATATAATAAATAAATGACCGATCTTTACACAAAAAGGACTATATCTGTTTAGTGTGTTATATCAACATAATACAACACAATCAATAGCAAAATACTGGACAGTTGTATTAACTTGTCTTCACAAAAGCCGACTATATAGCTTATACTGCACAATGGGATATACATCAAGTACATGTGATACGTCTCGACATCCAGCTCATCTCCTGAGCTCCACAGCATCCAGTCCTGTATCCTATAATAGTCGGTCTGACCCAAGGATTATAGTAAAATAACACCTGAGTCAATCTGGAAAACCAGCATGAGGAAACACACTCAATTGGATTATTAAAGTTTCCAAAATCCTTTGAAATCAACGGTATCTCATAAGACCACGCCACAAATAAACGTGCCGGGTTTTTACCTTACGATAACCAAAACATTTTCTTATCAAATCCTCGATATTATGATAGTTTTTAAATACAATTACTTATTCAAATAGCCGAAATTGTTACATTCATTAAATTCCAGCATAATAGGTATACAAACAAGTCCGAAGGCACTTATTGGAGATTGGGTTTCCATCAATGGCAGGGCCATTGGGATACCGCCCGTCACAGTACATGGTCTAGATCAACGTATTGAGGATCCCCCTTGATCCCCTGCAACACAAGACCGGAGCTACCCCTTACTGTATAGTCCGAATAAGACCACCCCATGGTTGGGATCAACAACTGCCCATACAGCCGAATATAAAGGGACATCCAGACAGGGATGACCTTACCCTAATTGGTTGCTAGCCACTTAGCCATGCTGCACCTCCCTTATTTTAGCCATTTTCGGTTGATAAGGCTCGAGGCTATGCGTTACCTTTTTAGCACACATACACTTAGAATGCTCATGGTTCCCCTGATCATGTTCTGATAGCATTCGTCCATACAAGTCCGTTCCCGGTCCGAACGAAACCGAAGGCACTGCTCCTACTACATCCATTTTGGAATCACCCTCGGGATTAGTAGCGATTAGCCCTTTCACTTCACTGCTCCATCTTTGAATCCAAGCTCTTGTCTTCCTCATGAAAACGTTCAAACTAGATCGAAGTGGTTTTCGGGAAATTAATCCCGATCCCGGTCTCTTCGAAACAATCAGCGCATTGGCCAATATTGATAGTCAGTTATTTAACTATCATATAACATCCACAAACAACCATCAGGCCTTAATAATGTCCCAAATTATTTATTTCATAATATCTTTGCAAGATATTTTTCTACACTTCAACCCTTTGAAAATAGTTTCAAATCACTTTTTCTCTCGCGAAATTAATTTCCACCAAATTGTTTTATTTCCACTGAAAATCACCAAGTCTTAATACTTTAGGTTTTTAAATAATTTAAATCACTTTATCCGAAAATATATACTTTAAACACTTAAAATAAAAACTAATTAAAACATTTTATTTAAAATACTTGTTATGAAATTTTATAATAATTTCTCATGTAAAACTTAAGCCAAAACTAATTTTAAAATAAAAGTTATTCTATAAGGTATAAATATTAAATAATTATCTTTTAAATCATAATACTAGTAATAATTTACTTATATAATTAACTTAATAAATACTTACTTTTACAAATTTTAAAACCATAAAATAATAATTTCTTTCTAAAACATTCTTTTAAAACCACTTTAAAACCTCTAACTTATACTTGAAAATCCTTCTTTGAAAATATACTTGGCTTTTTAGGGAAATACACTTTCCATTTAAATATATCCATCTAATCATTTATAAATCCTGCTCAATTTATCACAATTTAATTTACGTCCCCATCCTGTAAATTTCTTTTCCACACTTTTAAAAATAAAACCACCTTTTATTTTTAAGACAAATTATCATCTCTTTATAAATTCCCACCGTGAATTTATACTTTCAAATTTATGCACTGATAAATATTTCACTTTATTTGTAAACCCAATTTATAATTTCCGTACCCTCATTCTCTTTTAATTACTGTTTCAAATCACTTAATCGATATAAAAATCGATTTTCTAAATTTAATTCCTCATAGGATTATTTCTCGATTTATTCAGTTTATCCAAAATCAATTAATTCCATATTTACTTCTTAATTATGATTTAAAATCTTATTTAAAACTGAAAATATCAATTTCGTACTTCATTTCAAAATTCTCCTTTTATTTCCTCCCAAACCATTTAGATCCTGAATTTAAAAATAAATTCTTTAATTTTCAACAATTCCACTGAAGTCCTTAAAATTCATTTATTCCCATTTATTCAAAAATCTCTTTCCCCATATTCGAAATTATTTGATAGGATTTTAAATCAAGCTTTTTTCCTTTTCCAAATTCATTCTTTTAATTTATCCAAATTCACTATAATTATTTTACTTAAAAATCCTCTCTTTTATTTCCCTCAAAAATTCAATCTTTATATTTTGAAATCTCAATATACCCAAATGTATTCGGCAAACCAAGCAATCAATAACTTCAATTTCAATATAACCTATCATAGATTATCAAATAAATTACATAACTGAAAATGAAAATAGATTCCAATATTTTGAGGAATCCAGTTGGATCATTCCAACATGTTTTCTTGCATCCACATATGTTAGCATAATATAAAAATACCAATCCCACTTCGAGGGGAATATCGCGGTATATAGGGTCATCCGCTATTATGCGGGTTGCATAGGGTCTCATCCGTTATTTAATACGGGAATATCAATTACTCCAATATATGTACTATTATATATAATATCACATCCAGACTGGTAATAAATTATCTATTCATGCAATCAACCATTTGTTTAAATTTTAACTATTTAAATTTAAACGGTAATCCAAATGAGTGAGAGATTCTCACCTTTATTTTTGTTTTCCATCCACTCAATCTCGGCTCAGTTTCACGATTTTGACCTTGTACAAATATTAGATGATTTATTAATATTCGAACAAAACAGACAATTAATTATCGTCTACTAAATGTATTTTAATCTAATAATTTAAATTTGAACTAATATTTCCCTTTAAAAATCCTTTAGTAACTAAAATAAATTAGATAAGTTAAATAAATAAGTTAATTACTAAATCCATTCTTTAAAATGACTAGTAAATTAAAAATATGTATATGTATATTTATCATTATCTTTATTTCTTTGAAATTACATATCCATATGAAAATAATCTATATAGATTTCAAAATCTATAAAAATATATACCTATAAAATAATTTATATTACCATTAACAATTTCTATTATCTAATCTTATCTATATATGTCTTATTTTCTGTATAGATTAACATACACGTATAAATTTAATAATAAAAAGGAATATCTTACTGACTCGCAGAACCACGCCGCGGCCAACCCTAGCCTCGCCGTTGCACATACCATGTGCCTCGCTTCCTCTTCCTCGCCTCTCTCGATCGTTGCCTACGCCAGCTTGAAGCGCCGCACCCGCCTTTCGATACCGCGTACGCGAAACCCCACCCAAAAGTCACGCGTGCTTATCGCGGCCTCACTGCACCTCGAGTCAGCGTTGGCCTCCCTGAGTACCACTACTTTGAAAGCGAGTGCAGTCACCTGCTCCTCCAATTTACCAACCCCGATTGTCGCGCCTGAAATTGTGAGCGATTCCGATCGTGATAGTTTCTCTTCTTTTTTTAGTGTACGAACGAATTCGTTTTCGATTTAGAAAAGGGGAGGAACGAGATCACTTGATATGCTTTGCCAATTCGAAGTGAAAGAAAGAAAAAAAGGTTGCTTGATTTATAAAAGAAAAATGGATTTGATTAGAACGGGAAGGCAGCGTGATTTAAGGGTAATGGGTAATGTGTTGAATCATCTTGCGTATAGAAATTCCTAGCTACAGTGATATTTGGAACAACGGCAAAAAGTCCTGAATCGAGAAAATATGTCAATCATCCAAATTTATATATAAATATTTGAATTTTATATCGTTTTCGATTTTGCAACCTAAAATCTCGATCGCCTATCGAGGCGTTCAGCTAGGCGTTTATAATGTTATAACCTTATTCTGGACGCAAAGGAAAAGGTTCCGAGTCTTAATTCGATCGTACGGAGAAGATAGCTTTTTAGATCAAGTTTTATATTAAATTTTTGATCAAATTCCAGCACGTTTACCTACCATATGATCACACGACAATTCCAAACATTACGAAAATTGAAATTCGATAATAATACACTATTACGGATCCAATGGAACTGGTTTCGTCGAAATCCGAAACTGTGCTTCGAAAGGTTATTTTTAAATATTAATTTAAACGATATTTTTAGAACTGAACAAAACACTTCAATTTCAATTTTAAAGCTTTTACTATCTTCAGTATTTTTAATATAAATTTTATAAGCCTTCTAATTATTTTTTACAATCTTAAAACTTCCGATATAACATTTTACCCAATTTCCATTTATTTAATTCAATAATTAAATTATCCAATATATAGTGATATTTGAAATTTAAGTTAAAGTTTAACATTTAAATATTTAAAATCAATTAAATATTCCAATTTCAAATGTCCAAAATTCCGTGTCGTCACATTCCTCCTCCCTTAAAGGAATTTCATCCCCGAAATTGCTAGTTAAGAAGAATGATTCACAACCCGTTCATCATTTTCCCAAAATCAAACAGTTTTTTTTAAACATCTTCCCAAACAATCTTTTATATTGAAGACACACTAAGACTCTTACTAACTTTCCCAAACTCAACCATAGATTACAATCAATATTATTGACTCAATCATTTCAAATTATAACTTAAAATTAAATTTCAAATTATCAAAATTTTCTCAAAAATTTTCTAACTCTCAAAATTTTCAAAAAATTTCGCCAGCGTCTCCTTTGCGCAGCTAGATCGGTACAACTATAAAATTGCCTCTACGGGTCTCCAAATTTCAAAAGAAAACAAAAACCAAGTGGCTAAATCAGAAAACCATCAGATTTCATATGAAAAATTAAATACATACCTTTTTGTCGGGCAATTCAAATTTTATCTTTTGAAATCAAAAACATCAATTTCCTTTTGCTTTTAAAACATCTGTACACCCTACTTAGCAATAATATCCAAATAAAGAATTCAAAATCATCTTATACAGTTCTTTTACAAAATTTTCAATATCTATTTCATTCAAGCACGTACGATGTACATATATCATCCGTACGCAATATCAAATCCGATCGCTCACTCGATCATAAAATTTCACTTCTGAACAAGTATCGTCGATGACTCTCTAGTGTGGACTCAGATCTGGTTTCTTGATCAGAAATCGTCATTCTCCTTGCATAGCCACAACTGTGATAGAGAATTTCCATAATCAATCAAAAATCCATATCCAGGGTTCGTCGTCGAAAATCAAGTGAAAAATCCCAACTCGGTTCTGTATAACTACCTCAAAATTCTATGCTCGAATGTGGATCAAATCGCCATGCAATAAAATAATATACGTACATCCAACGTATTTATTCCAATTTATTAATAGCTATATCAATTCTCTTTTATACACCTTTATTTTTGATTTTCATCCACTTATCCAAAGCTTCCTTTTCACCACTTTTATTAAAGCTTCACTCAAATATTTAGCTTAGAATATTTTTCCAAAACCAAATTTACTTAAGAATATAACCATCCATTTCTTAAGTTCAATATAAATATTTTATACACTTCCTATATTTATTTTCACTTAACCACTTAAGCTTTTTTTATCTATTTGCACTTAACTTAAAATTTTAATTCCATTTTGAATTCAATTTACCTTTCATTTTTAAATATTGAATTCTATTCATCTCATCTTAAACATATCTAATTAACCAATTGTTAAATAAGTTCCACTTACTAATTTATTTTAAATCTCAAACAATTTTTATTTCCAAACCTTTATTACTTTTAGCCCACCTCGAACCAATTCTTCAACTTTATTTTACTTAACCCAATTTAAATTAAATTCGAGTATTCAGTTCAAGTTCCATTTACTTACAATTTAAATTAAATATCATTCCAATTGTTCATTTTTAATTCATTTGCGTACCCATTAAAATCAATTAGTTTTCTTACTGATTTTATTTTCAATCCTTTGCTTTATTTAGTCTTACTTAACTAACTTCCATTTCACACAGTTCAAATTAAATTCCAATATCCAGTTTCAATTTCATTTATTTACAAATGTAAATTCATTGTTCATTCACAAATTATAACGATCCCAGTTTTTGAGTCTAATTTAATTTGGTATTTAATATTAAATTTGGATCAATTGGTATTTAGAATAAAATTTTGAATTAAATTATGAATAAATTTGAATTTTTCCAAATTAAGTAAGACAAGTGTTATACATATATAAATAAATTGAAATAAAAAAATGATTTTTGAAACTCAAGAATAAATATTTCATAAATTGGATTTATTAGTTTATATTTCCAAGGAACTAATATATATGAATATTTATTAATGTATAATTTGTTTTAAAATCATTTTTTTCTTAAGGTTATATAAATAGTTATAAAAGTAAATGTATATAGATAAATATTTTTAATAATAATAAGATTATTTATTAGTGTATAATTATATTCAAATCATTTTCTTTTAAAAGTTATGAAAGTATAATTTATATATATATATATATATACACACACACAATATTATAATGTATATCTAGGTGTGTGTATATATATATTGATTTTGAAAGTTTATTTTAAATTTAATATAATTTTCTAAAGGTTAAATTCTAATATATATATAATGTACGTATAAAATTTAAAATATAAACATATGTAGATAATTTACATAACATAAATAAAAGTTTAACAAAGGATTTAAACAAAAAAATTCTTGTTTAGGATATTTGTGAAATAAGGAGATACATAGATTAACAAGTGTAACCTATAACTACAAGTGGCAAAACAAAATGTTCTTTTGATTTACAATTATAGAAAAAATGTATAAGTGAGAAACCAGGCTTCTTTTTTTTTCTACATCTTTCTTCATCTTTCATCATCTCTGTTCAAAACTAAAAAAAATGAAAAAAACAAAAAAAAAAACCTGCAAGATCAAAACAAAGCTTTCAACCTCAAATCAAAACTTGGTAGCAATTCAAAGATTCAACTCTAACATCAATTAATAAGCAAGATTCTATCAAATTCAGCTTCAATACATTAGGTTCCAGATTCAAAAACATAGCATTCCCGTTCAAAACAAATTCAAGTCCTCTGTTTAAAACAACACTGTCAGTAAACTCTTCGCCCTATATATATACATAATTGTTTCTTAATCTGCCTATGATGGATGCTTGTTTAGTGATTGTAAATATATCTGCAACTATATGTATATACATGTGTGAATTGATTTATGCAAGTCTGTGTGTATGCATTTTCTTATCTCTGTTATAAACAGGCACAAAAATTTTCATACAAAAATTCATATCTCAACATACGAGCAGATTCATGTTATAATTCTTAAAGGAAACATGTTTGTATTAACTAAATCTTGATTTTAAAAATATTTCTGAAGATAATTAGGAAGTAATTAACTGTAAAATGGAAATATACAGTGAAAAATCATTTCTAGACAATAATTCAAGTATTTTAGTTTCAAGTTTAGATTGCATGTCTGGATTCGAACTCGAAAAATAGGATTTTGATGAAGATTACATAATTTCTAACGTTGGGGTTGTCGAGATTTCTAGTGATGAACGAAAAACATGTTATCGTCAATTTCCGACGAACGACGAAGTTTGGGGAGTCATGCCTGACATTGATTGTAGCTGCGAGATTGTAGCTCACGGGAAAAATGGAGTTTGTTTTTTCTGATCATTGTTGATAACGATACGACGGGAAATAGGGTTTTAGGGGTGGTTTTGATCATCGGGTTTTGGGAAGCAGATTCGTCGTCATGGGTGGTCTATTGTCGATCGGACCCGGTGGAACAGAAGGAGAGAACTCTAGCGAATGTCTGGATGCGACAGCGTGGTTGCTGGCGATCGGTGGTGAAAGGGCGAGTCGATTTTGTGACCGGAGTTAGTTCTAAGTTGGAGGTGCTCGAGCTTGATTTTGATTTCAGGTTCAAATCAGATTTCTGGTTAGTCACGTGGCTTGAGGGGATCGCCGGCGACTTGTTGAAGGTCGTGGTGATGGTCGAAAGCGATCGGGTTGATCGTACACGTGCACGATATATCAATGGTGTCTGGTGAAGTCTGGATTTTGGAAGATGGTGGATTTCTCAGTGATGAGCTCGTGAAAATTGAAGATAGACTCGAAGAAGTAATGAGTGCGGGCGTGTTCGTGGATGGCTTGAGGAATTTGAGCTTGGGCTCGGGTTCATTATTTCAAGAACTAGGTTTTAAAATTTTAAAAAGGAGATTCTTCCAGGTTTTAAAATTTCAGAAGAAAAAAAAAACAGGTACCAGGTTTTAAGAGAATACTTGATCGAGTTCTAAAGCAAAAGGAAATATGTAGCTAAATTCTAAAAAGTGTATTTTAAAAATGAATATGTTTTCCAAAGCCATATTAATCAAATTTAAAGTGTTTTAGTATATATACACACACACACACTCTTTCATTAATTAATCCTTAAAACATATTTTAAATAAAAATTTAATACTTAATTAAGAAGTTAAGTATAGTTGTTAATTAAATTAAAGGCCTATGTTAATTTATGGATTTATAATAAATTTATTTCAAAGGTTAAATTTTTAAAGTTAATTATTTTTAAGATTGATAAATTTGGTTTTAATAAATTTTGTATTAGGTTAATTATTTGATTTGAATGTTTTCAAAATTAAAATAAAGTGATGTAATTAAGTATGTAATTAATTACTTAATGATAATTATTAAAGTGTTGATTACTTAATGAAAGTAATCAAATAATAATTACTTAATGTAATTGATTAAAGGGTTAATTACCTACTTAAAGAATAATTAATTAATATAATGAATTAATTAATGTGGTAAATTAAAGGTTAATTAAGCGATTAAAGGTTAATTACTTAATAATTAAGGATTAATTATTTAATGATTAAAGGTTAATTAATTTATAATTAAAAGATAATTACATAATTAATTAAGGGATAATTTATTACTTATAAATAATTATTTAATAAAAGTAATTAACGATAGTTAATTAATAATTAAAGGTTAAGTAGTTAAAGATTAATCACTTAATAATTAAAGGTTAACTAATTAATTTAGGTTGATTAATTAATGTAATTAACTTAAGGATAATTAATGTGATAAATTAATTAATGTGATTAATCAAAAAGTTAATTTTATTAAGGTGATTAATTAGAGGATAATTAATAAAGGTTTAATTAATTAATGTGATTTATTAAGGTTAATTAATTAATTAACGATGATTGATAATTAAGGGTGATTAATTATTTTCATTAACTAAAATAATAATAAATGGTTTGTAATTAATTAATGCTAATTGACTAGGATTAGTAATTTATTCATAAGTAATTCATCTGATTTAAATTAATCAGACGATTAATTGATTTTACTTATGGATTTTTGGATTGTATTGAATGCTTGAATTTTTTGAAATCCCTGATGTGTACCGTTATGCGATATGGATTATTTTGAATTGAGTTGCGATTTATTTATCTATGATGAACTTATATTATGTATCTTTGAATCTGTGAATGAAGATAAGCATTATAGGATTATACCGCTTATCGATATTGTCGTGCTTGGATTTATACACACACAAATATGGATTGCATGAGGAAATTGGTTAAGTCACATATAATTGAATTTAATATTTTTTTAAAGATTGAATTTTGAATCCAAATGGTTTTGGAAATAGAATTGGATTTAATATGAAAAGTTTTTGAAAAGGAAGTTTTGATAATTTGAAATTTAGTTTGAATATAATATCCTGTTTAAATTTTGAAATTATTTTTGAAAGTATGGTTTGAATGGGGTAAACAAGTTATACAATGTATATATAGATTTTAAACCATTTTGAAGTATACTGAATAACTTATTTTGGAAATTTGAATTTAATTCAAATAGAGCTTGCAGAATAAGGCAGTTTGCTGATTTTCTAATGTATACTTTGAAAGGCTATAACTCGAGTAAAGTGAATCGGATTTTCCCGAAATAAAAAGCATTTTTTTTCAAATGATAAGAGCTTTCATATAAGGAAAGGATTTCCAATTTGTGTTGAAAGGATTTCAAGTTTGAAATGAAAATAGTTTTGAAAGCTATGAAAGAATATTTGTGAAAGATTTGGTGAAACTTGTTTTAAAATTGAAGAGTATCTTCAAGAGTGAATATTTTATTTTAAAAGATCTAAAAGTGGAAATTTGTTTAAACCACTCGAAAGAAAAGGTTTTGGGTTAAAACTTATGACTTAGCTAAGATCGCAATATCCATATGCTTTTTAAATTAAGCGCTCATTATTCGATCTAGCCGGGAGAAGACTTAGTGTCATGTAACCCATTCCGAATAATGATATGATGAAATGGATAGCATTTGAAGATCGGGTATTTTCGAAAGCGAAAGGATTACCAGTTGAATGTCTCCACACCGAATGACCCCAGTATAGAGATTTGTCACCCTTTGTGATGGGGAGTCCGGACGTGATTAGGGATTATCCGGATTGCAAGGGCTTCTTTGAAGTGCCTTTGGTTCCGTTCGACCCGAAACGGACTTGTATGGATGTGTGTCTGATGTTAGACTTTGAGATGTAAAGCCGGTTTCTATCAAATACATTTCTGTTTGGTGACGGAGAATTTATTCTCTTAGGTCAACGCCCTTCTCTGAGACGTACGAGCTCAGAGGTTATGTAGTTGATGGTTACTAGTGATACATTCCCAATTTGGTAATGTGGCATATGAAGTGCTCCTGATCATTTGTTGATCGAAGCATGGATTTTGTGAAAAGCGTAGCTTTGTGGACGAGACCTCGTTGAACCTCACAACCAGGTAATGGTCGAAACAGAAAGGATGCAGCAAGGTTATCGGGGATCGTGCCCCTTAGGGTATGTCCATTCGTTCTGGATAAAAGGTGGTATCATGGTATGGAGCCCAGATATTTAACCTATGTGGTTGCAAATTTATTGCGATTTGTTGGTGTTGAGAGCTTTCGGATAAAGGTCGGTTACTACCGAGGGATGGCATACTCATGTCAGTAGTTACCTAGTTACAGAGGTAACCCGGCCTTGTGTTGGTAGAGATCCAGTTAGGTTCTCGGGGCGTCTCTCCGGAGGCGTACCCATGTGGCCCAGGAAGTTCCTTAGCCTGACCATTTGTTGGAAATCCAAAGAAACAATACATGCCCTGTACGGTTTTAGTTGTATAACCTGCCATGGAATGTGGCGGTAACCTGCTATTGAACATGGTAGCTATAGTAGGTATATGTAACACCCGGTATTTTCAACCATTCGCATCCGCAAACGTTGGGCTTGAATTGCTCAAAATACCGCGTTTAAAATAAAATTCGGCAAATCTCAGAATATACGGTAAATAAAAATCATAGATCACAAACACATAGTAATAATAATGCAGTAGAAGTAAAAGAGATAGTAGTTCATGAAGCTACTATATAAATATATCAGAGTTACATAAGATACAACGGAAGAAATAGAGTGCAATAGAAGTCCAATACACAGAAGTCTACTAATACAAGAGATGAAAAGGAACTACATACTGAAAAAGATAAAACTAGACAAGCAGATAATCTCCTACGATTCCAATCTCCAGAAAGTGGAATCCTAATTCTGTGAACATTCAGGCTGACCCGAGCGTAAATAAAAATACAAACACTCGAGTCAGGACATACATACTTATACAATGTAAACCAACTCAAGTGAACTAGAGTAAAAGTACAAGTAATTTAAAGGATGCTTTGGACCGCCCATCCTCTAAGGATCCGTTAAACTATTTCTATGTAGTAATATTGCGCTATTATAATAATGTCTATAGTAAAATAAACTTACTTTAAAATAGCATCACCGGGTTACCCATATAGCCCCAGACACATAATAGTCCCGGTAGTTCATCCAATATCTGCGTATCTCCTGATCGGGAGACTATGAGAAGATACGCATGGGCTATGGGAGAAAACCAAACTCGTAGTAAAAGCTCAATAGGGTAGGTGACACGGCACACAAGGCAATGCCAGGGTAGATATACCAATTACGACACTCGGGCTGGTGGTAACGCATCAACCACATATGCCCACCACGGAACACATTCCCAAAAATCGTAGGGGCACCCAAACAATCACAAGTAATAGTATGGCATCGAAGAAATGCGTCCTCTACGAGGTGCGACCTAAACTGGCCCGAGACCGCTCCTGTTTTAGCCATCTTATGCCAACTCATGGGAGTTTGGTCCATGTAACGTACCACGAGAACGTCGCCACCATCCTATTTCATTCTGGAATCTCCACCGCATACACGGTTGTCAAAGTGATTTTCGATATCGACAAAGAGTATGCCCATATCCGATCCCGGTCTCTTTGCCAACCAATCGTTATTATAACCCATGGTTATAACTTTAAAATAATATTTTATACTTCAAAATAAAATATCACTTCAATCCAAATCTTTATCAAAATAATGATTAAATCATTTCCAAACCATTTCAATATCAACATACCATACCTTTCAAATTCAATTATTTATCAAAATAAATATCAAGTCATTTCTAACCATTTCAATATATTAAATTATCATATCCTTTCAAAACATTTTAGTACATTAAAGTATAATATCCTTCCGAAACTTCATTTCCAAATCATTTTAATATCAAAATATCATATCTTTTAGAACTTCATTTTCAAATCATTTTAATATCAAAATATCATATCTCTAAGAACTTCATTTTCAAATCATTTTAATATCAAAATATCATATCTTTTTAGAACTTCCCTTTTCAAATCACTTTAATATTAAAATAACATATCTTTCAAAACTTTATTTCAAATCATCATGTAAGTTCAATTCTAAATATTCAACTTTAAATGCCTTCTAAATTCAAGATAACATTCATTTATTAACCATTCAAATCATCTTTTAAAATGATTTATTTTCCAATTAAATTTTATTCACTTAAATCATTTAAAAGTGAAGTTATTATTCTTTCAAGTCTAGTGTTCAAATTTTAAAGCTTCAAGTCATTTTGAGCTCATTTACTTAGTCAAAACCCATAATTATTAAAATTTCAGCCTTTCGCAGCATTGAGAAAAAACTGTTATAAGTTATACTTGAAAACATTTTAATTCAGCAAAGACAGCATTTAAAAACTGCTGTTACATCTCAATTTAGTTGAATTTTTAGTTTAAAATATCATAAACAGCATTTTCAGAAATGTTGTAATAGCTCAAGTTCCAAAACAAGGGTTTTGATTCATTTTTGCAAAGATAGCAGGCCACTACAGCATTTACAGAAATGCTATAATAGACCTGAGTTAAGTTTTTAGCCTATTAGTTCAACTACAGCAACTACAGCATTTCAGAACTACTGTAATAGCCTCTTTTATTCAGTTTTAGTTCATTTACAGCGACCGTAGCATTTCTGAATGCTATTAAAAGTGATTTCCAGATTTTAGTGTATTTCCAGCATATAATAAACTTCAATTCAAACTCTTTAAACATTATAAAAATCATATTTTAACATTCAAAAATGTTTATT
The DNA here is from genome assembly GCA_030765085.1 of Allium cepa. Lineage (NCBI taxonomy): Eukaryota > Viridiplantae > Streptophyta > Magnoliopsida > Asparagales > Amaryllidaceae > Allium > Allium cepa. The sequence continues at coordinate 301,334,587 of CM060928.1, read as the reverse complement.
AACATACCTTTAACATATTATTTTTAAAAATAAATACATTTCTTATAATCAAATCCAATTTCAACAAATTACTTAATAAATTCAAAGGTAAAAGTTTCCAATTCTTTACATTTTTAATAAATAATTTTGACACTTAAATTTTTATCAACATTTTACAAATATAACTTAATTTCCATTTTTATTTATTTATATAACTCAAATTTCATTTTTAAACCAAAAACCCAAATTTCCATATTTAAGTTATACTTCAATAATTCAATTTAACCATTTTATTTATATAACATTTTCCACTTATAGAAAAATCATAAATCCTTTATTCAAAACACTTTAAAATCTATTTAAATCAAATTATCATAAATTTACATTTTAAACCACTTAAAATTTTATTTAATAAATTAAAGGTCATTTTAAAGGCCAAAGTCCAAATTTCCAAATTTAAGTTATATTTCAAAAATTCAATTTAATCATTCATTAATTACATTTTTAACTCATAGAAAAATCATAATTTCTTTATTTTAAAAAATTTCAAAATCTATTTAAATCAAATTTCATAAATTTATATTTTAAAATGCTTAAAAATATCCAAAACACTTTATAAAACATGGGCCTGTATATAGTATTCTAACCTAGGTCAAGTGATACAGATATATATCATTTCAATCCGCAGTTTAAAAAGAAAATCCGGGTTCTATCATTTCAAATGCAGTCCCAAGTAAAAATAAATAAATAAAAAGCGTTCAAGCCTATCATTTCAGCCCATAACGATATTTCCCTATTCTAAAGTCTGTTCGGGTATGTGTCATTTCAACCCATCGTGATTTCTAATCTAACAGAGAACTTGCAATGTGATAACAGATATAAATGAACAATTTAATAATATACAACAGTAACAGGTGATATGACATGTAATTTAATAAGTTTAGCACCATAAATAAATAATCACAAGCAGTTATAGCATCATTTATAATTCTACACATTCAAATGTTGTCGCTTCACAATAGCATAAGCATATATTGTCGTGTGAGGTTTACTCACCTCTAAATGCTAGAGATAACAAAAACAATGACACAACAGAATCAAAAGAACGATGACAAGACTACGGACTTTGGTGGAGAGTGAGATCCAATGACTGGTCAGTGGCAAAAAGGGTGTGTGGTGGTCAGGTCAGAAGTGGCGGCGGCTATGGTGGTGGTTAGGGTGGTGGTTGAAGTGGATGAGCAAGTAGTGGTCAAATATCATGTTTTATGGCTTTAGGTTGGATTTTGAGCGGTTTTGTCACCATGGTTGGCTCGGCTATGGTCATGGCCTGGAGTATAGATGGTGATGATAGCAGGGAAGAGGTGTAGGAGTTTGTGGCTGTCTATGGAGGAGAGGCCAATCCAAAAGGCATAGAAAACAAGGCAAAATGACATAGAAATGAGAAGAAAAGGAAGAAGAAAGTGTAGCCATTACCCAAATTCTTTGCTCTAGCCATGAAAAGAATGGAAATGAGAACTTTCTTTGTGTGAAAAATAATGAAAATACATGGCTACTCAAAAGATTACACGGCCAAAAGCATAAAGGAGGGCTTATGGCAAGTGAAAAGACTTTAAGAGGTGAAAGGACTTAAGTTTCAAAGCCTTTAAAAACTCTTCAAATATCTTAATTTCTTTAATTCCAATAAAACAAAAATAAACTCAGAAATAAGCTTTTACAACTGAAACAAAGTATTATAACATAAAAATAATAATTAATTTTAAGAAATTAGAAAATAATAATAAGAAATTGCTTAAAAATCCAAAACAGTGTCAAAAAATTACAAATAAATCACCATTGGCTTTAGAAAATTACTTATTTTATTTTAAAAATATTCTAAAACAAAATATGAAATAAAATGATTTTTAGACATTTTCAAAATGAAATAAATAATTAAATTCAGAGAAAATAGAAAAAGAACTAAAGAAATTGTTTAAAAATTGGAAATAGGACTTAAAATTTACAAATAAAATATCACTAGTCTTATAAAATTTCTATATCACTTTAAAACATATAAGAAGTCAAACAAATAAAATAAATGAGGAAAAAATAAAGTGGGAATGAGAAGAAAATAAGTTCTTAAGAAAAATATAAAAATAAATAAAGTATTTCTTTAATAAATTGAAACTAGAAATTAAAAATTATAAACAGAATACAGCTGACATTGAAAAATGTCAGTTACACTTTTAAAAATGTTTGAAAACCAAAATATATACAAAACATGTTATTTTACCCACATAAACATAAATTAGAACATTACATGACCAAATAAAATATTATTTATATAATTTAAAATAACAATTTTGTTAAATACGGCAAATTACACTCAATAGTTAAAATGGCATAACTTTCACATAGTAAATCAGATTTCAATGAAACGAAAAGCAGTATTCTTAAAATTTTATTTACCTTCATAATAAAATATAAAATTTAAATTTTTTAACTTTTAAATTTTTAAATTTAAAAGTCAAAGTTGACCATATTGACCAAAATTCACTTTTTGGAAAAATATTCTATTTAGTTATGTTTGGAATTTAATTTCATACATAAATCAAAATTTATTTTTAAAGTAACAAAATTTAATAATTCCAAATAAATAAAATAAGATTTTAAATCAAAAATAAAATTAAAATAATTAAAATATACAATTAAAAGAATTACATAATACAGGGTTATTACACTCTCCCCCACTCAAAACTTTTCGTCCTCGAAAAGGAATGAGGGAAGGGAAAGCACAGAAAAAGATAGAATGAAATAAGATTAAGACAAGATGACAAGAAGATTGAAATATACCTGGCTACTGTTGTTATAAGTAAGATTAACAAGGTGGAGATGATCTTCCCAAGATCCTCCAGAATCAAGAACATAAGCACGAAGAAGATTCTCTAGAATCTGATTTACCCTTTCCACTTGACCGACGGTCTGTGGATGGTAAGCAGTGCTCAGATTCAAAAATGAGTACCAAAGATTATCAAAGACTATAAAAAGATTTCCGAACAGAAAGATTATAGAAAGATGTCTATACCAGTCTGTAGTAAGATAAGGATAATATGGACAACCAAAAGATAGTTTGAAAACCAAAATAAGTAAATAAGTTTGATACCATGGAAATTTCAACTTAAATAGAAAATAAATTTTTACACAAGTTAAATAAATCTTAACTATCTCAAATTTCATTATTTTATCATCCAATTACCTTAAGTTAACAGTTTTAAACCATGGGTTTGAAAAATAATCATTTATTATACTCATAATGTACATAATAAATTTAATTCTTCTTTATTCCTAATAAAATTTTAAATATATTCCTCTCAATATATTTATCACTTATGTTAAATATACTTACACTTATTATAACTGCTTTATTTTTTTCTTTGTTCTTTTAACATCATTTTATTGTAAGTTATTCAGTTTACCTTTTACTCTATTTACCCCTGTTAATCCTTTTTATAACTAAAATTTAAGTGTATAACATTTATTATAACCACTCAAAATTTATTTATAAAATCTTTTTATATTGTATATTATTCAATTGCATTGCTAACTTTTGAAATTAATAAGTTATATTTGAATGCAATTGTATTATACAAATAAAACTTTCCAATTAAATTATTTCATGCTTGAATGCTCATCCAAAATTTTGATTTTTTTATTACTAAAATTATTCTTTAAAATAAAATTTAAGAATTAAATTTCCGATTTCTTCAAACCATTTTGAGATAAATAAACACACACACACACACACACACACACATATATTCATTCAAATTTAATCATATATTAGCATATGTTATAAATCTAGTCTTATTTTAGAAATTCAAATCTATTAAATTCTTAAAGCAACACTGTAGCAAAAATACAGAATGGTCTCCTCACTTCGAAACTCGAAAACGAATGTCGATGATGCCGCGGTCATCACTGAAATTAATTTCCAGCGACCAAGAGAAGAGCACTAATTTTTAGACTTTAAAATTATTTGAAAATAAATTTCTATTCGAAAATACTTTAAATAATATACTTTAAAACTTAAATACGAGGTTTGAAACAATCGAAAATTAAATTCTCAAATTTCTTGTTTTAAATTCATTTCAGTGTCCAAATCAATTTATAAACAACTATTTATAAATCATTTATAGAACAATAAATGATAAATCAAGTATTATCATTTCAAATAATCAATTTATTAAATTTCATAAATTTATTTATATATCAAAATTTATTTCATTAACCAAATTTTAAAATAATATTATGTCAGTTTGTTCTGTCAAAGCGTTTTAGAAATCCTATCGATAACGTTGATCAGACGAATCGATCGAAAATCCAAATCAACATCAACAACTCAAACAACACAATATATAAAACAAAATATAGATTTGCAAGTACAATTCAAAATGTTTGGAAGAATAGATTGGTAAAAAAAGATGAGATGATTAAATAATATAGTAGGGAGATGGGTAAGCTTAAGTAAATCACGGGCAACCTTAACCTGGTCGACTGTGACTTAAAGAATAAGATCAATGTGGATTTTTCTAAGGTAAATCTACATCCGATCTCAAGAGATAGAGTTTGGAATAACAAAAGATATTAGCATCTAAACCAATGGTAGATATAGATCCTTGGCGAATCGATGCTAATTGTAAAGGAATTTCCCTCTTTTACAATTCAATTTGAACTTAGCGAGACCGCCGACTCACTAAAAAGATCATTCGAAGCGGAGTTATGGGATACTCCAGAATCAAAAGAAGATGAATAGTGACGGACACGAATGGATTTTGGAACTGTAGGGAACGTTCCAAAATTCAAAGGAAATTCAAATCAAAGAGGAAAGATTCAAATTCGGACGAAAATGATTCTGTAAATAATTTACCTTATATTCTAAGTTTTGCCTCAAAGCCAAAGCTCCGATACCAAATGTAACACCCGTATTCTCAACCATTTGCATCCGCACATGTCGGACTTGAATTGCTCAAAATACCGCGTTGTAAAATAAAATTTGGCAAATCTAAAAATATACGGTAAATAAAAATCACAGATCACAGACACAAAGTAATAATAATGCAGCGGAAGTAAAAGAGATAGTAGTTCATGAAGCTACTATATAAATATATCAGAGTTACGTAAGATACAATTGAAGAAATAGAGTACAAAAGAAGTCCAATACATAGAAGTCTACTAATACAAGAGCTGAAAAGGAACAACAGACTGAAAAAGATAAAACTAGACAAGCAGATAATCTCCAGCGATTCCAATCTTCAGAAAGTGGAATCCCAAATCAGTGAATACTCAGGCTGACCCGAGTGTAAATAAAAATACAAACACTCGAGTCAGGACATACATACTTATACAATGTAAACCAACTCAAGTGAACTGTAGTAAAGTACAAGTAACTTAAAGGATGCTTGGGACTGCCCATCCTCTAAGGATCCGTTAAACTATATACTATGTAGTAATATTGCGCTATTATAATAATGTCTATAGTAAAATAAATTTAATTTAAAATAGCATCACTGGGTTACCCATATAGCCCCAGACACGTAATAGTCCCAGTAGTCCATCCAATATCTGCATATCTCCTGATCGCGAGAGTACGATAAGATACGCATGGGCTACGGAAGAAAACTAAACTCGTAGTAAAGGCTCGATAGGGTAGGTGACACGGCGCACAAGGCAATGCCAGGGTAGATATACCAATTACGACACTCGGGCTGGTGGTAACGCAGCAACCACATACGCCCACCACGGAACACATTCCCAAAAATCGGAGGGCCGCCCAAACAATCATAAGTAATAGTATGGTATCGAAGAAATGCGTCCGCTACGAGGTGCGACCTCAACTGGCCCGAGACCACTCCTATTTTAGCCACCTTATGCCAACTCACGGGAGTTGGGTCCACGTAACATACCACAAGAACGTCGCCACCATCCTACTTCATTCTGGAATCTCCACCGCGTACACGGTTGTCAAAGTGGTTTTCGGTATCGACAGAGAGTACGCCCATATCCGATCCCGGTCTCTTTGCCAGCCAATCGTTATTATAACCCATGGTTATAACTTTAAAATAATATTTTATACTTCAAAATAAAATATCACTTCAATCCAAATCTTTATCGAAATAATGATTAAATCATTTCCAAACCATTTCAATATCAACATATCATATCTTTCAAATTCAATTATTTATCAAAATAAATATCAAGTCATTTCTAACCATTTCAATATATTAAATTATCATATCCTTTCAAAACTTCCTTTCAAGATATTTTAATACACTAAAGTATCATATCCTTTCGAAACTTTATTTCAAATCATTTTAATATCAAAATATCATATCTTTCAGAAATTCGTTTTCAAATCATTTTAATATCAAAATATCATATCTCTCAAAGCTTCATTTTCAAATCATTTTAATATCAAAATATCATATCTTTTCAGAACATCCCTTTTCAAACCACTTTAATATTAAAATATCGTATCTTTTAAATCTTTATTTCAAATCATCATCTAAGTTCAATTCGAAATATTCAACTTTAAATGCCTTCTAAATTCAAGGTAACATTCGTTTATTATCCTTTCAAATCACCTTTTGAAATGATTTATTTTCAAATTAAATTTTATTCATTTAAATCATTTAAAAGTGAAATTATTATTCTTTCAAGTCAAGTATTCAAAATTTAAATTTTCAAGTCATTTAGAGCTCATTTACTAAGTCAAAACCCATAATTATTAAAATTTCAGCCTTTCGCAGCATTTAGAAAAAGTTGTTATAAGTTGTACTTGAAAACATTTTAATTCAACAAAGACAGTATTTAAAAACTACTGTTACATCTCAGTTTAGTTGAATTTTTAGTTTAAAACATCAAAGACAGCATTTTCAGAAATGCTATAATAGCTCAGTTTCCAAAACAAGGGCTTTAATTCATTTTTGCAAAGACAGCAGCCCACTACAGCATTTACAGAAATACTATAATAGACCTGAGTCAAGTTTTTAGCCTAGTAGTTCAACTACAGCAACTACAGCATTTCAGAACTGCTGTAATAGCCTCTTTTATTCAGTTTTAATTTATTTACAGGAACCATAGCATTTCTGAATGTTATTAAAAGTGATTTCCAGATTTTAGTGTATTTCCAGCATATAATAAACTTCAATTCAAACCCTTTAAACATTATAAAAATCATATTTTAACATTCGAAAATGTTTATTAACATACCTTTAACATATTATTTTTATAAATAAATACATTTCTTATAATCAAATCCAGTTTCAACAAATTACTTAATAAATTCAAGTGTAAAAGTTTCCAATTCTTCACATTTTTAATAAATAAACATAACACTTAAATTTTTATCACCATTTTACAAATATAACTTAATTTCCATTTTTATTTATTTATATAACTCAAATTTCCTTTTTAAACCAAAAACCCAAATTTTCAAATTTAAGTTATATTTCAACAATTCAATTTAACCATTATTTATTTAGCATTTTCCACTTATAGAAAAATCATAAATCCTTTGTTTAAAACACTTTAAAATCTATTTAAATCAAATTATCATAAATTTACATTTTAAACCATTTAAAATTTTATTTATATAAATTAAAGGTCATTTTAAAGGCCAAAGTCAAAATTTCCAAATTTAAGTTATATTATAAAAATTCAATTTAATCATTCATTACTCGTAAAAAAATCATAATTTCTTTATTTTAAAACATTTCAAAATCTATTTAATCAAATTTCATAAATTTATATTTTAAAATGCTTAAAAATATCCAAAACACTTTATAAAGTAACCACGGGCCTGTATATAGTTTTCTAACCTAGGTCAAGTGATACAGATATATATCATTTTATTCCGCAGTTTAAAAAGAAAAATCTCTATCATTTCAAACCCGCAGTCCCAAGTCAAAATAAATAAATAAAAACCGTTCAGGCCTATCATTTCAGCCCACAATGATTTTTCCCTATTCTAAAGTCCGTTCGGGTATGCATCATTTCAGCCCATAGTGATTTCTAATCTAACAGGGAACTTGCAGTATGATAAACAGATATAAATGAACAGTTTAATAATATACGATAGTAACAAGTGATATGACATGTAATTTAATAGGTTTAACATCATACATAAATAATCACAAGTAGTTATAGCATCATTTATAATTCTACACATTCAAATGTTATCGCTTCACAATTGCGTAAGTATATATTGTCGTATGAGATTTACTCACCTCTAAATGCCGAAGATAACAAAACCAATAATACAACGGAATCAAAAGCACGATGACAAGACTACGAACTTTGAGTGGAGATCGAGATCCAATTGCTACAACTCTTGTGTTACAACCCAAACAAAATCAAAACAATTTATAAATACAATACAATGTTCAATTTAAATAACTTTGAAATAAAAAGAGATTTGAACACAAAGTCTTTTGCCTTGCCTTCTCTACTATTTGGCACGGCCTAGGGATGTTGTTTGGCTCTGGTTTGAATAAGTTTGGCTCAGGTTTGGTCATGTGTATGCATGGCCTAGGTAGTGGAGTATGGTGGAGAAGTTTATGTATGAGAATGTGAAGAGTTTTAAGGCAAATAGTCTAATTTTTGGTCAAAATAAATGCTCGACCATGAGATTATGGCTCGACCTGGGTGCACTATGACTGGTCAGTGGCGGAAAGGGGTGTGTGGTGGTCAGGTCAGAATTGGCGGCGGCGACTATGGTGGTGGTTTGGGTGGTAGTTGAAGTGGATGAGCAAGTAGTGGTCAAATAACATGTTTTTATGGCTTTAGGTTGGATTTTGAGGGGTTTTGTCAACATGGTTGGCTCGGCTATGGTCATGGCCTAGAGTATAAATGGTGATGATGTCAAGGAAGAGGTGAGGAGTTTGTGGCTATGGATATGGAGGAGAGGCCAATCCAAAAAGCATAGAAAACAAGGCAAAATGACGTAGAAATGAGAAGAAAAGGAAGAAGAAAGTGTAGCCATTACCCAAATTCTTTGCTCTAGCCGTGAATAGAATGGAGTTGACAACTTTTTTGCGTGAAAAATAATGAAAATACATAGCTACTCAAAATATTACACGGCCAAAAGCATTAAGGAGGGGTTGTGGCAAGTGAAAGGACTTTAGGAGGTGAAAGGACTTAAGTTTCAAAGCCTTTAAAAGCTCTTCAAATATCTTAATTTCTTTAATTCCAACAAAACAAAAATAAACTCAGAAATAAGATTTTACAATTGAAACAAAGTATTATAAAATAAAAATAATTAATTAATTTTAAAGAAATTAGAAAAAGAATATAAGAAATTGCTTAAAAATCCAAAACTTTGTCAAGAAATTACAAATAAATCACCATTGGCTTTAGAAAATTATTTACTTTATTTTAAAAATATTCTAAAATAAAATTTGAAATAAAATTATTTTTAAACATTTTCAAAGTGAAATAAATAATTAAATTCAGAGAAAATAGAAAAAGAACTAAAGAAATTATTTAAAAATTGGAAAGAGGACTTAAAATTTACAAATAAAATATCACTAGCCTTATAAAATTTCTATATCACTTTAAAACAAATAAGAAGTCAAATAAATAAAATAAATGAGGAACAAAATAAAATGGGAATGAGAAGAAAATAAGTTCTTAAGAAAAATATAAAAATAAATAAAGAATTTCTTTAATAATTTGAAACTAGAAATTAAAAATTATAAACAGAATACAACTGACATTGAAAAATGTCAATTACACTTATAAAAATGTTTGAAAACCAAAATATATACATAACATGTTATTTTACCCATATAAATATAAATTATAACATTACATGACCAAATAAAATATTGTTTATATAATTTAAAATAATAATTTTGGTAAATACAACAAATTACACTCAATAGTTAAAAAGGCATAACTTTCACATTATAAATCAGATTTCAACGAAACGAAAAGCAGTATTCTTAAAATTTTATTTACTTTCATAATAAAAGATAAAATTCAAATTTTCAAACTTTTTAGTTTTTAAATTTAAAAGTCAAAGTTGACCATATTGACCAAAATTCACTTTTTGGGCAAATATTCTATTTAGTTATTTTTGGAATTCAAATTCACATATAAATCAAAATTTATCTTTAAAGTAGCAAAATTTAATCATTCCAAATAAATAAAATAAGATTTTAAATCAAAAATTAAATTAAATTAATTAAAATATACAATTAAAATAATTACATAGTACAGGTTTGTTACAGTATACAATAATGGTTGTATGCTGGCTAAGATTAATATTATACTTTCGAAAGGTTTCCCGCACTATGCACTAATAATAATATCAAAATGGTTTTTCGCGTATCAAGCATGTTTGACTATCATAAGGAGAAATCGCCTCCAATTGTGCACTTGCATTGTGTGTGTGGCCAAAGGCCTTATAGTAGTTTCATTTTCCAAAAAGCATTACGGATTTCTTTTAATTTCTTTTGTTTTCTTTTGTTAAAGATAAACTATTTTTATTTGCTCATACCAATCCCATGACTGACCTGGCTCACACCAGTCCTGTAACAACCTAGTATTTTATGATTATTTTAATTATTTATTTTAATTATTTATTTTAATTATTTAAATTGAAACTCCTGATTTAAAAACTTTATTATATTTATTAAAATGAATAAATTTTGGTATTTTAAGAGTATATTTTGATTTTTGTGTGAATTATAATTTCAAACCTGAATAAATATGATATTTCCAGAAAAATATGGATTTTAATCAATCTGGTCAAACTTTGACTTTTAAATTTAAAATTTAAATATTTTAATTTTTGAATTTTATTATGAAAATATATTAAATTTCAAGAATACTGCTTTTTGTTTCGTTGAAATCCGATTTATATTGTAAAAGTTATGCTTTTTACAATATTGTATGTAAATTGATTTATTTAATAAAATTATCTATTTTAATTATATAAATAATATTTTTGTTTTTCATATTATGTTCTAGTATGTGTTATATGACATGTTAGGTATATATTTTTATTTTAAAATATTTTAAAGTAATGTTATAATTTTTCCATAGCTTAGTGTATTTATTTTCAATTTTTACAACCTAGTTTCTATGTTTAAGCTATTTTCTTAATTTAATTATATTTATTTATTTTTATTCATTTATTATATTTTCATGTTTTTATCTTTATTTATACGTATTTTACATGTATTTAAAATGCAAAAATAAATTATAGAAATATGAAGAGTTTTGTCCTTTTGTATACCTTGCCTTTTCACATTTCAACTTACCTTTTCACACCAAACATTACATGCATTCAATTGCCATATCTCATTGCTTCAGCCGCATACCCACTTCATTTTCACGTATAGGAACGCTTCTCAACCCGAAAAAAAATTCGACCATCATCCAAACAAAAATTTGTAAAAATTTCTTCTTATTTTCACTTTTTATACTTGAATTATGTGATTTTTGCACTTGCTTCATCCTCTTTGTGTTCAGCCCTGCCACCTCCAGCCCCTTGGCCGCCTCCACCACCACCTACTCCAACCACCATACCCTCCACTTCTCTGACCATCCATGGTCGAAGCCCTATAGGATGATGATCCACCAAAATTTGATGAAAACTCTAGTTGAAACTTCATAGCCGATCACTACTTGTTGCCACCACTCCACCATCATGCTTGGCCGACCCAAACACCACCCACTCCAGCCACAAACCTGAGTTTCAGACCATGCCACAGTTGTAGTTGACCTTCCAAGATCTGGCCGTGCCCAACCCATGCTTGGCCGAAGACATCCATGCCTTGAAACCACTTGTATTTGCCTTGTTTTGTGAATTCACGCACATATGTCTTCATCTCCTTGGTAATTGCTTTGGCCGACCCCTTCATGACCATAACCTGACTTTACCTGATCCAAAACCATCTCTTTGTTGTGCCTTTCCAGTCCATAGCTAAAGAACAAGTTATTGAAAGCAAGTGCAAATACTTTGGCATTGTGTTGTGCATTCATTTATAACATTGTTTAATTATATGTTGGTTTAAAACTTATATTGTTTATATTGTTTTGTTTGAATGTGTTCAAGGCAATTAGCTTTGTCTCTCCCACACTCGAATCATTGTCATGCTATCGTGCCTTTGTGAATCTCAGTTTGTGTACTTGGGTTGTTGTCTTCAGCTTATACCTGTGAGTTATTCTCATCAGACAGTTTTATACTTATATGACTAGTAAACTGATCACATTTGAATTTGTAAACTCATATCACCATGCTATATCTGCTATGCTATGATTATATGATGTTCACCCATGCTTATTTACCTGTTATACCATCTGTTACTGTTATATAATGTTATTATGTTTATTTATATCAATCTATGGGTTGAAATGATACATACCCGAACGGACTTTAGAATAGGGAAAAATCGTTATGGGCTAAAATTATAGGCCTGAACGATTTTTATTTATTTCATTTTTACTTGGGATTGCGGGTTTGAAACGATAGAACCCGAGTATTCCTTGTAAATTACGGATTGAAATGATATATTATCTGTATCACTTTACCCAGGCTAGAAAATGATATACAGACCCGTGGTTAAAATATATTTTTCTATAATTTTTAAAATATTTTAGAAATGTAAATATTATAATTTTTTTATTTAAACTTAATTAAAAATGATTTTATAAAGCATTATTGATTTTCTAAAAATTTATAAGTGAAATAAATTAATGGTAAGGTTAGAAATTTGAAATATAAGTTATTTGGCAATTATGATTTGGTTATAAATGGAATTTAAATTAAGTAGGAAATATGTTAAATAGGTTTAAATTTGAATTAAAATGAATTTAAATGATTTTTATAAAGTATTAATGATTTTTGAATAAATTAAAAGGTGAAATAAATGAATATTTAAGTTAAATTTTGAAATATAACTTAAATTGGAAATTTGTGAATTTTGTTTAAAAGTGAATTTTAAGTTAAGTAAATAAGATGAAAAATAAGTTATATTTGAAAATTTAAACTTAAGTGTTAAGTTAAAACTTTAATTATGATAATTGAGATTGGATGTGTGAATTTAATATGTGAATTATTATTAAATGTTGACTTTTGAATGGAAATTTAACTTTATAAAAACATGAATATAAGGGTATGTAAATGATTGTTTTAAAGTGAGAAATTATGATTTTTATAAGTTAAAAATGATTTAAATTAAAATATAATTTTTATGAAACTGTATTGAAAATCCTGAATTTTAATTAATAGCATTTCTAAAATGCTATCATTTCTTAAGTAAAGGATATTGCAGCTTTTGTAATGATGTAGTTGATACAATGAACTATAAGGCAAAAATGAATTAGGGGCTATTATAGCACTTCGAAAGTGCTGTAGTTGCAGTATTGAACTAAAGCTTTTATTTGAAACTAAAACCAATTACAGTATTTTTGTCAATGCTATCTTTGTTAAAATGAGTTGTTTTCAAATGTAAATTTACCGTAGCATTTTCTAAATGCTGCGAAAGTTGAAATTTCATTGTTTTAATAAATTGAAGTGGATAAATGAATTCTGAAAAGGGTAGAATTTTGAGAATTGAATATTTTATTATTAAATATAATAACTTCATTTTTAAATGATTTAAATGGAATATTTAATTGGTGTAATTGGAATATTTAATTGGTTTAAATGAAGTATTTTGATTTGAAATATAAACCATTTTGAAATGTGATTTGAAATGGTATTTAAATTAAATAAAAATGAATGAGGTTTTGGAAGAATATGATATTTTAATGTTTGAAATGAATTTGAAATGATATTGAAATTTTAAATGATATTTGATTTAGAAGTATAAAATACCATTTTGAAATTTTAACCGTGGGATGTATTTAAATTTATAGTTTGACCGATCCTTAGAGGATGGGCGATCCCAAGCATCCTTTAAGTTATTGTACATTACTACTACTACAGTTCACTTGAGTTGGTTTACATTATATAAGTATATATGTCCTGACTCGAGTGTTATGTGTTTTACTTTACGCTCGAGTCAGCTTGAGTATTTACAACTTAGCATTGGTTTTCTTTTCTGGAGCTAGGAATCGCTGGAGATTCTACTTGTCTAGTTATCCATTCCCTTTCAGTTTCAGTTGTTCTATTTCAGCTCTGGTATTTATAAACTGCTATGTATTTGAGATTTCTATTGTATATGTTTTTTCAGACTGATATTATGTATTATGTTTTGAGAGTTTGTTATAGTAGCTTCATGAACTACTATGGTATTTTAATTTCCGCTGCGAGTTATTCAGATATTTCTGTATATGTGATTCTTTGATTTGTATTTCATTTGCTCCAAATTTATTTACAATGCGGTATTTTAAGCAATTCAAGTCCGGCATGTGTGGATGCGAATGGCTGAAATTATCGGGTTGCTACAGTTGGTATCAGAGCCAGGTTTTAGGCAAACCATAGCCTGCGGAGAAAAAACTCATTAGAGATAGGGTAGAAATACCCTAGAATGAGTGAAATCAATCTCAGAATCATTTCCTTATGAGAGAGCGTATTTTCGTTGTATAAAATAATTTCCAAATGATTTTTAAAGGATTTTCAAAGATTATTTTGGTACAAATTTTCTTATTTTGAAACCAAGATTTTCTAAACTTCATTCCTTCTGTATCCACCTTGTTAGAAATCTCTTGGTTAGGAATCTTATCGATTAGGATTCCTTGAACTTTGGAGCGCTCCCACTTGTTCTGGAATCCAGTCTTGTTTTCCCTATTTTATCCTTTTGATTTTGGGGCATTCCGTAACTACACTTTGGAATGACCTCTATAAAGATCAGTGATTCCGTAAACCTTTGAATGATTGTAAAGGGGTGAAACTCCTTTACAATTGGCATTGATTCACCAAAGATTTCTGTATCCTCGGTTTACGATGCTATCTATCTCCTGCTCTACCCGGATTCTATCTCTGGCAATCGAATGTTGATTTGCCTTAGATTTCCGTATTGGTTATATTCCTAAAGTCTCGACTGACCGATTAAGGTCGCCCGCGATTTATAAAGGCTTATCCATCTTTTATTTGGTAATTAAATTATCTCATCTTCATTCGAGCTTATCTTTGAACCAGAATTCTATTTGATTAGAGTTCGTCTAATTTGAATCCCTGTTGTTTGGAATCCACCCTTGAATCATCCTTTGGAAATTTGTGTTTGGTTGTATTTTGAAATTGTGCATACATCGAAATTATTATTTTGATAAGGATGACCCTATTATATATAAAAGTGAAATGTTTTCAATAAGGATTTTTATATCTTTTGAAAATGGAAATTTGAAACTTTGAAAGGATTTGAATTTTGAAAATTTATAAGAATTTGAACTATATAAAATGATTTATAACTGAAGGGTTTTGAATGTGAACTTCGAGGAATCGAGCTCCGGTGTTTTGAAATCGGTTTTAAGATTTTGGAAAATATATAATAATAATATGATTTAAAGATATTTTCTGAATAAGAAATGTCTAAAATGTATTCGAATGAATTCCAATGATTTCTAAGAGATTTCAAAGAATTTTCAAGAAAATAAAATCCAGAACCCACTTAAGTCGCTGGAAAATAATTTCGGCGATGAATGCATTTATCATCGACATTGATTTTCGAGTTTCTGAGTGGGGGAGAGGCCACTTTAGTAGCTTTGCTATGTGAATGATTTTGTGAAACAAATTTTGATTTCAAATTTTGAAGTATGGTTTGATGTTCGAAAGATATATGTATATATATTTGAAATGATTTAAAGTAAGCCGGTGTTCGGTCCTCAGGATTCAGATTTGTTTTGGTATAACCCTATCTTTTGGAATTGGTTTACTAATTTGTTGGCGATTTCCAATTCTTGGATTGAAATTATGATTTCTTCGACTATTTTGAAGGTTCGAGCACTTCCAAATCAAGGTTAACTTTTCAAAGGTAAGTAATTTCGAAAGGTATAGGGTATTTGATAAAGAATATAAGTTTAGTTTTATATGATTAAAGTATAAAGTTATATGATTTATATAAGTTTGAAACTGTTTGTTGAGTGAAATAAATAAGACTATTATGAATTATACTGGTATGAAATATAGATTTGAATTTTTTTGAATAAAGTATATGTATAGAATAATAATCTTTCCAATGGTAAATTGGATTTTTCATATAGAAATAAATAATTTAAAGGTTTTAAAAGGAGATTGTTTTAAACTTAGTAACCATTTTAGATATTTTGATGATTGTAATGGTTTGGTAATGATTTAAAATTTATTTTGATAAAGAATGTGAATTTGAAATGATAATTGATTTTGATAAATGAATATTTGTAGTTTATATTTGTATGAAAGGATTTTTGGTTTACTTGTAATTTGAGTTTATTTAAAAATGATGGATTTATGAAATCAATATTTCAAAACTAAGTAATAATGTCGTAAAATTTGAGATATATGAAATTATAAAATTTAGTTTTGGAATATGGTATATTTAAGCTTTGAAATATATTAAAGATTTAATAGTTTATTTTATGGATAAAATCTTTATTTGAAATTTGATAATATTTGAAATTGTTTCGTTGGAAAACTAAATTGAATTGAAATTAATGGTTTGAATTGAATTAAAATTCGAAAATTTTAAATTTGGGTTTAATTGAATAAATTTGTGAATGTAAAGAATTAAAGGAATGTTTTATGATTTCAAATGTATGATTTCGAAAGGTTATGATTTTCAAAGTGTAATGATTTCAAGTATTTCGATTTCGAAAGATTTATAACTTTGAAAGTATTATGATTTTTAAAAGTGAATATATATTTGCAATGGAAATGAATTTGTTTGATCTAAATTTTGTCGATTTGGAAATTTGGATTATTTTCTAAATCTATGGTTTTAAGAAATTTTGAAACTAAATATATATAATTAGGAAGAAATGATTTGGTGAAATCATATATGATTTTGAACTGAATTGATATTGAAATGGTTTGAAATTGGGAACCTTGTTTATTTAAATACCTTGATTTGGGAGTTATCGAACTTATATAAAATTGATTTGTATAAGTATGAAGTGATTTGAAACTATTGATTTAAAAACTGTTGATTCAAAAAGGTACTCATACTCAATTTGTAAAGAGAAATCTTATATAATCGAAGTCTATATAAGTATGATTTGATATACTATTGATTAGGAAAGTAATTGATTTGAAAATGGAATCTTATATATAATGGACTTTATATAAGTATGATATTTGAAAGTGATCTTGAAAGGTACTATATGATATATATTTTCGAACTAAAGATATGGAAAGTGCCTTCTGCTTGATACCCGCTTTGTGGCCACACTGTGGATTCATTCTATTGATATTATTCTCTCTGATTTGGGTTTTCTGGATATGATACTCGAGTGTCCATTGAATTCCATGGTGATCTCCATGGTCTTACGAGCGCGACTGCATAGCGTAATTCACAGGGGCTGCGAGAGCCTAAGGTTATGGATGTTTCCTGGGGGATCCAGGCGTCACCATTGTGTATCTGTGATCTATTGGGTCGCTTGGTAGCGTAATCCGCAGGGGCTGCCAGAGCTTAAGGGTAAGAATGTTTCCTGGGGGATCCAGGCGTAACCATTATGTATTTGCGGTACTACCAGTCTTCATGGCGTAATCGCAGGGCTGCGGTAGTCAGCCTACGGGTACAGTTGTTTCCTGGGGGATCCAGGTGTAACCATTGTGTATCCGCGATCCATGATCGACATGTTTAGTTTGGTTGATTTGTTTGGATAGTACTTTCCATATCTGTTGTTTTTAAAAGGTTTTCTAGCATCTTCACTGGGTGTTGAAACAAGTCTATTAAGTAACTGGAGAATTCTAGCTTTGCGCCTGATCAACGCATAGCTAGAGTCTACAGGAACGTAAGTAAACTTGTTAAGACATCGTGTTATAAAAGTATTTTGATAAAGTGTATTTTATAAAGGATATTTTGATCATTTATTTTACTTTTCTAAACAATTTAAAATGTTTTAAACATTGTTTACTCTGAACTATCAAATTTGAATCAAATGACTATTCATCATACTATAAAATGTATATTATTAAATGTTTAAAATGTTATAAATATACAAATTTTAAATTGAAATGTATATGTTTTAAAATAATGTCCATCCTTGACTTTCAACCTACTTTCCCTTCTAACTATTTCTACCTTCTTCCTCTTCGAGGGTCCTTTCCGCAATTATGGAAAGAGTCGGTTCTTTGGCTTATCGCCTGGATTTGCCGAGAAGCTGTCTGGAGTGCATGATGTATTCCATGTCTCACATTTTCTCTATTATCTTCATAACCTATCTCTTTTGTTCAGCCTTCTGCTCTTGATGGTTGGGATATTGAGCCTAATCTGACTGTCGAGAGTAAGCCACTTCGTATTGTCGATTGTGGTACGAAGCAGCTAAGAAGGAAATATGTTAGTTTGATCGAAGTACGATAGGGTACTGATAATCGAGATTGTACCCGGGAAATGGAGGAGAGCATTTGTGCTTCGAATCCGAAATTGTTTTTCTGGTACTATTTGTTGTCTATCATGCTTTTTCTTATTTTCCTTGTTCGTTCTTTTCGAGGACGAAAAGGTTTAAGTGGGGGAGAGTGTAACAACCCAGTATTTTATGATTATTTTAATTATTTATTTTAATTATTTGAACTGAAACTCCTGATTTAAAAACTTTATTATATTTGTTAAAATGAATAAATTTTGTTATTTTAAGAGTATATTTTGATTTTTGTGTGAATTATAATTTCAAATCTGAATAAATAGGATGCTTCAAGAAAAATGTGGATTTTGGTCAACCTGGTCAAACTTTGACTTTTAAATTTATAATATGAATTTTTGAATTTTATTATGAAAATATATTAAATTTCAAGAATACTGCTTTTATTTCGTTGAAATCCGATTTATACTGTGAAAGTTATGCTTTTTACAATATTGTATGTTAATTGATTTATTTAATAAAATTGTCTATTTTAATTTATATAAATAATATTTTTATTTGTCATATTATGTTCTAATATGTGTTATATGACATTTTAGGTATATAGTTTTATTTTAAAATATTTTAAAGTAATTTTATAATTTTTCCAAATCTTAGTGTATTTATTTTCAATTTTTATAACCTAGTTTCTATTTTAAGCTATTTTCTTAATTCAATTATATTTATTTATTTTTATTCACTTATTATATTTTCTTGTTTTTATCTTTATTTATATGTATTTTACATGTATTTAAAATGCAAAAATAAATTATAGAAATATGAAGAGTTTTGTCCTTTTGTATACTTTGCCTTTTCACATTTCAACTTACATTTTCACAACAAACATCACATGCATTCAATTGCCATATCTCATTGCTTCAGCCGCATACCCACTTCATTTTCACGTATAGGAAAGCTTCTCAACCTGAAAAAATATTCGGTCATCATCCAAGCAAAAATTTGTTAAAAATTTCTTCTTATTTTCACTTTTTATACTTGAATTATGTGATTTTTGCACTTGCTTCATCCTCTTTGTGTTCGGCCCTGCCACCTCCAGCCCCTTGGCGGCCTCCACCACCACCTACTCAAGCCACCATACCCTCCACTTCTCTGACCATCCATGGCCGAAGCCCTATAGGATGATGATCCACCAAAATTTGATGAAAACTCCATTTGAAACTCCATAGCCGATCACTACTTGTTGCCACCACTCCACCATCATGCTTGGCCGACCCAAAAACCACCCACTCTAGCCACAATCCTGAGTTTCAGACCATGCCACACTTGTAGTTGACCTTCCAAGATCTGGCCGTGCCCAATCCATGCTTGGCCGAAGACATACATGCCTTGAAACCACTTGTATTTGCCTTGTTTTGTGAATTCAAGCACATATGTGTTCATCTCCTTTGTAATTGCTTTGGCCGACCCCTTCATGACCACAACCTGATTTAACCTGATCCAAAACCATCTCTTTGCTGTGCCTTTCCAGTCCATAGCTAAAGCACAAGTTGTTGCAAGCAAGTGCACATACTTTGGCATTGTGTTGTGCATTCATTTATAACATTGTTTAATTATATGTTGGTTTGAAACTTATGTTGTTTAATATTGTTTTGTTTGAATGTGCTCAAGGCAATTAGCTTTGTCTCTCCCACACTTGAATCATTGTCGTGCTATCGTGCCTTTGTGAATATTAGTCTGTGTACTTGGGTTGTTGTCTTCAGCTTATACCTGTGAGTTATTCTCACCAGACAGTTTTATACTTATATGACTAGTAAACTGATCACATTTTAATTTGTAAACTCATATCACCATGCTATATCTGCTATGCTATGATTATATGATGTTCACCCATGCTTATTTACCTGTTATACCATATGTTACTGTTTTATAATGTTATTCTGTTTATTTATATCAGTCTATCACACTGCAAGTTCCTTTTAGATTAGAATCACTATGGGTTGAAATGATACATACCCGAACGCACTTTAGAATAGGGAAAAATCATTATGGGCTGAAATGATAGGCCTGAACGATTTTTATTTATTTCATTTTTACTTGGGATTGCGGGTTTGAAATGATAGAACCCGGGTTTTCCTTGTAAATTACGGGTTGAAATGATATATTATCCGTATCACTTTACTTAGCTAGAAAATGATATATAGACCCGTGGTTAAAATATATTTTTCTATAATTTT
The DNA here is from genome assembly GCA_030765085.1 of Allium cepa. NCBI lineage: Eukaryota > Viridiplantae > Streptophyta > Magnoliopsida > Asparagales > Amaryllidaceae > Allium > Allium cepa. The sequence continues at coordinate 301,313,891 of CM060928.1, read as the reverse complement.
TAAAATATTTTAGAAATGTAAATATTATAATATTTTGATTTAAACTTAATTAAAAATGATTCTATAAAGCGTTATTGATTTTCTAAAAGTTTATAAGTGAAATAAATTAATGATAAAGTTAGAAATTTGAAATATAAGTTATTTTGGCAATTATGATTTGGTTATAAATGGAATTTAAATTAAGTAGGAAATGTGATAAATAGATATAAATTTGAATTAAAATGAATTTAAATGATTTATATAAAGTATTAATGATTTTTGAATAAATTAAAAGGTGAAATAAATGAATATTTAAGTTAAATTTTGAAATATAACTTAAATTGGAAATTTGTGAATTTTGTTTAGAAGTGAATTTTAAGTTAAGTAAATAAGATGAAAAATAAGTTATATTTGAAAATTTAAACTTAAGTGTTATGTTAAAACTTTAATTATAAGAATTGAAATTGGATGTGTGAATTTAATATGTGAATTATTATTAAATATTGACTTTTGAATGGAAATTTAACTTTATAAAATCACGAATATAAGGGTATGTAAATGATTGTTTTAAAGTGAGAAATTATGATTTTTATAAGTTAAAAATGATTTAAATTAAAATATGATGCAGCGCATCATGCTTTAGGACGTAGGTCGCATGCCATAAGTCGCCAGCGACCTAGCGTGTTACGGCCTAGCGAGATACGAGGGAAGGAAGAAGCAGCGCACCAGGATAACGAGCTATTACTTGAGTCGCGCCATGCCTTAAGTCGCCAGCGACCTAGCAAGTTAAGTCGCTCCAGTATGCCGCTCTATCTATAAGTCGCTCAGTGCCTGAGACTCCTTAAGTCGCTCCATGGTTAGGTCACTCATCTTCTCACATTGCTTTCAGTTATGCCGCCCGCTTCTTTAGATCGCCGTCCTTAGGTCATTGAAGCTTAGGTCGTTTATGATGTTAAGTCGCGTAATACTGTATTTTGTTAAGTCGTGTGATATGTATATAGTTATGTCGCATATATGTTGTAATGTGTTATGTCGCTTATATGTTGTAATTGCTTAGGTCGTTTGTGCTTATGTCGTGTATTGTGTTAGCTCGTGTGACGCGTGTGAGTAGGTCGTAGGTCGCAAGTTGTTAGGTCAGTCTGTTGAGTTGTAATCTTCTATAAATACGTGTGTGATGTCATTGTAAAGTTGGTTGATTTTGAATAAACTTTTGAGTGCTTTGTGCCTCTTTTAAATTGGAAGTTGAGTGTGAGCTCCTTTCTCCATCTTCGGTTATTCGAGTGCGCTCGAATTAACGAATTTGAAGCCGATTCACGGAATCTCATGCGCGAGATCAACGTCGAAGAATCGTAGATCTTTTAACATGGAATCGTGTGCGATCAACGTGTTGAAGATAGCTAGAATCCGGTATCTCGTGAGATCAACGAATTTGGGCATTTATCTTGTTTACTTGACACGAATCATTTTGTGAGGAAGAAATTTGCATCAATTTGTATCAAACATTAATAGCACGTCAATTTTGTTAATCCGCTGCGTCAATTTGGTATCAAAGCTTGAAGAGCTAGAAAAGCTAAGTAAGATCAAGGCCGAATCAATTCAGTTCAAAGCCGTGCATTTATATCAGTTTGTGCTAAGCCGAGCGAGCTAAGTGCAGAATCGAGCTAGTGCAGAGCCAAGTTAAAGTACAATTTGAGTTGGATCCGAGTTTGTTGATAATCATGCCTCTGAGACGTGCTAATCGATTTCAAAATATTGAAGATGTATATAGAAGACAAGAAGCTGAGCAGATGGAGCAACGTATCAATGAAAGGTTTGATGAAGGTATTGGAAAGTTAGAGAAATTGATGAGAGACATGAATCAAAGTCAAAGGAGAACTTCACCAGTTTCGCACCATAGTGGGAACAGAGTTTCACCTTCAGTTTTGGGAGAAAGAGGCGTGCGTGGAAGCAGAAATGTTGATGGTCCGAATCGACATCGACATACGCCAGATTTGGAGGAATCCAGTGATGGTGATAATAGTTTTTGTCGAAACCGTGGCCAAGGACGAAGTCGAATTAGAGATTTTGAAGATGATCGCGATGGGAGTTGGGGATGAAAACAGAGATTCCAGAATTCAAAGGGGGAATGATAGTGGAATAATTTCTGGATTGGTTATCAAATGTTGAAGAAATTTTTGACTTTAAGGAAGTACCTGAGCATCGTAGAGTTAAGTTGGTTGCTACACGATTGAGGGGAAGAGCTATGGCATGGTGGTAACAAACTAAACTTACACGGGAAAGAATGGGAAAGCCAAAGATTGTTTCATGGAAAAAGATGAAGAAGTTTATGAAGACTACTTTCTTGCCTTATAATTATCAGTCTCTTATGTATCAGCGCTTACAGAATTTGAGACAAGGGACAAAGTCGGTAAATGATTATGCAGATGAGTTCTATCAACTGATTGCTAGAAATGATATCATGAAAACGGAGGAACAATTGATATCCAGATTTGTTGGAGGATTGAGAATGCAAATTTAGGATATGGTAAATATGTTTGATCCAAGATCTGTTGCTGAAGCACACCAGAAGGCCTTAGCTTGGGAGAAGCAAGGTAGAAGAGGAGGTGGTGCGCTTACAAGTTCGATTAATCAAGTGAAAGGGGCTAGTAGCAATACTAATGTTTCCAAGGCTGTTAGTAAACCAGTTGTCAATGAAGTTGCTAAGACCATGGTCAACAATAATTTCAAGTGTTATAACTGTCAGGAGTTTGGTCATAAGAGCAATCCCGAAACCTAAGAAGCAAGCGATGGTTGCTGAGGTTGAGGATGAGGATGTAGAGATAGAATGTTCCAATTCACCACAAGTTGAGGAGGAAGAGGAATTACTGACGGGTGACGAGGGAAATTCTTTAATGATGAGGAGATCTTGCTTGACGCCAAAGCAGGAAGAGGAGACTAGCTGGTTGAGGAGTAATATTTTTCAGTCGACGTGCACTATTTTGGGAAGGGTTTGTAAGTTTGTTATCGATGCAGGAAGTTGTGATAACATCATCTCTACAGAAGCTGTAAAGAAGTTAGCGTTAAAGACAGATAAGCATCCCAAACCCTACAAATTGGCTTGGTTGAGGAAAGGTGGGGAAGTGAAGGTTAGTCGAAGAGCTTGTGTAACTTTTTCCATTGGAAAGAAGTATAAGGATGAAATTTGGTGTGACGTGGTAGATATGGATGCATGTCATTTGTTGTTGGGAAGACCGTGACAATTCGATAGAGCCGTGCAACACGATGGTAGGACTAACTGCTATAGTTTCATGTTCAATGGCACTAGAATTACTTTAGTTCCTAAAAAGCGACAATAAAGTGAAAGCAAGTTGGAGGAAATCGAGAAACTAAAAACTCTGTTATCTTTGAAGGAGTTTGTCAAAGAAGTAGAGGATGGGCCTGAAGTATTCTGTTGATTGGACATGAAAGTAGTGAAACAGTTGAAATCCTGAGGAAGTTAAGCCGGTGTTGAAGGAATTTGAAGATGTATTTCCTGAAGAATTACCAAAAGAGTTACCACCGTTGAGAGACATACAACACCAGATTGATCTTGTTCTGGGAGCTGTGTTACCACATAGACCACATTGTTGAATGAGTCCAAAGGAGCATGAAGAGTTGAGAAGGTAGGTGGAGGAGTTACTTGAACAAGGGCGTGTACAAGAAAGTTTAAGTCCTTGTGTGGTACCATCCTTGTTAGTGCCAAAGAAGGATGGAACGTGGAGAATGTGTACAGATAGTCGAGCACTAAACAAGATTACAGTGAGGTACAGATTTCTGATGCCATGATTGGACGACTTGTTAGATCAGTTGAATGGAGCTGCTATCTTTTCAAAGATTGATCTGAAGAGTGGGTATCATCAGATTCGAATTCAACCAGGGGATGAATGGAAGACAGCCTTCAGAACACGGGAGGGGTTGTATGAATGGCTGGTCATGCCATTTGGTCTTTCGAATGCACCTAGTACTTTTATGCGAGTGATGAATCAGATCTTTCGACCATTTATTGGAAAGTTCGTGGTGATATACTTTGATGATATATTGATATACAGTGGAAGCATAGAAGAACATCTACAACACTGGCAGGAAGTGTTGATGATACTTCGTCAGGAGCAATTTTACGCGGCAATAAAGAAGTGCATGTTCATGACACACAGTATTTTTTTCTTAGGGCATGTGTTGTCCAAGGAAGGTATTCATGTGGATCAAGGTAAAGTTGAAGCAATCAAGGATTGGCCACAACCCAGGACTGTAACATAAGTGAGAAGTTTCCATGGGTTAGCATCATTCTACTAAAGGTTTATTCCACATTTCAGTAGCGTGATGGCACCAGTGACAGATTGTATGAAAGGAAAGCAGTTTGTGTGGACTGAAGAGGCTGATTCTGCTTTCCAACAGATCAAGACACATTTGGCTACGACACCGATTCTTAGATACCCGGACTTTCAGTTACTCTTTGAGCTGAATACTGATGCATCTAAAGTTGGAATTAGTGGAGTGTTAAGTCAAAGGGGTCGTCCAATTGCTTATTTTAGTGAGAAACTTTCTGGAGCCAAGACAAGATATAGTACCTATGACTTGGAGTTCTATGCTATTGTTCAATCCATAAAGCATTGGAGACACTACTTGTTTTATAAAGAGTTTGTGTTGTATACTGATCATGGAGCATTGAAACATTTGCAGGGGCAGGATAAGATTGCAGCCGTACATGCTTCATGGATCGCATACTTGCAACAGTTTACATTTGTTGTAAAGCATAAGTCGGGAGTTACAAATCGTGTGGCAGACGCATTGAGTAGAAGAAATCATTTGTTGACTACGATGAGAGTTGAAGTGACGGAGTTTGATGTATTTCTAGAATTGTTTGTTGAGGATCCTTACTTTGCTAAGATTGTAGATGAAGTCGAGAAAGGGAAGATAGATGAGTATGTGTCGGTAGATGGTTTTCTATTTAAAGAAAATCAGTTGTGTATACCAGAGTGCAGTTTGCGAATGAAAATTGTGAAGGAATTGCATGACGAAGGTCATGTGGAAAGAGATCGTACCATGCAGTTGATTTCTCCATCATATTTTTGGCCTTCCATGAGGAAAGAAGTTGAAAGATTTGTACAGAGATGTCATATATGTCAAGTTTCCAAAGAAACAGCTACGAATGCAGGATTGTATATGCCATTACCCGTGCCTACCAGACCATGGGTTGATGTTAGCATGGATTTTGTTTTCGGTTTGCCAAAAGCTCAACGAGGGAATAATTCTATATATGTTGTGGTGGATAGATTTTCGAAGATGACACATTTTATAGCTTGTAAAAAGACCGCCGATGCAGTCAATGTTGCTCAATTGTTCTTTAAAGAGGTTTACCGACTACATGGGCTACCTGAGACCATTGTTTCTGACCGACATACTCGATTTCTAAGTCATTTTTGGTTGAGTCTATGGAAAATGGTTGGGACTAAGATGAACTTTAGTAGCGCCTATCATCCATAAACGGACGGGCAAACAGAAGTGGTGAACAGATCTTTGGGAAACTTGTTGAGATGTCTTGTGAAAGATAATTTGAAAAGCTGGGATGTGAAATTGTGTCAGGAAGAATTCGCACATAATCATGCCGTTAATCGAAGTACTGGATTCAGTCCATTTCAAGTAGTAAATTCAACCATTTCGAAGGGACTGTTGGATTTGTCGACAGTTCCACGTCAGAAAGGGGTCGTTAAACGAGCTTGTGATTTCGTGAATGAGTTGCAGGAGTGTCACAGGATTGTTCATGAACGACTGCTTAAGTCAAATGAGAAGTATAAACAACTGGCAGATAAGAAGCGAAGAAGTGTGGACTTCAAAGAGGGTGATTTTGTTTACGCAGTATTGACGAAAGATAGTGTTCCAGTTGGAACTTACAACAAGGTAGCTGCTAGGAAGATTGAACCTTTGGAGATTGTGAAGAAGATTAATGAGAATGCGTATCAGCTGCGATTGCTAGATCATATTCATACTTCCGATGTTTTCAACGTTAAACATTTGATTCTGTATCATGAGTGCAAACTTGTCGAGGAAGAGGAAAGTGTAAATTCGGAGTCAAATTCTTTCCAACCTGGAGAGGATGATGCAGCGCATTATGCTTTAGGACGTAGGTCGCATGCCATAAGTCGCCAGCGACCTAGCGGGTTACGGCCTAGCGAGACACGAGGGAAGGAAGAAGCAGTGCACCAGGATAACGAGCTAATCCTTGAGTCGCGCCATGCCTTAAGTCGCCAGCGACCTAGCAAGTTAAGTCGCTCCAGTATGCCGCTCTATCTATAAGTCGCTCAGTGCCTGAGACTCCTAAAGTCGCTCCATGGTTAGGTCGCTCATCTTCTTATATCGCTTTCAGTTATGCCGCCCTCTTCATTAGATCCCTGTCCTTAGGTCGTTGAAGCTTAGGTCGTTTATGATGTTAAGTCGCGTAATACTGTATTTTTTTAAGTCGCGTGATATGTATATAGTTATGTCACATATATGTTGTAACGTGTTATGTCGCTTATATGTTGTAATTGCTTAGGTCGTTTGTGCTTATGTCGTGTATTGTGTTAGCTCGTGTGATGCATATGAGTAAGTCGTAGGTCGCAAGTTGTTAGGTCGGTCTGTTGAGTTGTAATCTTCTACAAATACGTGTGTGATGTCGTTGTAAAGTTGGTTGATTCTGAATAAACTTTTGAGTGCTTTGTGCCTCTTTTAAATTGGAAGTTGAGTGTGAGCTCCTTTTTCCATCTTCGGTTATTCGAGTGCGCTCGAATCAACCAATTTGAAGCCGATTCATGGAATCTCGTGCGTGAGATCAACGTCGAAGAATCATAGATCTTTTAACACGGAATCGTGCACGATCAACGTGTTGAAGATATCTAGAATCCGGTACCTCGTGAGATCAATAGATTTGGGCATTTATCTTTGTTTACTTGACACGAATCATTTCGTGAGGAAGAAATTTGCATCAATTTGTATCAAACATTAATAGCACGTCAATTTTGTTAATCCGCTGCGCCAAAATATAATTGTTTATGAAACTGTATTGAAAACCCTGAATTTTAATTAACAACATTTCTAAAATGCTATCATTTCTTAAGTAACGATATTACAGCATTTGTAAATGCTGTAATTGGTACAATGAACTATATAAGGCAAAAATGAACTAGGGGCTATTATAGCACTTCGTAAGTGCTGTAGTTGCAGAATTGAACTAAAGCTTTTATTTGAAACTAAAACCAATTACAGCATTTTTGTAAATGCTATCTTTGTTAAAATGAATTGTTTTCAAATGTAAATTTACCGTAGCATTTTCTAAATGCTACGGAAGTTGAAATTTCATTGTTTTAATAAATTGAACTGGATAAATGAATTCTGAAAATGGTAAAATTTTGAGAATTGAATATTTTATTATTAAATATAATAACTTCATTTTTAAATGATTTAAATGGAATATTTAATAGGTTTAATTAGAATATTGAATTGGTTTAAATGGAGTATTTTGATTTGAAATATAAACCATTTTGAAATGTGATTTGAAATGGTATTTAAATTAAATAGAAATGAATGAAGTTTTGGAAGAATATGATATTTTAATATTTAAATGAATTTGAAATGATAATTAAATTTTAAATGATATTTGATTTAGAAGTATAAAATACCATTTTGAAATTTTAACCGTGTGATGTATTTAAATTTGTAGTTTGACCGATCCTTGGAGGATGGGCGATCCCAAGCATCCTTTAAGTTATTGTACATTACTACTACTACAGTTCACTTGAGTTGGTTTACATTATATAAGTATATATGTCCTGACTCGAGTGTTTTGTGTTTTACTTTATGCTCGGGTCAGCTTGAGTATTTACAGCTTAGCTTTGGTTTTCTTCTCTGGAGCTAGGAATCGCTGGAGATTCTGCTTGTCTAGTTATTTGTTCTCTTTCAGTTTCAGTTGTTCTATTTCAGCTTTGATATTTATAAACTGCTATGTATTTGAGATTTCTAGTGTATATGTTTTTTCCGACTGATATTATGTATTATGTTTTGAAAGTTTGTTATAGTAGCTTCATGAACTACTGTGGTATTTTAATTTCCGCTGCGAGTTATTATGATATTTCTGCGTCTGTGATTCTTTGATTGTATTTCATTTGCTCCAAATTTATTTACAATGCGGTATTTTGAGCAATTCAAGTCCGGCATGTGTGGATGCGAATGGCTGAAAATATCGGGTTGTTACAAGTCCCATGACTGACCTGGAGTGTATTGTTCCCTTTCTAAACTCTAAGTGCCCACAATTTTCCGCACGGGTAGCCTAGAGTTTGATTTTCAGATAGTCAGCTAGTAGGTTTAGCCTTTGGCAAATCTTTGTAGTCTTTGGATTTTGGCTATCGCATTGTGCTTCTTTTCAACATTATGCACCGAGTTTGCTTAAGTTCAGCTTGATGGTGGTTCGAGCTTATCGGATTGGCGTCTTTGGAGCTTAGCATTGAAGACATTATCATTCCTCTGCTGATGCTGGTGTTCTCTATTGTTGTCTATTACTTTCCACTATTGTATCTATAAATGATATTGATATCATTTGTATCCGATTGTTGTAATTAAATTATTGTATATCAATGATATTCTTCATTCTGTTTCCGCTGTGTTGTTTACTTAATGTGTTATAAGCTCCGACGCGAATCGAATTTCAACGTTTGAATCTACGACTTTCAAATACAGTGTAGTATGGATGTCGATTTTCGAGTGCTGAAATTTGGGTCGTCACAAAAATTTATTTCCTACTTAATTTTTTATTTCAATGTCCATTTCATTTAGCTTACTTAGATTCATTTCCTCAAGATTTGCTTAACTTAATTCAATTATCTTCCAATTAAATTCAAATTTTAAATTTCTATATGTTTCCCAACTTATTTATATTTCATCCACTAACCTCTTTAATTTACTTTATTTACTTGGTTTACTTTAATGACTTATTTAAATTCCATTTACAAATCTCTTCCAATTTACTTCCTTTTATTGTCACATTACTTTTATTTAACTCTTTCCAAGTTGAATTTTATTCTAACAAATTTCAAATTCTATTAGCTATCAAACCCATTTATATTCCATGAACATTTTAAATAAGATTCCATAGTCTTTTAAATAATTACTCAACATTTGAAAATCATTTTTGAACTTAATTATATATATATATAATTTATTTTCATATTAAATCATCCTTTGAATTTTAAAACCAAAACCAGTTTTGCAAACGATTCCAATTTAAAACATTTAGATAGCAATTCCTCTCTTGGAAACTCGAAAATGAACATCGATGATGCTATAGTCATCACCGAAGTTATTTTCCGACGATCGAAGTGAGTTTAGTGCAATTATTCTTTTCAAAAACATTTTCAAATATTTTTAATTCCAAATCTCACCAGATTTAAAATCCAATTCAAAAATATATCCGAAATAATATCACTATTATTCCTTCAAAACCTTTGAAAATCATTTTCAAACTTAAAAGGTGTGACGCCTCACCTCTATACCCACGCTAGCCAAGAACACTCCGGAGTAGTGCTGTCAACTAGCACGGAGAATAAGGCTGTTGAGGAGCGACCATCCATGTAATTGCTTATCACACGGTGGCTATAAATAATCTTCGGAAACAAACATAGAAATAATCATATCACAAATCAGTCACAGATATCCATATCACAAAGGCGGAAGAAGATATGAATATATAACTAACACATGAAAGTGTACATCAGAGTAGTGGTCAGTAAGATCCACGATAATACAAAAGAATAGCAACACGTGCTATACAAAAGAATACAACTATGAGTCTATATCTCAAGTGTATACAACAAAAACTGCTAATCTAAACAGTTAGCCAAAAGTCAGAGTGATGAATCCCTGGGAAGAAGTCAAGCAGAAGCACCTGTAACATCTCGGTCTGACCCGAGTATTATTTAAGAAAATAATAAACGGGTCAGTCTAGCTATAAATATCAGATGACATGATATAACATAAAAGATATGGCATAAACATAAACATCCATAACGACAGACCACTATAAGTATGTAAATAATGATCAACAGAAGATCAATCAATAAGAGATAATCAATATCACAAGAATCTTCTCAAAGATTCGGAAAGGGCATCATACCCCAAACTTGTACTCATAACAAGTCAATGACATAAATTCTAGAAATCAATGCAAGAAGTCCAGAAATCATAGAAAAGAGAAAGAGGCCTATCACATGACGGTCCGAAGACCAAGGGGAGCTACCCCACATGTGTGAATGGAATCACACAGATTAAGGTCCAGACTAACCAAAAAGCAAAAAGGTATGTGTGAGTGGAATCACACAAGTGGTGTCTAGTCTAACCTCGCAACAAGAGACATCGCACAATTGCTAGTCTAAATCATCAGAATGATCGTCATGATCAACGAGAAGTGTCAATTACACTAAGCTAGTAAATATAGAAGTTTAGCTTCATGTCCCATAACCACTTGCTTAACTTAAATATTTACGAACAAACTGTAAATCTTCACTAATAAAATTGTCACAAGAGGTTCAATCGAATAAGTCCAAGAATTAACCGACGAAGTGAACGCAAGCGTTTCATACCACTTGTTTTACTAAGTCGTTTAATTAGATTTCTCATCCGAGTGAGGTAAAGGTTTGTATATACTAATAGATTGGAAAACGGTTTAAGAAAAGAGCTTTTTTTTATTAAAAATAGAGTTGAAATTGTTTGTTAAAAGAGTTTTGATATTTACTACTAGTATTGAAACCTTTATATTATAAAGTGGCAAAATACAGAAGCAATTGTAGAAACAATCAGTCACGAAAATCGCATACGGAGATGTGAATAAAATCCAAGGAAATCAGCTCAATGTTTTTCAGATAAGATCCCCTACGGAGGGGGGGTCCAGGGGGGTGGCAACCCCCCAAGGTGGGGGTGCGGGGGCGACGCCGCCGCTTACGGGGTTCGACCTAAGTGAAGACAAGCGGCCTACGACCTAAGTGAAGACAAGCGGCCTACGACCTAAGTGAAGACAAGCGCCCCGTCCAAAACGGTACGACCTAAGTGAAGACAAGCGGCCTACGACCTAAAGCAAAATGAGATCTAACGACCTAAGGGTTCACGCGACCTAACACAATGGCCGAGCGACCTAACTGGAGTTAAGGGAGGCAAGCGACTTAAGGTCCAACGACCTACGACTCAAGCAAGCCGAGCGACCTAGTGTGGAGGGGTCGAGCGACTTAAGGAAGGAGAACGACTTAACAAGGTTCGCGGGCTAAGGATGAGCGACCTAACAAGGTTCACGACCTAACGGAGACGAGGTCATGCGACCTAAAGTGGTTCGCGACCTAAAGGGGAACGACCCATCGAGTTATAGGTCTAACGACCTAACGGTTTAAAGGTCATGCGACCTAAAAGTGAAACGACCTAAGGTCGAAAACAAAGTCACGCGACCTAACAGGAAACAAGGTCATGCGACCTAAGGGGTTACGCGACCTAACGTAACACGGGTCAAACGACCTAAGGCATCACTGGACGAACGACCTAACTGCTTAAGCGACAGGCGACCTAAAGAGGTTCGCGACCTAAAGGGGAACGACCCATCGAGTTATAGGTCTAACGACCTAACGGTTTAAAGGTCATGCAACCTAAAAGTGAAACGACCTAAGGTCGAAAACAAGGTCACGCGAGCTAACAGGAAACAAGGTCATGCGACCTAAGGGGTTACGCGACCTAACGTAACACGGGTCAAACGACCTAAGGCATCACTGGACGAACGACCTAACTGCTTAAGCGACATGCGACCTAAAGAGGTTCGCGACCTAATAGGGTTCGCGACCTAAAGGTGCACGACCTAAGGTCTTTCGACCTAAGGGTATATAGGTAACACGACCTAAAGATGTCGCGACCTAAAAATAGAAAGCATGGTCGAACGACCTATCGAAGTAGAAAGACATGCGACCTAACAGTCAAAAGGCCAATGACCTACGACCTAAAAGCCATACGACTTACGACCTAAAAGCCTTACGACCTACGACCTAACGTGAAACGACCTAACTCCGAAGTGAAGAATCAAGCCAGTGCGACTTAGCGCGATAACACGCGAACGACCTAAGGGTTAGGTCGCGAGCGACCTAACTCCGAACACCAAAAATGGCCAGAACGACCTAAGTGCAGAAAATTCACCAAAACGCTAAAAATTGGAGTTTTTCGCCAATCCAATCCAAACCAAATGCTAATGTGCATGCAAAAGTGATAGAGAATCATTCCCAACAGTCCAATATAGTTATAGACTAGATTTGTGAGATAAAAATCTCACATTTGCACCAAATATCAATGAAAATGAAGTTTTAAGCAAGCAAGAATCAATCCTTCTTCTATCTAAGCACAAGAAGCTTGAATCCAATGTCTTCTTCTTGAATTTGGAGTAGAAAGATGGATTGCAATTGAATTTGAGTTTTGGAATTTTAATTTCCCATTCCCTCCACCATTAATGCCAAAGCTTGATTAGTTAGGAAATTTATGAAGAGTGAGGAGAAGAGGGTTGGAACTTGGGCTTAATAAGCTAAACTAACCCAAAGTCCAAAGCGGGAAAAGTTAGTGAAATTTCACTAACTCCAAACCTATCGATGTTTATACTTAAAAAAGTTGTAAACGACATTTCGAACTCAATGGAAGTGGTCTCGAGTCCTAATTTGACCGTTTGCAAAAAGTAGCTTTTCGGACCAAAATCCGATTAACGAGTTAATATTTAAATAAAATATTTAAATACAAACTCGATAAATATGCGGGTTGTTACAAAAGGAAATTTAAATTCCCTAAATTTTCAAATTTCAAATCCTTTCAATCTATATTCAATATTACTCTGGTATTTTATCTCATTATAAATCACATTTATAATTCACATTTCCAAATTCCATTTTGTTGTGTAATTATTTCTCTTAACTTTAGCTATGATTTCAATTCTTTATTCAATTTCCACAACACAATGATAATAATTTAATATTATCACTTCTTAACAACCAAGCACCCATAATTTATGAAAAATTATTTCTTTCATATATAAAAATAATTTGGGTAAAATTATTTCATTTACCCTATTTAAAACAACACTATGTCAAATTGTTTTATTCAAGTGTTTAGAGATCCCTATCAATAATGTTAATTACTCGTATTAATCAGAATCCATAAACTACTCAATAAACCAATCAACACAATATAAAACAATTTTTCTATTTACTAACAAATACGCGCTCATATCTATTAATACACTCAACCTCATTGTAGCGTACTACTGATTCTATCGCTAATGAGTAATCCCCACCAGAGCCAAGGTTCTCGCTTAACCTTTTGCTCTGATACCACAATGTCACGACCTGATTTTTTGATGCTCGAAAATCGACATCAATACGTCCACTGTATTAAATGCCGAACAATCGAATGCCAAAAAACAGACTGTAAGGGAAAGAAGAAGGAGGTAGAAGAAGAAATAGAAAACAACATCAGAATCTCACAAACGCAGCGGATCAATGTATAATATATAAATGACTGATCTTTACACAAAAAGGACTATATCTGTTTAATACATTATATCAACAGAATACAACACAATCAATAGCAAAATACTGGAAAGTTATATTGACTTGTCCTCACAAAAACTGACTATACAGCTCATACTACATAGCGGAATATACATCAAGTATGTGTGACACATCTCGCCCTCCAGCTCATCTCTTGAGCTCCACAACATCCCAACATGTATCCTATAATAATCGGTCAGACTTGAGCATTACAGTAAAATAACACTCGAGTCAGTCTGGAAAACTAGCTTGAGAAAATACACTCAATTGGATTATTAAAGTTTCCAAAATCCTTTGAAATCAAAGGTATCTCGTATGACCATGCCACAAATAAACATGCCAGGTTTTTACCTTACAATAACCAAAACATTTTCTTATCAAATCCTATGACATTATAGTAGTGTGTAAATACAATAACTTATTCGAATAGCCGAAATTGTTACATTCATTAAATTCTAGCATAATAGTTATACAAACATGTCCGAAGGCACTTATTGGAGATTGTGTTTCCATCAATGGCAGGACTGCTAGGGTACTACCTATCATAGAACGTGGTCTAGATCAACGTACCGAGGATCCACCTTGATCCCCTGCAACACAAGACCGGAGCTACCTCTTACTGGATAGTCCGAATAAGATCACCCCGCGGTTGGGATCAACAACCGTCCACACAGCCAAATAAAAAGGGACATCTAGACAAGGATGACCTTACCCTAATTGGTTGCTAGCACTTAGCCTTGCTGCACCTCCCCTGTTTTAGCCATTCCCGGTTGATGAGGCTCGAGGCTATGCGTTACCTTTTCAGCACACATACATTTAGAATGATCATCGTCCCCCCGACGATGTTCTGGTAGCATTCGTCCATACAAGTCTGTTCCCGGTCCAAACGGAACCGAAGGCACTACTCCTACTACATCAATTTTGGAATCACCCTCAGAATTAGTAGCGATTAGCCCTTGCACTTCACTGCTTCATCTTCGACTCCAAGCTCTTGTATTCATCACGAAAATGTTCAAACGGATCGAAGTGGTTTTGGGAAAATTAATCCCAATCCCGATCTCTTCGAAACGATCAGCGCATTGGCCAATATTGATAGTTGATTATTTAACTATCATATAACATCCACAAACAACGATTAGGCCTTAATAATTTTCCAAATTATTTATTTCAATATATCTTTGCAAGATATTTTTCTACACTTCAACCCTTTGAAAATAGTTTCAAATCATTTTTTCTCTCGCGGAATAAATTTCCACCCAATTATTTTATTTCCACTGAAAATCACCAAGTCTTAATATTTAAGGTTTTTGAATAATTTAAATCACTTTATCCAAAAATATATACTTTAAACACTTAAAATAAAAACTACTTAAAACACTTTATTTAAAATACTAGTTATCAAATTTTATAATAATTTCTCATGTAAAACTTAAGCCAAAACTAAGTTTAAAATAAAAGTTATTCTATAAGGTATAAATATTAAATAATTATCTTTTAAATCATAATACTAGTTAAACCTGTAAAATAATTTACTTATATAATTAACTTAATAAAAATTTACTTTTAAAAATTTTAAAACCACTAAATAATAATTTCTTTCTAAAACATTTTTTGAAAACCACTTTAAAACCTCTAACTTATACTTGGAAATCCTTCTTTGAAAATATACTTGGCTTTTTAAGGAAATACACTTTCTATTTAAATATAGCCATCTAATCACTTATAAATCCTGCTTGATTTATTACAATTTAATTTACGTACCCATCCCGTAAATTTATTTTACATACTTTTAAAAATAGAACCACCTTTTATTTTTAAAATAATTTACCATCTCTTTATAAATTCGCACCATGAATTTATACTTTCAAATTTATCCACTGATAAATATTTCACTTTATTTATAAACCCAGTTTATAATTTCCATACCCTCGTTCTCTTTTAATTACCGTTTCAAATCACTTAATCGATTTAAAATCGATTTCTTAAATTTAATTCCCCATAGAATTATTTCTTGATTTATTCAGTTTATCCAAAATGCATTAATTCCAGATTTACTCCTTAATTATGATTTAAAATCTTATTTAAAACTAAAAATATCAATTTCATACTTTATTTCAAAATTCTCCATTTATTTCTTCCCAAACCATTCAAATCCTGAATTTAAAAATAAATTCTTTAATTTTTCAACAATACCACGTACGCCCTTAAAATTCATGTATTCCCATTTATTCAAAAATCTCTTTTCCCATACTCAAAATCATTTGATAGGATTTTAAATCAAACTTTTTTCCTTTTTCAAATTCATTCTTTTAATTTATCCAAATTCACTATAATTATTTTACTTAAAAATCCACTATTTTATTTCCTTAAAAAAATCCAATCTTTATATTTTGATATCTCAATATACCCAAATATATTTGGCAAACCAAGCAATCAATAGCTTCAATTTCAATATAATCTATCGTGGATTATCAAATATATTATATCACTGAAAATGAAAATAGATTCCAATATTTTCAGAAATCCTTTGGATCTCTCCAACCTGTTTCCCTGCATCCACAAATGTTAGCACAATATAAAAATACCAATCCCACTTCGAGGAGGATATTGCGGTATATAGGATCATCCGTTATTATGCTGGACGCATAAGGTCTCATCCGCTATATAATACGTGAATATCAATCACTCCAATATATATA
This sequence comes from Allium cepa, assembly GCA_030765085.1. NCBI lineage: Eukaryota > Viridiplantae > Streptophyta > Magnoliopsida > Asparagales > Amaryllidaceae > Allium > Allium cepa. The sequence continues at coordinate 301,297,609 of CM060928.1, read as the reverse complement.
CACTATTATGTATAATATCACATCCAGACTGATAATAAATTATCTATTCAAGCAATCAACCATTTGTTTAAAGTTTAACTATTTAAATTTAAACGGTAATCCAAATGAGGGAGAGATTCTCACATTTATTTTTGTTTGCTATCCACTTCAATCTCGACTCGGTTTCACGATTTTGACCTTGTACAAATATTAGATGATTTATTAATATTCGAACAAAACGGACAATTAATTATCGTCTAATAAATTTATTCTAATCTAATAATTTAAATTTAAAGTAATATTTCTCTAAAAATCCTTTAGTAACTAAAATAAATTAGCTAAGTTAAATAAATAAGTTAATTACCAAATCCATTGTTTAAAATGACTAGTAAATTAAAAATATGTATATGTATATTTATCCTTAACTTTATTTCTTTGAAATTACATATCCATATGAAAATAGTCTATATAGATTCCAAAATCTATAAAAATTTATACCTATAAAATATTTTATATTACCATCAACAATTTCTATTCTCTAGTCTTATATATATATATATTATTTCTTGTATGGATGAACATATACATATAAATTTAATAATAAAAAGGAATACTTTACTGACTCCCAGAAACCATGCCATGGCCAAACCTAGCCTTGTCGTCGCACGTACGCATGTGCCTCGCTTCCACTGCCTTGCCTCTCTCGATCGCTGCCTATGCCAGCTCGAAGCGTCGCACCCGCCTTTCGATACCGCGCATGTGAAACCCCTCCCCAAAGTTGCGTGCGCCTATCGCGGCTTCATCGCACCTCGAATCGACGTTGTCCTCCCTGAGAACCACAAATTCGCACGCAAGCGCAGTCATCTTCTCCTCCAAATTCGATACCACCTCGATGCAAAACCCTAGCTTCTAATTTACCCACTCCGATTGCCGCGCCTGAAATCGCAAGCGATTCCGATCGCGATAGTTTCTCTTCTTTTTTTAGTGTACGAACGAATTCGTTTTCGATTTAGAAAAGGGGAGGAACGAGATCACCTGATCTGCTTTGGCAATTCGAATTGAAATAAAGAAAGGAAAGGTTGTGTGATTTATAAAAGAAAAATGGATTTGATTAGAATGAGAAGGCAGCGCGATTTAAGGGTAATGGGTAACGTGTTGAATCATCTTGCATGCAAAAATTCCTAGCTATAGTGATTTTTGAAACGATGGCAAAAAGTTCCGATGTGAGAATATATGTCAATGGGCCAAATATATATATATTTAAAAATTTTAATCGTTTCGATTTCGCAACCTAAAATCTCGATCTCCTATCGAGGCGTGCCGCTGGGCGTTTGTAATGTTATACCCCTATTTCGAACGCAAAGGAAAAGGTTCCGAGTCTTAATTCGATCGTATGGAGACGATTGCTTTTTGGACCCAGTCTTATATTAAATTTTCGATATAAATTCCAGCGTGTTTACCCACCGTATGATCACACGACAATTCCAAACACTATGAAAATTGAAATCCGACAATAATACACTATTACGGATCCAATGGAATTGGTTTCGCCGAATTCCGAGACTGTGCCTCGAAAGGCTATTTTTAAATATCAATCTAAACGATATGTTTTAGAACTAAACAAAACACTTCAAATTTCAATTTTAAAACTTTTACTATCTTCAGTATTTTCAATATAAATTTTACAAGCCTTCAAATTATTTTTAACAAGCTTAAAACTCTCGATTTAACATTTTACCCAATTTCCATTTATTTAATTCAATAATTAAATTATCCAATATATAGTGATACTTGAAATTCAAGTAAAAATTTAACATTTAAATATTTAAAATCAATTAAATATTCCAATTTCAAATGTCCAAAATTCCGGGCCATCACAACACTGTTGATTTTAAGTTGTTAGACTATACTTCGGTTATGGCTAAATACTTGGAATGACGACCATTTAGAACCAAACTTGGGTATACGTTGAACTCTTGAAGTGAAACACTACCCAACATAGGATTCTACTCTTTTATTATGGAAGGTCAATACAATCGTAATTGGTTAGTCAACTTAAAGTCAAAACCTCTGGCTAGAGTAAGCCGGTTAATTGATAAATGTTATATTAATGAACCAAGGACTTTAAAGTGACCTACACAATTAATAAAGATATTAATAGAATATTTAAGACCAAACTCTAGATATTTAAGTGATATAGTGATGGTGAAAATAATGCATATGTAAAGGTTGCATACCATTGGCTAAAATTAGTCTAGCCTCTACAGATGTTTTTTAGTATGCTTTTTTTCACTACCTCTCTTCCTCTATCTGAAGCTGCCTACCTTAATTGGTGAAGCCTTCATTCAATGTTGCAAACTGAAGTAGAGAATGAGATGGTGAAGCTTCAAGAGGAAGTAATAAGCAAACAACAAGTTAGTCTCTCGATGGGACTTCTTGGTTAAATGTATACACTTTTAAACTAGTATTTTGTATTAAAATATAAATACTTAAGCTTGATCACCTTATTCCCTTTACCATATAAGTTCGATTCTTTTTTTACAGAAAAAATATTTTTTTTAATACATATATGTGTATTATATAATTTTAATTTAATAATTACATTAACTATAATTATATAATATATCATTATTGTTATTATATATATATATATTAAATTATTTTCTGAAGTTTATATAAAATCTAGATCTAAGCATATATATATATATTAATACGTATTAACGTTTTAGACAAAAAAATTCGCCATGTTTCTAGCTTTTAATAAAATAAAATAAACATAGAATAAAATTTTAATTTTACTATTTCTCAATACATACATGCATATGTATATTTATATATTCAAATATGTAACGAACCGGATTTTCGACACTTAAAAATTGACAATAATACGTCCACTGTATTATATGCCGAACATTCAAGCGCTCAAAATACCGATTTGTTCGGGTGAAAAAAAGGTAAAAGATAGAAGAAAACTACACAACACAAAATCTCAAAACGTAGAAAATAATATATAATACAACAATGATCTTAACAAAAGGGAAACACCTTTATTCATATATACAACAACAGAGTACAGTAGACTTATCCTAAATTTGGGCAGTTATAGAAACCTGTCCTTACATTGAAAAACATTAAACTCTATAATACAGCGGAAGAAAAATATACGTGAATACGTCTTGACCATCCAACTCCTCTCTAACTCCAAAGTATCCAGCTAACCTGGGAAAAATATGCTCTGTCTGACCCGAGCATTACATGGAGTAACGCCCAGGTCAGTCTGGTAAACCAGCGTGAGTAAAACTTGAGTACAAGTAACAACCAAACTAATTTCTGTATTTGAAAACTTTTCACAAAGGGTATCTCGTAAGACCACACCTCACATAAAAATGGAGGGTTTTTACCTTACGATAACCAAAACATTTTATATCAAAATCTAGTGATGTTATAATAGTGTCTAGTTTTAAAGTAAATAGATAAAATAGCTGAAATGCTTGCATCTCACATTCCAACATAGTGGGCTCTACAATAAAAAACGTAAGGCACGTATTGGAGAATAGATTCCAACAATGGCAATGTAAGGGACTACCTTTCAGTGATAGACCTTAAGAAATGTGCTAGTGCTAACACAGAGCCGGCTACCCCTTTAACATGGAAGACCGGATTACCTCACTCCCTTGACACCGAGGCCTTATACCACCATGGTGCTTGCTCCCAAACAACCTCTGAAAGGGACATCTAGAATGGAGTGACCGCTCCTAATGGTATCTAACCACATAGCTCTGTTGCATGCCTTATTTTTGCCATTCTCCTCGGTTGTGAGGCTTGAGGCTACGCTTTGCCTTTTTGAATAGCAATCCATCGTGGAATGCAATCGGTGCCCGCCAGGCGGCAATGCAGTGCCAATATTCATCCATACAAGTTGTACAGGATAAGGATAACCGAAGACACTATTTCTACTACATCCATTTTGGAACAACCCTCGTGATTAGTAGCAAGCAACCCTTGCACTTCAATGGCTCCGTCTTCGATCTTTTTCTTCAAGATGTCTTCATTTTGAAATGCTTGAGTTCGATCGAAGTACTTTTCAAATAGCAAATCAGATCCCGGACACTTCGAAACAACTTTCAATATTTTTGGTAAATTCAACACCGGTTCTTTAGGAAATAAATAGATAAATGACAAGAGCGGAGTTCACTTCCTAACGTTTGTGGATGGATTGCCTTATCATTCATCCTAGAAGAAAGAAACAAGTTTATACGTATAATATAGCACCTTCGACGATAATTGTACCATATAATTCTTATGTTTCTCCTAAATGTTTCCAAAGTTACGTTTTGTCCAAATTTGATAGTTAGTTATTTAACTATCAAATAAACAAACATCCAATTATTGTTTCATTTCCATATGGGATCTACTAAGCTTATATTAATTCTTTTTAATTAATAAAACCACTTTATAAACCTAATCACAAGTTCTTTTCAAAATATTATTCCCAAACCCCTAACTTTTATTTTATACCTAGGAAACATTTATATACTTATCTCAATGTTACAAGTATATTACCAAAACATTTTACTTTTCGTGCCTTGAAACAAAATCATATACTTATCTTATCAGTATAAGCATAATTACAAACTTTTCAAAGTTTTCTTTTTTCCAAATTCCATATTAAATAACCAAACATTTATTCCAAATAAAACGTTCGCTTATCCTTTATCCAAAATTCCCTTTCTAAAAGCTCATCTCATGTTTCAATTTACTTTTAACTTTCAAAATAAATTTATAACCCACTTTTATGAACCTTTAATTTAATTTATAAACCTTTTTCCAAATCTCTGAAATAATTTATAAACCTTTTTCATATTGTTAAAACTCTTTATATAAACCTTTCTGTACTCCTTTATAAATATCATTTAGAAAACATCATTTATAAAACACCTTAATAAACCTTTCAGATAGTAAATCCCCTTTATATACATAAGTTGCTAGTGTGTGGCCCATGCTACGCACATGAGCAGAGTGTATAGCCTATTACAATCTTAGTTTTAGGTGATGGAAATTTTAAAGTTTTTTCATTATCACTCATGTTCCGTTTTATTATTTAGAACCAAGAGCATTTCTAAAGATCGTGACTGATTTGTGTGGTTTATTATGATTGGAGTGAGGAATATGATGTTTTGTCAATGTTCTTTTTTATGTATTGATGTGGTTAGTGCCGACACTTATCATTTCTGGATTTTACTATGTATATGTATGTTTAGGGTTATTGGAATTTAAATTAGGAAGATTACATTAAATTTGAAAGATTTATAGAATTAAGCATAGTCATGAATGTAGTTCGTTGATTGTAGTAGACATAGAAGTAGCATGTAAACTGTGACGACCGTCCGTGACTCTTGCACTTAAACAAGGGAATAGTGCGCTGTAAAGAGTGTCAGGCAGCCATGGACAATCGTCAAGGCAAACACAGAATAGTCTATCGTATTACTCACAACGCATGGATAAAAATACAATAGAAAAGTATACATAGTGAAGCTCCATAGAACAGAATCTCATCATATAAACTCATAATAGTTTGGTACAACAATCTGAAAAGTCAATACAGCAAGCCTCACTACATATCACTCAGAGAATATACAAGCAGCGGAACATCCAGTACATATTGTAAGAAAACAATATGAAAAAGCCTCCAGCTCGTCTTCGTCATCAACAGCGTTGGTCACAAAGAATAGCACATGTCACCTGCTACCTAGTCTGCCCATCCCAAAACGAATGAACATCCTAAGGTAATAAGAGTTGAACATAAAACCTTGAGTCAGACAAAAGTCCTAGTGAGCAGTAAATCAACTATAAAACATACCAAAAGAGCATAAAGGGTAAAAGGAATAGGAACCCAACCATCCCACTCCACCTCTTTCTACAGTGATAGCCCCCAGACCCACTAAGCAGAAATAAACATAGCAAAGCAGACATTTAAAGTAAAACAATTATCACTCGAGCCAAGGTCGATGTTTCCCAAGCACAAACCCCCAAGGCCTAAACCAAGATCAGATAAGCACCCACAAAACATCGCTCTTGAGACCGAGTGACGATACAACCAAAGCATCCAAACATCCATGACTCTGGCTATCACTGTTATCATTGCTTCGATATCACCGTTAATTGAATGACCGGCTCATTCTTTCATCCGTCCATCAAGGGCTAATGGTAACCCCGGTTCTAGACATAACTCCGCACGTCATCGTGACCCGTGCCTAGGACTATCGAATCTGCGCAGAGTAATAGACCATCAACTATTCGTCTTGGGACTATCGAATCTGCCCAGCGTACTCTTTCTTTGAGCATGCTAGAACCTTCAACAACGATGAGATCTCAGCCTTCTAGTCATCCTCCTCGACGACTATTTCCATACTAGCTCAAGCGCCTCTCAAGCCAACCATTATCAACAAATTCGAACCATATCACCGAGTTATCAACATGCTTGGGATGATCCCGTCTGGATTAAACCAAGGCTATCTCACATCATGCTTTGCTTCATCGCATCATAGCAAAGTCCCATCTCAACATCATGCTTTGCCTCATTGCATCATAGCAAAGTCCCATCTCAACATCATCATCAAATCTATCCATATGAGCTTTATCATCCGCTTCATATGCCACGGGCAGCTTTCCTTATTCAAGAGCCTTTCCACTTAGCTTTTGAATCATCTTCGACCAACTTGTCCAAATCAAATCATCAATCAACTAACTTCTATCAATCAATCAAATCAATCATTAATCCAAGTAATCAATCATTCAAACAAGATCTAAATAAACAGTTATAACAATAATGGCAATTTCGTAAATAAAGAGTCCAAATCTAACAAGCATGAATTCTAAGTAATATCGTGATGAATGAACTAGCATATGTTAACATGTAGTAAGATGGATATCAAAACTTTATGAACGATGGACCTACATGCAGACTTAAGAAAAATGCATGAAATCACTATCTTTAACACACAAACAAGCCACCGATCCAATATACTCCTTTGGGTCTGTGTGAGAGATAACCACCACTCACCGAATCACCTAAACACCTCAAAAGCAACTAACTACAGATCTGGACAGCAAAGGATCTAGTTTGATCCGACAAGATTCCGATTCAAACGATGAAATCCCTCTTCAATGGATGTAGATCTCCAACTTTGGCTCTTGGATCTTCGATTTGATCTTCAATCTTGGATGGAAGGAAGCACTAGATTAGAGTAGAGAAAAGAAGTGAAGAAGTGTTGTAGTCGAGCCCTCAAAATAGTAGCACTTCGTCGCTTCAAAATTCGGATCCCAAAAAGTGAGATAGGCACTTCTATTTATAGGCCAAACCTATGAGTCGTTCGCCCCTATGAGTCGGTCACGGCTTATCAATTCCCATGACTTACGACTCATCAACCCCACGGCCTACCGACTCAAAGCTCTACGCGACCTAACTTATACACGACCTAACGACTTAACACACATGCGACCTAACACTTAGGTACGACCTAAGACTCAACAGGACACGGCTTAATGACCTAACACACCGCCGCATTTCTACCTAAGTCCTAAGTCGTTTGGACGACTCAACGACTCAACACTTAACACAGGGGACGACTCAACGACTCAACACAGGGGACGACCTACCGACCTAACAACACACACGGCTTAGCGACCTACGACTTAAGCCTATTGTCTTAAGTCGCTCGAACAACCTAACTATAACACGGCATAACCGACCTAACCTTAATTCGTTCACGACCTAAGCCATCTTCCTTAAGCCGTCCAACCAACCTATCTCCCTCTTAGGTCGTAACCCGTTCAATCTCCTAGGTCGTTGCCGCTAGTTCTCTTAGGTCGCTTAACCCCTTAAGCCGCTAACCACTAGGTCGCTACCCTCCTTAAGTCGGTCAAATCTTATAGGTCGTTCACTATTTTAAACCGGCCAATCTCTTAAGTCACTTACTCTTTAAGTTGGTCACCTTCCTTAAGTCGCTCCATCCTCTAAGTCGCTCCACCGACTCATGCTACAACTCAACCCAACCCTAGACGACTCATCTCTGGACGACTTAAGCTCCAAACAACTTAAATTCTAAACGACTTAACAACACTAACGACCTAATGAAAACAGTTCTACGATTCTTCGATCCGTAAAAATACGGGTCGTTACATTCTCTTTCCCTTAGGAATTTCGCCCCCGAAATTTCAAACAAACAAGAGCAACCAAAACTATTCTGCATGCCTACCATCCATAGTAATCAACAAACCATGCATCCAATTACTAGCCTAGCATGCAGAATTCTAAGACTAGAACAAGTTACAATTTCATGAGATGTCACGACACCTTAGGGCCATACCTCGAAGAGTTCAGGATGAGCTGCCTTCATCCTCTCTTCCTCCTCCCATGTACAGTCGTTAACATCATCACTCCATTGTACCTTGAGCAACTCGACTACCTTCCTCCTAAGCTGTTTCGTGTCAGTTCCCACAACACGAAGCGGCTTACGAGGTCTCTCAACGACTGGATCAGCTTCTAAATCTTCATAGCTATTAGCAGAAACCACTGTACTTGGGTCGTGCACATACTTCCGTAGATACGATACATGAAAAACATTGTGCACACCCGACATCTTTTCTGGTAATTCCAATTTATGAGTGAGCTTTCCAATTCGCTCGACAATCGAGAATGGTCCAAAAAATCTCGGAGTCAATTTTCCTTTCTTCCTGAATCGAATAACATTCTTCAGTGGAGAAATCTTCACAAAAACCATATCTCCTACGTCGAATTCCAAATCCTTACGACGCTTATCAGCATAACTTTTCTGACGGTCCTGGGCTGCCTTCATTCATCGCCGAATGATCTTTATACAATCCGTAGTCTGTTGAATCATTTCTGGCCCAAGTATCAACTTTTCTCCTGTTTCCAACCAACATGTCGGAGAGTTACATGGTCTTCCATACAATGCCTCATATGGTGCCATACCAATACTCGACTGGTAACTGTTATTGTATGAAAATTCCACCAAATGAAGATGATCTTCCCATGATCCTCCGAAGTCCAAAACACATGCTCTGAGGAGATCTTCCAAAACTCGGTTGACTCTCTCGGTTTGACCATCTGTTTGAGGGTGATAAGCTGTACTCAAACACAACTCGGTTCCCAAAACTTCCTGGAAGCTCTTCCAAAATCCACTAGTGAACAATGGGTCTCGATCGCTCACTATGCTTTTCGGAATACCATGGAATCGAACTATCCACTTAACATACAACTCAGCCAATTTCGATGCAGTCCTGGTTGATCGAACAGGAATGAATCTTGCACTCTTAGTCAAACGATCTACGATGACCCAAATCCCTTCATTTCCTACACTGGTTCTAGGTAATCCATCGATAAAATCCATCGATATTTGCTCCCACTTCCATGTAGGAAATTCTAACGGCTGAAGTAATCCACTTGGCTTCTTCTGTTCGGCTTTTACCAACTGGCAGTTCATACATTTGGAAATAAAATTTCCAACATCCATCTTCATACCTTCCCAGTAATAGGTTCTCTTCATATCCCGATACATCTTATTTCCACCTGGATGAATTGTCAACTTCGAGTGATGACTTTCCTTCAGAACTTCATCTCTCAATTCATCTATATCGGGAACAACTAGTCGTCCTTGTTTCCGAAGCCAACCCTCTCGATCGACCTCGAATCCTTTATCCTTCTCTGGATCCAATCCAGATTCCAAATCACGGATAATCTTGACAAGCTTATCGTCTCGCTTTTGGCTTTTGCCAATTCTTTCCACAAGAGTAGGTCTTATCGATAAGTTTGCCAACATTTCAGGTTCCAATTCACATCTAGGCCTGAAGTCAAATCTAGCTAAATACTCAAGGCTCTTCCATTCTGAAAACATGGCTCCCAATCCTACATGTTTTCGACTTAACGCATCTGCCACTGCATTACCTTTTCCCAGAGTATAGGATATACCAAAATCATATGATGCTAAAAACTCTAGCCATCGTTGCTGTCGAAGATTCAAATCCTTTTGGGAGAAAAGATACTTTAATGACTTATGATCTGTAAACAACTCGAATCGAACTCCCAGTAGGTAATGTCTCCACATCTTCAGAGCAAAAACAATCGCCGCTAACTCCAAATCATGAGTCGGATAATTCCTTTCATGCGGCTTCAGTTGTCGACTTGCATATGCAACAACTTTATCCTTCTACATTAGCACTGCTCCAAGTCCAGTACCACATGCATCGGTGTAAACCACCATCTCATCATTTCCACTTGGAATAGTCAAAACAGGAGCACTTGTCAATCGCTCTTTCAGGATTCCGAAAACTTGTTCACACTTAGCATCCCATCTGAACACTTGGTTCTTTTTCGTCAATCCTGTTAATGGTGCGGCTATCTTGTAAAAGTCTTTGATAAACCAACGATAATATCTTGCTAATCCAACAAAAATTCTCACATCAGATGCATTCTTAGGTCTAACCCAATCCTGGATCGCTGCCACCTTGGCGGGATCAACCGCTATTCCACTTCCAGAGATAATATGGCCTAAGAACCTCACTTCACTCTTCCAGAAGTGACACTTCGAAAACTTAGCCTTCAGTTGTTGTTTTCGCAAGATTTCCAAAACAATACGCAAGTGCGTCTTGTGCTCTTCTTCAGTTCTGGAATAAATCAAAATATCATCCACGAACACAAGTACGAACTTGTTCAACTGATCTCTGAACACTCTACTCATAAGATCGACAAAATATGCTGGTGCATTGGTCAATCCAAACGGCATTACCAGCCACTCATAGAAACCGGATGGTGTCCTGAAAGCAGTCTTCGGCACACTATCCTTTGCCACTCTCAACTGGTGAAATCCCGTTGCCAAATCCATCTGAGAAAACACCTTAGCCTCGTGAAGCTGATCAAACAAGTCATCTATTCTCGGCAATGGATACTTGTTCTTCCTAGTCACTTTATTCAGCTCACGATAATCCACACACAACCTCAACGATCCATCCGTTTTGGTTGCAAACACAACTTGTACACCCCATTCGGACACACTACGCCGAATGAATCCTTCCTGTAAAAGGTCATCAACTTGCACCTTCAACTCTTGATGTTCCCTAGGCGCCATCCGCCATAGAGGCATCACAACAGGTCTGGCTCCTTCAACTAGATCGATACGAAATTCGATCTCTCTATGCGGCGGTAATCCTTTGACCTCGTCAAAGACATCCTAAAATCCATTCACAACAGGCACCGATGACGGTCCATCCCGTGGAACAACTAGCGAATACATGAAGCTCATGAAGACGCCTTCTTCATGCTTACATCGTATCACAACCTTTCGCCCCTCCACATTCTCGACTGTCACCTCCAGCCTCTTACAATCAACCCTTGCCGCATACTTCCTAAGCCAGTCCATACCCAAAATAATTCCGAACCCCACAAAGTTCAGAACAAAACAATCACTAACAAAAGAGCAATCATGACTCCATACAACCAGACCACGGCATACCATACACAAACAAGACGAACACCCAACTGGATTAGTCACAACCAATGGTCTATCCACGATATCCGGTTCCAAACCCAACCGGCCTACAAGTTCACTACAAACAAAGGAGTGCGACGCCCCAGTATCAAATAACAATCTAACTGGAACACCACAAATGGAAAGAGTACCTTGTACCACCACACCCTTTCCTTTCTCTTCGGCAGTAGGAGCTTTCGAAGACGATGGCACAGCCCCCAAAGCATAAGCTTGCACAATCTGTTTGTCCTTCCTCGGTTCTGGATAATTCTTCTTGATATGCCCCAGCTTGTCACAGTTGTGGCACTTCACCGACACTCTTGGATTCTTACAATCTCTGGAGAGATGACCCTTCTGCTGACAGTTGTAGCAGGTCACTTCACCCTTCGGCTTCTTCTTCCATCCTTACCCTTCTGTTGTTGCTGCTTCCTCTTCTTGTTCCCACCTTGCTGTGGTTTAGATCCTTCATTGGTTACAGCAACAACAGATCCTTCTTTAGGAAACAGATTCTCGTGCCTGAGAGCTTTCTCCACAAGCTTCTCAAATGAATCGTCCAAATGGTCCACTGTCTCCCAAGATAAGTGTCCAAGCCTGTCACAAACTTCTCATTCTTCTGATATGGAGATTCAATATACGACCGAGCATACTTGGACAAGGCTTCAAACTCCGAAACATACTCAAGAACTGGTCTTCCACCTTGCTTGACTTCCACAAACTTCTTGAATAGAACAGATTTCTGAGCTGTAGAAATGAACTTAGCCTCAAATCTAGCTTGGAATTGCACCCAAGTAATTTCTTCCTCTGGAGTATCAATGGTGATAGAATTCCACCAATCATAAGCTCTTTCTTGAAGCTGTCTTGATGCAAGCTTCCTCTTAGTTGCATCCTCAATTCCCAAATCACCAAAGATCCTTCTACAAGCATCAATCCATCTCTGGACTTCTATGGTTGATTCTGTTCCCAAGAAAACCTTTCCTCCAAGAGCAGTATAGTCTTTGCACAACTTAGCAACATCCACTGGTTTTGGAGCTTGAACTTGAATTCCAACATCTACTGACGGCCCCGGAGCTGGCATTCTTCTCATGATCGAAGTCATCATAGCCTCGAACATAGAAGTAAAATCAGTAGCCCCCTCAGCAGCACGACCTTCCCTAGCAGCTGGTCTCCCTCTTCGACTCATTCCTAATATCTAAAAGAAATGATTAATATACCTTGAGAAACAACTGCATAAGGAGTTCGAATCCTTCTAAGCTACTATATTATATATAGTAATCATCCATAAAAATATAATTACGTCTCTCATACGTAGTTACGTCAGCGAGCGTTGGCTAAAATCGATTAACCAAAGCTTTGATACCAAATGTGACGACCGCCCATGACTCCTGCACTTAAACAAGGGAATAGTGCGCTGTAAAGAGTGCCAGGCAGCCATGGACAATCGTCAAGGCAAACACAGAATAGTCTATCGTATTACTCACAGCGCATGGATAAAAATACAATAGAAAAGTATACATAGTGAAGCTCCATAGAACAAAATCTCATCATATAAACTCATAATAGTTTGGTACAACAATCTGAAAAGTCAATACAGCAAGCCTCACTACAAATCACTCAGAGAATATACAAGCAGCGGAACATCCAGTACATATAGTAAGAAAACAATATGCAAAAGCCTCCAGCTCGTCTTCGTCATCAACAGCGTTGGTCACTAAGAACAGCACATGTCACCTACTACCTAGTCTGCCCATCCCAAAACGGATGAACATCCTAAGGTAATAAGAGTTGAACATAAAACCTTGAGTCAGACAAAAGTCCTAGTGAGCAGTAAATCAACTATCAAACATACCAAATGAGCATAAAGGGTAAAAAGGAATAGGAACCCAACCATCCCACTCCACCTTTTTCTACAGTGATAGCCCCCAGACCCACTAAGCAGAAATAAACATAGCAAAGCAGACATTTAAAGTAAAACAATTATCACTCGAGCCAAGGTTGATGTTTTCCAAGCACAAACCCCCAAGGCCTAAACCAAGATCAGATAAGCACCCGCAAAACATCGCTCTTGAGACCGAGTGACGATACAACCAAAGCATCCAAACATCCATGACTCCGGCTATCACTGTTATCATTGCTTCGATATCACCGTTAATTGAATGACCGGCTCATTCTTTCATCCGTCCATCAAGGGCTAATGGTAACCCCGGTTCTAGACATAACTCTGCACGTCATCGTGACCCGTGCCTAGGACTATCGAATCTGCGCAGAGTACTAGACCATCAACTATTCGTCTTGGGACTATCGAATCTGCCCAGCGTACTCTTGCTTTGAGCATGCTAGAACCTTCAACAACGATGAGATCTCAGCCTTGTAGTCATCCTCCTCGACGACTATTTCCATACTAGCTCAAGCGCCTCTCAAGCCAACCATTATCAACAAACTCGAACCATATCACCGAGTTATCAACATGCTTGGGATGATCCCGTCTGGATTAAACCAAGGCTATCTCACATCATGCTTTGCTTCATCGCATCATAGCAAAGTCCCATCTCAGCATCATGCTTTGCCTCATTGCATCATAGCAAAGTCCCATCTCAACATCATCATCAAATCTATCCATATGAGCTTTATCATCCGCTTCATATGCCACGGGCAGCTTTCCTTATTCAAGAGCCTTTCCACTTAGCTTTTGAATCATCTTCGACCAACTTGTCCAAATCAAATCATCAATCAACTAACTTCTATCAATCAATCAAATCAATCATTAATCCAAGTAATCAATCATTCAAACAAGATCTAAATAAAAAGTTATAACAATAATGGCAATTTCGTAAATAAAGAGTCCAAATCTAACAAACATGAATTCTAAGTAATATCGTGATGAATGAACTAGCATATGTTAACATGTAGTAAGATGGATATCAAAACTTTATGAACGATGGATCTACATGCAGACTTAAGAAAAATGCATGAAATCACTATCTTTAACACACAAACAAGCCACCAATCCAATATACTCCTTTGGGTCCGTGTGAGAGATAACCACCACTCACCGAATCACCTAAACACCTCAAAAGCAACTAACTACAGATCTGGACAGCAAAGGATCTAGCTTGATCCGACAAGATTCCGATTCAAACGATGAAATCCCTCTTCAATGGATGTAGATCTCCAACTTTGGCTCTTGGATCTTCAATTTGATCTTCAATCTTGGATGGAAGGAAGCACTAGATTAGAGTAGAGAAAAGAAGTGAAGAAGTGTTGTAGTCGAGCCCTCAAAATAGCAGCACTTCGTCGCTTCAAAATCCGGATCCCAAAAAGTGAGATAGGCACTTCTATTTATAGGCCAAACCTATGAGTCGTCCGCCCCTATGAGTCGGTCACGGCTTATCAATTCCCATGACTTACGACTCATCAACCCCACGGCCTACCGACTCAAGGCTCTACGCGACCTAACTTATACACGACCTAACGACTTAACACACATGCGACCTAACACTTAGGTACGACCTAAGACTCAACAGGACACGGCTTAACGACCTAACACACCGCCGCATTTCTACCTAAGTCCTAAGTCGTTTAGACGACTCAACGACTCAACACTTAACACAGGGGATGACTCAACGACTCAACACAGGGGATGACCTACCGACCTAACAACACACACGGCTTAGCGACCTACGACTTAAGCCTATTGTCTTAAGTCGCTCGAACAACCTAACCATAACACGGCATAACCGACCTAACCTTAACTCGTTCACGACCTAAGCCATCTTCCTTAAGCCGTCCAACCAACCTATCTCCCTCTTAGGTCGTAACCCGTTCAATCTCCTAGGTCGTTGCCGCTAGTTCTCTTAGGTCGCTTAACCCCTTAAGCCGCTAACCACTAGGTCGCTACCCTCCTTAAGTCGGTCAAATCCTATAGGTCGTTCACTATTTTAAACCGGCCAATCTCTTAAGTCGCTTACTCTTTAAGTCGGTCACCTTCCTTAAGTCTCTCCATCCTCTAAGTCGCTCCACCGACTCATGCTACAACTCGACCCAACCCTGGGCGACTCATCTCTGGACGACTTAAGCTCCAAACAACTTAAATTCTAAACGACTTAACAACACTAACGACCTAATGAAAACAGTTCTACGATTCTTCGATCCGTAAAAATACGGGTCGTTACATAAACTATGTATATTACTTGCACTGTTAGTCCAAATTATGGAAGATATATGAGATTATGTGTTTTGTAGAATTGGCTTTTATTATGGTATTCATAATCGCTTATAAACAAACATATGTATGATGCCCATTATAATCTGTTGTAAGCGAAATGCATTACTTAATCATATGTGAAGCTATAACCAAATAATAAATGTTGGTACAGAAGGAAATGCAAAAAAAAATTGGTCCCACACAATTGATGGCAAAAGAGATGTTAATTATTAGATCTCTAGATCTTCCGTGTTTAACCTTAAATCTAAATATCAACTTCTATTATGTTCCATTTTATGCTTTATATTGTGTCATAATAGCCATCTCCCAATACAGCACACGGGTACTTTTATAATCAATACGGAAGTCAGCAGTAAGGAGTACCTTGTCGGTTGAAAAGCTAAACATAGAATTACATATTAGTCTAATATTGAAACTTATAAGAAAACTAATGTTAACAAACACAGTTGTACGAAGTAGAAAGGCAAGTAAAATATAATTTATAACATCATACGTAATTTTTATCCACACACTGTGTAGATGACCCTACTTTGAATATATTAAAGCTAATGTGTTGATGATAATAGCATTTATGCTTTAAGCCTTTAACACATTCTATAGAAACACCTAAATAGTAATCAACACTATTAAAGCCAGTTACTGCTTCAGGATTCGGTGTGATCTGTATCTAAATTAATTTATCTGGACTTCCACTTCAGCTGCATGCACAAATGTTAATATATCAGACATCCTAGTTCTTCGATGAGAGAAGCTTTATCCTCATCTTCATCCAGTTACATCTCACAATCATCATTTGTTGCATTCAAGAAGGATCTAAAGGTTGGAAAACACATTCTAAACTGTATATAGTGTCATGGTACTAATATTGCATGGCCTGCAACCATAATGTTTGAATTTTTATTTGTACACATCTAAACATAGATTTTGCTTACGCATGAAAATGCTATAAAAATATTTTTGTTCATGCTATAACTTCTCCAACATGAGCCTGCATCTGAGATATTTTTCTTCTTCCTTCTATGTTATGCTTGCATTACTTAATGCTACTTTAGCAACCTTATATATGTCCTCGTGCTTGGCAGTAACATTGCATGGTAGAAGAATTCTATCTGAGTGTATGAAGAGCCTACGTCTTCATGCCAGGATGTTCAAGCAAAGAATATATGCAGGTCCATTGTAAACATTGTCATTATGTGAGAGTGTACAACCAAAAAAACCTACATGTTAATTCATTTTCATTATTTTTTTCCTACGACTTCATGAGTAAGGGAAAAGAAACAAATGGATAATACAAAATATCTAGCTGTATAATGCACTATATCATTTGAAATATATACCATTGTTATTCAAATAGTCACAACATATAAAATCGTAGAAGGAAAAAACATATCCAGAAGCATAAATGATGCATAACCTAATAGAAGAAAGAAATAAAATATCACACTCTGGGATGAGGAAAAAGATAGGGATTATGAAATAATATATGTGCATACCCAATAGGAACATCAATGCCACTTAGATCTTATAGGCCTACTTGGATGGTTGTAACCCAGATTTTTTAAAATAATCTGATGTCTAGTTTGGCATTGCTTCTCTATTAACTTTTTTTCTTTCTAATAAAGCTATTTATACTCAAAAAGCATCAACAAAATAAACATTTAAGCACTCTCTCAATATCTAACTTGAATTTAAAGTTACTTAGCATTATGTTATTACGAAAACAAAATAGCACCTGTAGAATAACCACCTATTGTCTCCTATTACCAATTCTACTAAAGCTAGAGTCATAAATGACATGAACTAAAAGTTAATTAACATTATGTTATTCCAACGACACTTGATGATTAGAATTATCTTATTTTGCACTTATAAAGAGGACTTAGTTTACTTGTTTTCTTTGGAAGTGAAAATAATCTAATATTGTGTGTAGAGGTTCCACTTATGAGTTAAATATGCTATGAATGTATTTTCAAAAGAAATATTGCGAGTAGCACAAAAATACCAACCTTCTATTGCCTCAAAATTTGTGTGCTTTGCACCTATAAAGCTTGATGCTTTCTTATTTACTTTGACGTCATTGATATGAATCATATCCGACATCGTTTTCACCATAAACAACCAACTGATGTGACCGCCAGTACTCTCCCTACATAAACTGTTTTCCTGGCCAATTCTTTAATGATTGTATAGACTCTTAATGAATATCAATAATTTTGCAGGTACAACAAAAGTTTTCTAGGGTTCTTAGCTACAACCACATGAAGAATGCATTTATAATCCTAAATTAAAAGACGTTGAAACATAAGAAGTGAGTGCACACAGACCTAGAACCAAGAGAAACTGATATAAACATTAAGTTCTGTCAATATTCAGTTTATCAAACAAACGGTGCCACCAACTTTCACAATCGTTCACCTGTGCTATGGTGACACCATAATCTAAGTACTTGCAACTCTTATGAGTTCTTTTTAAGTGAATATAAGACTAATCCACATCTATTAAACATTTTTTTGGTAACTTCTCATTCATTGTATAAGAATAGAAATAACATGCTTTAATGGGATTATATTAACGGTTGCATTCATAAAATGGTAAAATATTTATCAAAACAAATCCTATTAGATAATAAAAGCAATCGTATCTGGGCCAACAAGGACACTCCACCTACAAAATTCGCTAAAACAAATAATGATATTTAACTACAAAAACAAATACGCATTCAAAAACAGCAAAACACATTAACACAGTTTTCGTGAAGTAAATATTAAAATTAACTTCTAGTGTTGCAAACTTGGATATGGACATGGATTGCACCAGATAAATCAATTGCTACTGTACAACAATAAGGAAGTAATAATGTAAGCGGACGACGTAAGGGTCAAACTGATTAACATGCATAATGCATTAGTTGTGTTATTTGTGAATATAATAATTTGTTGACGAAGCTATACAAAATTTCAACCAATTATATTATTAAGCATTAATATTTTTTGTGTCGCGTAGCTCATGAACTTGAAAAAAATCGAAATTTTGGAAAAATAAAGTGGAAATTTCAACTATAGTGATATTTCTAATAAATTTATCCTCTCCAGTAAAGAATTTATGACTTAATCATACAATAATTATTATAAGGAAAAGAAGAAGATGGATTATTATAAAAATTTCACAAAAAATGATAGTGATGTACATATCACTAATGTTTTTGTAGTGTTATTTCCTATATATTATTAATAACCATTAAGGACATAACATTATAGTTTTATTTCCTATACATCCTTTATGGGTATTTAGGAAGATATTCATTGTCATCGTTAAACCAATATATGCATGCACCTAATTATGATAAATATTCAATCAAGTACTTCAAAGAGTATACATTTTTGTAATTCTTCTCATTCTTATAATTTGGTAGAATAAAAAATAATTTCAGCACATAATTTATTATAATAGAGCTAAACAAAACGTAACATGCAACTCATTAATTAATGGATGTGATTATTGAAGACTGAGATTTGATAGAAACAATTCAAACTTCAAATGGGAACATAATTTTAAAAACAAAGAGTCTATCCATCGTGAATACATGATTAATTTCATAGTAACCTTAGAATTTTAGCATGATATTGACTATTAAGATACATTAAAACATATACAAATTGTTCGTATTCCTACAAAGACTTGGCTATCTGCAATATATCAATATAAGTTATTGGATTATTCAAGCTCTTCTCATGGTATTCATTTTACAAAATGAAGAGCTTCCCTTAAGCTCTGATTCAAATATTAGTAATTTTAGAACATCAAGTTCAGTTTGAGATTACACAACCAACTCTTTTTTCATATTATGGGCAGACAACTCCTTATAACTATACCATACATAATTTATATCTTACTAATTATACTGCAATAAAATAAATATTTGCTAAAATTGGTAAAAATAACAATGTATAAATAAATAGTAAGTTTTATATGCATAATAGTTTACAATACAAACAAATCAACTCATATGGTTAACGTAAGCAATATATTCAAAGTTAAGGTTAGCTTTGATAAAAGGTTCATATTATTTGTCCATTACGAAAGTGAAAGTCAATAGTAACACAAATAATTTCATATAAAGATAATAATCATTTCCATCAGAAAACGTAAGTGTTTATTAACATTTTATTTCCATTTAATAAAATTTTGTGCAAAACATATATCTTACATGAAAATCATTAATACTTGTTATGATAGTTTTATCAGTTTGCATAGCGGAAAGAGATCAACTTCATACATTTTAGACTCGAGAGAAACCAATGAAAAAAATGTTTTACATCGATTTGGATTACTTTCGATATACTGTAATAAACCAAATCGCCTGTAAATTAATACGCAATCCAAATCAAAACAACAAACAGTAATGTTGAATTTTAACGCAGTAGATCTATAAGTATGATGCGATTCAAACATTTTTGGACTATGATAGAGTAAAAGTATTACAGATGATAGTGGGTAAAGATCGTGGCTTAATTCTAAAATTCAACATATTACCCTGAAATTGTACAACCAAATAAAGATTGGAAAAAATACCAATCAATGCTCCATAAAGTTACTTAAGAAGATTTCGATCAGTCGTACGCGAGAGGGTTGAAGAGCATGGAAGAAAAATAACTGTTTCCTCGTCATCGTCTTTTTACCTTTCACTTCGATTTATTTGTTTATGGGATAAATTATTTTACTTTTTTTTGGGATGAAGTAATTAAATGGTTAGCGAAGAGAGAGTGATATTGGTAAATGTAACCGTTATTTACGAAAAGTAGAAGGCATGCTGCTAAATTTAATATTTCCACGTGGTGAGCAAGGAACGGGGTGGATTCTCCTTTCCTATTTAAGTAATAGATAATTTATAAATACCTTTATAAGAATTATATAACTTTAAAAAAACCATTTATAAACCATTAGTCTCAAATTGATTACACAATTTAAGTGTAACGACCCGGATATTTCGTTGTTCGATTTTGAATATTTAAATGGTTTTAAATATTGAAAATCGAATTATAGATTGATTATAAATATGAAAATTTGGGTATATTTATAAAATAGATCCAAAATTTAAATATAGCAATTTATTGAATAATTTAATTTTTTTGAAGTTATAATTGAATTTTGGTTAAAATGGTGAATCCAGAGTTTTAAGCTTGATAAAAATAATTTAAAGGCCTATAAAATTTATATCAATAATACTGAAGACAATGCAACTTTTAAAATTGGATTTAAAAGTGGTTTGTTTAGTTTTAAAAATATATCATTTAAATTGACATTTTAAAATTGCTTTCTGAGACACGGTCTAGGAATTTGACGAAACCTATTTTATTGGATCCGTAATAATGTAATATTATCAGATTTCAAATTTTGTAGCGTTTGGAGTTATCGTTTGGCCATACGATATATAAACGCGTTGAAATTTATATCGAAAATTCAATATAATAATAGGGTCCAAAAAGCTATCTTCTCCATACGATCGAATTAGGACTCAAAACCTTTTACTTTGTATTCAGAATAGGGGTATAACATTATAAATGCCTAGCGACATGCCTCGATAGGGGTTCGGGATTTCAAGTTACGAAATCGAGATGGTTCGAAAATTTATGTGATATATATATATATATGACTTGACCCTTGGTTCACATCAGCTATTTCCTACTCACCTCAGATCACTATAGCCAACCTTCCCTAACACGCTAAAATCACGTCCATCTCTTCCTCTAAGTTCAAAATCATTTCAAGCCGCCCTTTTCTCTAATATAGATCATGTTTCCTTCCTTTACAAACTTCATGCTTGAACAGTTTAAAAAAAATAACCAAAGGAAAAGCGTAATCGAAATTAAAAATTGCGATTTCCCCTACTTGTCCATTTTTAGTTCGAAGCTGGGCAAAAAAAGACAAAGTGAGATCGAACCGCTTCTTCCTTCAACCTTTTCCCTTTTTCTTTTTTCGCAGTCGAGAAAAAAAAAGAGAAAATAATCACACGCGAATCGAAACTTGCGGTGTGATGTAAGGCTTCATCGATGATAGGGTGGGAAGGCATGTCAATTGTGCTGCTTGCATGTGGAGTCAAAGCCACGTACATGCAAGTCGAGGTTGGCCAAAGACTTGGAGGTGGCACGAGTGGCGAGTGCGACTAGGGTTCGAGCAAGTTAAGGGATTTCGATGAGGGGGGTCATGCTTGTCTGCTAGGTTGGAAGAAGGAGCTCGATTTCTGGAAAGTGTCGCGAAGTCGAGCAGGGTTCGACTATCGCAGTATGGTTCAGAGGGGTTCGATGGAGAGTGATGGTGGCAGCTGTGCTGTTGGATTTATGCCTAGAAGCACGAGCAAGTTGCGGCTGCAACTAGGAGATCGTCACGACCGTAAGGCAATGTTGGTTGGATCACGAGTTATAGATAGCATTAATGGATTCTTGTGAGCGAGCTTTGTTTGTGGCTTTTGTTATCCGCTGCGACAATGGAGAAGTAGACGTGCAGCCAGATTCCTTAAAGTGTGGAATTAAGGTTTATTTTATTTTATTCTGAAATTAATTGAAAATTAATTTTATTAATGAATCGAAATCATATAGATATTATAATCTTTTTCGTACGAGGTCTGGGAATCATTAAATAAGTCGTGCTTGGTTCGGGGCCGTGAAATCCTTACGGTATAATTGGTAGAATTTTCTGAAGCTGTGACGCCCCACCTCTATACCCACGCTAGCCAAGAACACTCTGGAGTAGTGCTGTCAACTATCACGGAGAATAAGGCTGTTGAGGAGCGACCATCCATGTAATTGCTTATCACACGGTGGCTATAAATAATCTTCGAAAACAAACATAGAAGTAAGCATAACATGCGAATCAATCACAGATATCCATATCACAAAGGCGGAAAGAGATATGAATATATATCACATAAAAGTGTACATCAGAGTAGTGGTCTAAAAAGATCCACGATAATACAAAAGAATAGCAACGCGTGCTATACAAAAGAATACAACTATGAGTCTATATCTCAAGTGTAAACAATCAAAAGCTGCTAATCTAAACAAGTAGCCAAAAGTCTGAGTAGTGAATCACTGGGGGAGGAGTCAAGCAGTAGCACCTGTAACATCTCGGCCTGACCCGAGTATTATTTATAAGAAAATAATAAACGGATCAGTCTAGCTATAAATATCAGATGACATGATATAAATAAAAGATATGGCATAAACATAAAATATCCATACTGACATACTACTATAAGTATGCAATTAATGATCAACAGGAGATCAACCGATAAGAGATAAATCAATATCACAAGAATCTTCTCAAAGATCCAAAGAGGGCATCATACCCTAAACTTGTACTCATGACAAGTCAAAGAGATAAATTCCAGAAATAAACACAAGAAATCCAGAAATCATAAAAAGGGAAAGAGGCCTATCACATGACGGTCCGAAGACCATGGGGACCTACCCCACATGTGTGAATGGAATCACACAGATTGAGGTCAAGACTAACCAAAAAGCAGAAAGGTATGTGTGAATGGAATCACACAAGTGGTGTCTAGTCTAACCTTGCAATGAAAGAGACATCGCGCAATTGCTAGTCTAATTCATAAAGCGATCATTAAGATCAACGAGAAGTGTCAATTACACTAAGCTAGTAAATATAGAAGTTTAGCTTCATGTCCCAAAACCACTTGCTTAACTTAAATATTTACGAACAAACTGTAAATCTTCACTAATAAAATTGTCACAAGAGGTTCAATCGAACAAGTCCAAGAATTAACCGACGAAGTGAACGCAAGCGTTTCATACCACTTGTTTTACTAAGTCGTTTAATTAGATTTCTCATCCGAGTGAGGTAAAGGCTTGTATATACTAATAGATTGGAAAACGGTTTAAGAAAAGAGCTTTGTTATTAAAAATAGAGTTGAAATTGTTTGTTAAAAGAGTTTTGATATTTACTACTAGTATTGAAACCTTTATATTATAAAGTGACAAAACACATAAGCAAGTGTAGAAACAATCAGTCACAAAGATCGCATACGGAGATGCGAATAAAATCCAAGGAAATCAGCTCAATGTTTTTCAGATAAGATCCCCTATGGAGGGGGGGTCCAGGGGGGTGGCAACCCCCCAAGGTGGGGGTGCGGGGGCAACGCCACCGCTTACGGAGTTCGACCTGCCCGGTCAGGTCGCGGGGGTCCAGGGGGCAGCGCCCCGACCAAAACGGTACGACCTAGTGAAGACTAAATGAGGTCTAACGACCTAAGGGGAATAGGGTCGAGCGACCTAAGGGTTGCGACCTAGGGGTCCAAGGGGTCAAGCGACCTACCGGGATAAGGTCCAACGACCTATAGGGTTATAATGTCATGTGACCTATCGGTTTATAAGGTCATGCGACCTAACGAGCTATGGCCAAACGACCTAGTAATGGTAGTAGGGTTGAGCGACCTAAAGGTTTAACCGGTCAAACGACCTAAGGAAGGTAAGGTCTAACGACCTAACGCTCGCGACCTAACGGTCTAAAGGCCATGCGACCTAGAGGAAAACAAGGTCAAGCGACCTAAAAATGGAAGGCAAGGCTGAGCGACCTAACGAAGAGGGGGTGGGCGACCTATGGTCATAAACGAGGTCGAGCGACCTATAGAGGCATACGATGCAGCGACCTAAAACGTCGCGACCTAGCGACCTAAAACGTCGCGACCTAGCGACCTAAGGGGATAGGGGCCGAGCGACCTAACGTTCGAACGACCTACGACCTAAGGAGATAAGGGCCGAGCGACCTAACATTCGAACGACCTACGACCTAAGAGTCGAACGACCTAAGTGTTACGACTTAAGAGTCGAACGACCTAGCGTGGAAGCGGCCTAAAAGCCAAACGACCTAACGACCTAAGGTCATACGACCTAGCGACCTAAAGCCATACGACCTAACGACCTAAGGTCCATACGACCTACGACCTAAGGTCTATACGACCTAACTCCGAAGACGTTAGAAATGGCCAGGACGACCTACGACCCAAGGTCCATACGACCTACGACCTAAGGCTCAACGACCTAATTTCGAGGCTAACGACCTAACGCTGCAGGGGGAATTTAAGGCCAGAAACGACCTACGACCTAAGGGTTAGGTCGCGAGCGACCTAACTCCGAACACACGAAAATGGCCAGAACGACCTAAGTGCAGAAAATTCACCAAAACGCTAAAAATTGGAGTTTTTCGCCAATCCAATCCAAACCAAATGCTAATATGCATGCAAAAGTGATAGAGAATCATTCCCAACAGTCCAATATGGTTATAGACTAGAATTATGAGATAAAAATCTCACCTTTGCTCCAAAACCCAATGAAAATGAAGAACAAAGCTTGAAGGCAAATGGAGAAGCAACCACAAGCTTGAATCCGATGTCTTTTTCTTGAATTTGGAGTTGAATGTTGGAGTTGCAATAAAACAAAGACTTTGGAGTTTTAATTTCTCATTCCATTCACCATTTTTGTTGAAGCTTTAGTGTTAGGAAATGAAATGAAGCAATGAAGAAGAAGGGGGGTGGAACTTGGGCCTAATGGGCTAAAAGTCCAAACCAAAGGCTCGAGTGAAAAAGTGGTGAAATTCCACTAACCCCAAACATATCAATGTTTATACTTAGAAGATTGCAAACGACGTTTCGAACTCAATGGAAGTGGTCTCGAGTCCTAATTTGACCGTTTGCAAAAAGTAGCTTCGGACCAAAATCCGATTAACGATAAAATATTTAAATAAAATATTTAAATATAGAAATCGATAAATATGCGGGTTGTTACAGAAGTAAGCTTGGATATTAGATAATTCAAAATCTAAGTGTTCGACAAATTTAAAAATCAAGGTGAGAATCCCTCCTATGTGTTGGATTACCACTTTTAAATTTAAATGTTTAAATTAAAATTAATTTATGCTTAATTTAATTGGTAGATTTAAATTTTTTTGTTGGATGACTGTATATATACATAATAGTATATATAATGGTATTGGACTGATATTCCAACACGTTATAGAGGATGAGACTATATGTGCCTTGCATAATAGCGGATGACCCTATATACCGCGATATCCCCCTCGAAGTGGGATTGGTATTTTTTTTGTTATGTAACATATGTGGATGCAGAGAAATAGTTTGGAGGGATCCAACTGGATTCCTCAAAAATATTTAATGTTTTGATATATATAGAAATATATGATATGAGTGAATAATCTGCTGGAGTATTGTGTGACGAAATTTTTTGAATGTTATAATGGTTTGGAAATTAATTCTAGGTATATTAAATACCATAAATATTATTTTAAAATTTTAAGGAATTAAAATGAGATTTTTAATAAAAAAATATGTGTATCGAAATTTGGATTATTTAAAAGAGATTGGTTTGAATAAGAATTTTTGATCATATTAAATGATTTGGGAAAAAATATTTTTAATAGGGACTTTAAAATAAATTATATAGAGGAATTTTTAAAGACTGGATTTTTAAAATGATATTCGAAAATATAGAAAGAGGTTGAAATCGATATTAAAAAAAAAGGGTAAATATAAATGAAATTTATAGGAAATTTAAATTTATAGAAATGGAACTTTATAAAAGAGATTATTTTAGTTAAACTCAAAGGAGTTATAGAAAATATATAAGCGTCGTTTATAAATGAAGGAAAGTGATTTCGGATGATAATTTGAAAATATATATTTGCGGGAAGAATTTATATTGGAATATGGATATAGGGTGAGAAAAAAATAATTAATACTATTTCTAAAGTGAAATGGTTAAGGAGACCGGATTGGAAGTAATGTGATGGAAATCGATAAGATTTATAAATTGAAATTTCGTTATGGAGATTTAAAAAATTATTTTATTGATAGGTAAATTTTTATTTGTAAAAGGAAAATTCTTATTTATTAAACTATATAAATTTTAAAGATAGAGTATTGAAATACTTCAGAAGTGAATTTTTTAAATACTTAATATCTATTTTGATAAAATCCTAACTGTTTAAACCTCCTTGAAAAGTGATGTTACAAGGAAGTTTTTTTAATATTTTAAATAATTATTTGAATATGTCATAAAAATAAAAATATTATTATTTCTTTAAAAATACTTATTATATATGTGTGTGTGTGTGTGTGCATAGTTTTGAAATGTTTTAAATTTATTTAGAAACCTTCTCGAAGGCCGAAAAAATGGGTTATTCATTGAATATGATTTATGAGAAAATTCTTAAATGGAATTGGAAAGGAAAGCAAGAGAATTTCCGAAGAAGTTATATAAAAAGCGAACTTCTAAGAATGAAAATAGAATTTATAAAGAAGTACAAAGGGAATTGAGTTTATAAGCAAGTATAATTGGTTTTCAAAATATTAAGGGAATTAATTAAGGAATTCTGGAA
The DNA here is from genome assembly GCA_030765085.1 of Allium cepa. Lineage (NCBI taxonomy): Eukaryota > Viridiplantae > Streptophyta > Magnoliopsida > Asparagales > Amaryllidaceae > Allium > Allium cepa. The sequence continues at coordinate 301,270,453 of CM060928.1, read as the reverse complement.
TTTATAGAATTTTTGTAAACTAGTCAAGGAGTTCACAAATAAATTGTAAATGCTTTTGCGAAAGAAAAGGAAATAAAAGGGTTAATTTCCAAGTGTTGAATATCAAATGAAGTGGGAAAAATATTATAAGTATTGGAAAGGGTTGGAAATGTTTCATGAAAATAAATGAGATTTGAAAACAATTTTCAAAATGTTGAAGTATGGGAAGTAATATCTTGTAAAGATATTTTGAAATAAATTTTTGAAAATTTATAATAAAGCGTGATGATTGTTTATGGATGCGTGTTAATGTTACATAACCGACTATCAATTTTGGCCAATATTGTAAATCGTTTCGAAGAGACCAAGATCAAATTTAATTATCCAAAAACTGGTTCGATCCAGTTCGAATGTAATGAATGAATACCATGAAGACGACAAAGACGGTGATTCTGATTTTCTTGATCTAGGGCAACTTGTATGGATGAATGCTATCATAAAATCGTCATTGGAGGACGATGAACATTTTGAGAAAATTGTGTTCTTGAAAAGTAACGCTTAGCCTTGAGCCTCATCAACGGGGGAATGACTAAAATAGGGAAGATGCAGTAAGGCTAAGTGGGTAGTACCCAAATAGGGTAAGTTTACCCCTATCTAGGGTCCCTTTTATTCGGCTGTGTGGCGGTTGCTTGATCCCAATCGTGGGGTAATCTTATTCGAACTATCTAGGTTAGGGGTAGTCCGGTCTTGTGTAGCAGGGTATCCCAAAGTGGTCCCTGGTACATTGTTATAGAGGTGTACTGTGACGAGCCGTACCACAGTAGCCCACTCATTCAATGGAATCCATTCTCCAATAAGCGTCGTACGATTTTGATTGTACCCAACTATGCTGGAACGTGAGATGCAAGCATTTCAGCTATATTCTATTTACTTTGTATAGACACTATAATAATATTACATGATTTTGATAAAAATTGTTTTGGTTATCGTAAGGTAAAAACCCATTGTGTTTAGTTGTGACGTGGTCTTACGAGATACCTTTGTTTGAAAAGTGTTCTGAAAAGTTAATAATTCAATTTGAGTGTGTTTTCTCATGCTGGTTTTCCAGACTAAATCGGGTGTTATTTTATTATAATGCTTAGGTCAGACCGAGTATTACAAATTTAGGTTAAAGGCTATAGATCTCAGGAGACGAGCTGGAGGTGTTCAGACGTATATCACATACTTGAATATTTCCGCTGTATGAGGACAATTTGTACAACTGTCCAGAATTGATGTAATGATTGCGTACTCTGATGATTGTAATTATTAAATAGTTACAGATTCTTTTGTATAAAAATCTATTGTTATATAATATATTTTGTTCCGCTGTGATTGTGAGATTCTATTGTTGTTGTTTCTCTTTTTCTTCTTCCTTTTCTTCTTCACCCCTAATGAACTGGTGTTTCCGACACTCGACTACCCGACAATCTATACAGTGGATATATAGGTGTTGATTTTCAAGGTTGAAAACTCTGGTTCATTACACTTGGTATCAGAGTTGAAGGTTAAGCGAGAACCTTGGCTCTGGTGGGGATTACTCATTAGAGATAGAGTCAGTAATACTCTAGAATGAGTTTGAGTGTATTAATAGATATGAGCACATATTTGTTGGTGAATATAAATTATTTATATTGTGTTGACTTATCGGATGAGTATTATAAATTCTGCTCGATACTGTCTGGACAACTGTATCGATAGGTATTTCTAAACTCATAAACTAGGCAAACCAACAAAGTATTGTTTTGGAATGGAGTAAATGAAAATATTTTACCTAAATTATATTTTGATATAAAAGAAATAATTTTATGAAATGACTATATATATTTGGAGTGTTTGGATGATAATATTATAATCAAATAAGATTATAAAATTTGGAATATGATTTATATAACCAAATGGAAAGTTGTATAAATATAAATTATACAAATGGATTATAATTAAAATGAAATTCAAATCAAATCTGGAAATTTAATCCTCGGGAAGTTTGGAAAAATGTTTTTCAAAGTGGTGAGGAAAAAATTAATAGGAGTATTATTTTTGAAAATATTTACGAAGAAAAAATTGTTTTAAAATGGATTTTGGAAGAGATATAGCACTAAACTCACTACAGTTGCTGGAAAATAATTTTGGTGATGACCGCAGCATCACCAGTATTCATTTTCGAGTTTCTAGGCGAAGGATTGCTACCGTAGTTAATTAATATGGAGACGTTTGTCGAAAAACAAATGATTTTAGAGATTTCGAGGAAATAGTTTTGGATAAAAATCAAGTTGACTTTTGGAAGTTGGGAGAAAGGGGTTGTTAAAATAGATTTATATAATTTATATATGTGTGTTATATATTATTCCGAATGATTTGAAATAAGTACCGAATGTTGAACTCTGAAATTTCTAATTTTAAAGAAGTGAAAAAAGGAAGGGGAATAAGTTTTGAAAATAAAACTTGGAAGAAGTGAACTTCAAAACAAAATTGAAAATTTAACCTGTGTTAGTTAAATAATTGGATTTGTAAATTTTTTTTAGAGGAATTAGAATTTAACTTAACTAAAAGTTAAAGAAAATAACTAAGTGATTACAGTAAATTAATTTAGATGAGTAAAATGTGATGAAGTTAACTAAATATAAGTGAATGATGAATGTGCATAAGTGGATGAAACAATTAAATAATAAGTAAGGAAGTATGAAGGAATTTGATGCTGGAATCAAACTCTTTCTTGATTGAATTGAATTAATATAGTGTATTAATGGATGAGAGCTAACTTAAGAAAAGAAATTGAAATATAGTGTATTAATGGATTGTACCTTATGGAATTGAATTAAATATGAATTTTGAATTGTGGAATAATTTTATAGCCTTTAGGTATAAATTTGAATGAAATAAAATTTAGGTGAAAATTTGAAATTGTGAAAGGAAAAAAAATTGGAATGTGGATTAAAGAAGTAAATATTGGAATTGGAACTTGAGTATAAATTGAAGTTCAACAAAAGGTAAGCGAATAAAATATTAATTGGAATATTGTCAAATAAAATAGGAATGGATTGGGATAGGAATGACTTAAGTGACAAATAAATTTGATTTGAGTATAAGTTGAATTTGGTCTTGAATATTATTTTAATGAGTCCAAAAATAAATTTGAATATGGAGATTAAAATTTAAGTGGATTAAATGAATGAACTAACTAATTAATTAGTGATTGAATAAAAATCAATTTAAATAGCTGGATTTGAATATAAAGGGAGTAGATATGAATGGAATGCAACTGAATTGATTTAGAATCAATTGGAAGTTGAATAAAATTAAATGTAAACTGATTTGTAATCAATTAAAATAGTTATAAGCCTAAATGGTTATTTATGTAAATGAATATTGCCGTATTGGCATAGAAAAATAGGCACTTATCGTAAATAGAAATAAATAAAATTCTGTAAAATAACAGAGAGTGGATAAATTGATTTTTAATCAATTTGAAATGGATATGGGTCTGTTTGGTATAAAAATGAATTGGATGTAAGAAAATTGGGTTGTAAATCATTTCAGAGTGAATGAAACGATTTATGGATGGATTGAAAGTAACAAATTGAATGTCAAAACCTTATGATAGCTTATAATACATGTTTAGCGTGATTGGTTACTGAAATTTATGCGTTGTAGTTATTTAAATAAATGAAATGTTAGTGAATTTCATATATTTGGTACTTACTTGTTTAAATTGAGTAAGTACAGGTACCGAAAGCTGTTATGGCTAACTTTGATTGCGCGTATTGCAAAAATAAATAATCCGCTTGCTTAAAATGCTAAAATAAAGTACGTTTTCAGATTAAATACTGCAAAATATAAATATTGATATATATATATATATATATATATACACGTATATTTTCCGACCTTGTGGGTCGATGTATATATATTTATCTCTCCTTTCTAGTTGCAAAAGGCTCTCTGTACAAAGGATACTCTGCCCAAAAATTTTGGAAATTTAGGGTGTTAGAAAAATTTTCGAAAATTTTTTGTTAACGAAAATTGGATTTCGGATTTGTGGTCAAAATAATGGATTTTGGTTTAGAATGGAAAACTAATTGTTTGATTTAAAACTAAGAGATTAGAAAAGTGGATTGTCAAGTTAGCTAAGTGGGTTTTGGATAAGTGATGGATTTGGAGCATTTTCCTGCCTTAACAATTTCAGGGACGAAATTCTTTTAAGGGGGGAGGAATGTAACGAACTGGATTTTTCGTTGTTCGATTTTGAATATTTACATGGTTTTAAATATTGGAAATCGAATTATAGATTGATTTTGAATATGCAAAATTAGGTTTATATATAAAATAGATTCAGAATTTAAATATAGCAATTTATTGAATAATTTTATTTTATTTGAAGTTATAATTGAATTTTGTTTGAAATGCTGAATCTGTAGTTTTAAGCTTGATAAAAATAATTTAATGGCTTATAAAATTTATATTAATAATACCGAAGACAATGCAACTTTTTAAATTGGATTTCAAAGTGGTTTGTTCAATTTTAAAAAATATCGTTTAAATTAACATTTTAAAATAGCTTCCGATGCATAGTCTTGGAATTTGACGAAACCTATTCCATTGGATCCGTAACGATGTACTATTATCGGGTTTCAAATTTTGTAGCTTTTGGAGTTATCGTTTGGCCGTACGATATATAAACATGTTGACATTTATATCGAAAATTCAATATAATAATTGGATCCAAAAAGCTATCTTCTCCACACGATCGAATTAAGAGTCGAAACCTTTTCCTTTGCATTCGGAATAGGGGTATAACATTATAAACGCCCTAGCGGAATGCCTCTATAGGAGTTCGGGATTTCAACTTACGAAATCGAGACGGTACGAAAATTTATATGACACGCATACACATATGTATATATGTATGTATGTATTTAAATTTGACTTGACCCTTGGTTCACATCAGTTGTTTCCTACTCATCCCAGATCACTGTAGCTAACCTTCCCTAACACACCAAAATAACGTCCATCTCTTCCGCTCAGTTCAAAATCATTTCAAGCCGCACTTTTCCCTAACATAGATCGCGTTTCTTTCCCTTACAAACATCAGGCTCGAATATTTTAAGAAAATGGCCGTAGGAAAAGCGTAATCAAAATTAAAAATTGCGATTTCTCCTGCCTATCCCTTTTCAGTTTGAAGGTGGGTAAAAAAAGAAGACAGAACTAGATCGAAGCCGCTTCTTCCTTCAACCTTTTCCCTTTTTCTTCCTTTGCAGTCGAGAAAAAAAAGAGAAAATAATCGCACGCGAATCAAAACTTGCGGTGTGATAGAAGGCTTCGTCGATGACAGGGTGGAAAGGCACGTCAATCGAGTTGCTGGCCTGTGGAGTCGAAGTCGCGTACAGTTAAGTCGAGGTTAGCAGGAGACTAGGAGCTGGCTCGAGTGGTGAGTGCGACTAGGGTTCAACAAGTTGAGGGATTTCGATGAGGGAGGTCACACTTGTCTGCCAAGTCGGAAGATGGAGTTCAGTTTTTGGAAAGTGTCACGAGGTCGAGCAGGGGTGGACTACCGTAGTTTGGTTCAGAGGGGTTCGATGGGGAGTGATGGTAGCGGCAATGCTATTAAATTGCTGCTTAGAAGCACGAGCGAGTCGCGACTGCAACTTGGAGATCATCACGACCGTATGGCAATGTTGGTTTGATCATGAGTTGGAGATAGCATTGATGGATGCTTGTGAGCGAGCTTTGTTTGCAGCTTTGGTTTTCCGCTGCGACGATGGAGAAATAGAAGTGTGGCCAGATTTCTTAGAGCATGGAATTAAGGTTTATTTCATTTTATTATGAAATTTATTGAAAAATTATTTTATTAATGAATCAAAATCTTATAGATATTATAATCTTTTTCATATGAGGTCTGGGAATCATTAAATAAATTGCGTCTGGTTCGGAGCCGGGAAATCCTAGTGATAGAATTGGTTGAATATTCCAGAGTAAGATAGGATATTAGATAATTCAAATTCTTAGTGTTCGGTAGATCTAAAAATCAAGGTGAGGATCCCTCACTCGTTTTAGATTACGACTTTAAAATTTAAATTTTTAAATTTAAATTAATTGATGCCTGATTTAATTGATAGATTTAAAATTTTCTGTTGGATGACTATATGTAACGACCCGATTTTTCGACTTTCGAAAGTCGACAGTAATACATCCACTGTATCAAATGTCGCACAGTCGAATGCCGAAAAACTGAATCGTTAGGGTTAAAGAAGAAGATAGAAGAAGAATAGAAACAATAAACAGAATCTCACATTTTGCAGTGGAACAACATATAATAGATAAATGAATAATCTTTAAACAAAGAACTATATCGGTTCATACATACATCACATTACATCATCAGAGTTATATACAAAAAAACAATGGAAAAGAATATTATATACTAGTGATACGCCTCGCCATCCAGTTTGAACTCCATATCTTCATAGCCACTTCTTGACTTCGCTCCAAAACAACTGATAACCGGACTCTAGGCTTCCTGTGTGGAAATTATGGGCACCCAGAGTTTAGAAAGGGAACAATAAACTCCAAGTCAGTCATGAGACTGGTGTGAGATCTTAAAACGGTTATTTTCACAAAGAAAAGAAAGCTGCTATGCTTTTGGAAAATGAAACTACCATAAGGCCTCCCCGCACATACGCAATGCAAGCGAACAATCGAAGAAGATTTCTCCTTATCATAGTCGAACATGCTTGATACGCAAAATCCTTTTTGATAATATTATTATTAGTGCATAGTGCAGAAAACCTTTCGAAAGTATAATATTAATCTTAGCCAGCATAGGTATCATTATATTATGCCTGCTATAGCTACCATTTAAGAATGGCAGGTTATACAATTGCAATCGTAAAGGGCGCGTATTGATGATTGTGTTTCCAACAAGTGGCCAAGCTAAGGAATTTCCTATTGCCACATGGGTACGTCTCTGGAGGGATGCCCCGAGTACCTAACTGGTTCTCTGCCAACACAAGGTTGGGTTACCTCTGTAACTAGGTAACTACTACACGTGTATGCCATCCCTAGGTCGTTAGCGACCTTTATCCGAGGATCCTCAACCACAAAGCAACAACCACAAAGTATAATAAATTTGCAGCAGCCATATAAGTTAAGTATCCGGGCTCCATACCATGATACCACCCTTTTCCAGAAGGAAATGACATACCTTCAGGGGGCGCTACCCCCAAATAACCTTGCCACATCCTTCCTGTTTCAACCATTTTCGGATTGTGAGGTCCGACGAAGTCTCGCCCACAAAGCTACACTTTTCACAAAGCCATGCTTCGATCAACAAATGATCGACATCACTTAGTATACCACATTATCAAATAGGGAATGTATCACTGGTAACCATCAACTACATAACCTCTAAGCTCGTACGTCTCAAAGAAGGGTGTTAAGCTAAGAGAATAAATTCTCCATCACCAACAGAAATGTATTTGATAGAAACCAACTTTACATCTCAAAGTGTTACGTCAGACACACATCCATACAAGTCCGTTCTGGGATCGAACGGAACCGAGGCACTTTAAAGAAGCCCTTGCAATCCGGATATTCACTAATCACGTCCGGAATCCCATCACAAAGAGTGATAAAATCTCTATGAAAGATAAACCCAATGCAGAGACATTCGACAGGTAATCTTTTCGTTTTCGAAAATACCCAGTCTTCAACACCATCTTCAAATGCACTCCCATTTCTCGTATCATTATTCCGAATGGGTTTTATGACGCAAAGTCCTCTCCTGGCTAATCCGAACAACGAGCACTTATTTTTAAAAATAAGTGTTACATTCAGATTCAAATAATTCACAACAATTTTCCACTTTGATCTTTTAAACAAAAGATCCATAACAAAGATTCGATGTGGTTTTCGAATATCTATTTGAAATCTGACCCTCGGTCGCATCGAATTCAAATGCCATTTAAAGGCCAATATTGATAGTCGGTTATTTAACTATCAATCAATATTCACAACAATCACCAAGATTTAAATAATTTTTCCCCAGTTATTTACTTTCAAAATATCTTCTCAAGATATATTTTCAACACTTCAACCCTTTGAAAACAAATTTCAAATCACTTTCCTTACCCGGAATAAATTTCCAAATATTTATTTCCACTGACAATTTGCCGAGTTCAAATACTTTAAAATAATTTATATTACTTATCCAAAATTTATTTGGAAATATTTAGAATAAAACCTATTTCTAAACACTTATTTAAATATTAGCTAGGAAAACATTATACCAATATCTCATATAAAACTTCAAGTAGAAACAAATTTCAAAATAAAATTAGTAGATAGGGTATAACTATTCAAATAACCATTTTCTGAAACAAATATCAATTTAATCTTTAAATAATAACTTCTGTAATTTACTAAATAAATCTTTTACTTTAAAGATTTAAAAACAACTTAAGAAAATAATTTCTCCCAAATATTCTTTTGAAACCAACTCTAGAACTTTAATTTATATTCGAAAGCTACTTTGATATACTTATTCAGCTTTCCAGGGGAAATACACCTTCCATTTCAAAATGGTCCATTTAAATCAATTGATAAATCCTTCTCGATTTATTTTCATTTACATTCCAAATCTGTAAATTTCTTTCCACATTTTTCAAAATAACTCAATCTTCATTTTTAAAACAAATTTCCCTTTCTTTATAAATTCCCATTGTGAATTTTAAATTTCCAAATATCCACTGATATACGATTTTTAAATCGATTTACAAATATTCACTTTTCAACACCAAATCAAATTCCAAATTGATTTTCCAAACATTTTTTTCAAACACCAAATCGATTTCCAAATCAATTTTCCAAAGATTTATTTTAAAACACCAAATCAATTTCAATTGATTTCCTAATTTTTTTCAAAACACCAAATCAATTTCAAATCGATTTCCCAAAGATTTATTTTTAAACACCAAATCAGTTTCAAATTGATTCTCAAATTTATTTCAACATCAAATTGATTTCCATATTTATTTCCAACACCAAATAAATTTTCATTCAAACACCAATTTATTGTCTTTTAAAACTAATTTTTTACTTCTTCCGAACTATTTAAATCTGAATTTTAAATAAATTCTCCAACTTTTAATTCATTTGTTAAAAACTTTTCCTATATTTTGGAATTAATTCAATAAGATTTCAAAATCAATCTTTACCCATTTAAATTCCTTCTTTTAAATTCACCCAATACTTTAAAATGATTTATGTTAATGTTTTGTACTTTAATTTCCAAAAATCCAAAAAAAATTCTCGTACCTATGGTACGAAAAATATATTCGGCTAAACTATAGCCTTCAACGATTTCAATCACAAATATAATCATACACAGATTATAAATAAATCAACACACAATATTGAAACAAATTCAAATATTTGAGGAATCCAGTGGATCCCTCCAACCTGTTTCCCTGCATCCACAGATGTTAGCACAACAATTAAATAACAATTCCACTTCGAGGTGGAATATCACGGGGTATGGGATTATATAATATCATCTGCTATTATGCGGCGCATAGGGTCTCATCCGCTATATAATGCGGGAAATCAATCACTCCAAATACATATATAATACCAATTCCACTTCGAGGTGGAATATCGCGGTATATGAGTTTATATAATATCCTCCGCTATTATGCGGCGCATAAGGTCTAATCCAATACAACTTATAATAATTTATCATCCAAGCACACAATCAACAATTTTAAATTTAACTATTAAAATTAAATCGGAATATCCGATTGAGTGAGAAGTTCTCACCTTTGCTTTGCATGCAATCCATTTTCATTTCAGATTGTTTTCTTCATTGTATTAGACCTAGTATAAACAATTTTATAAAGTTGATTAATATTCGGTATAAACCGGATAATAAATTTCCATTTAATAGATTTATTTAATTTAAACTAATAATTAAATTTCTTAAACCCATTTTCCTTTAATAAATTAAATTAACTAATAATTTTGATTTTAAACTAATATTTTAATTTAAAAAAAATTCCTTTTTAATAAATTTATTTAACTGAAAATTAAATTTAAAATTAAATTTCCTTTTTGAATAATCTTCGGCAACCAAAATAATTGAAAAATTCAATTAAAGTAATTATTCACCATAAATTCATTATTTTAAACATTCAAAACTAAATATGAAATTTATATTTTTTTTACCACATATCCATTTATTATATTTACAACAAAACAGAAATTTTTGCAATAAAATCAATACTGCTATATATTTCCCTGACCAAAATATACATATGTGTATATATATATATGCATGTATGTATATATTCACCTCTGTATATAAATTAATTTCATCCCTTTTCAAATTAAAAAAACAGGAATTTACCACCCTGCCAGGCTCGAGCATCACGACGACACCGCAACCCAATCGCCTGGACGTGACATAATCGACATTGAGTCGTCGTGCCCTAAATCACCGCCTAATCACGTCTGATTTCAGTCGAAGCCCCCCTTACCTCGCAAATCCCACAGCAGTACTTTAATTCCATCATGCACGCGTGCCGCCGCAGCTTCCAATCGCTAGAACGAAATCGCTATTATCGTAGAAACTCAAGAAACCCTAGCTGCCGTGACCGATCGCGACCCACCACTTCTGTCATTGCCGCAAGCGGCCTTCGCTCGCGTGCGCATGCATGAACGCTCCCCAACTGCCAACCTCTGATGTCGCCGCGTTGCCATGATTCGCAATCCTTTTTCTTCTTTTTTTGATTTTTTTTGTTCATTTGAGATGCTTGGTCGTTATTCCATCTTAAGAGGATTGCTTCTTTTTGGGTTTCGAATTGTTTTGTTGATTTTTGATTTTTGATTTATTAAACGAGGATCGGCCATTTTTTTCTTCTGAAGCTCTTTTAAATTTTTTTGAACGAGAATAATATTTCGTTTTGTTCATTTTTTCTTTCATTCTAAGCGTAGCGTGTGCAATTAGATATAACAGGTAGTCTCAAAGTGTTGACAAGTGTTGCATGAGGTAGCAGTATATTGAAGGGAGAATATTTATATACTAATTTCAAATATAAATTCAAATTTAAATCGACTCAGTTTCGCAACACAAAATCTCGATCTCCAATCAAGGCATGGCGGCAGGCATTTATAATGTTAAACGTCTATTCCGAACGCAATGGAAAAGGTTCAAGGTCCAAATTCGATCGTGTGGAGAAGACAGCTTTTTGAACCCGTTATTTATTTTAAATTTCGATATAATTTTCAACGCGTTTTTATGTCGTACGATCACATGACCACCCTGAGTGCTAAGAAAATCGAAATCCGATAATAAAACAATATTATGGATCCAATGGAACTGGATTCGTCGAAATCCGAGACTGTGCCTTGGAAGGCTATTTTTAAACATTCGATTTAAACAATATAAATTCAAAACTGAAAAAATCGCTTTCAAATTCAATTTTAAAAATTCTACTATCTTCGGTATCATCAATAAAAAATTTCTAAGCCTTTAAAATATTTTTAACAAGCTTAAAACTGAAGATTAAATATCTACCCAGTTCAGTAATTAAATTTAATAATTAAATTGCAAAAAAAATCCTGATATTTGAAATTCAAGTTAAACTAACTTCCAAATATTTAAAATTAATTAAATATTTTCAATTTCAGTTGTTAAAAATTCTGGGTCATCACATTCTTCCGCCCTTAAAAGAATTTCTTCCCGAAATTACTAGTTAAGAAGAATGATCCTTAACCCGTTTATTATCTTCCCCAAAACCCAACAGTTTTATCAACTTGCCAAAACAAATCCTTTTATTAAAAACCCATTGCCACTTCAACTAGCTTTGCAAAATCTTTCATAGTTTCCAAACAACATTGTTTTCTTAACAATTCAAATTTGAATTTAAATTCAAATTTTAAATTTTCAAAAATTTTCTCAAAAATTTTCTAATTCCCTAAATTTTCAAAAAATTTCGCCAGCATCTCCTTTGCGTGGCTAGCTTGGTACGACTACAAAATGGCACCACAAGCCCCCAGATCCAAAAAGTCAAGCGGCTAGACAAGAAAGTCATCAAATTTCATATAGAAATTCAAATGCATACCTTATTGTCGAGTAATTTAATTTTATCTTCGAAATCAAATCCCAATTCCATTTCCTTTTAACACACTTGTATATCCTGCTTATCATTTGTTTACAAAATTTCAATATTCATTATTCACACCCGTACGATACACATATATCATTTGTACGCAATATCAAATTCGATCGCTCACTCGATCACACAATTTCACTTCCGAACTAGTATTGTCCACCCGACTTCCTAGTGCGAACACAAATCTAGTTTCTTAATCAGAAACCATCATTCTCCTTGCATAGCCGTAAACTATGATGGAGAATTTCCAGAATCAACCAAAAATCCATATCTAGGTTTGCCATCGAAAATCAAGTGAAAATCCTAACTCAGATCGATATAACTATCTCAAAATTCTATGCTCGAATTCAGGATCAAATTATTATGCAAATAAAATAATATACGTACATCCTATGTATTTTTCCCAATTGATTATTAGTTATATCAATTTTCCTTTCTTTTATTCACATTGATTTTTATTCACTTATTCACAATCACCATTTTACAATTTCCAGTTTAATCTTCATTCACTTGTTCACATTCGTCATTTCCCGGTTTCTTGTTTATCCTTTATTCACTTATCAATTTAGAGTTTTCCTTAATCCTAAATTCTACTTAAGAATTTCACCATTTGTTTCTTAAGTTGAATATAAATTTTCTATATACTTCTTAAATTTGTTCTCAATTCACCACTTTAGTTTATTTCTATTTATATTAAACAGGATTTCCAATTCCATATGAATTGAATTTTTTTTTCATCTTCAATCCGTTTCACTTACTAATTTTATTTCAATACTTCGCTTTGTTTATCACAAATCAAATTCAATTCCAATTCCAGTTCTATTTACTTACAAATTCGAAATGAATTTCAACATTCAATTTCACTTTCATTTACTTACAATTGTAAATTTGTTTATTCATTCACAATTATATTTTTCACTTTAATAAATTTTATTCCATAACTATTTTTATCAGATTCCAAAGTCTTCCCAACATTTCAAAATCATTTTTGAAATCAATTTCAAATTATCGTTTGAATAACCAAACCCAGTTTTTGTAAACAACTTCCATTTAAAATAATTTGCAACAATTCCTCTCTTGGAAACTCAAAAACGAACACCGATGATGCTGCAGTCATCGCTGAAGTTATTTTCCAGCGATTGAAAAGAGTATAGTGCTTTTATCCCTTCAAAATATTTTTCCAAAAACATTGAAAATCATTATCAAACTAAAAAGCAATTTAATTTCCAAAATTTCCAAATTTCAAATCTTTTTCATAAACATTGTCAAATATTTCTCTGGAATTCTATTTCAAATTATAAATCACATTTACAAATTTGTATTTACAAATCCCATTTGTTTTAAATTTATTTCTCAGCTTTTTGTTATGATTTCAATTTCTTGTTCAACTTTCACACTTAAATGATAATAATTTAGTATTATCTCTTCTTAACATCCAAGCAACCATATACTATAATAATTTGCAAAAATTATTTCCTTTTATATACGAAAATAGTTTAGGTAAAATTATTTCATTTACCCTAATTTTAAAACAACATCGTTTCAAATTGTTCTATTCAAGTGTTTAGATATCCCTATCAATAACGTTAATTACTCATATTGACCAAAATCCATATACCACTCAACAAACCAATTAACACAATATGAAAAAAATATTCACTAACAAATACGTGCTTATATCTATTATTACACTCAACTCATTCCAGAGTACTGCTGACTCTATCTCTAATGAGTAATCCCTATCAGAGCCAAGAATCGCTTAACCAAATGCTCTGATACCAAAATGTAACAACCCGATTTTTTGATTTTCGAAAGTTGACATTAATACGTCCACTGTATCAAATGCCGCACAGTCGAATGCCGGGAAACTGAACCGTTAGGGTTAAAGAAGTAGAAGATAGAAGAAGAACAGAAACAATAAACATAATCTCACATTTGCAGCGAACAACATATAATAGATAAATGAATAATCGTTAAATAAAGAACTATGGCGGTTTATACATAAATCACATTACATCATCAGAGTTATATACAAAAACAACAGCGGGAAAGAATATTATATACTAGTGATACGCCTCGTCGTCCAGCTTGAACTCCAGGTCTCTATAGCAACTCCTTGACTTCGCTCCAGAACAACTGATAACCTGACTCTAGACTGCCCGTGTGGAAATTGTAGGCACCCAGAGATTAGAAAGGGAACAATAAACTCTAGGTAATTCATGGGACTAGTGTGAGATCTTAAAATGGTTATTTTCACAAAGAAAAGAAAAGAAATCCGCTATGCTTTTAGAAAAAGAAACTACCACAAGGCCTCCCCACACACACACAATGCAAGCGCACAATTGGAGGAGATTTCTCCTTATGACGGTCAAACATGCTTGATATGCAAAATCCTCTTTGATAATATTATTATTAGTGCATAGTGCAGAAAACCTTTCGAAAGTATAATATTAATCTTAGCCAGCCTACGTACCATTATATTATGCCTGCTATAGCTACCATTTAAGAATGGCAGGTTATATAATTGCAATCGTAAAGGGCGTGTATTAATGATTGGAGTTCCAACAAATGGTCAAGCTAAGGAGCTTACTATTGCCACATGGGTACGCCTTTGGAAGGACGCTCCGAGAACCTAACCGGATCTCTGCCAACACAAGACCGGGTTACCTCTGTAACTAGGTAACTACTACACGAGTATACCATCCCCCGGTCGTTAGCGAGCTTTATCCGAGGATCCTCAACCACAAAGAAACAACCACAAAGTGTAATAAATTTGCAGCAACCACATAAGTTAAGTATCTGGGCTCTATACCATGATACCACACTTTTTCAGAAGGAAATGACATACCCTCAGGGGGTGCTAACCCCAAATAACCTTGCTGCATCCTTCCTGTTTCAACCATTTCCAGGTTGTGAGGTCCGACGAAGTCTCGTCCACCAAGCTACTTTTCACAAAGCCATGCTTTGATCAACAAATGATCGGCAGCACTTCATATGCCACATTAC
This sequence comes from Allium cepa, assembly GCA_030765085.1. NCBI lineage: Eukaryota > Viridiplantae > Streptophyta > Magnoliopsida > Asparagales > Amaryllidaceae > Allium > Allium cepa. Next base: position 301,255,262 of record CM060928.1, on the reverse strand, counting down.
CAAATTGAGAATGTATCACTAGTAACCATCAACTACATAACCTCTGAGCTCGTACGTCTTAGAGAAGGGTGTTAAGCTAAGAGAATAAATTCTCCGTCACCAACAGAAATGTATTTGATAGAAACCAACTTTACATCTCAAAGTGTAACGTCAGACGCACATCCATACGAGTCTATTTCGGGATGGAACGGAACCGAAGGCGCTTCAAAGATGCCCTTGCAATCCGGATATTCACTAATCACATCCAGAATCCCCATCACAAATAGTGATAAAATCTCTATACCGGAGCAACCAAGTGCAGAGACATTCGACGGGCAATCCTTTCATTTTCGAAAATACGCATTCTTCAACACCATCTTCAGATGCAATCCTATTTCATTGTATCATTATTTGGAATGGGTTTTATGATACAAAGTCCTCTCCCGGCTAATCCGAATAACAAGCGCTTATTTTTAAAAATAACTGTTACATTCAGATTCAAATATTTCACAACAAATTTCCACTTTGATCTTTTAAACAAAAGATCCATCACAAAGATTCGATGTAGTTTTCGAATATCCATTTGAAATCCGATCCCCGGTCGCATGAAATTCAAGTGCCATTTAAAGGCCAATATTGATACTCGGTTATTTAACTATCAATCAATATTCACAACAATCACCAAGATTTAAATAATTTTTCACCAGTTATTTACTTTCAAAATATCTTCTCAAGATATATTTTCAACACTTCAACCCTTTGAAAACAAATTTCAAATCACTTTCCTTACTCGGAATAAATTTCCAAATATTTATTTCCACTGACAATTTGCCGAGTTCAAATACTTTAAAATAATTTAAATTACTTATCCAAAATTTAGTTGGAAATATTTATAATAAAAACTATTTCTAAACACTTATTTAATTATTAGCTATGAAAACATTATACCAATATCTCATATAAATCTTCAAGTATATACTAATTTTAAAATTAAGTTAGTAGATAGGGTATAACTATTCAAATAACCATTTTCTGAAACAAATATCAATTTAATCTTTAAATAATAACTTCTATAATTTACTAAATAAATCTTTTACTTTAAAGATTTAAAAACAACTTAAGAAAATAATTTCTCCAAAATATTCATTTAAAACCAATTCTAGAACTTTAATTTATATTAGAAAGCTACTTTGAAAAACATACTCGACTTTCCAGGGAAAATACACCATCCATTTCTAAATGGTCCATTTAAATCAATTGATAAATCCTCCTTCATTTATTTTAATTTACATTCCAAATCTGTAACTTCTTTCCACACTTTTAAAAATAAATCAATCTTTATTTTAAAACAAATTTCCCTTTCTTTATAAATTCCCGTTGTGAATTTTAAATTTTCAAATATCCATTGATATACGATTCTTAAATCGATTTACAAATATTCACTTTTCAACACCAAATCAAATTCTAAATTGTTTTTCCAAACATTTATTACAAACTCCAAATCGATTTACGAATCAATTCCCCAAAGATTTATTTTAAAACACCAAATTGATTTCAATCGATTTTCCAATTTATTTTCAAAACACCAAATCAATTTCAAATCGATTTTCCAAAGATTTATTTTCAAACACCAAATCAATTTCAAATTGATTCTCAAATTTATTTCAACATCAAATTGATTTCCACATTTATTTCCAACACCAAATAAATTTTCATTCACACACCAAATTTATTATCTTTTAAAATAAATTCTTTTATTTCTTCCAAACTACTTAAATATGAATTTCAAATAAATTCTCCAATTTTTAATTCATTTGTTAAAAACTTTTCCCATATTTTGTAATTAATTCAATAAGATTTTAAAATCAATCTTTACCCATTTAAATTCCTTCTTTTAAATTCACCCAATTCTTTAAAATGAATTTTCTTAAAGTTTTCTACTTTAATTTCCAAAAATCCCAATATTTTTTCTGGTATCCGACGATACCAAAAATGTATTCAACTAAACTGTGGCCTTCAACGATTTCAATCACAAATATAATCATACACAGATTATAAATAAATCAACACACAATATTGACAAAAATTCAAATATTTAAGGAATCCAGTTGGATCCCTCCCACCTTTTTCCATGCATCCACAGATGTTAGCACAACAATTAAATACCAATTCCACTTCGAGTTGGAATATCATGGTATATGGGATTATATAATATCATCTGCTATTATGTAGCGCATAGGATCTCATCTGTTATATAATGTGGGAAATCAATCACTCCAAATACATATATAATATCAATTCCACTTCAAGGTGGAATATCGCGGTATATGGGTTTATATAATATCCTCCGCTATTATGCGGCGCATAGCGTCTAATCTAATACAACTGATAATAATTTATCATCCAAGCACACAATCAACAATTTTAAATTTAACTATTTAAATTAAATCAGAATATCCGATTGAGTGAGAAGTTCTCACCTTTTCTTTGCATGTAATCCATTTTCATTCCAGATTGTTTTCTTCATTGTATTAGACCTTTTATAAACCATTTTATATAGTTGATTAATATTCAAAATAAATCGAATAATAAATTTCCATTTAATAGATTTATTTAATCTAAACTAATAATTAAATTTCTTAAACCAATTTTCCTTTAATAAATTAAATTAACTAACAATTTTGATTTTAAACTAATACTTTTAATTTTAAACAAATTCCTTTTTAATAAATTTATTTGACTAAAAATTAAATTTAAAACTAAATTTCCTTTTTGAATAATCTTCGACAACCAAAATAATTGAAAAATTCCATTAACTAATAATTCACCATAAATTCATTATTTTAAACATCTAAAACTTAATCTGAAATTTATATATATTTTTTACCATATATCCATTTATTATATTTATAACAAAACAGAAATTCTAAAATTTACAGTAAAATCAATACTGCTATATATTTCCCTGACCAAAATATACATTCATACACACACACACACACACACACACACATATTTCACCTCTGTATATAAATTAATTTCATCCTTTTCCAAATTAAAAAAATAGGAATTTACCTCTCTGTCAGGCTCGAGCTTCATGATGACACCGCAACCCAATACCCTGGACGTGACAGAATCGACATTGAGTCGTCTTGCCCTAAATCGCCGCCTGATCGCGTTTGACTTCGATTGAAGTTCGCCTTCACCTCACGAATCCCACGGTGGTACTTTAACTCCATCGTGCACGCGTGCCGCCGCGGCTTGCTATCCCTAGAACGAAACCGCACTATCGTAGAAACTCAAGAAACCCTAGCCGCCGTAGTCGATCGTGACTCACCACTTCTTTCATTGCCGCGACCGGCCTTTGCTCACGTGCGCATGCATGAACGCGTTCCCCGATTGCCAACCTTTGATGTCACCGTGATGCCATGATTCACGATCCTTTTTTTCCCTTCCGTTTTCGACTTTTTTTGTTCATTTGAGATGCTCGGCCGTTATTCGATCTGAAGAGGATCGATCTTCTTTTTGGGTTTCGAATTGTTTTGTTGATTTTTGATTTTCTATTTATTAAACATGGATTGGCCATTATTTTCTTTTGAAGCTCTATTAATTTTTTTTTGAACGAGAATAATATTTCATTTTGTTTATTTTTTTCTTTCTTTCTGAGCGTACACGTGTGCAATTAGCTAGGACACGTGGTCTCAAAGTGTTGACAAGTGTTGCTTGAGATAGCAGTATACTGAAGGGAGAATATTTATATATTAATTTCAAATTTAAATTTAAATCGACTCAGTTTCACAACACAAAATCTCGATCTTAATCGAGATGTGCCGCAAGGCATTTATAATGTTAAACGTCTTTTTTGAACGCAATGGAAAAGGTTCTGGGTCCAAATTCGATCGTATGGAGAAGATAGCTTTTTGAACCAATTATTTATTTTAAATTTCAATATAATTTTCAACGCATTTTATGTCATACGATCACACGACCACTCCGAATGCTAAAAAATTGAAATCTAATAATAAAATAATATTACGGATCCGATGAAACTGTTTTCGTCGAAATCCGAGACTGTGCCTTGGAAGGCTAATTTTAAACATCGATTTAGACTATACGAATTCAAAACTGAATAAATCGCTTTCAAATTCAATTTTAAAAATTCTACTATCTCCAGTATCATCAATATAAATTTTTAAGCCTTTAAAATATTTTTAACAAGCTTAAAACTGAAGATTAAATATTTTACCCAGTTCAGTAATTAAATTTAACAATTAAATTGCCAAATAAATCCTCATATTTGAAATTCAAGTTAAATTAACTTCTAAATATTTAGAATTAATTAAATATTATAAATTTCAAATGTTAAAAATTCTAGGTCGTCACACTATACATATATAATAATGTATATATTAGTACTGGAGTGATATTCCCGCACGTTATCGCGGATGAGACCCTATGCGCCCTACGTAATAGCGGATGACCCTATATACCGCAATATCCTCTCAAAGTGGGATTGGTATTTTTATTGTTATCTAACATCTATGGATTGGAGGGATCCAATTGGATTCCTAAAAAATATTTAGTATTTTAAATATATAGAAATATATGATGTGAATGAATAATCTACTGGAGTATTATGTAACAAAATTTTTTATGTGTTATAATGGCTTAGAAATTGATTTTAGGCATATTAGATACCATAAATATTATTTTAAAATTTTAAGGAGTTAAAAAGAGATTTAATAAAAAAAATATGTGTATAGAAATTTGGATTATTTAAAAGAGGTTGATTTGAATAAGAAATAGTGAATTTTTGATCGTATTAAATGATGCAGGAAAAATATTTTTAATAGGGACTTTAAAATAAATTATATAGAGGAATTTTTAAAGACTAGATTTTTAAAATAATATTCGAAAATATAGAAAGAGGTTGAAATCGATGTTTAAAATAGATGGGTGAAAATAAATGAAATTTATAGGAAATTTAAATTTATAGAAATGGAATTTTATAAAAGAGATTATTTTAGTGAAACTCAAAGGAGTTATAGAAAATTTATAAGCGAAGTTTATAAATGAAAGAAAGTGATATCGGATGATAATTAGAAATATAAATTTACGAGAAGAATTTATATTGGAATATGTAAATAGGGTGAGAAAAAAATAGTAGATACTATTTTAAAGTGAAATGGTTAAGGAGACCGGATTGAACGTTATGTGATGGAAATCGAGAAGATTTATAAATTGAAATTTGGTTATTGAGATTTAAAAATTTATTTATCGATAGGTAAAATTTTTATTTTTAAAAGGAAATATTCTTACTTGTTGAACTATATAAATTTCAAGGTTAGTTGGTATTGAAATACTTCAGAAGTGAATTTTTAAAATACTTAATATCTATTTTGATAAAATCCGAAATGTTTAAACCTTCTTGAAAAGTGATGTTATAAGGAAGTTTTTTCTTAACATGCTAAATTACTATTTGAATATGTATTAAAAATAAAAATATTATTATTTCTTTAAAAATACTTATTTATACACACAGATATATATAAATGTACAGAGTTTTGAAACGTATTAAATTTATTATAAACCTTCTCGGAAGTCCAAAAATATGGGTTATTCAGTGGATATGATTTGTAAGAAAATTCTTAAATGGAATTGGGAAGGAAAGCAAGAAAATTTCCAAAGAAGTTAAATAAAAAGTGAACTTCGGAGAATGAAAATAGAATTCATAAAGAAGTATAAAGGAAATTGAGTTTATAAGTAAATGTAATTGGTTTTGAAAATATTTAGGGATTTAATTAACGAATTTCGGAATTTATAGAATTTGTTGTAAACTAGTCAAGGAGTTTACGAATATATTGTAAATGCTTTTGAGAAAAGTAAAGGAAATAAAAGGGTTAATTTCAATGTGTTGAATATCAAAAGAAGTGGGAAAAATATTCTAAGTATTGGGAAGGATTGGAAATGTTTCATGAAAATAAAAAGGGATTTGAAAACTATTTTCAAATTGTTCAAGTATGGGAAGTTATATCTTATAAAGATATTTTGAAATAAAGTTTTGAAAATTTATAATAAGGCCTGATGATTGTTTATGGATGTGTGTTGATTGTTGAATAACCGGCTATCAATTTTGGCCAGTTTCGTTAATCGTTTCGAAGAGACCAGGACATGATTTCATTATCTGAAAACCACTTCAATCCGGTTTGAAAGTAATGAATGAATTTCGTGAAGATGATGAAGACGGTTATTTGGTTTGTCCTGACCCAGGGCAACTTGTATGGACGAATGCTATCAGAACATCGTCATTGGAGGACGATGAACATTGTAAGAAAATTGTGTTCTTGAAAGGTGATGCTTAGCCTCAAGCCTTATCAACCATGGAATGAATTAAACAGGGAAGATGTAGCAATGCTAAGTGGGTAGCACTCAAATTGGTTAAGGTTACCCCTATCTAGAGTCCATTTTATTCGGCTGTATGGCGGTTTCTTGATCCCAACCACGAGGTAATCTTATTCGGACTATCCAGGTTAGGGGTAGTCCGATCTTGTGAAGCAGTGGATCCCGGATTGGTCCTCGGTACATTATTCTAGAGGTGTACTCTGACGGGCAGTACCCCTGTAGCCCACTCATTCGGTGGAATCCATTCTCTAAGAAGTGCCGTACGGTTTTGATTATGCCCAACTATGCTGGAACGTGAGATGCAAGCATTTCAGCTATATTCTATTTACTTTCTAAAGACACTATTATAATATCAGATGATTTTGATAAAAAAATTAGTTTTTGTAAGGTAAAAGCCTGTTGGGTTTATTTGTGACGTGGTCTTACGAGATACGTTTGTTTCAAAAGGGTTCTGAAAAGTTAATAATTCAATTTGAGTGTGTTTTCTCACGCTGGTTTTCCACACTAACTCGGATGTTATTTTATTATAATGCTCGGGTCAGACCGATTATTAAAGATTCAGGTTAAAGGTAATGGAGCTCAGGAGACGAGCTGGAGGAGTTCAGACGTATATCACATACTTGAACATTTCCGCTGTATGAGGACAAGTTGTTACAACTGTCTAGACTTGATGTAATGATTGTGTATCTGATGATTGTAAGTATTAAATAGTTACAGATTCTTTTGTATAAAAATCAGTTGTTATATATTATATTTTTTTCTGATGCGATTGTGATATTCTGTTGTTGTTGTTGTTTCTCTTTTTCTTCTTACTTTTCTTCTTCACCCCTAATGAACTGGTATTTTTGGCATTCGACTACTTGGCAATCTATACAGTGGACATATAGATGTCGATTTCCGAGGTCGAAAATTTTGGTCCGTTACATTAAGTAAATTCAAAATCGTACTTTATAAATTCCAAATGAGGCTTAGTAGTCCCAATGGTACTGATTTAAGTTACCATTTTATTTCAATTTAATTTCAAGGCGCTTATCAACTATTTACATAGGCCAGCATATATGTAAATCCAACAAATTATCAGATCAGGAAATAACATGTCAATACAACTTAACTAGCATATAAATGTCTAAACAACATAATAGCAAGATGGTGATTTATCCTCCTAAATAGATGTCCAAAACAATTTAATCAATTAATAGCAGAATGGGGATTTATTCTGCTAAACACATGTGCAAACAATTACCTTATAGCTGAACAGTGTTTTATTCTGCTAATGAATGTCCATACAACACATACAATCACATTCTAACTTGTTCACAGTTGTGACAACCCTCCTTTTTGGATGGTTTAAATCGATAATAAACCACACATGTCTAACTCAAACCATTCAAATGGGTGGATTGTCAATGGGATAAATGAAAAATAAGAGAAAAGAAGAAAAAAACACACAAAATCTCGCAACGAAATGACAAAATATAATAATCAAATAAATAGTTCATGAAGTTGTTTTACAATATACATTTGATTACATTAATTTTACAATATAACCAGAGTACAATCAAAAACATACCAATAATGATGCAGTGCAATAATACTAATAATATAAATATATCAAACTCCATCTTCGTCCTCTAAAAATAGTGTCTTCAAACATTAAAAAGCTCAGGCTAATCCGAGCGTGATGAAAAGTAAAAACACACGAGTCAGAACTAAAATTTCATATGTAAGTTAAATCAACAGCAAATAAATATGAGTGTGATAGCTTCAAAGATGTCTACGGGATTTTACATCACATATCCAGTGTATAATGTGCATGCAATAACCTAAGAGATGTTCTGAGATTTTCCATCTCCTAAGGATCTGTTAAACTATCTATATGTAGTAAGATATGTTGTATGTGTAATGTCTAATCAGTAAAGTAAATATTTTTCTTAGCGTTAAGGCTTTACATTGATCCCCCTTAACACTTTTTCAAGCAGGTAGTCTATGCAGGTCCTGTAACACAACCAGCGACATCGATAGCCACTGAGTCCCTTATAGGCACCATACTAAAACAAAATTGTAGTGGTCGGGAATAAGGATAAAGAGTATGATAAGGCACATGAGGCAATGCCCAAGAAGATACGACCAGTTCGGGTCGTAGAGCTTGTGGTAATGCATCGTAGCTATGACTGCCCACCGCGTCCAACACCCCTAAAATCAAATCAAATCAAGGTGCACCGAAAAACCAATATCAATATAATAATATGAAGAGGTGTGTCTACTAGGGGTAGCTGGCCCGTTTGGCCCTGACAAGCCATCTTGTTTTAGTCATTTCAAATTAGCACAAGTGCCGGGGTCATCCATCATCGTTCACTTTCTTCAAATCCAGCAAACGTTCACCAAATCCAACCACTTCATTCTGGATCATCCACCACATACATAGTTGTTAAATTGTTTTCAGTATTGATAGAGTATGCCAATAAGAGGACTAAGTCTCTTTAACAACCAAATGTCATTTTTCACACTGGTTGGTTCTTTTACATTTTAAAACCGGTTCATATTTGATATCAAAATATCATACTCACTTCAAAATGTCCTACATTTCAAAATTATCATATTTACTCAAAATATGCCATTTTCACTTGAAAATACCATTTTAAGTTTCAACTTAGGTTATAACATCATTTAACCACATTTGGCTTTAAATCAATGATTTAAGTATAAACATTCCAACTTGCACAGTTTAAATTTTAGAAAATAGTTTTAATAGTTTAAAGAGTATAAATAGTTTTTAAAACAGTTTAAATAGTTTAAAATAGTTTGATATATAATGTTTGAGTACTGAAAATGGTTTATATAGTAAAATAGTTTTGGAAATCAAAATAATTTGAATATTAAAAAGATAAATTTTATACAGTTTACATTAAAATAATTTTTTTTTGAAAATAATATCAAATCAAACTGTTTCATTCCATTTCACAAGTCTGGACCCATGTCCAATTTCAAATCAATAAACTTAATTCCCAATCTTTCAATTTAATTGACTAGATTTCAATTAGCTTCAAATCAAGTTGATTTCAATTTCAATCCGAAATAACTTCAAATTTCGAAACATTCATTTTTAACTTCAAATTCAATTCAACAATCCAATTCAATGATTTAAATTTCGATTCAATTCTTATACCAAACCATTTCAATTCATATCAATTTCATATCCAATTTTGATTTACTAATTTAAATCAAATTAAACCTTATTGTTCAATTTTAAGGTCCAAATCTTAAAATAATCAAATTTCCAAAATTAAAATCATACGTCGATTCTGACTTCACATTCCCAATGTAATTCTTTCAACAATTTCCTTTAATCAATTTAAATTTCAGCATTTGAAAGGTTGAATTCAAAATAATTCATTTCATATAAATCCACAATTTATTTCCTTTAAAACAATGTAATTTAACCAACATCCAAAAATCAATAATATAAAATCATTTAATTTAACAAATCTGGCGTCCGTATATAATTTTCTACCCTATGGCCAATTGATCATTTATATAAATTTTAATTACAGGGATGGATATATATCATTTCAATCCAAATCAAAATATTATAGGTATATATCATTTCAACCTAAATAATTCACGTAATAGTTTATATGCTTTCAATTAATATACAAAGTGATAATAGGGATATATAAAAATAAATAAACATCCAATCATCCAAAATATCAACAAATAAACATCCATTACAATCAACATCCAAATCAGCCATTAAATCACAACAATTTATTTGTTATCAATATTAGGTACTTAACTAGCAATTAAATCCAATATTTATTTAAATGTTAACTTAATTCAATATAAAATTCAATTACAATTAAAATGTCAGTATAAACTACCAAACGGCAATCAATAAAATTCTTATCACGTCATAAATTTAATTCAACTATCATAAGAAGATTTAGTATTGTGTGAGTGGGTTAAATCACTCATCTTTAACTTTAGCCCATTAAAATCCAAACACAGGCGCACAATCTCAATAGTCTCCAAATTCAACCAAATCAATTTCATGTTGTCCAGAATTTAAATATTAATCCAACATAAGAAATCGCACGTGAATTGTAGTTTATATGCAAAAAATATTCATGTTATAAGAAATTTTATTAAAATAATAACTGGTACACGTTTAATTAGAAAAAACAAAACTTATGTTTTTCTCAAGATGAGGCTTCAGGCAAAGATGGAAGAAAAAACTAAGATGAGGGTAGGATGTGTAGGAATAACGAAAAGATGAAACTCATGTTTCATAAAAGAAAGCTTTTGAATTTGCGAAAATGAGAGCATTTGAATTTGCTAGCTCACGTTAAAATGATTCAGGGAAAGGAAGATTTGAAATGGAGATCTGAACATAGGAAATTAGGTGCTGATAAAAAAATGAAGGGACAAGTTTAAAACGTGAATAATTTTACGATAAGAATTCTTACCTGGAGGTTTGACCAGGCCACTAGGGACTCGGCATTTATGCACTGTTCAGCATCCAGCGCGTTCGGCACGACATTCTCGTTCGGCATGACCAGGCTGTTCGGTATCTATCCTCGTTCGGCATTGGGGGCCGTTTAGAACAATATGTCGTTCAGCATTCCACACTGCTCGGCATCCATACTACGTTCGGAATTGAGGACCGTTCGGGATGGCAAAGTCGTTCGACATTCAACACTGCTCGGCATCCAGATCTCGTTCGGCATTGAGGGCCGTTCAGCATGTCAGAGTCGTTCGTCATTCAATCTTGACCGGCATGAAGCTCGTTCGGCATGTCAGAGTCGTTCGGCATCTCCCCTAGTCCGGCATCAGTTCTCGTTCGGCTTGCATTCTTCACTCAACACATCACCTCGTTCGGCATTAAGGAAGAGCTCGGCGTTTGCCGAGCGGCATTTGTGGTTCGTCACATAGAGTTTACTCATTTTGGGCCGAAATGTCTAACTGCTAGGCCCACCAGGGAAGTCTAACCCATCTTCGTCTATAAATAGAGAGGCAGGGGCACAATGAAAGGGATCTTTTTTTTCGAGAACACCCGGGAGACTCTACCGCATTCATAACTCATTCAAGACTTAACTTTTTTGCTTAACAATTATAATCAAACAGTTGGTGTACGGATTGTATCTGTAATCGATTAGTGAGAAAAGCAATAAAGATTAACCTCAAAGTGGACGTAGGTAGTTACGCCGAACCACTATAAATTTGGTGTTCTTGTTTCCTGCATTTAATTTAGCACATTATCCTCTGTTTGAATTTACTTTCTTCATTAATCTCTCTACATAACTCTACTCAAGGGTGTTAGTGACCAATTCTGGTGCTAACATTTTGGTGTTTTCACTGAGAATTGAATTCTCAGGTCAATAGGATCTACTTAGTAGCTACTGGATTGAAAAATCCTCCGAAGGAGAACTGAATTATTCATTGGACGCCCGTTGAATCTATTCAGAGTTCCAATCGACAACTCTACAATGGGAAGAACCACGCACCCGATCGGCTTCTCACGATGCGAATGTCCACGAGACTGCTAGTGTGCAACAAGTTGGATGTAGCAACCCATAACCTCCACCCAAAATCAAACAGAAGTCGTTTCCCGAACAGAGTTCAACGACTTGATAAGAGAACTCAAAGAAAGTAGAAGGCAACTTGCAGAGCAGATTCAAGCCAACACTAATCTCATGACTCAGCTTGCCCAGCTGCAGCATCAGAATGCTGGAGGTAGCCCTGCTCCTTATTCTTCGTCTGATAGCTCGACCTCAGCTCATGAACCTCCTAGGCGTAGTTGCCGTAAGACTGAAGCTGCAAAAGCAGGTGCCACTGATCGATCCGGCAGGGATCAGGCATGTGAGGAGACCGGATGCCCGGCTCACCAAGACCCAAATCAGGCTTGCCTTCTAGACGCACGTCTGGCCGACCGCCAACAGGCGGACATCAACCCGCACCGTCACATGGAACGGAACCCAACCTCCCATCCTCTATACAAACTCTAGACTTAACAGCCATGGTCAGGCAGTTGATGAGAGAGAACCAAGGCTTGACCAATGAAGATTAGGGAGTGTCAAAGAGTCATACTCCCTTCATAGACACTATTTTACAGGCTGAGTATCCTAGGAAATTCAGTATGCCGACTATCCCAGCCTACGAATGGAAGACTGACCCTAGGTAACACGTGATGAGGTACGAATGGATGATGGATTCTGTAAGGGAGAATAAAGCGACTAAGTGTAGGTGCTTCCCAATCACTTTGTTTGGAATCGCCACTATGTGGTTTACTCGACTTCCTCCATGGTCAACATCCAGCTTCGACGAGTTGGCGATGAAATTTGTGGAACAATTCAGGATAAATGCTACTCGTACAAAGGACGTGATGTCCTTATCAACCATGATCTAGGCTCCGGGAGAGTCTTTGAAAGCCTACTTACAAAGGTTTCATGTTGCCGCCACTGAAGTTAGCAACTCTAAGACCATGCAATCTTAATTGCGGTAATGCGAGGTGTAGATCCAGACTCGGAATTTGGAGATTGGCTGGCGGGAAAGGCCCCAACTACGTTGGAGAAATTCTATTCCAAAGCTCACCAGTTCATAAGGAGGGAGGAAGCACGATGGATGAGACGAGATAAGGCACCAGGGCCTATTCAGGACACTGTGAAGTAACATCGCTGTGAAGCAATCCGGCGACAGTTCGGGAAAAGTTCAAGTCAACGTCCAGAATAAGCCTGGGCAATGTAAAGCATCTAGAAGTGGAATTCCCGGAAAGAAAAAAGAGACAGGGAAATGGAAGCCGAGGATACTGACCTACAACGAATACACCACCCTGAATATGTCTCTTGAAAACATTTACCTATCTACCTGTAACACCTTCCAATACAGAAAACCGTGCCCAAAGGAGTCCACTGAAGAACAGAAACCGACGAGGAAGTTCTGTCGCTTCCATGAGACCCATGGGCACAATGTTGAGGAGTGTAGACACCTCCATGACGCCCTAGAAAGGTTAATCAGCCAGAAAAAGCTACAGGAGTTTGTTAAGAACCCACCAGAAGGTAGGCAAGGAACGTCAGACCCGGACGTGGGCCCGCTCCATGCCATCCAGAGGAACATGCCCGGGTCGTAGGTAGGTTGATCATAAACACTATAGTCGGAGGATCTCATCCTGCAGGAAAGAATTGGCAGGAGATTGAACGATATGCTACCTCTTTGAGGCATGCAAATTATGAATTTTTTTCGAATGTGGAAGATGGAACCCCTGCAAAACAACAACGCATGATGACAGACGATATAGTGTTTAGGAGTCGAGATGCAGACAAGGTGGAGGCTCCTACTATCGACTCGATGGTCATATCTACAATGATCGGGCCAGCTTACGTCAAAAGGATTTTGATTGATTATGGAAGCTCTGTTAACATCATGTTCAAGAAGGCTTATGAACAAATGAAGATGGAAACAAAAGACTTGAAGCCATGCAAAGCCCGTATCCACGGCTTTAATGGTGCCACAACTGACGCAATGGGATATATCGAGTTACCAGTTGAATTGGAGAAGGTGAGCGTAGGAGAGTGCGAATCCTACCGTTCATAGTGATGGATGTTGACTCTCCATATAATGTATTCCTGGGTCGTCCGGCCCTGGTGGAGTTTAAGGAAGCCTAAGCACCATGGTGTTTGACGTTGAAATTTCCGACTGACAAAGGAGTTTGAGTGGTACATGGCGATTAGGCGACCAGTCGTGCATGTTATGTGGAAGAGCTGAGCGAAGCTCGGCGGAGAGACAAAGGGAAGGTTGCACGTGACTCCGTCCGCATCCTAAATACTGATGATTGACAAGTAGTGCCCGGGCTCGGGCGACATTCTCGGATCCTTGGAGACATAGATCCGAGAGATGATGATGGGGAACCCAGGGAAACGAATGCAGCACCGACTGAGCTGACGATCGACATTCCAGTCAGCCGGGATGACCCATCACGAGTTCTTAAGATTAGATCACAACTCGAACCTTCAGTGGTCGAGGATCTTACTGATTTCCTCCGAGCGAATCTGGATGTTTTCGCTTGGACACACTCTGATATGTGCGAGATTTCTCCCACTATTGTGAGTTATATGTTGAACATATACCCAAAATACGTTCCTGTGAAACAGAAAAGGAGAGGCATGGAGCCGGAGAGGTTCGCTACTCTCAAAGAGGAGGTGGACAAACTCAAAGCTAGTGGGTTTGTCCGCACGCCCTCTACACCGAATGGGTATCTAACCCTGTGCTGGTAAGAAAAGTGAATGGGAAGTGGAGAACTTGTGTTGATTACTCCGATCAGAATAAAGCATGCCCGAAGGATAGTTTCCCTTTGCCTAGAATCGACCAGCTCGTCGACTCTACCGTCGGACACGAATTATTGTCATTTATGGATGCTTATTCGGGATACAATCAGATCCTGATGCATATTCCAGACCAAGAACACACCAGCTTTATCACAGATGTGGGGCTATATTGCTATGTAGTAATGCCTTTTGGATTGAAAAACGCTGAAGCAACTTATCAGCGTCTGTTGAATCGAATGTTTAAAGACCAGATTGGTAGAACAATGGAAGTCTATGTGGATGACATGCTCGTGAATTCATGACAGTCAAACAACCACATCCGAGACTTAGCAAAGATGTTTGATATACTCAGGCATTACAAAATGAAAATCAACCCTTTAAAGAGTACCTGTTTGAACTATACTTGAAAAATAATGGACGTTAGACTTAACAACATAAATATTACCCCATGTGGTGTGTGAACTAGTGTGATCATTCAAATATAAGTGCTGAGAATTAAAAGTCACAGTGTTGACGATATAAAGTTGAGCTTTGAACTGTCATCTTCGAAGACCGTCATCGTTGACCGTCTCCGAAAGCCTGTCTTATGATGTTTTCGATTTTGGACTCGGACATTGGCACTATATGTTGAAGGCTATTATCTGTTTTTATCGATTTAAATTCAAATTTATGATTGTTGAAACTGGGGAGTTATCAGTATGGATTAGTTCGATATGCTGGTTTACTTAGGCCCTTGTCCTTGTTTTTTGTCATATGATTAGGCATGGGAAATAAGTGAATTCGACGACGGTTATGTTCAAGTTGGAATGATTTCCGCTGTTGTTATCTATTCATCAAAGGTCAAGGCCAATTGACACTTGAAACACACGGCCTAGATGCCATTCGACTTAAATGTCGTTTGGCCTAAATGACGTACGACCCCAATACTATTCGGCACGTCACGCTTCCAACCCTTCCTCTTCGTCCTTCGGCACGTGGAAAATCATACCGAACCGTGCTTGTGCCGAGCCACATCGCTCGGAATTCTGCAATTAACATTACTTTTCCTCTTTCCCTTCATCTCTCCCGACCGCCATGGTCGAGTCCTTCTACAGGTAATGTCGAACCATGCCGATCGACATCCTACCCAATTCCTACTTCCTTTCTGTTTTTCTCTCCAACCTCGTTCGACATGGAGAGATCATGCCGAACCGTGGCCATGTCGAGCCACACCATTCGGCACGCTAGACCTTAACGCCAATTCCACTCCCGTGCACCCTTTTAACCACTCGGCATTAAGAAATCATGTCGAGCCACATTTATACATCATCTTTCAACTCCGACCTTTATATAACCTAAATATTCTACAAGGTGACCGGTTGTGACGACCCGCAAACCCATACCCCTTGAGTCGACACTATTCTCCAAAAATCAACTCAAGATGAACGGAAATACGAACCATTTGGGTTAAAGAAGAAGAGGTAGAAGAAGAGAAAAAAACGACATCGGAATCTAACCATCGCAACGGAATAAAATATAATAGATAATAACAGATCTTTACATAAAAGAAAGTTATATCTTTTTTATTCGTACATCATCAGAATACATAATCAGAGTTCAATAACATCAATAACATACAACTGGACAGTCATATAAACTTTTCCTCAAAACTGAATACACAGCGTCATAATAATCAAGTACGGAAGTACGTATCGCCATCCAGCTCGTCTCCTGAGCTCCACAGTATCCTTTCCTGTATCCTATAACACTCGGTCTGACCCAAGCATTATAGTTAAATAACACCAGAGTCAGTCTGGAAAACCAATGTGAGGAATCACACTCAAATTGATTATTAAAGTTCCAAAAATCCTTTGAAAAACAAAAGCATCTCGTAAGACCATGCCACAAATAAACATGTCGGGTTTTTACCTTACGATAGCTAAAACATTTCTTATCAAAATCCTCTGATATTATAATAGTGTCTATATACAAATACTTATTAAAATAGCCAAAATTGTTACATTTATTAAATTCAAGCTACTAGCCACAAAGTGGGTAATACAAACAAAACCGTAAAAGGCGCGTAGGGAGAATGGATTTCCGACTAATGAGTAGGCACTGGGGTACCACCTGTCACAGTACATGGCCAAGATCACAGTACCGATGATTACTCCCAATCCCCTGTAGCACAAGACCGGGACTACCCCTTACTGGATAATTCCGAGTAAGATCACCCCACGGTTGGGATCAGCAACCACACCACTAAGCCGAATAAAAGGGACATCTAGACAGGGATGACCTCACCCTAATGGGCGCTACCCACCTAGCCTTGCTGCATAACCCCCGATTTTCAGTCATTCCTGATTGATGAGGCTTGAGGCTAAGCGTTACCTTTAGAGAACTCATCTCCTAGAATGCTCATCCTCTAACTAATAATGTTCTGAAAGCATTCAATTCATACAAGTCCGTCCCGGGTTCGAACGGAACCAAAGACACTACTCCTACTACATCCATTTTGGAATCACCTCGGGATTAGTAGCGACTATCC
Organism: Allium cepa; assembly: GCA_030765085.1. NCBI lineage: Eukaryota > Viridiplantae > Streptophyta > Magnoliopsida > Asparagales > Amaryllidaceae > Allium > Allium cepa. The sequence continues at coordinate 301,238,036 of CM060928.1, read as the reverse complement.
ATTGCACTTCACTGCTCCACCTTCGAATCCAAACTCGTCTTTCTCACGAAAACGTACAAACAGGATCGAAGTGGTTTTCGAGAAATTAATCCCGATCCTGGTCTCTTCGAAACGATCAGCGCATTGGCCAATATTGATAATTGGTTTTTTAACTATCAATTAACATTCACAAAAAACCATCCAACATAAATAATTTCACCAATTTATTCATTAATCTCCAAAATATCTTAGCTAGATATATTCCCATTTTCAACCCTTTTAAAAACAGTTTTCAAACCACACTCTTCTCATGGAATGAATTTCCAAATATTTATTTCCACTGAAAACACCAAGTACAATACTTTAGATTTTTAAAATAATTTGAAACACTTTATTAAAAATTATACTTTAAAACATTTAAAATAAAAACTACTTTAATACTTTATTTAAATATACATACTTTTAGAATATTTAAAATAAAGCTACTTTATGAAATATAAAACTAAATTTTTTTCTTTTAAAACATAATACCAAGTCACCTTTAAATAATTACTACTATAATAAATTTGAAAAAAAAACATACTTCAGAATTTAAACATTTAAAAGTAATAAATTTTCTAAAACATTCTTCTTAAAACAACTTTAACTTTTAACTTATACTTATAAATTTATTTTGAAAACGTACTTGGCTATCCAGGGAAATACTTCTCTTTCACATCCTTTAAAAATAAATCACTATTTATTTTTAAACAAATTTACCCATTTCTTTAATGAATTCCCACCGTGAATTTATTCTTCCAAATATCCACTAATATATCACTTTGCTTTTATAACCCCCGTTTAAAAATTTCAAAGTCTCAATTGTCTTTTTTAAAATTCCAAATTTAAACACTTGAATCAATTTTCAAATTGATTTCCAATTTACTCCATTTTGGAATAAATTTCTTTACTTACTAAATTTATTCAAAGCCCGTTACCTTCAGATTTTATTTCTTAATTATGATTTAAAATCTTTTAACTTAAAATACCAATTCAGATTTTCCAAATTCCTTCTTTATCCTTTTAAATAAATTTAAACCTTGAATTTTAAAATAATTCTTTATTCCTTTATAATAATATCACTTAAGTTTTAAAATTCATTATTTCTCTGTTTATTCAAAATCCCCTTTTCCCATACTCAGAATTATTATTAGAATTTTAAAATCACTTTTATTCTTATCCAGTTCATTCTTAAATTTATTCAAATTTTCAACAATTATTTTACTTAAAAATTCACTGTTTTATTTTCTTTTCAGAAGTCCAATTCTATATATTTTGATAACTCAGTGTACCAAAATATATTCAACAAACCATAGCATTCAATATTCCAATTAACAATATAATTCATCACAGAATATCAAATATTCATAACAGAGAATATTAAATAATCTAAATAATTTTTTTTGAGGAATCCAGTTGGATCCCTCCAACCTGTTTCCCTACATCCACAGATGTTAGCACATCACCAATTCCACTTCGAGGTGGAATATCGCCGTATATGGGATTAATATAATATCATCCGCTATTATGCGGCGCATAGGGTCTCATCCGCTATATAATGCGGGAAATCAATCACTCCAATATACTATATACTACTATATAATATATCACATCCAATCAATTCAATCATTCAACCAATTATTTAAATTTAACTATTTAAATTTGAATCAAACCCAGATGAGTGAGATTAACTTACCTTTGATTTTATTTACAATCCAATCCAAACCGGCTGGTTTCTCCATTAGTTTTGACCTTATACAAACATTATATGATTTATTAATATGTGAGATAATCTGAAAATTTAATTTCCACTTAATAAATTTTAACTCAATCTAATAATCTTATTTAAACAAATTTTCCCATAAATGTATAATTTCTGGTCACTAAAATAAATTAAATAAGTCAATTAAGAAATAAATCATTACGATACATTATTTTAAAATAAACTAGTAAGTTTAAAATGTGTATATGTATATTTATTTTTCCCTTGAAACTACATACACACACACACACACACACATATATATACTTATAAAAATAATCTATGTAGGTTTTAAAAATCTAATTTTTTTTTATATAAGTTCGCAACTTTACAACATTTATGAATTTTTTCCTTACTGTATAATTTTTTTTGTTTATCCACACTATATATACATATATACATTTTAATTTAATTTAGTTGAAAAATAATAAAAAATAGCCAAATACCTTCACTGCCCAGAACCTACCCCCCTTCTCGACCTCGGCCACCATCCCAAGCCTCGTGACCTCCATTTGCGCCGTATTGAACCACGTAACCACCCATGAACCTCGAAAACGACTCCAAATTCTAGTCGTAGTCCCCTGTTCTGAGCCTGGCATCACGCGAGCATCACCCGAAACTCACCAAACACTACCGCCGCTGCTCCCAAAACATCCAGCGGGCGCTTCCCCATCGACGAACCCTTGGCAGAGATCACCACCCACGACCTCCATCCCTTTGCGACTTCATCGAATGCAGCGTCGACTCTCCTCGATTCGAATACGAATGGCCTTCCTCATGATTTTGCTACGCAATACTCTTTTTTTTCACTGCCATTTTTTTGTTGAGAAAGAACGAAATCGATTTGAATTTTGGAGGAATGGGAGAAAGGGAATGCGTGATTGCCTCTTCGTTTCTGCTCGGCCATAGATGAACTGGGAATAGAGATGTAGCTTAAATTTTATAATGAATTTTTTTCTTTTACTTTGCTCGGTTGGATTGAAATGAAGAGGAGATGTGATTCAAAGGAGAGAACGTGATTTGAAAGGGAGGTTGCGTGCTGCTTGCTGGCTACAGTGGTTTGAAGAGAAACGAAAAAGCCTGGATGTGACATTATTTTGGCTGCAGTTGGCTGGTGTATGTGAATATATATATATATATATATATATATATATATTTCAAATTAAATTCAAAGTGTCTCGATTTACGTAGCTTAAAATCGCAAAACCCTACCGAGGCATGCCGCTAGGTGTTCATAATGTTAATCCCTATTCCGAACACAATGGAAAAGTTTCAAGCTCTAATTCAATCGTATGGAGAAGATACCTTTTTAGATCAGTCATTATATTGAATTTTCAATATAAAATTTCAACGTTTATATGTCGTACACTCACACAACAACTTCAAATACTACGAAAAATGAAACTGATAATAATACAATATTAAGGATTCAATGGAACTAGTTTCGTTGAATTCCGAGTCTGTGCCTCGGAAGGCTATTTTTAAATTCAATTTAAGCGATATGTTTTTAAAACTGAACAAAACAATATCAAATTCAACTTTAAAAGCTTTTATTATCTTTAGAACTATCAATATAAATTTTACAAGCCTTTAAAATATTTTTAACAGGCTTAAAACTCCAGATTCAACATTTTACTCAACTTCAAATTATTTAATTTAATAATTAAATTACCCAAATAAATGGTGATACTTGAATTCAAGTTAAAAATTAACTTTTAAATATTTGAAATTAATTAAATATTCCGATTTTCAAACATCCAAAAATTCTTTGTCGTTACATCCCCCCCCCCCCTTAAAAGAATTTCGTCCCCGAAATTACTAGTTAAGAAGAATGGTCGACAACCCGTTAACTATTTTCCCTATAACCATTCAGATCCAAACACTTCCCAAAACAATATTTTTATTAAAGATACATTATTACTCTTACTAACTTCCCAAACTCTCCCATATTTTTCAAATAATACTATTTGTCTCAATCATTTAAATTTCAATTAAAAACCAAATTTTGAATTATCAAAATTTTCTCAAAAATTTTCTGACTCTCTAAATTTCTGAAAAAATTCGCCAGCGTCTCCTTTGCATGGCTATCCCGGTACAACTACACAATGCCTCTACGGGCTCCCAAATTCCAAAAGAAAACAAAAGGCAAAGTGGCTAAATCAAAAATCCAATCAATTTTCATACAAAAATTTAAACACATACTTTTTTGTCGAGCAATTCAAATTTATCTTCTGAAATCAAAACCCATTTTTCCTTCCCCTTTATAATACCTGCATATCCTACTTAGCAATAATATCCAATCATAGCTTTTAAAATCATTTTATTGACTTCTTTACTAAATTTCAATATCTATTCAGTCAAGCCCGTACGATGTACATATATCATACGCAATATCAAATTCGATCACTCGCTCGATCACACAATTTCACTTCCGAACTAGTACCGTCACCCCCAACTACCTAGTGCGGACTCATATCTGGTTTCTTGATCAGAAACCATCGTTCTCCTTGTATAGTCATAACTATGATAGAGAATTTCCAGAATCAATCAAAATCCATATCCAGGGTTCGCCGTCGAAAATCGCGTGAAAAATCCTATCTCGTATCAATATAGCTATCTCGAAATTCTACGCTTGATTCTGGATCAAATTGCTATGCGAATAAAATAATATACGTACATCCTACGTATTTATCACAATTTATTATCAACTATATCCATTTTTTTTCCAATTCACATTCATTTTGATTTCTATTCACTTATCAATGCTTATCGTTTTTATTAAATCTTCACTCAAATGCTTATTCAATATATTTTCCCGAGACCCATATTACTTAAGAATTCTACCATTTCTTCTTAAGTTCAATATAAGTATTTTATACGCTTCTTATATTTATTTTCACTTCACTACTTTAGTTAATATCTACTTCTATTTAAATTGGTTCTCCCATTTACATATGAGTTCAATTTATCTTCAGCTCCGAATATTGAATTTTATCTTCCATTTATAACTGATTCATATCATTATTTTAAATTTGTTTCAAGTTCCAATTTGAAACTGCTTTGTCGAAAACAAAATTTTTGCAAAAAAAAAAATTTCAAAAATTTTTCTAACTCCCAAAATTTTTGGAAAATTTTGGCAGTCTCCTTTGTACGGAGGAGCTTTTGTAATTTGACAAGAGATATAAATATATAAACATCGGCCCACACGGTCAAAAAACAAAACAGTTCATATTTTCTATTTTTATTGCATAGACGTACCTTTATTTAGCATTTTTGAGCAAGCGGCTTATTATTTTAGCAATTAACGCATCCAAATCCAACCAAACGGTCATCCGGTACCTGTACTTACTCAATTTAAATATGGAAGCGCCATATATTGGAAATTTATTTACATTTCACTCATTTTCAATAGCTAACACATGGATTTCATAAGCCTACCTACCAAACAGCACTTAAAAGTAATTAATAAGGTTTCAATCACCAATTCAATTGCTTTCACTCGCTTTTCTTACCCTTGCTTTCACTTTGAGTGATGTACAACTCACTTACTTACCTTCAATTCATTTATAATTCCAAACAAACTCATTTTCATATTAATTGATTCAAAAATTCAATTACATTTACTTCTACCAATTCATAGAACTTTTATTTACTTCCGTTTAGCTCGAACGACTAATTTATTCTAAGCAATTTGACGATATTCACTTAATAGAATATCCATTTTAATTTTTATCCACATCCAATTGATTTCAACTCAGTTTATAATTAATTCCATCCCATTTCTAGTGTATTCACCAACCATACATTTTAAAATCATTTCATTGAGCTCGACACCATTCGATTCTTATATTAATAACCACTTTCCAAATAAATTTAACCCAAACTTTTATTTAATGAACTTTCATTCTTACGCGAAGTTGAGCTTATAATTATTTTTAACTTAAATTAATTTACTTCAATTTATTCCACCTTCAAAACTTAAGCTCACTTCATTTGGAATAAATTTTCTTTTTCACTTTAACTTATCAAATCTCATTTCAATCTACAAATTTATTTGATTAGTTCTTTTGTTTCGTTCATTACAAATTTTAATTTCCTAATTCAATTCATTCACGACTCATTTAATTAATTAACCATTCTCAATTCGTTAAAATAATATCCAAGGACATATTTAATTCATGTTTAATTCACTCACAATTCCAAGTTGAATTTCTATTTATAACTCGGGTTTCATTTACAAATCCATCTTTAACTCAAATTTCAACTCTTATTTATCCAACTCGTGTTCCATTTCCATATTATCCAATTGGCTCACTTCCAATTTACAATTCAATCTTTGATCTTTATTTTAAAAAATCACTTTATTACTTTATTTGAGTTCGATCTAATTTATAATTCAAGTTTATATTTCTATTTCACTTTCCAAAATACCAAATACATTTTATTTTGGCTTACTCCTTCCAATATCCAATTTCGATTCATTTACTTACAATTATAAATTCATTTGTTCATTCACAAATTTATTTTCAACCAATAAATTTTATTTCATTAACTTATTCCATAACCATTTTTAATAAGATCCGAGAGTTTCAAACAATTGCTTAAACATACCAAAACATTTCAAACCAACTCCAGAGTTTAAACCATTATTAAAATGTTCAAAACTCAATGTTAAAAAAATATATATCCAAATCAAATTATTCCATTTCATTTTCAAAATCAAATCCAATTTCTCAAACAAACATTAATCCAAAACATCTAGGTAGCAATTCCCCTCTTGGAAACTCGAAAATGAACACCGATGACGTCGCGATCATCATCGGGATTATTTCCCAACGACTGAAAAGAGTTCAATGCTTTTATCGCTTTAAAATCCCTTTAAATATTCCAAACTCTCCAGAGTTCAAATCCAATTCAAAAAAATTTCCTAAAATTCCAAATTCGAAATCCATCCAAAACATTACTCTGGAACTTTCATCACCATTTATTTCCAAATATTTCTCTGGAATTTTTTTATTCAATCTTCAATGATGAATCACATTTATAATTAACATTTATAAATTTCATTTTGTTAATAAATTTATTTCATAATCTTTGGTTATAATTTTAATTCCTCATTCAATTTTCACATAACAATGATATTAATTTAATATTTTCATCTCCTAACAACCAAGCAACTATATATAACTATAATAATTTATAGAAAATTATTTCTTTTATATACAAAAATAATTTAGGTAAAATTATTTCATCTACCCTATTTAAAACAATACTGTGTCGGTTTATCTTGTTAAAGAGTTTAGAAATTCCTATCGATAACAAGGCGTCCCACATATCGACCAGAATCCATAAACACTCAACCGATAAGTCAACACAATATAAAACAATTTTATATTCACTAACAAATACGCGCTCATATCTATTAATACACTCAAACTCATTCTAGAGTACTACGAACCCTATTTCAACGAGTAATCCCCACCAGAGCCAAGGTTATCACAAACCTAAGCTCTGATACCACATGTGATGACCCGTAAACCCGTACCCCTTGAGTCGACACTATTCTCCAACAATCAACTCAAGATGAACGGAAATACGAACCATTTGGGTTAAAGAAGAAGAGGTAGAAGAAGAGAAAATAAAACAACATCAGAATCTAACCATCGCAGCGGAATAAAATATAATAGATAATAACAGATCTTTACACAAAAGAAAGCTATATCTGTTTTATTCATACATCATCAGAATACATCATTAGAGTTCAACAACATCAATAACATACAACTGGACAGTCATATAAACTTGTCCTCAAAACTGAATACACAGCGGAATAATAATCAAGTACGGAAGCACGTATCACCATCCATCTCGTCTCCTGAGCTCCACAACATCCTTTCCTGTATCCTATAGTACTCGGTCTGACCCGAGCATTATAGTTGAATAACACCCGAGTCAGTCTGGAAAGCCAGCGTGAGGAATCACACTCAAATTGATTATTAAAGTTCCAAAAATCCTTTGAGAAACAAAAGCATCTCGTAAGACCATGCCATAAATAAACATGTCGGGTTTTTACCTTATGATAGCTAAAACATTTCTTATCAAAATCCTCTGATATTATAATAGTGTCTATATAAAAATAATTATTAAAATAGCCGCAATTGTTACATTTATTAAATTCCAGCTACTAGCCACAAAGTGGGTAATACAAACAAAAACCGTAAAAGGCACGTAGGGACAATGGATTTCCATCTAATGACTAGGCACTGGGGGTACCCCCTATCACAGTACGTGGCCTAGATTACCGTACCGAGGATTACCCACAATCCCCTGCAACACAAAACCGGGACTACCCCTTACTTGATAATCCCGAGTAAGATCACCCCGCGGTTGGGATCAGCAACCGCACAACTAAGCCAAATAAAAGGGACATCTAGACAGGGATGACCTCACCCTAATGGGCGCTACCCACCTAGCCTTGCTACATAACCCCTGATTTTCAGTCATTCCCGGTTGATGAGGCTTGAGGCTAAGCATTACCTTTAGAGAACTCGTCTCTTAGAATGCTCATCGTCCACCTGACGATGTTCTGAAAGCATTCAATCCATACAAACCGGTCCCGGGTTCGAACGAAACCGAAAGCACCACTCCTACTTCATCCATTTTGGAATCACCTCAGGATTAGTAGCGACTAGCCTTTGCACTTCACTGCTCCACCTTCGAATCCAAACTCGTCTTCCTCACGAAAATGTACAAATCGGATCGAAGTGGTTTTCGAGGAATTAATCCTGGTCCCGGTCTCTTCAAAACGATCAGCGCATTGGCCAATATTGATAGTCGGTTATTTAACTATCAATTAACATTCGCAAACAACCATCCAACATAAATAATTTCACCAAATTATTTATTAATCTCCAAAATATCTTTGCAAGATATATTCCCATTTTCAACCCTTTTGAAAACAGTTTTCGAACCACACTCTTCTCATGGAATGAATTTCCAAATATTTATTTCCACTGAAAACACCAAGTACAATACTTTAGATTTTTAAAATAATATGAAACACGTTATTAAAAATTATACTTTAAACCATTTAAAATAAAAATTGCTTTAATACTTTATTTAAAAATACATATTTTAAGAATATTTAAAATAAAGCTACTTTATGAAATATAAAACTAAATTTTTTTTCTTTTAAAACATAATACCAAGTCACCTTTAAATAATTACTACTATAACAAATTTGAAAAACACTTACTTTAAAATTTAAACATTTAAAAATAATAAAATTTCTAAAAAAATACTTCTTAAAACTACTTTAACTTTTAACTTATACTTATAAATTTGTTTTGAAAACGTACTTGGCTATCCAGGGAAATACTTCTCTTTCACATACTTTAAAAATAAATCACTATTTATTTTTAAAAAAATTTACCCATTTCTTTGATGAATTCCCACTGTGAATTTATTCTTCCAAATATCCACTAATATATCACTTTGCTTTTATGAACCACATTTAAAAATTTCAAAGTCTCACTTGTCTTCTTTTAAATTTCAAATTTAAACACATGAATCAATTTTCAAATTGATTTCCAATTTACTCCATTTTGAAATAAATTTCTTTACTTGCTCAATTTATTCAAATCCCGTTACCTTCTGATTTTATTTCTTAATTATGATTTAAAATCTTTTAACTGAAAATACCAATTTCAGATTTTCCAAATTCCTTCTTTATCCTTTTAAATAAATTTAAACCTTGAATTTTAAAATAATTCTTTATTCCTTTAAAATAATATCACTTATGTTTTAAAATTTATTATTTCTCTGTTTATTCAAAATTCCCTTTTCCCATACTCGAAATTATTATTAGAATTTTAAAATCACTTTTATTCTTATCCAGTTCATTCTTAAATTTATTCAAATTTTCTATAATTATTTTACTTAAAAATTCACTCTTTTATTTTTTTTTCAAAAGTCCAATTCTATATATTTTGATAACTCAGTGTACCGAAATATATTCAAGCAAATCTAGCATTCAATATTCCAATTATCAATATAATTCATCACAGAATATCAAATATTCATAACAAAGAATATTAAATAATCTAAATAATTTTTTTTGAGAAATCTAGTTGGATCCCCCCAACCTGTTTCCCTGCATCCACAGATGTTAACACAATACCAATTCCACTTCGAGGTGGAATATCGCGGTATATGGGATTAATATAATATCATCCGCTATATAATGCGGGAAATCAATCACTCCAATATACTATATACTACTATATAATATATCACATCCAATCAATTCAATCATTCAACCAATTATTTAAATTTAACTATTTAAATTTAAATCAAACCCAGATGAGTGAGATTAACTCACCTTTGATTTTGTTTGCAATCCAATCCAAACCGGCTTGTTTCTCCATTAATTTTGACCTTGTACAAACATTATATGATTTATTAATATTTGAGATAATATGAAAATTTAATTTCCACTTAATAATTTTAACTCAATCTAATAATCTTATTTAAACAAATTTTCCCATAAATAAATAATTTCTGGTAACTAAAATAAATTAAATAGGTCAATTAACAAATAAATCACTATGATACATTATTTTAAAATAAACTAGTAAGTTTAAAATGTGTATATGTAAATTTATTTTTTCCTTGAATCTACACATACACACACATATATACTTATAAAAATAATCTGTGTAGGTTTTAAAAATCTAATTTTTTATATAAACTTCACAACTTTACAACATTTACGACTTTTTTCTTTACTGTATAATTTTTTTTGTTTATCCACACTATACATACATATATACCTTTTAATTTAATTTAATTGAAAAATTAAAAAAAAAAGCCAAGTACCTTCACTGCCCAAAACCTACCCCCTTCTCGACCTCGGGCACCATCCCAAGCCTCGCGACCTCCATTCGCGCCGTATTGAACCACGTAGCCACCCACGAACCTCGAAAACGACTCCAAATTCTGGTCGTAGTCCTCTGTCCTGAACCCGGCATCACGTGAGCATCACCCAAAACTCAACAAACCCTACTGCCGCTGCTCCCAAATCATCCACCGGTCGCTTCCCCATCGACGAACCCCTGGCAGAGATCGTTGCCCACGACCTCCATCCCTCCGCAACTTCATCGAATGTAGCGTCGCTCTCCTCGATTCGAATACGAACGGCCATCCTCGCGATTTTGCTACGCGATACCTTTTTTTTCACTGCCATTTTTTTTCGTTGAGAAATAACGAAATCGATTTGAATTTTAGAGGAATGGGAGAAAGTGAATGCGCGAATGCATCTTTGATTCTGCTTGGCCATAGTCGAACTGGGAACAAAGAGTGTAGCTTCAATTTTATAATGAATTTTTTTTCTTTTACTTTGCTCGGTTGGATTGAAATGAAAAGGAGATGTGATTCAAAGGAGAGAACATGATTTGAAAGGGAGGTCGTGTGCTGCTTATTGGCTATAGTGGTTTGAAGAGAAACGAAAAAGCCTAGACGTGACGTTATTTTGGCTGCAGTTGACTGGTGTATGTGAATACATATATTTATTTCAAATTAAATTCAAAGTGTCTCGATTTACGTAGCTTAAAATCGCAAACCCCTACCGAGGCATGCTACTAGGCGTTCCTAATGTTTAATACCTATTCCGAACGCAATGGAAAAGGTTTCAAGCTCTAATTCAATCGTATGGAGAAGATAGCTTTTTGGTTCAGTTATTATCTTGAATTTTCGATATAAATTTTCAATGCGTTTATATGTCGTATGCTCACACAACAACTCCAAATACTACGAAAATTGAAACTCGATAATAATACAATATTACGGATCCAATGGAACTGGTTTGGTCGAATTCCGAGGCTGTGTCTCGGAAGCCTATTTTCAAATTCAATTTAAACGATATATTTTTAAAACTGAACAAAACACTATCAAATTCAACTTCAAAAGCTTTTATTATCTTCAGAACTATCAATATAAATTTTACAAGCCTTCAAAATATTTTTAACAGGCTTAAAACTCCAGATTCAACATTTTACTCAACTTCAAATTATTTAATTTAATAATTAAATTACCCAAATAAATGGTAATACTTGAATTCAAGTTAAAAATTAACTTCTAAATATTTAAAATTGATTAAATATTCCAATTTCAAACATACAAAAATTCCGGGTCGTCGCACCCGTCAATAACCACTTCAACTCGCACACCACCTGCAACTAGGCATCCTAACCCTCACCATCATCAGACGGCCAACGCCTTCTTCCATCTTCCTCTTCGTTTAATCCTAAAGCCTGTTTAGCCTTCTTAATCTACACGACTATCGTTGTTCATAGGTTAAAGTAGAGGGTAGCATTTCGGTGATATGCTTGGTTTGGAAGGGAATCTTCTCAAGATTGTGGTTGAGAGCAGTCGAAAAGTGACGAGTGGGATTTGGGAGTCAGAAAGGAAGTTGAATTATTGGAAGAGTCTGAAGGGTGGTAGGTTCTTCCTGAAATGTGGAGGTAAAAGTAAAAGTGAGAGGAAGAAGTGGTCTCGGCTTAAATATAAGAGAAAGGAAGTCGAATGGTCAACGACCGGTAGAATCGATCAGTACATCACCGTCGTTCGGCAATATGTCGTTCGGCATTTATATGTTGTTTGACATTTGTACATCGTGCAACATCAGCATGTCGTTCGGCATACATTGCATCGATCGGTATTCAAGAGAAAATACTATCAAGAAGACTAAGCCAAGGCTCGAAGCAAAGCACGGAGGACTCGTGATTCAAAGCGAATCACGTTCAACTACATGATGCACTCTGGGGGGCAAGTGTTACCTGGAGGTTTGACCAGGCAACTAGGGACTCGACATTTATGCACTATTCAGCATCCAGCGCACTCGGCATGGCATTCTCGTTCGGCACGAACATGCCATTCGGTATCTATCCTCGTTCGGCATTGGGGGCCGTTTGGCACAGTATGTCGTTCGGCATTCCACACTGCTCGGCATCCAGACCACATTCGGCATTGTGGGCTATTCGGCATGGCAAAGTCATTCGGCATTCAACACTGCTAGGCATCCAGACCTCGTTTGGCATTTAGGGTCGTTCGGCATGTCAGAGTGGTTCGGCATTCAATGTCGACCGGCATGAAGCTCGTTCGGCATGTCAGAGTCATTCGGCATCTCTCCTTGTTCGGTTCTCGTTCGGCCTGCACTCTTCGCTCAACACATTACCTCGTTCGGCATAAGGAAGCGCTCGGCATTTGCCGAATGGAAATTGTGGTTCAGCACACAGAGTTCACTCATTTTGGGCCGAAAATTCTAACTGCTAGGCCTACCAGGGAAGTCCAACCCATTTCGTCTATAAATAGAGAGGAAGGGGCAAGTGAAAGGGACCTTTTTTTTTAGAACACGGGGGAGACTTTACCGCATTGAAGACTCATTCAAGACTTGTCTTTTATGCTTAACAATTGTAATCAAATAGTTGGTGTACGGATTGTATCTCCAATGGATTAGTGAGAAAAGCAATAAAGATTAACCTCAGAGTGGACGTAGGCAGTTACGCCGAACCACTATAAATTTGGTGTTCTTATTTCCTGCATTTAATTTAGCACATTATCCTCTGTTTGAATTTACTTTCTTCATTAATCTCTCTACACAACTCTAATAAGAATACACCTTCAGCAAAGAACAATTTGAACTAAATGAATATGAGGTATCAGGAGAGACAAAAAGAAAATGAAGAAATAAGCTGCAGATTATTTAATAATTAGGAAATGAAGGTGCATGGACAAAAATAAATTTCATCAATTTATTTTGAAGGCTTCAAGCAATAATAATGCATAAGGAAATGTACGTAGGAATGGAAAAGTTTGCAAACCAAAGGAAAGTGAAATTTTGTATGCGCGAAAATGAGGTGCCAAGAATTAAATGCTACCTTAAAGTCTAGGCTCGGGTATTAAATAGAAGGATAAATGAATGGATCAAGTATTAACAATGAGGTAACTATTTTAAAATGTACATGCAACAATTAATAACAAAAGAAATGAAGGGACCATATGCATCGCACAACCTTTTGAAATTCAATAACCAAATTAACTTCATTAACTAAAATAATATTCAAATTTGTATGCATTTAATTTTTTTATCTATGGATAATAAATAAAATTATATGTACCTTAAAAATGAAAACGTTCAATTTGGTTTTCCCAAAATGATCTTTTATTTCCATTAAAACACCCTTTCTGTTTAACATAAAACTTGTGTTTCTTTTATTAAATCTATTAATTACAATCAACGTTCTCTTTCTTTTAATTGAAATATTTCAGTTACATTAGTTGCAATTACTTACAAAGTTAAATTTCAAAACAAACGAACTAAAATGAATGAAAAATAGAACAATTGTTTCCTTTAGTCATTTAAGTTTATACGTTTGTTGTTTGTACACCAGAGTAATAAGTAACTTACTTAAATAAATTAATTTCCTACTCTTATAATCCATTTGTAAGCTAAAACACGGTTCAAATATACATATATTTCTTCCTTTAATATAATCGTTTTATTCTTTATTTTAATGAAATTAAACCTACATTCACAAATGAAACATTCATTTTATTTGATATAAATATTCTTTTCATTAAATTAAACTTTTCTTATATTTTCACAAAACATAAGCTACATTTAGTTACACCAATTAATTTACAATTTGGTGTCCTCTCTACTATTCCTTGAAATTATTCAATTACATTAATTTTAATTGTTTACGAAAATGAATTTCAAAATGGACTAAATAAATGTAGTGACAAATGGAACAATTATTTTCTGTCTAATAGTAGTTCAAACATATTCATACATTAATGAATACAAATAGAAGTTATACATTTCTTACTAATTAATAGCTTCTCATCCCTATAATTAATCTTTAAGCTAAAATACATTTCAAACAAATAAACATATTCTACTCCTTTGTTAAACTCATTCATTTTTTTTTCTTCTTTTTATGATTTAAATGTTCTCCTATTATATCAACTATTATCTTATGAATATATTCAACATAAATTTTCATTTTATTTGACTCAACTCTACAGTTAACGTCTTTTCTTATATTAATAGCAATATCTAATTACATTTAATTTCATTGATTTCCAAATTGATTTCAACGGATTGAATAATAAGATGATAAGTAAAACAATATTTACATTTAAATAATTTGAACACATTAATACATTTATGGTTTACAAAGAAGGCGTGTAAATTTACTTAAAAACGTTGAAACCAATTTCAATTAAATAACATATAATTTCACCATTAATACATCATTTATTTTATTCCTTATTAAACTTACAATTATTTCGATTGATCGAAATTACATCAAAACAGCTATCAATTTCATTCATTATTAATTTATATTCTAACAATTTTTTTTCCATTTATAAATCATAAATTTTAATTTTTGACAATATTAATTTCCAAAATCTCATTTAATTTAATACTTTTAAGTATCAAAAATACGGGTCGTTACAATCTCCCCCACTCAAAACTTTTCATCCTCGAAAAGGAACAAGAAGGAATCAAGAAATTTGTTTTATTTTATTTAAAATAAACAATTTATAAAAATTAACTTACATACTTAAGTTTAACAAAGATTTGAAAATAAGTCTACTTCTACAAAAAAAAATCTAAGTCCTAAATTTACGAAAAATTTCGGCAGAGTCTCCTTTGAGCAAATAGGTCCGAAAAAAGATAATATCAATAACTGCATTATATATATATATATATATATCATATTTCAATAATAAAATATCCCAAACGATAGGAAAAACAATAAAATATCGCTCCAAAAACCATAATCCAAAAACGTACCTATTTGTCGAGCAAACAAACTTTATATATGAAACCGAAAGCAACTGCTATTGCTTCAAACCTTTATCTTAATTATATAATCAAAAAGAGTTAAAACTATATAAAAGAGTAATATTTTTGTTGTTTCAATAATTAGCACAAGCAACATACAATACATAATAATCATATGCAAACAAAAGAAGTGCAACCATTATATGCAACTAAAGAATCCATCATACATCTATAGCAACCAAAACTAATGGTTTGTCCAAGTTCAAAAACTTTACATTTGTGACGCCCCACCTCTATACCTATGCTAGCCATGAACATTACGGTGTAATGCTGTCAACTAGCATGGAGAATAAGGCTGTTGAGGAGCGACCATCCGTGTAATTGCTTTGTGCGAGCATCAATATGTCAGATAGTACAAGAAAGTCCGACATGCCGATACAAACTCAAGGCTACTACATAGTGGCTAAATATATTCTTCGGAAACAAACATAGAAGTAAACATAACACAAATCAGTCACAGACATCCATATCACAAAGGCGAAAAAAGATATGAATATAACACATGAAAGTGTACATCAGAGTAGTGGTCAAACACGATCCATAATATCACAAAAGAATGGTTACAAGTGCTAGACAAAAGAATAGCTATACATCTAGGAGTCTATATCTCAAAGGTATACAACAAAAACTACTAATCTAAGTAGTTAGTCAAAAGTCAGGATGATAATCCCAGAAGTGAAGTCAAGCAGAAGCACCTGTAACATCTCGGTCTGACCCGAGTATTATTTATAAGAAAATAATAAACAGATCAGTCTAGCTATAAATATCAGATAAAATGATATAGAATAAGAGATATGACATAACATATGATAACCATAAAGCCATATTGTGACAAGTATAAAAATTGAAAATCAACAAGAGATTAATCAATATCACCAGAATCTTCTCAAAGATCAAAAGGAATGTCATACTCAATTTCTTCACTCACAAGAAGTGAATGACACACAAACTCACCAATGTACAAATATTGATAACACATATCAATGAAAATCATGAAAATTGGTGAAACACAAATTCTAGAAATCATCAATGGAAATCCAGAAATCACAAAAATGATCGTAGAAACGATCGACCACAAAAAGGGGAGGCCTATCACAAAACGGGAGCATGAAAACTCACCAACACGTGTATCACAAACGCGACGCTATCCCATGGTCGCTGCCCATAGAGTCGGTCCAACGACGTAGTACAACGGTGTGCCGGAGGAACCAAAAACTCGAATAGTTCGGAACAACAACGTGGTACAACGGTACGCCCGAAGATCCGAACTCTATAAAAACGTGGGTCGCTAGCCCACAAAAATTGGGTCGAAACCCCAAGAAATAAATATGTCGTTAGCCTATAATAAAAATGAGACGAAACTCAATAAAACGAGGTACTGTCCCCTACGTGGGCAAAGAAACATAGCATATCGCTAGTCATAATCATAAAAATGATCATCATCGATCATCAAGAAGTGTCAAGTACAATAAGCTAGTAAATATATGAGCTTAGCCTCATGTCCCATAACCACTAGCTTAACTTAAATATTTACGAACAAATTGTAGATTTCCATTAGAAAATTGTCATAAGAGATTCAATCGAACAAGTCCAAGAATTAACCGGCAAAGTAAACGCATGCGTTTCATACCACTTGTTTTACGAAGCCGTTTAATTAGATTTCTCGTACGAGTGAAGTAAATATTTTAAAATGACAAATCACAAAAATTCACATACGACGACGTGAATAGAAATCCAAAGAATACGATTCCAAATTCATCAAAGTGGAAATAGCCTTGCGACTTAATCACGGCTCGACCTAGCAGTGGAAGGACCTAAGGAGTACAGCATAAGTGCAGGCCGTACGACCTAAAGCATGTGAGAGGGTCGAGCGACCTAATGATCTAACGACCTAGGGAGTATAAGGCCGAGCGACCTAGCGCCGAGCGACTTAAGGTGGTACGAGCCTGTGCCAAGCGACCTAAAGAATGGTGCAACCCAACCCATGGCCGACCTAATGTGCAAACGACCTAAGGAAATGGCCGAGTGACCTAACACATACACGACCTAACGTGCATGCGACCAAGGAGAATGTGGCCAAGGTAGAGCGACCCAGGGGTACGCGTCCTAACCGAGTAATGGCACGACCAAAGTGACGCGACCTAAAAAAGGGGGGTTTGCGACCTAACGACCTAAGGCTAATGAGGAGGTCGAACGACCTAACGGCTAATGGTGCACGCGACCTAAGATGATTTTGCGTCATAATAGGCTGAGCGACCTAACTATGGAAGCAAGCCGAACGACCAAGGGAATTACGACCAAAGGGGTGCGCGACCTAAGGAGGTAAGGATAGGCCGAGCGAGCTAAAGGGGAACAGCCTAAGGAGCATACGACCAAAGGAGTGAAGCAAGCCAAACGACCTAAGGTGGAACGACCTAATAAGGTCGCGACCTAACGACCTAAGGGTTAAATGACCTAATGCCAACCGAACTAACTGCAGGACGAAAATCTTCCATATGCAGGCAGAGCGACCTAATGGTTTTGGAGCTCAAAACTCGCCCAATTTGCAACCGATCGAGCACGGACGCTAGGGGATTATGCCTATAGGCTACCCGGTCATATTGGCTCCTCGGTGCATCACCAAAAACGTGTTTAAACATCAAAGATTGGATTTTTAAAGATTTGAACCCAAAACACTAAAAATTGGGATTTTCACCAATTCAATCCAATCCAATGACAAATGCATATGTAAAAGTGTTAGGAATTCATACCCAACAATCAATGATAGTAATAGACAAAGATGCGAGATAAAAATCTCACATTTACACAAAATTTATGAAGAAGAAGCTTGAAAGCAAGGAAGAATCAACCCAAGAAGCTTGAATCAATGTCTTCTCTTTGAATTTGGAGTTGGATGTTGGATTTGTAAATGATCTTGAGCTTGGAGTTTTAATTT
Source organism: Allium cepa (assembly GCA_030765085.1). NCBI lineage: Eukaryota > Viridiplantae > Streptophyta > Magnoliopsida > Asparagales > Amaryllidaceae > Allium > Allium cepa. The sequence goes on along the minus strand of CM060928.1, from coordinate 301,219,409 downwards.
CCCATTCCTTCCCCCATTTTTGATGAAGCTTGAGTGTTCGGAAATGAAAGCAAAGTTATAAAGGAAAGGGGGTTGAGCTAGAGTAAATAGTTTAGGCAAATGGGCTAAACCAAACCCAAAACCCAAAGTGAAAAGGTAACAAAATTCCACTAACTCCAAACATATCAAAGTTTACACTCAAAAAGATCGCAAACGGTGTTTTGAACTTAATGGAAGTGGTTCCGAGTCCTAATTCGTCCGTATGTATAAAGTAACTTTTTCGGACTAAAATCCGACTAACGATAAAATATTTAAATATCAAATCGTAAAATATGTGGGTTGTTACGGACTTCCCTCATTAAAGAAATTGCGTCCTCGCAATAATTAAGAAGAAAATATATAGTAACAACCATAAAAGCATATTCAACACAAAAGAAGTTTGAAATAAGAAGTTCACCTCAAAGAGCACGAGAAAGTAAGTCCGGATGTGTTCGCTAGATGAATTCTCTAAATTCCCAAAAGCAATCCTTAGGATTTGAGGACCATTGAACTTTAACAAGCGGAACATCTTTATTTCGAAGGCGCTTGACCTCCGAAGCAATAATACAAATAAGATGTTTCTCATAAGTTAAATTAGGTGAAACTTCGATTTCTTCCACAACACCGGGCTCAAGAATAGAATCAGAATCTCGAAGGCACTTCCGTAATTGAGAAACGTGAAACACATCATGAACAGCAGAAAACTGAGCCAGTAATAAAAGGCGATAAGCCAGCGAACCAATACGTTTGGTGATAGGAAATGGCCCAATATATCGAGGCGCCAATTTTCCTGTTCGACTGAAACGTACAATACCCTTCATAAGTGAAACACGAATAAACACAAGATCTCCCATGGAAAATTCTAATTTCCTTCTCCGGTTATCGGCATAGGATTTTTGTCTACTTTGGGCTTCTTTCATCCTATGACAAATAAGATCAATCTTTTCTGTGTAATCACGAATAAAATCTGGACCTAAAACCAGCTTCTCACCAGCCTCAAGCCAACAAGAAGGAGATCGGCATGGCCTTCCATAGAGTGCCTCGAAGGGTGCTATACCAATACTAGATTGGAAGCTATTATTATAGGAAAACTCAACAAGAGAGATATGATCTTCCCAACTTCCACCAAAATCAAGAACACATGCACGAAGAAGATCTTCAAGTGTTTGATTCACACGCCCGGTTTGTCCATCGAACTGGGGATGATAAGTGGTGCTAAAATTAAGCTTCGTTCCCAAATCTTTTTGAAGACTCTTCCAAAATCCACTAGTAAACAATGGATCACGATCACTAACAATAGAAGTAGAGACTCCATGCAATTTAACTATTTCTTTGATAAAAAGTATGGCCAAGAGGGGAACGGTTCGATTGGACCAAAGGGATAAAATGGGCGGATTTGGTAAGTCTATCGACTATCACCCATAAGCTATCATGACCTGAACGAGAACGGGGAAGGCCGTTTATAAAATCCATGGAAATCTGATCCCACTTCCAAATTGGGATTTCTAAAGGTTGCAATAACCCACCGGGCCTTTGGTGTTCGGCCTTGACAAGTTGGCAAGTCATGCAACACTTAACAAAGTTTGCAATATCAGATTTCATTCCCTCCCAATAATAAAGTCGCTTCATATCCACGTACATTTTACTACTACCGGGATGAATGGTAAATTTAGAACGATGAGAATCTTCTAAAATGTCTTTACGAAGATCATTAATATTTGGCACGACAAGTCTACCAAATTTTCGAATACCGCCACGAGAATCAATATCAAAGTCTTTCAAACCCTCAATGTAAATTTTATCCTTAAAATTTTGGCCAAAATGAGCCAATTCGGGATCTAGCTTTTGAGCTTCAAGAATGCGGTATAAAAGACAAGGATGAGCCTTAAGATTACATAAAGCAAGAAAAGAACATAAATCGGAAAATGATCTCGAATCTCACAAGTGAATAGAATTCCGAGATCATTCCATTCGGATATCATCATAGAAACAACCGCTTGTTGCTTACGACTAAGTGCATCGGCAACACGATTACCCTTTCCGGGAGTATAAAGAATATCAAGATCATATGCTACAAGAAATTCGAGCCAACGTTGTTGACGCAAATTAAGTTCCTTTTGAGAAAATAGATACTTCAAAGATTTATGATCGGTGTAAAGAATAATTTTATCTCCCAAAAGATAATGACGCCAAATACGAAGGGCGAAAACAATAGCTGTGAGTTCTAAATCATGAGTGGCATATCTAGTCTCAGTAGGCTTCAATTGCCCAGAAGCATAAGTAATAACACGTTCTCTTTGCGTAAGAACGACAGCCAAACCAACACGACTAGCATCGGTATAAACAACAAAATCTTGATTCCCCTCGGGAATAACAAGAATAAGAGCATCAGAAAGGAGATCCTTAAATTTCTGAAATGAAGCTTCACATTTGTCCGACCAAATGTATTTAACACCTTTCTTTGTCAAACTAGTAAGAGGCATGGAAATTTTGAAAAAGTCCTTTATGAAACGGCGGTAATAACCGGCCAATCCAAGGTAACTACGAATTTCCGTCACACTCTTCGGTCTCTTCCAATTCTGAATCACTTCAATCTTTGAAGGATCCACGGAAATTCTGGATTCGAAAATAATATGGCCGAGAAACTTCACATGAGACTGCCAAAAGTGGCATTTAGAAATTTTTTCTTTTAATTGATTGCTCCTAAGAGTTTCCAACACAATCCGAAGATGTTTTTCATGCTCCTCCTCGGTTTTATAATACACTAGAATATCATCAATAAAGATGAAAACAAACTGATCGAGGAAGTCTTTGAAAACTCGATTCATAAGGTCAACGAAATAAGCCGGAGCATTCGTTAAACCAAATGGCATAACAAGCCATTCATATGATCCATAACGAGTACGGAAAGACGTCAAAGGAATGTTATCCTCTGCAATACGAAGCTGTTGAAAACCGGTAGCTAAGTCTAATTGTGAAAAACCTCTAGCACCACTAAGTTGATCGAATAGATCACCAATCTGAGGTAAAGGATATTTATTCTTGATAGTAAGATCATTAAGCTTGCAGTAGTCAACACAAAGCCTAAGTGTACCATCGGATTTCTTCACATAAATAGCCGAAGCTCCCCAAGGAGAGGAACTAGAGCGAATAAATTGCTTCGTCTCCAATTCGGATAATTGTTTACGCATCTCCCCATTTTCCTTATTGGACATACGATAAGGAGGACGAGTGATAGGTTGAGCTACAGGGATAAGATTAATTCTGAACTCAATTGCTCGCTTAGGTGGTAAGCCTAAAACGGGTTCAAATATGTCGAAAAATTCACGGACAACGTGAATAAGAGAAATGATATCTTCCTCATCATCATTATCGTCATCATGAGGATTTAAAGAATATAAAGATGCAACCAAGTTAGAATACGAATCTTTAAGATCAATAGAAATCTGCTTAACAGATTGAGGATGTCGAAGATGAATAGTCCGCTCTAGACATAGGATTTGGGCTTCATAACGATTTAGCCAATCCATTCCCAAAATCATTCCGAAGCCTAAGTTGCGCATGACATGCAAATCTGCTAGGAAAGAAAAATCACACAAAACAATCTCGACATCTTTACACAATAAACTGATTGTTGCGGATCCACCAATCAGATTCGCAATTCTCAAAGAAGTCATTAAACACATAACATCCAAAGAAAAAGTATCAACAAGTTCTTTTGATATAAAAGAATGGGACGCACCCGTATCAAAAAGAACTCGAGTAGGATGATCACAAAATAAAATAATGCCATCAAGGATAGAATGAAGAGTACCTTGACCTCGAGACGTGTTTCCAGGGGCTTTAGCAACATTAAGTTTTCCCTCCTTCCTACCTTGAAGCTTGGGACAAGAAGATAAATAATGATCCGAACTTTTGCAATATCGGCAAAAGAGAGTTTTCGGACATCTATTGGCATAATGGTCTTTAGAACCACAATTGTAGCATTGCCCACTACTAGGGGCAGAAGCCTTCGCTACCGGAATTGCTTGCTTCCCTTTCTTGTTGGGTTAAGGCCCTTTGAACTTAATAGGCCTTTTCTTGTTTTTTTTTTGAATTTTGGTTTGGCACCCACGACATCAGCATTACTCTCTTTATCTGCCTCTTCAAGTCGAAGAGCCATATCAACAAGTTGATCAAAAGAAACTTCTAACTTTAGAAGTCATGACTTCTTGAGATTTTTATTCAAGCCATAGACAAGTCTCTGATTTTTCTTCAATGGGGTATTAATGTATTCAACCCCGTATTTAGAAAGAGATTCAAAAGACGCGACATAGTCTGTCATAGAGGATTCACCTTGAACAAGGTCAATGAAACGGCGAGCCAAAGTCACCTTCTCAGCTTCTGGCACAAATTTTAATTCGAAGCGTTCCCGGAATTTCTCCCAAGTAAGATCCGCTTCAACTATTTCAGAAACAAGAAGCTCATACCAATCTAATGCTCTTTCTTGGAGCATACTAGAGGCCACCTGAACACGGTGAAGATCAATGAGATTCATGTGGGAAAAGATTCGATTGCACGATCTTAGCCAAGCCTGGACTTCGATAATAGTCTCAGAACCTTTGAATGGCTTCCCACCCAAATTGGTATAATCACTGCACAAGCGTGCAAATCCATACCTAGGGTGAGTAGACTCCGGATTAGATCTGGCTGCTTGAGCATTCCTTACAAGATTAAGGAGCTGCTGGGCAGACATAAATACTCCATCTTGGGGAGTAGCACGAGATTGACTGGCGCTGGGACGGCCAGATCTAACCATTTCTCTTCCTTTAGAAAGAAAGAAAGAAGAAGGATGAGGTTATTCACAAAATGAATATCAAACAATCTTGATAGATAAACAAGGAATCATAAGGAAAATATGATAAATTGGTACGAAGACTCGAATCTAATCCTAAAGCACAATTCCTAAGATGGACTAAGGACGATGATCCTTGCTAGATTATTCTACATTGTTTCGAAGTTTGGCTCTGATACCAAGCTGTGACGCTCACGCTAGCCAAGAACATTACGGTGTAATGCTGTCAACTAGCACGAAGAATAAGGCTATTGAGGAGCGACCATCCGTGTAATTGCTTTGTGCGAGCATCAATATGTCAGATAGTACAAGGAAGTCCGACATGCCGATACAAACTCAAGGCTACTACACAGTGGCTATATATATTCTTCGAAAACAAACATAGAAGTAAACATAACATAAATCAGTCATAGACATCCATATCACAAAGGCGGAAAAAGATATGAATATAACACTCGAAAGTGTACATCAGAGTAGTGGTCAAACAAGATCCGCAATATCACAAAAGAAGGGTTACAAGTGCTAGACAAAAGAATATGTATACATCTAGGAGTCTATATCTCAAAGGTATACAACAAAAACTACTAATCTAAGTAGTTAGTCAAAAGTCAGGATGATAATCCCAGAAGTAAAGTCAAGCAGAAGCACCTGTAACATCTCGGTCTGACCCGAGTATTATTTATAAGAAAATAATAAACGAATCAGTCTAACTATTAATATCAGATAAAATGATATAGAATAAGAGATATGACATAACATATGATAACCATAAAGCCATATTGTCACAAGTATAAAAATTGAAAATCAACAAGAGATTAATCAATATCACCAGAATCTTCTCAAAGATCAAAAGGAATGTCATACTCAATATCTTCACTCATAAGAAGTGAATGACACACAAACTCACTAATGCACAAATATTGATAACACATATCAATGAAAATCACGAAAATTGGTGAAACACAAATTCTAAAAATCATCAAAGGAAATCCAGAAATCACAAAAATGATCGTAGAAACGATCAACCACAAAAGAGGGAGGCCTATCACAAAACGGGAGCATGAAAACTCACCAACATGTGTATCACAAACGGGACACTATCCCATGGTCGCTAACCATAGAGCCGGTGCAACGACTAGTACAACGGTACGCCCGAGGAACTAGAAACACGAATAGTTCGGAACAACAATGTAGTACAGCGGTACGCCCGAAAATCCGAACTCCATAAAAACATGGGTCGCTAGCCCACAAAAATTGGGTCGAAACCCCAAGAAATAAATAGGTCGTTAGCCTATGATAAAAATGAGACGAAACTCAATAAAACGAGGTACTGTTCCCTACGTGGACAAAGAAACATTGCATATCGCTAGTCATAATCACAAAAATGATCATCATCGATCATCAAGAAGTGTCAAGTACAATAAGCTAGTAAATATATGAGCTTAACCTCATGTCCCATAACCACTAGCTTAACTTAAATATTTACGAACAAATTGTAGATTTCCACTAGAAAATTGTCATAAGAGATTCAATCGAACAAGTCGAAGAATTAACCGGCGAAGTAAATGCAAGCGTTTCGTACCACTTGTTTTACGAAGCCATTTAATTAGATTTCTCATAAGAGTGAAGTAAAGATTTTAAAATGACAAATCACAAAAATTCACATACGATGACGTGAATAGAAATCCAAAGAATATGATTCCAAATTCATCAAAGTGGAAACAGCCTTGCGACTTAATCACGGCTCGACCTAGCAGTGGAACGACCTAAGGAGTAGCGGCATAAGTGCAGGCCGAACGACCTAAAGCATGTGAGAGGGTCGAGCGACCTAATGACCTAGGGAGTATAAGGCCGAGCGACCAAACAGGGTGAGCGACCTAGCGCCGAGCGACTTAAGGTGGTACGAGCATGTGCCAAGCGACCTAAAGAATGGTGCAACCCAACCCATGGCCGACCTAACGTGCAAACGACCTAAGGAAATGGCCGACCAACCTAACACATACACGACCTAACGTGCATGCGACCAAGGAGAATGCGGCCATGGTAGAGCGACCTAAGGGTACGCGACCTAACCGAATAATGGCGCGACCTAAGTGACGCGGCCTAAAAAAGGGGGGTTTGCGACCTAACGACCTAAGGCTAATGAGAAAGTCGAACGACCTAGCGGCCTACTGGTGCACGCGACCTAAGATGATTGTGCGTCATAATAGGCTGAGCGACCTAACTATGGAAGCAAGCCGAACGACCAAGGGAATTACGACCAAAGGGTGCACGACCTAAGTTATGCGTGACCTAAACAAGGTGCGACCTAAGGAGGTAAGGATAGGCCGAGCGAGCTAAAGGGGAACGGCCTAAGGAGCATGCGACCAAAGGAGTGAAGTAAGAAGAACAACCTAAGGTGGAACGACCTAACAAGGTCGCGACCTAACAAACTAAGGGTTAAACGACCTAATGCCAACCGAGCTAACTGCAGGCCGAAAATCTTCCATATGCAGGCAGAGCGAGCTAAGGGTTTTGGAGCTCAAAACTCGTCCAATTTGCAACCGATCGAGCACGGACGCTAGGGGATTATGCCTATAGGCTACCCGATCATATTGGCTCCTCGGTGCATCACCAAAAATGTATTTAAACATCAAAGATTGGATTTTTAAAGATTTGAACCCAAAACACTAAAAATTGGGATTTTCACCAATTCAATCCAAATCAATGACAAATGCATATGTAAAAGTGTTAGGAATTCATACCCAACAATCAATGATAGTTGTAGGTAAAGATGTGAGATAAAAATCTCACCTTTACACAAAATTTATGAAGAAGAAGCTTGAAAGCAAGGAAGAATCAACCCAAGAAGCTTGAATCAATGTCTTCTCTTTGAATTTGGAGTTGGATGTTGGATTTGCAAATGATCTTGAGCTTTGAGTTTTAATTTCCCATTCTTTCCCTCATTTGTGATGAAGCTTGAGTGTTAGGAAATGACAGCAAATTTATGAAGGGAAGGGGGTTGAGCTAGAGTAAATAGTTTAGGGAAATGGGCTAAACCAAACCCAAAGTGAAAAGGTAACAAAATTCCACTAACTCCAAACATATCAAATTTTACACTCAAAAAGATCGCAAACGGTGTTTTAAACTCAATGGAAGTGGTTCCGAGTCCTAATTCGACCGTATGCAAAAAGTAATTTTTTCGGACTAAAATCCGACCAACGATAAAATATTTAAATAAAATATTTAAACATCAAATCGTAAAATATGCGGGTTGTTACAACATTGTACAAGAGTGATAAAGAAACTACTAAGTGTACCTTATGCTCAACAGCCTTAGATAATTACTTAATAAATTATTCATACAACCTTAAACAATTTGAAGTATCATTCCCCAAACATCTCATAAGCCAAACAACGTAGAATTTAAATACTATTCTGTTGGTTTCTTTAACACATCATTTACTTTCCATTTATTTTCAATTCTCATTCATTCATACAAGATTATCTTTTATTAATTTACATTCATTTACTTACATAGATAATTTCCTATTCAATATTTAAAATCATCAACGAATAAATTCTCAAAGTATTACATTTATCTCTTTGCAGTTTTAGTTCCCATTTATTATTATGTAACTTTGATTTCCATTTAATATTAATGTTCATTAATGAATCATTTCACAATTAAGTTTCTCTATTCTTTGATTCGCATTTATTTATCATCATTTAATATTAAATCTATTTAAGAATCATTTTTGTTACTTAAGCTTTTACTTATATAATATTCTATTACATTTTCATATTTAACATTCCAACTTTTTAAATATTTTTGGTAAGTTTATATGTATGTTTTTAGAATATAATTGAATGTTATACAAATTTATCTTATTCACTTTGGTTAACAAAATGTTCAATAGTTTACATCTTCTTAAGTTTCATTATCTTTTAATTTACAAGTGACAAATCTCCAATTTCTTTACAGTTTCATTAGGCACTTAGCTTCTACTTTTTTATTTCTCATTTTATAACTTTTCAACTATTAAAATTTCACTTTGTTTCTTCAACTGAAAATCATTAATTAACCAAAACTTAAGGATTCAAATACCGGGTTCACTTCAAATCATTTTGAAATAATATATATACTCATAAGTTTTGTGTACCAAATCATAGTTAGGAAATTTAAATCAAATCTAGTCTACCAAGACAAATGGGTAGCAAAGTTACTACAGTAGTTTTCCCACTTCGAGACTCGAAAATGAAAGTTGATGGTGCTGCGCAGTCATCACCGAAATTATTTTCCAACGACAGAAGAGGGAAGCATAGAACATACTTCCTTTTTAAAATTCTTTTTAAAAGATTCCTTTCAAATCTTATTGAAAATATTCCTATCTGAAAATACTTCCAAATAATACTAATATTATTATTTTTCCAAATCATTGAAACAAATTTCAAAACACGGAATTTAAGTTCTCAAAATTTCAATTTATATTAATTTTATTTGTAAATCATATTGTACTGACCATATTAATAAAATTACACTTTTTATAACATACAATGTCAATAATTTTTTAAACAATTTGACTAACCAACAATAAATGACAATAATTGAATATTATCGTTTCCTAATAATCAACACACAAAAATAAAAAAAATCAATTTATGAAAAATTATTCTTTTATATACAAAATATAATACTAGGTAAATTAGTACATTTATCAATTTACCGTGTTCAAGTGTTCAAAAATATCTATCGATGCCATAACATCCTATGTACCGAATAGAATTTATAAATTACTCAGTAGAACAAATTAACAGAATATAAAATATTTTTATAGCACTAAAAAATATGCTCTCTCATATATATACACAGACTCGGACTCATTCTAGGGTATTACTAACCCTATCTCTAATGAGTTAACCTCAAACAGGCTAAAGTATCTCTAAACCAAAGCTCTGATACCAACTGTGACGACCCACCTTTTTGGATGGTTTAAATCGATAATAAACCACACATGTCTAACTCAGACCATTCAAAAGGGAGGATTGTCAATGGGGTAAATAAGAAAATAAGGGAAAAGAAGAAAAACAAAACACAGAATCCCGTAGTGGAATGACAAAATATAATAATCAAATAAATAGTTCATGAAGCTGTTTTACAATATACAATTGATTACACAAATTTTACAACATAATCAGAGTATAATCAACAACATACCAATAATGATGCAGCGGAATAATACTAGTAATATAATATTTCAAACTCCATCTTCGTTCTCTAGAACTAACGTCTTCAAACACCGAAAAGCTTAGGCTGATCTGAGCGTAATGAAAAGACAAAGCACTCAAGTCAGAACTAAAAGTTCTTATGTAAGCTAAATCAACAGCAAAAAAAATGAGTGTGATAGCTTTAAAGATGTCTATGGGATTTTACATCTCCTATCCGGTTTATAATGCGCATACAATAATTTAGTAGATGTTATGAGATTTTCCATCTTTTAAGGATTCGTTAAACTATCTATATGTAGTAAGATACGCTATATATGTAATGTCTAATCAGTAAAGTAAATATTTTTCTTAGTGTAAAGGCTTTACATTGATCCCCCAGACACATTTTAAGCAGGTGTGTATGCAGGTTTTGTAACACAACCAGTAACGTCGGTAGCTGAGACGACCCGACTTTTTCTCCACAAAAAAAAGTCGTATCGTCCTTAAGAAAGAAAGGGATAGAAAAGAGAAAACAAAGAAGAGAAAGGAGAAACAACATAAGAATCTCAACAGTGGAACGAATAAATTATATTAATAACATAAGTATTGCATAGTATACAACAGATATCAGAGTTACACAGACAATACAACACATACAAGACAGTTATAAACACCTGTCTAGTTATTACAACTCAATACGAAAGACACCCAGAGATACCAACACAGCGGAAACCTAAATATCGACATGTAGAAGCCTCCTGCTCCATTGCTCCTCCACCATTCGTCAAAGCTAACCTGAATCCTTTGACTACTCGTAAAAATTTGAGTACCCAAGAGTTAAAGAAAAACAGAAATAACTCCATGTCAGACATGGGTCTGGTGTGAGTAACAGGTTAAAGTAACAGGTCTGGTGTGAAAAGAAAAGGTATCACGTAAGACTTCCCACACATATACATGGAAAAGTTTTTACCTTACGCTAACCAAAACATTTGATAGGAAATCCAGTGATATTATAATAGGTCTAGGGTTTTCAAGTAAATAAGAAATAGCCGAAATTGTTACTTGATTAAATTCCAGCTACTAGCCACAAAAGTGGGTAATACTCAAAATCGTTGGAACTTATTGGATTTTGGATTCCATACAATGGCTGGGCTACTGGGGTACCGTCCGTCACAGTACGTGGCCTAGATCACCATACCGAGGAGTACGCCCGCTCCTCTACAACACAAAGCCGGAACCATTCCTTACTGAACAGTTCCGAACAAGACCACCCCGCAGTTGTGATCAGCATCCGCACCACTAAGCCGAAATAAATGGACATCTAGACAGGGGTAAATCTCGCTCTCAAGTGGAAGCTACCCAGGAAGCCTTGCTGCACCTCCCTTGTTTTAGCCATTCCCAGTTGATGAGGCTTGAGGCTACGATTACCTTTATAGGACATAACACTTAGAATGCTCATCTTCCACCTGGCGATGTTCTGAAAGCATTCAATCCATACAAGTTCGTTCCGGGTTTGAACGAAACCGAAGGCATTATCTCGTTACACTCGTTTTGGAATCACCCTTAGAGTTAACGACGATAACCCTTGCACTCTGAATCTTCATCTTCATTTCAGATTCACGACCTAACGTTAATTTGGATCGATGTGGTTTTCGGATATCCAAATTTGGAAACCCGATCCCGGTCTCCTCGAAATCCAAAACGTGTCTTTTAAGGCTAAGTTGTTTTAGAGTTTAAAACAATTCAATTTATTATCTATGTACACATAGATAGATAATTCACAACACAATAGATAATCAACATTATCATTACCAACGGATAATTTATATCATAATCAGATGATTCATATCACCATCACAATGCAACCAATGCATCCATATCACATACATTTTTTATCTCGTAGTTGAGATTACAAACCATACGTGGCATCCGATATCATCCATCAAACATAAGCAATGATCTAATGATCACACCATTTATAATTAATTTAAAATGAATTAAATGAATTATCTAATATCTAATTAATTCAAAAATGAATTAAATTAATTACTTTATCATTATACTCCTGCTTATCTTAATCTTCAATTGATTATAAATCAATTAATAAATCATCATTTCATTTTCAATTAATCATTTCAGATTAACAATTCCCTGACTATAATAAGTAATTAACTTCTAAATTATTTACACAAGTTAATTATACTTAATAATTAACCTTTAATTTCTTAATCAATTAATTAACTAAAGTTAATTATATAATCCTTTATTAATTAATTTCCTCATTTATTGATTATCCCTTAATTAATCAATCTTAAATTACATCATTAATTTATTAATTAATGATTTCTAATTACATTTAATCAATCTCTCTATATAAATTAATTACATTAAGTAATTAATCTGCAATTAATCTACATATATTAATCACCCTTTATTAATAACAAATCCAGTAATTAACTATCCTTAATTACTCATCTCATAAATTAATTATTCTTAATTATTTATCTTCATTAATCACTTAATTAATTTCAAAGTAATTTAAATTACTTCCATAATTAATATCTTTAATTAGATCGTGTAATTATTAATTAATTACTTCCCTAAGTAATTACAAACCCATTAATTACATAAAGTAATTATTCATCAATCCACACATGTTTAAATTAATTAAACTTAATTAATCTAAACTAATCACGTTAATCAAATTAATTACACTAAGTAATTAATTCATTAGTTACCTCATTAAGTAATTAAACATAAACAATTTCAAATGATTATTATTAATTAATTAATCTAATTAATTATTAAAAATTAATCATATTAATTAATTGTTAAATAATCTTATGTTAATTATCTTCATTAACATTTCTTAATTATTAAATTAAGAAATTAACTTAGATTAATCATTATTAATTGCAAATTAATTAATATTTATTTATAATTTAATTAATCTATAATTATAAATTAATTAAGTGTTAATTACAATCTTAATTAATCATCAATTACTTGATTAATAAATCTTAATCATTAATTAGAATTAATTAGCAATCCTTAATTATAGATTAATTAACCTTAATTAATTAATCTCATGTCTAATTAATTAACTTAAATTATTAATTACTTAATAAATCATCCACATTATTAATTATTTAAATAATTAATATTCCATTTAAATTAATTTAATAATTTAAATGAATCCAATTTCTTAAGTTCTAATTTAAGAAATTTTTCTTCTTATATAAAGTATTTTTAAAACAAATTGTTTCCAAATTTATTTCTAAACTTCACTTTAAATTTCATTTTAAAATTTTAAGATTTTAAAATGAATACAATTTATTTAAACAAGGTTTTTTTCTAAAACAAATTTAAAACCTTTTTATCTCACCTGTTCAAGAACATCCCTTTTATAAAATAAAGGTTTAAAAGATTTTAAAACAAATTCATTTCAAACAAATTCAATTTAAAAAATTTCTTTTTAAATTCCAAACTGAAATACAGTTAAATCTTTATTCCAAATTTAATCTTAGAACTTTAAAGCTTTACTTACATTTCCATCTTCATTTTTAAATTCAAATTATTTAACCTTCTCTAAAATAGTTAAAACAAATTTAAATTTAAAAACTCATTTTATTTTAAAAACTGACATTAAAATCAAATTCCAGGTTTTTAAAACTGGATTTAAACTTATTTTAATTTTTTATTTCATAAATTAAAACTCATAGTTTAAATTTAAAACCAATGTTCCTTTATACTTTAAAATTTTAAAATCTAAATTTAAATTCCCATGTTTAAATTAAATTTAAACTCAGATTCATCTACCTGAATTTCATATTTCAGTTTTCAGGTTTTAAACTTTGTTTAAATTTCCAGTTGCATTTTAAAATTTTACTTCAAATTTAAAAACAGAAAAACAGTTTTCTGTTTTGGTTTAAAACAACTTGAATTTCTGAATTCAAAAATATATCAAAATCCAATATTTAAACTATTGATTTCATATTTAAATTTCAGGTTTAAAATCCCAGTTTTAACATCAACTTACAATTTTAAACTTTACTTTTAAATCTAAAAACAGAAAACAGGTTTCTGATTTTATTTAAAACCCAAACTAAAATTTAAAAACTCCACAATTACAAAGACCAATATTTAAATTATTTTAATTTATATCTAAATTCAGGTTTTCAAACTTAATTTAAAATTTTAGTTTGCATTTTACTTTTTACTTCAAATTTTTATAAAATCTGGAAACAGGTTTCTGTTCTTTTCTAAAACCTAAAACACAGAATAATGCCCGAGCAACCCATGATCTACTTCGAGTCACACTTCCATCAACTTCGATTCATAACCTAATTCGCCCGAGTCCATCACGAGCAACCAAAACCTGAAACCACCTAACGTGCCACCTATCACCGTGTACCTGTACAACTAAGTCGGCCACCGCTAATCACCGCCGATACCTTCCCTCAGTCACCGTACATCCTCTCAGGCCAACCAAACCATCAATCGATCGACATACGCACAAATTCAAGATTTCGACCCAATTTCCAAACCTGGAAACAGTCAGTACCCAAAACCACCAACCTGTCATCACCTCCCCTTAACGCCACCGGCCACCGTTGATTCTGCGATTCCTGTGATGACTTCGATATCCCATCCCCTTCCAAAAATCAAAACCCCAAACCACTCGATCAAATATCAAAACCGAAATGTTCAATTCTTCTAAACTCAGAGAAACTAGGATTCTAATTTTAAATTCACAACTATCATCACCACAATGCAATACAACCCAAATCTAAGAATTTTCCTATACTTATGATCTCCTCTCCGCCTCCAGGAGGAATGTCATACCACTCGATCCCCTAGATTTATCAATTTGAACCGAAAAGTAAAATACAGTCAAATTAAAACTGCATTTTGTCCTTAACTCTAACAATTGAAATATTACCTTTTAAAATCATGCTTTTGCATTATGATTCGATTTATAATCCTGAAACATTAAGTTATAATGTTTGAGTTTTGCTTATTTTCAAACTTGCTTGTTTTTTTTAATTTTTTTAGAAACAATTCACAAATTTTTATCTTAAGTAAAAACTTTAGTCTAAAGTATGTGATAAAACAAATGAATATACTTTGAGTCTTGAGTTTTACCACAGACAAAACTGAAAGTTTTGAATTTAAATTAAAACAAGAAGCTAAAAATTTTAAACAGAGGGTATATACATATTTCACAGTCATGTATACAACATACATAAGAGCATTCATCAATTAAACATTCACAAAAATATTCATTACATACAATAAACATGCAACCTGATTTTATAAAATCTTTTTATAAATGAAGTTACTCACCTGATTTTAACATGCAATGCAGAACATCCTTTGTTATGGTTTGAAAACAGCCTTTAACTTGCTTTAAAATGGATTTGTTTGCCTTTTATCTTGATTGTTGCTGAAGACAAAATTTGCTTGTAGTTGCTATTTTCCAGATTGTAGAAAACCAAAAAAAATGCAGCCTTTCTAGTTTTAATTATTGCTTGCAGGCCTTCAGATTTAAAAATGCAGAATCTTGCATTTTCAAATTTTACATGCAGGTTTGTTTTGCATGTTACAGGTTGAAGAAATTAGAATGCATTTGAATAGGGGTGTTTTGATTTTTCATGTTTGAAGATGGTTTGTAGATTTGAGGATTGCAAATTTTGTTTACAGGGAATTGAATATGATTTTTAAGGTGGAATGTCTCAGCTGAAAACAATTTATTTGATTTACATATTTTCTTAGTTTATGAAATGAAAAATGAGAAAAGAAAGGGGAAAGAAAGCATGCAAGTTTATATAACAATATTTTGATTTAAATTAAAATTAAATAAAAATTAATACTAAAATTTTGACACATGGCTAAAATGTTAACACTTGTAAATTACCTTGCTTAAATACTTAACACATGTTAATTCATGTCTTAAATTACTTACACATGTAAATTTAAGTGATTTGTTATTTTTAAATTAAAGTTAATGAATGTTTAAACTTAATTAATTAGTTTCTTATACTTAGTTATGTACATAAATAATTTGTAAAGAATAAACCAAGTATTATTATAAATAAAAACCATATACAAATCAATTATTTAAAAATAATATTTTGATCACTTAAAATAAATTTATAAAGAGATTATAACTTATTTGTTATTTAATTGAATATATGATTCATTTAATAATTGTATTCTAAATTTCACATTAAATTTACAAATCATATTTATTAATCAATATTTTAAAAAGAATAAAACAAACATTTTATAACCTTATTTTAATATTCAACTTAAGTCAAAATATTTTAAACCAATAAAACATTTATCTTACATATTTAAAATCATATAGTATTTTATTAAATATTTTTGAAAAGCTTAAATCAAAAATAAATCACAATTCCCAATTTCAAAATATTAAAATTATGCTATACTGATTTAATTAAAAACAACTTATCTATTTAAAATATATATAAATATACATATATATAAATATATAATAAATAGAAAACAGATTATTACCTTATTAAAAATAAATTCTCGAATTAATTATTTAAATAAAGAAGATTATTAAATCAAATCAAATTTATTAACAAAAAATATCAAATTCATTTAAATTTAAATACAAATTATTAAATTTATATTGCCATAAATTCTGGGATATTACAATCCTCCCCCCTCAAAAGAATTTTGTCCCCAAAATTTGAAACAAAGGTAATTTTATAATCTATTAAAGATTTTATTTTAAAATACAGCATATGTTAATCATATGCCAACAACCAAAGCAACCAATTCAAATAATCAGAACAAATCTAACTATCCAGAAATTTTTTGGATAGAACTTTCACGAGTTTCCCCGGTATATATATCGGTTACTCGCTCTATAGAATTCAAACAATCAATACTACTAAGATATAGAGCTCCTATTCATCTATATCTACAACTCTAAACAAGATATCAGACTATAAAGAGTCTGACTCATCAACCAATCCATTCTGAACTGCTGGTTCCAAAACCAGAAATATCAAACACGTACTCCCTTAGAGATACGTGAAACACCCTGAATCCCAGTTATCCAAACTTGCAATTCAACTCTAGAAAACCAAACACTTATCTTACCAATCACAGAAGAAAGCCAAAACACTTCGGAGCTAGCTTCATAGACTTGCCAAAACTTCAATGGATCGGAGAAAAACTTATCATAAAATAAATCTCCGACTTCAGAGTCCAAATTCCTCCATCTCTTATCCATAAAAATTCTTTGGACGATCCAGGGCCACCAACATCCTTCCTGATCAGCTCAACTCTAGCTGATGCCTCTAGAAATAGATTGGATCAAAACAACTCATCACCATAATCTCCCAAAGATCAATCCAAAACCAAAACACACACTCAACTCTTGAACAACAGAAGACGGAACAAACTTCTCCTTATCTGGAAAAGAAAACAGAAATACTCCAAGCTGCTTCCGCTGCACAACTCTGATTCGAAGCAGAAGAAAATGCTTACGAATAGCACAAGCACAGACTAGACAACCCAGCACAGAAATATGGTTCCACAGATCCATGAGGAAAACTCAGATGTTCCTCCCAAACCTGAGTTGCTTCACCAACTCCTATCTCAAGGAACCATCCATCTACTAACTGAACCTCTGGTACCAATCCTGGAAAGAAAACTCAATCTTTAGATGCAGACAAACTCTGTCTTCCTAGAAAATATCCGAACAATCTCCAACAACTCAAAAGAACACTTAACTATCGCAAGTCACTTTTGCGATCAACTCAGCCTAAATCCAAAGAAAACTGCTCTCTCTTTACCAATCAGAACAGGTTATGCTGGCCTAGCCACTTAACCGAAGAAAAGATCCACACTGCTGCTTCTGAATCCCACTTCAGAAAAACTACTCAGCCAGAAGACTTCCTGCTAACACAGAGCACTCCGAGTTGCATCGCTAACACTAATGCCAAAGAATTCTCAATCCAAGCTCTTCGAGAAACTCGGACCTCAAAGCAAACAGAACACCCTGCTGGACTTAGCCACAACACCAAGCAGACTCACTTCCTACTCTTGTTCCAAAGAAACATCCTTGGAAATATCCATTGTAACTGCATCTCATCACGCAGCTACTACTTCCTAAGGTATCAAGATACCATCACTCATTTGCTTCTGCCCAACCAACAGATCCAAATTTAACTCATTCAACTCTGCACTTCAAAGATGAACTCCGAACCTTAAGGGTTTCCTTCAAAGATCGATGAAGTCCTTCATCACTACAGAACTCACTCGAGATGGTATTAGGTCTACAGTCTTGACAAATACACTTCCAACCTCAAACATTCAATCTCCAACCCATCGGTAGTTGTGTTACACACACCACTATCTCATCTACTTTTATAACTTATATTGGAAAACCTGAATAGGTAACCCAACAAATAGGTAGAAACATATATATATATATATATATATATATATATATATATATATATTAAAAATACAAATACGCTCTCTCAAGATAGACACCATTCCAGAGACTAGGTATTCGCTCAGCCTAGCGCTCTGATACCAACTGAGATGACCCGACTTTTTCTCCACAAAAAAAAGTCGTATCATCCTTAAGAAAGAAAGGGATAGAAAAGAGAAAAGAAAGAAGAGGAAGAAGAGACAACACAGGAATCTCAACAGCGGAACGAATAAATTATATTAATAACATAAGTATTACATAGTATACAACAGATACCAGAGTTACACAGACAGTACAACACATACTAGACAGTTATAAACACATGTCTAGTTATTACAACTCAATACAAAAGACACTCAAAGATACCAACACAACGGAAAACTAAATATGTACACGCAGAAGCCTCCTGCTCCATTGCTTCTCCACCATTCGTCAAAGCTAACCTGAATCCTAAGCTGAATCCCTTAACTACTAGTAAAAATTTGAGTACCCAAGAGTTAAAGAAAAACAGAAATAACTCCGGGTCAGACATAGGTCTGGTGTGAGTAACAGGTTAAAGTTTCTTAACTTTGAAAAATCATTAAAAAGAAAAGTTATCACGTAAGACTTCCCACACATAAACATGGAAAAGTTTTTACCTTACGCTAACCAAAACATTTGATAGGAAATCTAGTGATATTATAGTAGGTCTAGGGGTTTCAAGTAAATAAGAAATAGCCGAAATTGTTACATGATTAAATTCCAGCTACTAGCCACAAAAGTGGGTAATACAATCAAAACCGTTGGCACTTATTGGAATTTGGATTCCATACAATGGCTGGGCTACTGGGGCACCGCCCGTCACAGTACGTGGCCTTGATCACCGTACCGAGGAGTGCGCCCGCTCCTTTGCAACACAAAGCCTGAACCATTCCTTGCGGAACAGTTCCGAACAAGACCACCCCGCAGTTGTGATCAGCAACCGCACCACTAAGCCGAAATAAAGGGACTTCTAGACAGGGGTAAATCTCGCTCTCAAGTGGGAGCTACCCACGAAGCCTTTCTGCACCTCCCCCGTTTTAGCCATTCCCGGTTGATGAGGCTTGAGGCTACGATTACCTTTATAGGACATAACACTTAGAATGCTCATCGTCCACCTGACGATGTTCTAAAAGCATTCAATCCATACAAGTTCGTTCCGGGTTCGAACGAAACCGAAGGCATTATCTCATTACACTCGTTTTGGAATCACCCTCAGAGTTAATGACGATAACCCTTGCACTCTGAATCTTCATCTTCACTTCAGATTCACGACCTAACGTTAATTTGGATCAATGTGGTTTTCGGATATCCAAATATGGAAACCCGATCCCGGTCTCATCGAAATCCAAAACGTGTCTTTTAAGGCCAAGTTGTTTTAGAGTTTAAAATAATTCAATTTATTATCTATATACACACAGATAGATAATTCACAGCACAATAGATAATTAACATTATCATTACCAACAGATAATTCATATCATAATCTGATGATTCATATCACCATCACAATGCAACCAATGCATCCCTGTCACATACATTTTTTTATCTCATAGTTGAGATTACAAACCATACATAGCATCCAATATCGTCCATCAAACATAAGCAATGATCTAATGATCACACCATTTACAATTAATTTGAAATGAATTAAATTAATTTTCTAATCTCTAATTAATTTAAAAATGAATTAAATTAATTACTTTATCATTATAATCCTGCTTATCTTAATATTCAATTGATTATAAATCAATTAATAAATCATCATTTCATTTTCAATTAATCATTTCAGATTAATAATTCCCTAATTATAATAAGTAATTAACTTCTAAATTATTTACACAAGTTAATTATACTTAATAATTAACCTTTAATTTCTTAATCAATTAATTAACAAAATTTAATTATATAATCCTTTAGTAATTAATTTCCTCATTTATTGATTATCCCTTAATTAATCAATCTTAAATTACATCATTAATTTATTAATTAATGATTTCTAATTACATTTAATCAATCTCTCTATATAAATTAATTACATTAAGTAATTAATCTGCAATTAATCCACATATATTAATCACCCTAGATTAATAACAAATCCAGTAATTAACTATCCTTAATTACTCATCTCATAAATTAATTTTTCTTAATTAATTATCTTCATTAATCACTTGATTAATTTCAAAGTAATTTAAATTACTTCCATAATTAATATCTTTAATTACATCCGGTAATTATTAATTAATTACTTCCCTAAGTAATTACAAACCCATTAATTACATAAAGTAATTATTCATCAATCCACACATGTTTAAATTAATTAAACTTAATTAATCAAAACTAATCACGTTAATCAAATTAATTACACTAAGCAATTAATTCATTAGTTACTTCATTAAGTAATTAAACATAAACAAATTCAAACGATTATTATTAATTAATTAATCTAATTAATTATTAAAAATCAATCACATTAATTAATTGTTAAATAATCTTATGTTAATTATCTTCATTAGCATTTCTTAATTATTTAATAAAGAAATTAACTTAGATTAATCATTATTAATCGCAAATTAATTATTATTTATTTACTATTTAAATAATCTCTAATTATAAATTATTTAAGTGTTAATTACAATCTTAATTAATCATTAATCACGTGATTAATAAATCTTAATCATTAATTAGAATTTAATTAGCAATCCTTAATTATAGATTAATTAACCTTAATTAATTAATCTCAAGTCTAATTAATTAACTTAAATTATTAATTACTTCATAAATCATCCTTATTATTAATTAATTAAATAATTAATATTCCATTTAAATTAATTTAATAATTTAAATGAATCCAATTTCTTATGTTCTAATTTAAGAAAATTTTCTTCTTATATAAAGTATTTTTAAAACAAATTGTTTCCAAATTTATTTTTAAACTTCACTTTAAATTTCATTTTAAAATTTTAAGATTTTAAAATGAATACAATTTATTTAAACAAGGTTTTTTTTAAAACAAATTTAAAACCTTTTTATCTCACCTGTTCAAGAACATCCCTTTATAAAATAAAGGTTTAAAAGATTTTAAAACAAATTCATTTCAAACAAATTCAATTTAAAAATTTTCTTTTTAAATTCCAAGCTGAAATACAATTAAATCTTTATTCCAAATTTAATCTTAGAATTTAAAGCTTTACTTACATTTCCATCTTCATTTTTGAATTCAAATTATTTAACCTTTTCTAAAATAGTTAAAACAAATTTAAATTTAAAACTCATTTTATTTTGAAAACTGACATTAAAATCAAATTCCAGGTTTTTAAAACTGGATTTAAACTTATTTTAATTTTTTATTTCATAAATTAAAACTCATAGTTTAAATTCAAAACCAATGTTCCTTAATACTTTAAAGTTTAAAATCTAAATTTAAATTCCCAGCTTTAAATTAAATTTAAACTCAGATTCATCTACCTGAATTTCATATTTCAGTTTTCAGATTTTAAACTTTGTTTAAATTTCCAGTTGCATTTTAAAATTTTACTTCAAATTTAAAACATAAAAACAGTTTTCTGTTTTGGTTTAAAACAACATGAATTTCTGAATTCAAAAATTCAAAATCCAAGATTTAAACTATTGATTTCATATTTAAATTTCAGGTTTAAAAATCCCAGTTTGAACTTCAACTTACAATTTGAAACTTTACTTTCAAATCTAAAAACAGAAAACAGGTTTCTGATTTTATTTAAAACCCAAACTAAAATTTAAAAACTCAATAATTACAAAGACCAAGATTTAAATTATTTTAATTTATATCTAAATTCAGGTTTTCAAACTTAATTTAAAATTTTAGTTTGCATTTTACTTTTTACTTCAAATTTTTATAAAATCTGGAAACAGGTTTCTATTCTTTTCTAAAACCTGAAACACGAAATAATGCACGAGCAACCCATGATTTACTTCGAGTCACACTTCCATCAACTTCGAATCATAACCCAATTCACCCGAGTCCATCACGAGCAACCAAAACCTGAAACCACCTAACATGCCACCTATCGACGTGTTCCAGTACAACTAAGTCGGCCACCGCTAATCACCGCCGAGACCTTCCCTCAGTCACCGTACATCCCCTCAGGCCAACCAAACCATCAATTGATTGACATACGCACAAATTCAAGATTTCAACCCAATTTCCAAACCTGGAAACAGTCAGTACCCAAAACCACCAACCTGTCATCACCTCCCCTTAACGCCACCGGCCACCGTTGATTCTGCGATTCCTGTGATGAATTCGACATCCCATCCCCTTCCAGAAGCCAAAACCCCAAACCACTCGATCAAATATCAAAACTGAAATGTTCAATTCTTCTAAACTCAGAGAAACTAGGGTTCTAATTTTAAATTCACAACTATCATCACCACAATGCAATACAACCCAAATCTAATAATTTTCCTATACTCATGATCTCCTCTCCGCCTCCAGGAGGAATGTCATACCACTCGATCCCCTAGATTTATCAATTTGAAACCAAAAGTAAAATACAGTCAAATTAAAACTGCATTCTGTCCTTAACTCTAAAAATTGAAATATTACTTTTTAAAATCATGCTTTTGCATTATGCTTCGATTTATAATCCTGAAACATTAAGTTATAATGTTTGAGTTTTGCTTATTTTCAAACTTTCTTGTTTTTTTCAAATTTTTTTAAGAAACAATTCACAAATTTTTATCTTAAGTAAAAACTTTAGTCTAAAGTATGTGATAAAACAAATGAATATATTTTGAGTCTTGAGTTTTATCACGGACAAAACTGAAAGTTTTGAATTTAAATTAAAACAAGAAGCTAAAAATTTTAAATAGAGGGGACATACAGATTTCACTGTCATGTATACAACATACATAAGAGCATTCATCAATTAAACATTCACAAAAGTATTCATTACATACAATAAACATGCAACCTGATTTTATAAAATCTTTTTTATAAATAAAGTTACTCACCTGATTTTAACATGCACAGCAGAACATCCTTTGTTATGGTTTGAAAACAGCCTTTAACTTGCTTTAAAATGGATTTGTTTGCCTTTTATCTTGATTGTTGCTGCAGACAAAATTTGCCTGTAGTTGCTATTTTCCATATTGTACAAAACCAAAAAAAATGCAGCCTTTCTAGTTTTAATTGTTGCTTGCAGGCCTTCAGATTTAAAAATGCAGAATCTTGCATTTTCAGATTTTACATGCAGGTTTGTTTTGCATGTTACAGGTTGAAGAAATTAGAATGCATTTGAATAGGGGTGTTTTGATTTTTCACGTTTGAAGATGGTTTGTAGATTTGAGGATTGCAAATTTTGTTTACAGGGAATTGAATATGATTTTTAAGGTGGAATGTCTCAGCTGAAAACAATTTCTTTGATTTACATATTTTCTTAGTTTATGAAATGAAAAATGAGAAAAGAAAGGGGAATGAAAGCATGCAAGTTTAAGTAACAATATTTTGATTTAAATTAAAATTAAAGAAAAATTAAAACTAAAATTTTGACACATGGCTAAAATGTTAACACTTGTAAATTACCTTGCTTAAATACTTAACACATGTTAATTCATGTCTTAAATTACTTACACATGTAAATTTAAGTGATTTGTTATTTTTAAATTAAAGTTAATGAATGTATAAACTTAATTAGGTTCTTATACTTAGTTATGTATATAAATAATTTGTAAAGAATAAACCAAGTATTATTATAAATAAAAACCATATACAAATCAATTATTTAAAAATAATATTTTGATCACTTAAAATAAATTTATAAAGAGATTATAACTTATTTGTTATTTAATTGAACACATGATTCATTTATTAATTGTATTCTAAATTTCATATTAAATTTACAAATCATATTTATTAATCAATATTTTAAAAAGAATAAAACAAACATTTTATAACCTTATTTTGATATTCAACTTAAGTCAAAATATTTTAAACCAATAAAACATTTATCTTACATATTAAAATCATATAGTATTTTATTAAATATTTTTGAAAAGCTTAAATCAAAAATAAATCACAATTCCCAATTTCAAAATATTAAAATTATGTTATACTAATTTAATTAAAAATAACTTATCTATTTAAAATACATATAAATATACATATATATATAATAAATAGAAAACAGATTATTACCTTATCAAAAATAAATTCTCTAATTAATTATTTAAATAAAGAAGATTATTAAATCAAATCAAATTTATTAACAAAAATTATCAAATTCATTTAAATTTAAATACAGATTATTAAATTTGTATTGCCATAAATTACGGAATATTACAGTAGCCATCTAGTCCCCTATAGGTACCATACTAAAACAAAATCGTAGCGGTTGCGAATAAGGATAAAGAGCATGACAATGCACGCGAGGCAATGTCCAAGGTAGGATACTACCAGTTTGGGTCGTAGGGCAAGTGTTAACGCATCGTAGCAACGACCGCCCACGCGTCCAATATCCCCAAAATCAAATCAAATCAAGGTGCACCAATCAAGCCAACATCAATATAGTAATACGAAAAGGTGTGTCCGCAAGGGGTAGCTAGCCCGCTTGGCCCTGACAAGCCGATTTCAAATTGGCACAAGTGCTATGGTCATCCATCATCGTTCTCTTTCTTCAAATCCAGCAAACGTTCACCAAATCCAAATACTTCAATCTAGATCATCCACCGCGTAATGTAACGACCCATAAAGATTTAGAATTGTAATTTAATAAGATTTTTGTAATTAAATTTAGAAAGAAATAAAAGTTTATAATTTATAATGAAGTAAATGTTAAGAATGAATGTAGCAAGGGTAATTAAGATTAATATTGACAATTGAAGTTAAATCCCAATAGTGTAGTAGTGAAAATTTCGCATTTGGTTAAACTGAAAAATAAGTAAATAAAAATTAGTGTTGAATTTAACTAATGAATCTTGGTATTAAATATTGAATAATGAAATAATAACTAGGATGAAAAGTAACAAAGAAGTTAATTAAAGCTAAATTTGTATAAATTGAAAGAAATTGCAATAAATGAAACAATGTTAATGGTAAGTAATAAACCTTTAAATGTAAGAAAAGAAAATAGGTGACAACTAATATATGGTATTTATTTATTCAGAGTGTTAAGTGAAATTGGCAATCATATTTGCAATAATGTTAATTTTATCTAGTTGATAATAATGAATTTATAACGGGAAGGAAATGTAAGAATGATAATGCAAGTAAATAAATAAATGATTAATTCAATGCAAACTCAATTGATTGAAACAACAATTTGGGTTATAATTGATTGTAAATAGGAATATTTGGTAACCAATTAATATAAGAAAAATAAATGTACATATTGAATTTAACAATGAATTAATAATAATAAATAGTAATTGAATAAAATCAACATTCTGTAATGATTGTTGGGAAATGATAACTTATATAAAGGTGATTAAGAGATAGTGGCCATAATTATTATAAATTAACCCTTTATTTAGCCTATTAAATTAAAACGGGTAATCAATTGCAATAAATCTAAATTAGTGTTACGTTAATGTAAATTGAGGTAATAATTGGAAATAACGTAAATTTTATTCATAATATGGTAATTTGTTGAATTAGAAGAATGGAAGGCAGGATTTATTAGTTTATTGGAATTTAAAGTTTAGTAATTAGATTAATTGCAAATAAGTGGAGTTAAACACTAAAAATATTACGTTATTGAAATTAAGATGAAATTTGAGAATAATAATGCAATAAACCACGAACCAATGTTAATTTCATCCGTGGGATAATAATGAATTCAATAATAAGAATGAAAATTAAATTTAATAGAATTATTGGGAATTTAATTTATAAATTTGAATATAATGAAATTTAGAATTGAACATTGCAATTGGTAGATTAATCAACTTTAAATTGACATCAAACTTGTTTAAATTATTGTAGATGATTGAAATATAAAAGTGATAAAATTGTCAATTATAGAATTGAAATTAAAAAGTGGATTTTATTTAATCAATTATTAATTTATTTAATTAATGTAAAAATAGCCATTTTGGCTACTGACTCGGATTTCGACGAAACTAGTTTCATTGGATCCGTAACGGTGAATTATTGTATGATTTCAGTTTTGTAGCGATCGGATTTGTCATTTGATTGTACGGACTCGAAACGCCTTGAAATCAATTGAAACAAATTGATTTTAGCATAACTTCTTCATACGATGGAATTTGGACTTGAAACTTGTTCCATCGCATTTAAAATATTTAAAAACATCTATTTTGTTATATGGATTGACCCAATTTCGTTCCATTGTCAGAACGGGCTTTTCGGGCCATTCATCGTTCAGCGCATTTATAAATCAGGTCCATCTATTCTATTTTCAACTTTGTCTATAAATACCCGGTTATAAACCCTAGCCTACTTCTATTTCTCATTTGTCTGTACGTATAATTCAACTATCTCTCTTCCTCAATGGCAGACAAACAAATTCTGGATCCAAACACAAATCAAATTCAAATAAAAAATTTCAAACTCCTCAGAAAAATTTGAAAAAATATATATATCGAAGATTTCATTGATACGAATCTACATGTAGCTTCTTTTTTTGCAATTGACGCTCGACTCAACCTGAAATCGTGGTCAAAGGCCGAAATCATGAAACCTAAATCGCGAATTTGGGGTTTTTGATTTCGACGTAAATTAGCAAAATTGGTTTCTAGGTTTCATAGAGCATGCTGCGTGGAGTCGATTGGCGGTAGTGGCATCACCTATGGTGATGGAGGGTGGCCGAAATTGGCCAATTAGGGTTTTGAAACCCGGTGGCGGCGGCATGGGGGAGGGGCGCGACCACGTCGTTCGAAGCGGCCTGGGTTGGTGAGCTCGGGGAGGTGATCGGTTTGGGGTGGAAGGTGACGTAGGTGGCGATTAATCACGGTCAAACGGTGGGTCAAAGTGGAAGTAACGGCGCGTTTTCCTTTTGGTTCGATCGTGCCTATGTTGCATGAAGATGTTGATGACGTGTCCTGGGAGAAGTGAGTTTGTTTTTGTTTATTTTATTTAATTTAAATTTTATTGCCTAACTTTAAATGTTAATAACTTTCGCATGCGATATCCGATTCATGTGCGATTTTCTCCGTTAGGGTCGTTTTCAAATTCTAGACATTTTAGTGCTGGTTTGGACGAATTCTGAGGCTGTTGGAATTTCGAATTTAAATTGAATTTAAATTCAATTTAAATTCAAAAGGTGAGTGTTTTAACCCACTCACAACTTCTAAAATTTCTTATATTTGTTAAATTGATTTATGATGTGATTAAAAATTTATTTTTAGTTGTTTGGTATATTTTATCATCATTCCAGTTAAATTAAATTTATTGAATTAAATTGTCATTTAATTCATTATTGAATATATAATGCCAAATTTCCTGTTATTTTTTATATGTTCTATATTGATGTTATTGTTTGAATTGGATGATAATTGTGATAAATGGTTGAGGGTTGATATTGGGTGAATGGATGTTGTATGTTATATTGTTATAAACTGCAAGTTGTTACGCATTTATTCGGGATTGCGGTTTGAAATGATATATAACCGCATTTTTGTTTTAAATTACGGATTGAAATGATAAATATCCGTATCACTTGACCATATGATAGAAAATTTTATACAGACACTGCAGTCTATGTATAAAACTATTTTGAAATGATTTCTATGTTTTGTAAAGAATATATATATGATTTTATGAGATATTGATTTGGATATTTGATAAAAGTTATTTTATATATAGTTAAATTTTGGCTTTACTGTGACGACCCGACTTTCCACTCCCGGAAAATCGCATCATCAATTAAGAAAGAAAGGGATAGAGGAAGAAAAGAAAGAAGAGAAAGAAGAAACAACATTAGAATCTCAACAGCGGAACGAATAAATTATATTAATAACATAAGTATTTACAAAATATACAATACAAATCAGAGATACAGAGCATACACATCACATATACTAGACAGTTATAAACACCTGTCTAGTATTTACAACTCAATACAATCACAACACAGAGAACACACAACGGAACTATATATCTATAACGCAGAAGCCTCCTGCTCCATTGCTCCTCCATTATACATCAAAGCTATCCTGAATCCCTTGACTACTCGTAAAAATTTGAGTACCCAAGAGTTTAAGAAAAACAAAAGATAAACTCCGGGTCAGACATGGGTCTGGTGTGAGTAACAGGTTAAGGTTGCTTAACTTCAAAAACCATTTGAAAAGAAAGGTATCACGTAAGACTTCCCACACATAAACATGGAAAAGTTTTTACCTTACGCTAACCAAAACATTTGATAGGAAATCCGATGATATTATAATAGTGTTTAGGTTTTCAAATAAATAAGAAATAGCCGAAATTGTTACATTCATTAAATTACAGCTACTAGCCACAAAAGTGGGTAATACAATCAAAACCGTTGGCACTTATTGGATTTTGGATTCCATACAATGGCAGGGCTACTGGGGTACTGCCCGTCACAGTAGTGGCCTAGATCACCGTACCGAGGAGTACTCCCACTCCCCTGCAACACAAGGCCGGAACCATTCCTTACTGAATAGTTCCAAACAGGACAACCTCGACAGTTGTTGCAATTAACCGCCCACACAACCGAATATAAAGGGACTTCTAGACAGGGATCAATCTCGCTCTCCAGTGGGGGCTATCCATGAAGCCTTGCTGCACCTCCCCTGTTTTAGCCGTTCCCGGTTGATGAGGCTTGAGGCTACGATTACCTTTAGAGAACACATCTCTTAGAATGCTCATCGTCCACCTGACGATGTTCTGAAAGCATTCAATCCATACAAGTTCGTTCCGGGTTCGAACGAAACCGAACGCATTACCTCGTTACACTCATTTTGGGATCACCCTCAGAGTTAACGACGATAGCCCTTGCACTCTGAATCACCATCTCGAATCTATAAGTACTATTCCGTCAAACTCATTACGGAATCACCCACAAAGTTATACTGACGTATAATCCTTACACCTCGAGTCTTCACTTGCTCCACTTAGATTCACTGTTGGGCGAATTCTCACCCAGAAGATCTCGAGACCAAGAAGTGTCAGTTTCACCCGGGTTTGCAACCTCCATTCCATCAGCTCCTATGTCCATTCGGCGATTCGAAGGAACAAGCTCATTCGGCAGTGATGGTCCATCCGGAGTACCTTTTCATCCGGCTATACAAGCCTATTAGCTCATTCGGCACTCCAAGTGTGAAGGTCCATTCGGCATGAGACCATTCGGCATCTCCAATTCATGCCGAACCGAAGGCCATTCGGTCATCCCCACATCCGGTCCAACCATAACCGAACCAAAGCAATTGCAACCACCGGACCAAATGACCTACCGGACCAACCCCACAGCCGGTCCAAACAAGCACCGGACCACCGTTCCACACTCACAACCGGTCCAAGCCTACCACCGGTCCAAGCTCCATGCCGAATGAGACCTCGCCGAACCAGACAACTGCCAGTCCAGATTGCTTCAGCCCGGGCCCACTAGCAGCTATATACTTCCATGACCCCTGCCCCCTACCTCATTCTATAAATAGAGGGGCAGGGGTACAACAATGGCAGACAAGTTTGAGAGCTCAAGCAGGGAAGGAACTTTCAAACTACTTTCATACACTTGTATACAAAGCATTGTACTTGTAACCTGAAAGAAAGAAGATAATAACATATAAAGTGGACGTAGGCACATTCTGGCCGAACCACTATAAATCTGTGTGTCTTTTACATTTCAGCCCCTACTTTTCTCATATTTACATACTCATCTAAAATCATTGAAAATCACATATAATCAACTAAATAATACGACTTGGAGGTGTTTGTCCATTTTTTGTGCAAACATTTTTGGTGCTTTCACTGAGAGTTGAACTCAGGCTTCATCTTCTCCCACTCAACCTTTTTCCTAACGACATCACTCGTTGCTTAGAAATCATGCCTTCCAAACAGAGAAGGGATGTTAACAAAGGAAAGAACATCGCAACTAGCAGCCTTCCAGATCCAGCAATCACAGATCAGCCCACTTCAACAGCAGTACCAGATGAAAATCAGGAAAATCCAACTGGTCCCGCAACGGAACAACCAATCACTAGGGCAGATCTGGACAGGGTTGTGGCTGAAGTAACTAACCGCTTCACATCCCAACAAGAAACTTTGGTGGACCAACTCATGACACGCTTAAGGGACGCTGAAGAGTCCAACCGCAACACTGAATCATGGGGTGAATCCCAATCCGGAGGATCCCGGAGGCAACAAAGGTCTTCGCTCTTCGAACAAGCTATCAACAGGAAAAACGATGATAGGGGCCGCGCCCGGACTCAGCCCGAATTCCGACTCGGGGAAGCCCTTGGAACCGAACCTAGCGGGGGAGGCACCAGGCGAGGGTCGGATGTAGCTGAGCCAGTCATGCCACCTAATCATAGAAACCCCGCTGAACGGAGCCGAGCTAGAACCCAGCCCGAAGTTGACCCCATGGATGTGCTCGAAACAGAACCCCACAGGGGAAGATCAAGGCAGGGGGCAACTGTAGCTGGTCCTAGCGTGCATCCAAGCAGCCAAAGACAACCACTGGATAATGCTAGAGGTGATAGACTGTACCATCCCTACAGGTCATCTGGGCGAGATAGATCCCGCAGGGAAGAACCGAGCTCATTTTTGTCCGCTCCAAGTTCTGACGAGCGGATGGCACGATTATTCAGAGAATGTGTCCAACGGGAGCAAAGGGACCGGGGAATAGGCGCTAGGGTCACCAGTCCCTTTACCCGAAATATCGAAACTGCCATCACTCCCCGGGAATGGAAAATGCCAACCATGGAACCTTACAAAGGAACTTCCGACCCCATCGTACACCTGCAGAGATACACCCAGCATATGCTCATGAGTGGAGCAACAGAAGGAGTATTATGTAAATGCTTTCCGCTATTCCTATCAGATCTAGCTACCTCCTGGTTCTGCCATCTACCCCAAGGATCCATCAACTCATGGGAGATGTTAAAAGAAAGGTTTATTAGCCAGTTCCGCATCCATGTGGAACAACCCAGGGATGCTTATTCTCTATCCAATGTCAAACAGAAAACCGGAGAGACGCTACAACAATATCTAACACGGTTCAACGCCGCAGCGGCAGCAGTTCAAGATGCCGATGAAAAACTCACTCTAATGGCCCTCTGTAGTGGTGTGCATCCAGACACCAAGTTTGCCAGAAGATTAACTAAGGAAAAACCACTTACCTTGCCTGATTTCTTCCATGAAGCTGGAAAGTATATGAGACTTGAAGACGCTGCTACGGAGAGGCAGCCAGGGCAACAAGGCAAGATAATTCAGGACAAGGTTCCCACTGCAGCTAAGGACGCTCGAAGAAATGAATCTAGAGACAATGCTGGGGGCAGAAAGGGTGAGAAGCGCCAATATCGACCAGGGCCAAGATTTGACTCCTACACTCCTTTGAATGAAACAATCGAAAACATCTACCTAGCCACTCAGGGCGAACTCGGATACAAGCGCCCCCCGCACAAGAAAGAATCAGATAACGCACTCAAGTCCGGAAAGTTCTGTCGCTTCCACGAATCCCACGGACATGACACCAATGAATGCCACCATCTTCGGGACTTGATCGAAGAACACATTAGAAGAAGAAGACTGGAACGTTATGTGAAAAGTCAGGACAGGACTCCAACTCCTGCCAATGAGAACTCAAAGCAACCCCTCCCAGAAGTAGGCGGAGGGAGTCGCAACAATCACAACACCAGTGGCTCTAGTCAAGAGAAGATAGTAGTCCTTACCATCTCAGGAGGACCACACATTGCCGACAGAAGTTGGGCAGAGATGGAAAGGTACGGCGAGTCGCTTAGAAATGCCGAAGGATATGTTAACTCCATTACGGAGGAACGCCACCCGAAACGAAAAGAAAACGACGACATCACATTCAGTAGGCGTGATTTGGAAGGAAGACAGTACCCACATATGGATCCTATGGTCATCTCTGCCTGGTTCGGTCCAGCTAAAGTTTTTCGGATTCTAATAGACACGGGAAGCTCCGTAAACATCTTGTTCAAACATGCTTTCGACAAAATGAAGTTATCAATGAAGGATGTGTCTCCCTGCGACAAACCACTGCACGGTTTCACTGGAGATGCAAAAATGCCCCTCGGGCAACTTGACCTCTTCGTCGAAATAGGAAGTCATCCCCGCTCCGTGGTGCGAAAACAAACGTTCGTGCTAATAGAGAACCACTCGGCTTACAACGCCTTCTTGGGGAGACCAGCCTTGTCTGACTTCCAAATTGTCCTAGCCCCCTGGTGCCTGAAGATGAAATTCCCGACAGACAACGGAATAGGAGAAGTAGAAGGAGATCAAGACGCTGCCCGAGACTGCTATGTAACTGAGCTTCGCAACAACCGCAGAAAGAATAAAGGAAAAGATGCAGAGACTACTCTCTGCATGAAAAGCTTGGAGGCATAGCAACTAAAGAAAGCCCCTCCTCTTCGATACACAAGCGATCCCTTCAATGAACTAGACCCCCGGGATAAAGAGGAGGAGGCTACCGCCGAGCCTGCAGAGGCTATGGAATTCGTATCTGTAGATAAGCACGATTCAAGTAAACTATTAAAAATCGGATCTCAGCTGAAAACGGAATTAAAGGGTCAACTCATTGACTTTCTCCGCCACAATTTAGATGTATTTGCGTGGACCCACGCCGATATGACAGGAATCTCTCCAGACGTAGCGTGCCACATGTTGAACATCGATCCCACCAAGGTACCAGTAAAGCAGAAAAAGAGGAGCATGGGGGCAGAGCGATCAGCAGCCCTTGATGAGGAAGTAAAAAATCTACTTGCTAATGACTTCATACGGGAAGCCATCTACCCAGAATGGATCGCTAACCCAGTGCTAGTAAAAAAGGCCAATGGAAAGTGGCGAACATGTATTGACTTCTCCAATCTGAATGACGCTTGCCCGAAAGACTGCTTCCCACTTCCCCGAATTGACCAACTCGTGGACAGCACAGCTGGGCACGAACTCCTATCTTTTATGGATGCATACTCCGGATATAACCAGATCCCCATGCACGCTCCCGATCAGGACCACACTAGCTTCATCACCGACCGCGGATTATATTGTTACAAAGTCATGCCTTTTGGACTCAAAAATGCTGGAGCTACCTATCAACGCCTCGTCAACAAAATGTTCGCAGAACTGATAGGACGTACTATGGAAGTATATGTGGATGACATGTTGGTGAAGTCCAGGAAAGCCAACGACCATGTAAGCCATCTGGACGATATGTTTCGGGTACTTCGCCAATATGGAATGAAGCTGAATCCTCTAAAGTGCTCCTTCGGAGTATCATCGGGAAAATTCTTAGGATTCATCGTCCACGCCAGAGGAATCGAAGCAAACCCTGAACAAATCCGAGCTTTAAAAGAAATAAGGATACCTTCCACTCGAAAAGAAATGCAGAGCCTAAACGGAAAGGTGGCCGCCCTAAGCAGATTCATTTCCAAGGCAACTGACAAGTGTGTCCCTTTCTTCGAAGCACTCAAGAAAGACAAAGGGAGGTTCGAGTGGACCGACGAATGCTTAAAAGCCTTCCTCAACCTAATCGAACACCTTCAGAGACCACCAGTACTCTCAACTCCAAATGAAGGTGAAGTGTTATACCTATACCTCGCTGTATCATCTCATGCTCTAAGCGCCGCCTTGGTAAGAGAAGAAGACCGCACACAACGTCCGGTTTACTTTGTAAGCAAGAGATTTATGGGGGCAGAAGCCAGATATCCTAAACTTGAGAAGTTAGCATATTGTTTATTGATCGCGTCAAGGAAACTGCGACACTACTTCCAGTCTCACTCCATCAGGGTTCTAACCGATCAACCACTAAGACAAGTGCTCCATCGTCCTGACACTTCTGGGCGACTCCTCAAATGGTGCATCGAACTAAGTCAGTATGATATCACCTACCATCCCCGCACCGCTATCAAAGGACAAGCCATGGCTGATTTCATTGCCGAATTCACTACCAACGAAGGCAAGGAACAATCCGAAGTAGCAAAAAACATCAAGTGGAACCTCTTTGTAGACGGAGCATCGAACGAACAAGGCTCGGGGGCAGGTATTGTGATCGTCACCCCCAGGGGAAGAAAGTTGTACTATGCATTAAGATTGGAGTTCACGGCCACTAACAACGATGCTGAATATGAAGCAGTAATAGCGGGATTGGAACTGGCCCTAGAAATTGGGATCAATTCCTTATGTATTCATAGTGATTCTCAGCTTATCGTAAACCAGGTACTAGGAGAATTCCAGACTCGAGGAGAACGGCTCACAGCATACCTAAAGAAAACCAGACTGCTGCTCGATCGATTGGACCATTATCTAATCAAACACATTCCTCGAGAAGAAAACCAAGAGGCAGATGAACTTGCAAAGCAAGCTAGTATGAAGGACGGCACCATTCCCGGAGCACTAGTAATCTCAAGGCAGCTAGCCCCGAGTTTCGAACAAGCGAATCTGATAACTGCAATCGAAGAAGGAACCTGGATGACTCCTATCCGGAAATATTTGCAAGATGGCATACTACCCGACAGGCGTGACGAAGCCAAGAAGATCTTGAGGAAAGTTCCCCACTACACAATGCAAGAAGGCATCCTCTACCGGCGTGGCTTCTCTAGCCCCCTATTAAGATGCGTCGCCGGGAGGGAAGCCAAGGAGATATTAACAAACATCCATCAGGGAGGATGCGGAGATCACACTGGAGGACAGACTTTGGCAAGAAAGATACTCCGATATGGATATTACTGGCCCACACTGAACAAAGATGCCCTAGACTTCGTTAAGAAATGTGACAGATGTCAGAAGTTCGCCAAGATCCCTCGACTGCCCACAAACGAAATTACTCAAATGACCAGCCCTTGGCCCTTTGCTGTATGGGGAATTGACTTAATTGGCGAACTGCCAACGGGCCGAGGCGGAGCCAAATATGCTATAGTGGCAGTCGATTATTTCACCAAATGGGTGGAAGCGGAACCTTTAAATAAAATATCTTCAGCAAAAGTTATCAACTTCTTGATCAAAAACATTCTGTGCAGGTATGGAGTCCCCCTCAAGATCGTATCAGACAACGGACCCCAATTTGACAGCGAAGAATTTGCCGACTGGTGCCAAGAGCATGGAATTCATAAAAGCTTCTCATCAGTAGCTTACCCTCAGGCAAACGGACAAGTTGAAGCTGTCAACAAAATTCTCAAAACCCTAATCAAGAAGAAACTTGAAAAGTCAAAAGGCGCTTGGGTGGACGAACTTCCTACGGCACTATGGGCATACCGCACATCTTTCAGAACATCAACGGGACATACTCCTTTCTCTTTGGCATATGGATCGGAGGCAATGCTCCCAGTTGAGACTATTGTGCCTTCCCACCGTAGGATCCACTACAACCCAGAAGAAAACGAAGAACTCCTCCTCATGTCTTTGGATCTGATTGAGGAAAGGAGAAACGATGCAGCACTCAAAGCAGCAGCTCACAAACAAAAAGTGGCAGCACTATACAATTCCAAAGTCAAGCATCGCAGCTTACAAGAAGGAGATCTTGTCCTCAGGCGAATCTTTCCGCGCCCCGGGGCACTGGACCCCATCTGGGACGGACCATATGTAATTCACAAAGATCTCCACAACGGAGCTTACATTTTGTCAACAGTGGACGGAGAGGTGTTCCAGAGGGCATGGAACATCCGACACCTCCGTCGATACTTTTCTTAACTTGTACTGCCCATATGAAGTGAATTAACAAAGAGAATCAGTGGACGTAGGCATTTTCGTGCCGAACCACTTTAAAAAATCTTGTCTCTTTTTAACTTGTTCCTTTATGTCTTGGCTACTTGTTAAGCGTTATCCCTTTCTGTTGAACAAAATCCTATGGCATCTCCACTCAAGACGCACCGCGGCCTCATCTAGACTAGGCCTAACAGGTACGCCACGATTCTATGCACTCGCCAATGAGACTCTTTTGCTCCAGCATCCCTCTGCTGCGGGTTAACTCATTGCGCGCCTGCCCTCAAAGCCAACTGTAATGAGCCGATTATAAGTCATCATAAAGGCCGACTATAGCCGATGGCAGCTCATTACGGCGTTCGGCTCGTCGGTAACTGTGAACCTACTTTAAGCCCCAACATAAGGTGTGGCCAGCCAGGGGTAGTTCACGGCCAACGGCACCCACGCTAGCCGGCCACGGTAAATCGAATAATACCCACGATTACGGACCATAATGGTTCGGGTAGTTACCGTGCGCGATCTCGGCTCCGATGTGTCTTAAGTGCGGCTGTGGTAAAAAAGAAAACTCCCCGCGGAGGCGTAAGATGGGTGACAAATGTCTCCAAGACCCACAGCTAGGGAAAGTGACTACAAAACCCGTTTGCCACGAACTTAAGCACATCGACGGCCTTCCGTGACTGGAAGTTTTACTTTTACTATATTTCCATTTCATTTAAATATTTTTCTCCTATCCTGTATAACAAACTCTAAAGTACAGGAAACCAAATAGGAAGCATTCACTCATGAGGCTCTAAGCCTGCATGCTGGGTAGCAGGGCGCTCTGCTATACCCGTGAACAGTTACACAAGACACTCAAAGCTACCGCCTGCGAATAAAACATAAAGGGCGGTACTCTCTTCTCTTGTACATAAATGCGTAACTATAACTTATTCATACACTGACATTGCAAAACGTGAAATTATATTTCAAGCAAAAACTTAACATCAAACACAAGTGGAATCACAGGCATATACATAATTATACTTCTCACACAGCACATAAAGATAGCAACAACATTTGAACATGACAAAATCAGCTTATATTATAAGATCACACGAAGTTATTCTTTGCAAATAATTTTATTACAGTTGCATATCAAAGACTAACATGAACAGTGATAAAAAAGAAACAAAAAGATGGCAGATGCATCCACACTCCATCACCAACTCCCCCAGCCTACTTAGCCGCAGGATCAGAACCCCCAGCATGTGGATCTGAAGTCCCACCTGTCCAGATCGGAAGAGGAATTCATTAAACGAACGATCAAGTTATGAAAACACGGAAAGAAAAGAAAGGGAAAAGAATAACTCACCAGCATCCGCCGCTTGATCCTCATCATCCAACTGCACGCCCGCTTCCTCCGCAGCAAGCAGCCGCATCCCCTCCTTCACCGCCGCTTGCTCCTCCTTTGAGAACTGAGCAGTAACCGCACTCAAGTTGAAAGCCTCTCCGCCTTCCTTACCCGCGTTCACCCTGGCCTCCTCTAAAGCCTGGAGATACACCTTGGCCATGACCCGAGGGTAATCGTCCATCCAAGACAAGCCGCCCTCTTTCCAAGTATGGAAGTACATATCCTGAAGCATCTCATCCATCATCCCCTCATTTTCCTCAAACTCCTTCACCCGAGCCTCGGAAGCTTGCAACTTAGCGACGGCGACGTCCCTCTCTGATTGGTATCTCAAGCAGTCAGCCTGGAGTGACCTCCTCATTTCCTCCTCCTTCAACCTAAGGGACCTCCTCATCTCCTCCATCTCCTCCTTCAACTCAGCCTGAGCCATCTCCGCAGCCTCGAGTCTCCCCGACAACTCCTCTACCCGCTCGAGATCCGCATTTCGAACCTCATCCACCGTTGTAATGGCCATGTTAATCCGCTCCCTGCAGGTAACCTCCATCTTCCGTAACTCCGCCCTACTGGCCTTCTCCATGGTCTCTTTCAGACGCTGGGAGGCTTCCTCATGCTGGGAGATCTGGATGGCTTGGTCGGCAAGCTGCTTGGCCTGATCGGCAACCTTTAGCCTTAACCGAATATTAGCACTCCCAATCTCCTCCCCGGCCTTGACCAATCGAGCATGATGCTCCATTAACTTCTTAGTCTCTTCGGCCACCCGGTCAATATTAGCCTTGGCCTCGTCCCCCATAGTAACTACCCGAGTAGTAAGCAGATCAAGATCTAGGGACTTGGCCTCATCCAGCACACGTACCATGGGGTTGCGGGGAAGTAGGTGCTCGCCCGTGGTCTCATCAAATGAAATGTCCCGAAAACTTGGGTCTAAATCAGGATGACCGGCAAAAGGGTCACGAGGCACGGGGCGAGGCACATCGGGACGCCTTATATGAATGACAGTAGATCTCTTGGAAGGAGGAGGAGGGGGGCAGGGCTCCGTGCTCTCCTCCGTAGTATCACGAGGAGGCTGAGTAGGGGGAGGCAGAGTAGGAAGCTGCGAAGCAGAAGAAGGCTCAAATAAGGAACGGCTCCGCTTCCTTTTCTGAATGCCCTCTTCGATGACCCCAAGAAGAGGGCGGTACTTGACTACGTCCCCAGTGCGATCAGTAGAAGGTTTCGCGGAAGCTCTCCGCGACTTAAATTGTTCAAGACGATGTCGAACATCCGACGTTTTAACTGCCTGGCCTACCCCTGGAATAAAGAACAAGTGTTACGAACATACAATAATCCGCAATTCAAAAAATGTGCTAAGTTAAAAAGAAAGAAAAGTGAGGAGACACATCTATTATACAAACCCGGCGGAGGAGTGGGATACTGCAATAAGTCCTGGATCTCATTCCAGGACGGAAGTGAACCGTAAAAAATTTCTAAGTCCCTATCGAAAATGGAATCGGCAGAAGACAAAAGTTCACCTTGCATCGCCGGGGTCACCCTAGCTGAGGAACCCTTAGAGGATGGGTCAGTGCTAACCACAGCTTTGCCGGTTTCCTCTGCCTTCTCCGTTTCCTTCTCTGTTTCCGACTCCCCCTCTGACTCCCCGAAGGCCCGACGGAGAGCCTCATCCAGTTCGAGGTCCTGCTCAGAGGTTAGAGCAGCAACACCGCTACCACCCTGACCATCGCCATCTCCTCCACCCTCCGACCCTTCTCCAACTTCACCTCCTTCCTCCTCTTCTACACCTTCCTCCTCCGGGACATCCGGGCAAGTACTTGGAGAAGGGCCATCGGACTCCTTGAGCTTCTTGCCTCCTACGACTGGACGTTGTGCAAAGGGCTTCCTCTTGCCACCCTTCGCTGTCACCCCACCTTTAGGCTGGGCAGCCTTCTCTTCTGCCGTGTCCCTCTGTTTGACTACGGACTGATGTGGGAGGATCAAATTATACGACAAGAGCCTGGCATTCCTAATCAGATAAGCAGCCGATCTGTCTCTCCCGGAAATAGCTTCAATTTCTGCTGCCATCCGAACCAAGCGATCATCTTCCACAACCGCAAAACCACCTGTCGCTAGCAAGAAATAAAAGCGCATAAGAGAGTGAATTACAGCCAAGACAGGAATTATGAGTAGAGTTTTTACTTACATCCGGAGGTAAATCGGCGAATAGAGACGGAGTCATCCCTGACAAAGAACCATTCCTTCTTGAACATGCTATACTTCGAGTATAAATCCAAAACAGGCTTGAAGGAAACGGCTGACTCCAAGCTAATATATGGGGACCCCTTCCTGTACCCCCTCAGATTGTACAGATATCGTATTTCCCGGTTGGAGGGGGCGCGCCCATATCTCTTCTGGAAGATAGCATATAAGCATACCAGAATGGCATAAGAGTTGGGCTGAAGCTGGAATGGAGCCACCTTCAGATAAGTGACGAAGCTTAGTATCCAGGCGTTGATTGGAGGAATAGCCCCGCACATGCAATGGTACCGGCTATAAGCGAAGTACCCCTCAGGGGGATCATATGGCATGACCCCTTCCCCTGGTAACAACATAAGAGCCCTGTCTATCCCAAAGGAACGGGATATAACGTCAAGTTGCTCCTCCTTTAAGGAGCTTGGGAAGCAGTCAGGGGGAGAGTTCAAAAGTTCCTGTGGACCACATCCGTCCACTAGAGACTTCGGAATAGGTCGGTGTTGCCCGGATCCTGATTGGACTGGGGGCGAGAAAGAAGAAGGCTCTCCTGTGCCTCTAGACTTCTTTCTGTCTGATCGTGTTTCCGCTTTGCGAGACATTTTCTGCAGCACAAGAAAAACCTAATATTAGAACAAGGAAAATAGAAAAGTAAACAAACAAGTGCGTGCAAGTGTGGAATTTCATTCGCAAGCTGAAGTCTTCCAGATCACAAGTTCATTCGGTTTCCATGTTCATTCGGCTTCCAAGTTCATTCGGTTTCCAAGTTCATTCGGTTTCCAAGTTCATTCGGTTTCAACCCCATTCGGTTTTCATCTCATTCGGCTCCAAGGCAGTAGTCCCATTCGGTGAAGCAAGGACATACGTGTGTATTCGGTATATACCTGGTTCGGTATAAGGTTGGTTCGGCAAACACTTGATTCGGCAATGGAGTGATTCGGCTCTACTCGTTCGGTAAAGAAAAACAAGGGGGGTACGGCCTCTATATATAGGCAAGCTCACAACCACCGAACCAGATGTCTCGCCCAACCGGACCAATGATACCGGACCACCAGAAGCCGGATGAGAATAGCCGGACCAACCAAGAACCGAATGGAACCCTCTATCTACCGTCCAAGACCAGGAACTGGGGGCACGCAGGGCGCTTCACTCAGATAAGTACCGAACTCCAGAACTAACTAATAAAATAGGATTATGACAACGATGAATAAGTCGTAAAACTCCCACTAGCATGAATTAAATCGTTCACACGTGTACGCGACCACGAATGGTCCATAGGCACGCTCTGAATGGTCATTAACCCTATCATCGTGGGAATTTACACTTTGACACGCATTTTTAAGCCCATCGGTCAAATGGATATTTGATAATTGTGAAATGGCTAAGCTACTTACACATGTACGGGGTCGCGAACGATCCCTAGGCATGCTCTGAGCTGGCGATAAGCCACCTTGGCAAACGACCCAGGGACCCACTCTAACGTGAACCTGGCATCGACGATGCTAAGCCCCTTCGGGGCACACTTGCTCGTCCCGAGCGACACAGTTCACTTCATCTCAAATATTTCGATCATGAACGGTCGTTATTTGAAACCACACTAAAACTGTAAATTCCTTTGCAGGACATCAGCAGGATACGAACGTCCAGCCCATGGCGTTACGAAACAAGCCTTTCTATCACCGGGAAACAAAGCGCGACACGTGCAAGCACGCGCCCCACTTTGGGGGGCAAATGTTGGGCGAATTCTCACCCAGAAGATCTCGAGACCAAGAAGTGTCAGTTTCACCCGGGTTTGCAACCTCCATTCCATCAGCTCCTATGTCCATTCGGCGATTCGAAGGAACAAGCTCATTCGGCAGTGATGGTCCATCCGGAGTACCTTTTCATCCGGCTATACAAGCCTATTAGCTCATTCGGCACTCCAAGTGTGAAGGTCCATTCGGCATGAGACCATTCGGCATCTCCAATTCATGCCGAACCGAAGGCCATTCGGTCATCCCCACATCCGGTCCAACCATAACCGAACCAAAGCAATTGCAACCACCGGACCAAATGACCTACCGGACCAACCCCACAGCCGGTCCAAACAAGCACCGGACCACCGTTCCACACTCACAACCGGTCCAAGCCTACCACCGGTCCAAGCTCCATGCCGAATGAGACCTCGCCGAACCAGACAACTGCCAGTCCAGATTGCTTCAGCCCGGGCCCACTAGCAGCTATATACTTCCATGACCCCTGCCCCCTACCTCATTCTATAAATAGAGGGGCAGGGGTACAACAATGGCAGACAAGTTTGAGAGCTCAAGCAGGGAAGGAACTTTCAAACTACTTTCATACACTTGTATACAAAGCATTGTACTTGTAACCTGAAAGAAAGAAGATAATAACATATAAAGTGGACGTAGGCACATTCTGGCCGAACCACTATAAATCTGTGTGTCTTTTACATTTCAGCCCCTACTTTTCTCATATTTACATACTCATCTAAAATCATTGAAAATCACATATAATCAACTAAA
The DNA here is from genome assembly GCA_030765085.1 of Allium cepa. Classification (NCBI taxonomy): domain Eukaryota; kingdom Viridiplantae; phylum Streptophyta; class Magnoliopsida; order Asparagales; family Amaryllidaceae; genus Allium; species Allium cepa. The sequence continues at coordinate 301,176,902 of CM060928.1, read as the reverse complement.
TAATACGACTTGGAGGTGTTTGTCCATTTTTTGTGCAAACATTCACGACCTAACGTTAATTTGGATCGATGTGGTTTTCGGATATCCAAATAAAGAAACCCGATCCCGGTCTCATCGAAATCCAAAGCGTGTCTTTTAGGTCCAAGTTGTTTTAATGTTTAAAACAATTCAATTCAATATTATCTATATTACACACAGATAGATAATTCACAATATCATAATAGATAATCTATATTAACATCACAACAGATAATCCATATTATCATTCCAAACAGATAATTCATATCATCAACTCAATGCAACCATAGCATCCAAATCACACAACATCATATATCTCATATCTGAGATCTCAACCATTCAGGGTAATAAATATCATAAGCAATGACTTATTAAATTACCGTTCTATAATTAATTTAAAATGAATTAAATTAATTAAATCTTCCTTAATCAATTTAAAATAAATTAAATTAATTACTCACCCATATAAATCTTGCTTTCATATCAATTAATTATAAATAAATCAATTAATTACTCTCAACAAGTTACCCTAGTTAGTCATCTTGATTAATTACCCTTTAATTACATTCAAGTAATTAACCTCTAATTAATTTCCCAATTTAATTATCCCAAACCAGATACAGTAATTAACCTGTAATTACTTTATTAATTAATTAATTATAATTAATTACATTAATCCTTAATTAACTACATTAATTAATCTCTTCATTGATTAACTGTTCTTATTAATCAATCCTTAATTATATCATTAATTATGAAAATTAATGATCCCAAATTATTTTATTTAAAATAATTCCAATAAATTAATTATCAATTATCTCTATTGATTAATCATTCTTGATTAATCACATTAAGTAATTACATTAAATTAATTACATCTATTTATTTTCTTCAAATAATTCAATTATCAAAACCCTAAATTAATTACACTAAGTAATTAATTATTAATTACTTACTTAAGTAATTATACCACATATAAATTACATATTAATTACGCAAAGTAATTAATTTCCAAAACTCCCCCATTAAATTACATCCAGTAATTTATTTCCTTAATTACTTCACTAACTAATTTTCCATTTTTAATTACATTTGTAATTACTTCTCAAATCAACCAGTGTTTAAATTAAATTAATTAAACTTAATTAACTATCTTAATTAATCAACAACTTAATTAATTACAATTCAGTAATTAATTTCCTTAATTACTTTCATTAAGTAATTATACTTAAATAATTCTCAAATGATTATCTTTAAATTAATTAATACAATTAATTATTAAAATTAATTACATTAATTAATTATAAAATAATACTATGTTAATGATCTTCATTAACCAATATCAAATCTTTAATTACTTTTCCAAAGTAATTAATTGAATTAATCAATATTAATTCTTAATTTATTTATAAAGCTCATTAATTAATCTATAATTATTAAATTAATCAAATGATAATTAAAAACTTAATTAATTATTAATTACTTGATTAATATAATTCAATTCATTAACTAATTAATCAAATTTTATATTTAAATTAATTTCTAAATCACACTTTATGCAAGTTTAATTAACTTACTTAAAACTTTTAATTAATTAAATAAACCCTTATTTATTTAATTAATTAACCCAATTATTAATTGATTAAATTAATAATTAAAATCTTAATTACCTTGATCAGATAATTAAGTTTCAAAACAATAATAATCATTAATCTCATTAATGATTAAATTATCATTATTAAGATAATTTAAAAACAAATTGCTTGTAAATTTTTATAAATTCCATTTTAACTTAAAATGAAACTAAATTTAAACTTGAACAAGATTTAAGTATTTAAAACTCTTTAGTTTTCATATTAAAGGAATCACTTACCTCTTAAAGCAAATTTTAGAAGAATAAATTAACTTTAGCCTATATTCAATTTAAATAAAATTACCTTAAATATTCCAAATGATATTGAAACATATAAATTCAAATCTTATTTTTATTACAACTCAAAACTTAACCATGCTTTCAGATTTAAATACAAAGATTAAAATTTAAACCCCTGTTTTAAATTTCATTTCAGCTTTTATAAAACACATGTTATACATACTAAAATATTCAAACTAAATTATAACATTTGAACTTATCAACTTATTCCCCTTTGAAAATTTTCAGATTCAAATTCCAAATTTGAATTCAGGATTTCAGATTCAGATTTAAACTAAATTTTTAATCTTGTTTTAAAATCTTATTTTCAGATATATAATCAATTTTAAAAACTGTGCAGGTTTTAAGTTGCTAACAATTTCATCTTTTATAAATTTATTTATTTTCAAAAACTAAAATTCAAATTCAATTTGAATCCATAGTTTAAACTTGCTACAATTCCTGTTTAAATCAGGCTTTGCTTTACACTTTTTAAATTTAGTTTTAAAAATTTTAAACCTAAAACAGTTCAGGTTATAGAAACGACCCTGCAACTAAAACTACCCGAGACAAAACCATTCTACTTCGAGTTATCCTTACTCCTACTTCGGGCAAAAATAGAAATTACCCGAGCACCACCTTCTCACCATATTCCAGAAACTAAATCTCATCTCTATGGCCACTGTGCACATGTATATAACCATGGCCATCTTCCGATCATCAATGATGATCACCTTCATCCAACAACCCCTCTTGAACCCAACAGAATCACCCAAACATCAGAAAACTCTAAATACCCAAAAATTCAAACTGAACAGCCCCTTACAAAACCTGGAAACCACAGTACAAACCCAAACACTAGGCCTGTCAACGGCGAATTCACCTCCCTCCGACTATCGTTCAAGCTACAATTCCGGCTACTTACTCCCTTAGGGTCTAGCAACCATCCTTCAAAAACCCTAAACACTCGATCAACCCTGGAGAGAGAAAGATCGAATTTTCTAACTGATCATGATACTAGGGTTACAGATCAGTTTCTCCATTCCTCTGCTAGTCCAGAGATTAAATCATCAGGTTGATAATTTAAATGAAGTTCCAGATTACTCATCTTTACCCACGTGAAACATCAAACTCTCAAAATCCCAAAATCAACAGCATTTCCCCAAATTCACCCTTTTCCAGATCAAGGTGAACTACCCTTAGAACTTAAACTATAAATTGTATACTCTGATTTAAAAATCTTGTTTCATTGAATGGTCTAAGATCACCATCTAAATTTAATAAATTAAGAAATTTTATGTTTTAAAACAATATCAGGATTTACTGCACCTTTTTGATTTCCAGAGAAGATTTTGAATTAAGTTTGCCTTATTAAATTTTCATGCTTAGATTTATGGTTACCAAAAAAATTTGTTTGTAATACATTTTCTCAATAATGATTAAGACATGAGACAACTAAAAGTTTGAATTTAAGGGCTTAAGACAGGTACATCAGCCATTACTGAAACTAACCAAAGCATACATACTTATACAAGTATAAAGTAATTTCCAGAAAATCATGTACAACAAATTGCTGCAAATTTTATCATGCATATCAATTCATTCTAAAGATAATAACATGCAACCAAATTTTGTTAAAGAAAATTTAGAAGTTACTCACTTTTCTGTAGAAGAACAGAGCACTTGATTTTTGAAAACAGTTCTTGAACTTTTGAAAATATAAATGCCTTTGAATTCTGACCAAAAATCATATGCATGCAGGCCTGCAGGTTGCTTGCATTTGAACTCTGACCAAAACTTTATGCATGCAAGATCCGAGGTTTTAAAAAGAATGCAGAGTTGATTTTCGGTATGTTGAAATGCAGACTTGAGATTGCAGAAATTTCCAGGTTTGTAAGAATGCAGTTTGCATTTGCTTTTAGATTGAATACAATACAAACTTGCATGCTAATGATACAGGGATTTTGCCATGCATTTTTGAGGAAGAGTTACAGGGGTTAAATTTCAATTTGGAATTGATTTCAGAGATTTTCAGGTTTGCTATTTTTGTTATTTTGAAATATGCAGATTGATTATATGTAGGAATTGATTTGAGAGATTTCAGATTTTTGAAGATGGTGTTCCTATTTGATTTACTAGCTTTTGATTTTTAAAAGATAATAATAAAAGTGAAAATGTTTTTAAAAGAGGGCGGAAATAAATTTGACAAAATAAATAAAAGAAAATAGAAATTTAATGACACTTTTCATTTTGTTTGATTTACAATTTACACATGTTGCTTAGATTTATTAAATACTTAACACTTGTCTTGTTTAATTAAGTTATATATTTAAATGTGTATATAGGTTTTTCTTTAATTCATTTTATGTTTATATGAATATATATGATTTACTTATTTTAAGAAAATGTAAATAAACAATTTATAAATTAAAACTTATACAAATGTTTTAAAGAATCAATTAATTTGAATTTCAAAATAAAAATTGCCAAATCAAATTAATTCTTTGAAATAAAAACCAAAATCAATTTAAAAAATGAAGATTCTATTTTCCTTTTATATTTATGACAATAGAATATTTATAAATAAGGTTTAAAATACTAATTTACAAATTTTATATGATTTATAAAGAAATTATAAATCACTTTTATATTTAAATGAATTTAAATCATATGTTATCTTATTTTTTTTAAACTTATATAATATATACTCAATTCGTATTTAATCAAATAATATTTAAAAAGAAATAAAAATCAATTTTACTTAAATTTAAAAATTAAACTAAGACAAATTTTAAACAATATAACATTTATTATAAATATTATCAAACCATAAAGTTATTAACTTAAATAGATTTTTAAAAGCTTAATATTAATTAAAACATAATTTCCTAATTACTAGATATTTTATTAGAATTTAAAAACAAACTTCATTTATTTATTTTCATGTAAGTTAAATTTCAAACAAAGATAAACTATAATATATATTCAAATATATATACATTATAATTTAAAACATTTATTTTAGCTTTTTAAAAGATAAGTTCACAAATTAAATATTATTTATTCAGATTATTAAACCAAAACATATTTTATCAATCAATATTGTCAATATCAATTTAATTTTATATAAAGATTATTAAATTGATATTGTCTAAAGTTTCGGGATATCACATTCCTTCCCCCTTAAAGGAATTTCGTCCCCGAAATTTAAAACAAAGGTAATTTAATAACCTATTTTAGATTTTAAATTTTAAAACACAAGCATATATTAAACATATGCTAACAACCATAGCAATCAATTCACTCAAACAAACAAATTTAACTATCCGGACAAAATTCTGGATAGAGTTTTCTTGAGTTTCCCAAGTAAACACCGGGTTACTCGCTTTATAAAACCCAAACAATCAACACTACTACTCTACAGAACTCCTACTCATCTAGATCTATAACTGAACAAGACATCAGACTACAGATAAGTCTGACTCAACAACCAAATCTTCCAGAACAGCTGATTCCAAAACCAGAAATAGATATACACGTACTCCCTTAGAGATACGTGAATCACATCGAATTCCAGTTGTCCAAACTGGCAATTCAATCCAGATAATCAAACACTTATCCAAAACAGAACACAGAAGAAAACCAAAGCATCTCGGAGCTAGCTTACCCAACCTTACCAAAATTTATAGCTCCTAAAAACTGAGAAATTTATCCAAAATCAGATATTCGACTGCCTACATCCTACCTGATCAGCTAAATCCTTGCTGATGTCTCAAGAAGCAAACTAGACCAATCCCAATCCACCAGAATGATCCTCCACGATCAATCAAGGTCAAGAACAACTCCACTCACAACCATCAGAAGAAAACAAACTTCTCCTATCCGGAAAAGAAAGGCAGATACACTCCCAAACTGCTTCCGCTGCACAACTCTGATCTGGAGTAGAAAAGAATGCTGTTGAAGAACACGAGCACAACCGGACAGCAAAACCAAAAAGATCTCAGATAACCAAGAGAAAACTCAGAAGTTCCTCAAATCCTGAGTTGCTTCAACAAACTCCATCTCAAGAAACCAACCTTCAACTAGTTGAACCACCGGTACCACAGAATCTCTAGATGAAAACAAACTCTGACTTCTCTGAAAATATTAAGAAAAATCTCCAACAATACAAGAGAACGCTAAATCATCGCAAGTCACTTTTGCTATCAATCCAAATTAAAATCTAAAGAAAACTATTCTCTCTTTACTAATCAGAACAGCTTATGCTGGTTGTACCAATCCATCGAAGAATTGGATTCCACTCTACTGCTTCTAAACTCCTCCTCCAGAAAACTGCTAAGCCAGAAAATTCTGCCAATACACAGAACGCTCCGAGCTGCACTGCTAATACCAATGCCAAAGAATTCCTAATCCAAAGCTCTTCGAGAAACTCGGACTTCAAACAGAACACCTTGCTGAACTCAGCCACAACACCAGAGCAGACTCACTTCCTTAAACTTGTTCCAAAGAAATCATTTTCAGAAACATCCATAGTCACCGCATCTCATCACGCAGCTACTATTCCTTGAGATATCAAGATATCATCACTCACTTCTGTTCAGCCAACAGATCCAACTCTACTCATTCAACTTCAAAGATATACTCCGAACCTTAACAGGTTACCTTCAAAGATCAATGAAGTCCTACACCACTGCAAAGCTTTATTAGAGACGGTATTAGGTCTACAGTCTCGACAGATACATTTCCAACCAAACATACAAAGTCCAACCAATGGCAGTCGTGTTATATACACCACTACCCTAATCTACCTTATAACCTATATTGGAAAACCCGAACAGGTAACCCAATAGATAGGTAGAAATAATATATATATATATATATATATATATATATATATTAAAAATTACAAATACGCACTCTCAAGATAGACACCACTCCAGAGCCTAGGTATTCACTCAACCTAACGCTCTGATACCAAATGTGACGACCCGACTTTCCACTCCCGGAAAATCGCATCATCAATTAAGAAAGAAAGGGATAGAAGAAGAAAAGAAAGAAGAGAAAGAAGAAACAACATTAGAATCTCAACACCGGAACGAATAAATTATATTAATAACATAAGTATTTACATAATATACAATACCAATCAGAGATACACAGCATACACATCACATATACTAGACAGTTATAAACACCTGTCTAGTATTTACAACTCAATACAATCACAACACAGAGAACACACAGCGGAACTATATATCTATATATCTATAACACAGAGAACACACAGCGGAACTATATATCTATAACGTCAAAGCTATCCTGAATCCCTTGACTACTCGTAAAAATTTGAGTACCCAAGAGTTTAAGAAAAACAAAAGATAAACTCCGGGTCAGACATGGGTCTGGTGTGAGTAGCAGGTTAAGGTTGCTTAACTTTAAAAACTATTTGAAAAGAAAGGTATCACGTAAGACTCCCACACATAAACATGGAAAAGTTTTTACCTTACGCTAACCAAAACATTTGATAGGAAATCCGATGATATTATAATAGTGTCTAGGGTTTTCAAATAAATAAGAAATAGCCGAAATTGTCACATTCATCAAATTCCAGCTACTAGCCACAAAATTGGGTAATACAATCAAAACCGTTGACACTTATTGGATTTTGGATTCCATACAATGGCAGAGCTACTGGGGTACCGCCCGTCACAGTACGTGGCCTAGATCACCGTACCGAGGAGTACTACCACTCCCCTGCAACACAAGGCCGGAACCATTCCTTACTGAATAGTTCCAAACAAGACAAACCCGGCTGTTGTTGCAATCAACCACCCACACAACCGAATATAAAGGGACTTCTAGACAGGGATCATTCTCTCTCTCCAGTGAGGGCTACCCACGAAGCCTTGCTGCACCTCCCCTGTTTTAGCCATTCACGGTTGATGAGGCTTGAGGCTACGATTACCTTTAGAGAACACATCTTTTAGAATGCTCATCGTCCACCTGACGATGTTCTGAAAGCATTCAATCCATACAAGTTCGTTCCGGGTTCGAACGAAACCGAAGGCATTACCTCGTTACACTCATTTTGGAATCACCCTCAGAGTTAACGACGATAACCCTTGCACTCTGAATCACCATCTCGAATCTATAAGTACTATCCCCGTCAAACTCATTACGGAATCACCCACAGAGTTATACTGACGTATAGTCCTTACACCTCGAGTCTTCACTTGCTCCACTTAGATTCACGACCTAACGTTAATTTGGATCGATGTGGTTTTCGGATATCCAAATATGGAAACCCGATCCCGCTCTCATCGAAATCCAAAGCGTGTCTTTTAGGTCCAAGTTGTTTTAATGTTTAAAACAATTCAATTCAATATTATCTATATTACACACAGATAGATAATTCACAATATCATAATAAATAATCCATATTAACATCACAACAAATAATTCATATCATCAACTCAATGCAACCATAGCATCCAAATCACACAACATCATATATCTCATATCTGAGATCTCAACCATTCAGGGTAATAAATATCATAAGCAACGACTTATTAAATTATCATTCTATAATTAATTTAAAATGAATTAAATTAATTAAATCTTCCTTAATCAATTTAAAATAAATTAAATTAATTACTCACCCATGTAAATCTTGCTTTCATATCAATTAATTATAAATAAATCAATTAATTACTCTCAACAAGTTACCCTAATTAATCATCTTGATTAATTACCCTTTAATTACATTCAAGTAATTAACCTCTAATTAATTTCCCAAATTAATTATCCCAAACCAGATACAGTAATTAACCTGTAATTACTTTATTAATTAATTAATTATAATTAATTACATTAATCCTTAATTAATTACATTAATTAATCTCTTCATTGATTAATTGTTCTTATTAATCTATCCTTAATTATATCATTAATTATTAAAATTAATGATCCCAAATTATTTTATTTAAAATAATTCCATTAAATTAATTATCAATTATCTCTATTGATTAATCATTCTTGATTAATCACATTAAGTAATTACATTAAATTAATTACATCTTTTTATTTTCTTCAACTAATTCAATTATCAAAACCCTAAATTAATTACACTAAGTAATTAATTATTAATTACTTACTTAAGTAATTATACCACATATAAATTACATATTAATTACGCAAAGTAATTAATTTCCAAAACTCCCCCATTAAATTACATCCAGTAATTTATTTCCTTAATTACTTCACCGACTAATTTTCCATTTTTAATTACATTTGTAATTACTTCTCAAATAAACCAGTGATTAAATTAAATTAATTAAACTTAATTAATTATCTTAATTAATCAACAACTTAGTTAATTACAATTCAGTAATTAATTTCCTTAATTACTTTCATTAAGTAATTATACTTAAATAATTCTCAAATGATTATCTTTAAATTAATTAATACAATTAATTATTAAAATTAATTACATTAATTAATTATAAAATAATACTATGTTAATGATCTTCATTAACCAATATCAAATCTTTAATTAATTTTCCAAAGTAATCAATTGAATTAATCAATATTAATTCTTAATTTATTTATAAAACTCATTAATTAATCTATAATTATTAAATTAATCAAATGATAATTAAAAACTTAATTAATTATTAATTACTTGTTTAATATAATTCAATTCATTAACTAAATTAATCAAATCTTATATTTAAATTAATTTCTAAATCATACTTTAGTCAAGTTTAATTAACCTACTTAAAACTTTTAATTAATTAAATAAACCATTATTTATTTAATTAATTAGCCCAATTATTAATTGATTAAATTAATTAATTAAAATCTTAATTACCTTGATCAGATAATTAAGTTTCAAAACAATAAAAATCATTAATCTCATTAATGATTAAATTATCATTATTAAGGTAATTTAAAAACAAATTGCTTTTAATTTTTTATAAATTCCATTTTAACTTAAAATGAAAGTAAATTTAAACTTGAACAAGATTTTAGTATTTAAAACTCTTTAGTTTTCATATTAAAGGAATCACTTACCTCTTAAAGCAAATTTTAGAAGAATAAATTAACTTTAGCCTATATTCAATTTAAATAAAATTACCTTAAATATTCCAAATGATATTGAAACATATAAATTCAAATCTTATTTTTGTTACAACTTAAAACTTAACCATGCTTTCAGATTTAAATACAAAGATTAAAATTTAAACCCCTGTTTTAAATTTCATTTCAAATTTTATAAAACACATGTTATACATACTAAAATATTCAAACTAAATTATAACATTTGAACTTATCAACTTATTCCCCTTTGAAAATTTTCTGATTCAAATTCCAAATTTGAATTCAGGATTTCAGATTCAGATTTAAACTAAATTTTTAATCTTGTTTTAAAATCTTATTTTCAGATATATAATCACTTTTAAAAACTGTGCAGGTTTTAAGTTGCTAACCATTTCATCTTTTATAAATTTATTTATTTTCAAAAACTAAAATTCAAATTCAATTTGAATCCATAGTTTAAACTTGCTACAATTCCTGTTTAAATCAGGCTTTGCTTTACTCTTTTTAAATTTAGTTTTAAAAATTTAAAACCTAAAACAGTTCAGGTTACAGAAACCACCCTGCAACTAAAACTACCCGAGACAAAACCATTCTACTTCGAGTCATCCTTACTCCTACTTCGGGCAAAAATAGAAATTACCCGAGCACCACCTTCTCACCATATTCCAGAAACTAAATCTCATCTCTATGGCCACTGTGCACATGCACATAACCATGGCCATCTTCCGATCATCAATGATGATCACCTTCATCCAACAACCCCCTCTTGAACCCAACAGAATCACCCAAACATCAGAAAACTCCAAATACCCAAAAATTCAAACTGAACAGCCCCTTACAAAACCTGGAAACCACAGTACAAACCCAAACACTAGGCCTGTCAACGGCGAATTCACCTCCCTCCGACCATCGTTCAAGCTACAGTTCCGGCTACTTACTCCCCTAGGGTCCAGCAACCATCCTTCAAAAACCCTAAACACTCGATCAACCCTGGAGAGAGAAAAATCGAATTTTCTAACTGATCATGATACTAGGGTTACAGATCAGTTTCCCCATTCCTCTGCTAGTCCAGAGATTAAATCATCAGGTTGATAATTTAAATGAAGTTCCAGATTACTCATCTTTACCCACGTGAAACATCAAACTCTCAAAATCCCAAAATCAACAGCATTTCCCCAAATTCACCCTTTTCCAGATCAAGGTGAACTACCCTTAGAACTTAAACTATAAATTGCATACTCTGATTTAAAAATCTTGTTTCATTGATTGGTTTAAGATCACCATCTAAATTTAATAAATTAAGAAACTTTATGTTTTAAAACAATATCAGGATTTACTGAACCTTTTTGATTTCCGGAGAAGATTTTTAATTAAGTTTGCCTTATTAAATTTTCATGCTCAGATTTATGGTTACCAAACAAAATTTGTTTGTAATCCATTTTCTCAATAATGATTAAGACATGAGACAACTAAAAGTTTGAATTTAAGGGCTTAAGACAGGTACATTAGCCATTACTGAAACTAACCAAAGCATACATACTTATACAAGTATAAAGTAATTTCCAGAAAATTATATACAACAAATTGCTGCAAATTTTATCATGCATATCAATTCATTCTAAAGATAATAACATGCAACCAAATTTTGTTAAAGAAAATTTAGAAGTTACTCACTTTTCTGCAGAAGAACAGAGCACTTGATTTTTGAAAACAGTTCTTGAACTTTTGAAAATATGAATGCCTTTGAATTCTGACCAAAAATCATATGCATGAAGGCCTCTAGGTTGCTTGCATTTGAACTCTGACCAAAACTTTATGCATGCAAGATCCCAGGTTTTAAAAAGAATGCAGAGTTGATTTTCACTATGTTGAAATGAAGACTTGAGATTGCAGAAATTTCCAGGTTTGTAAGAATGCAGTTTGCATTTGCTTTTAGATTGAATACAATACAAACTTGCATGCTAATGATACAGGGATTTTGCCATGCATTTTTGAGGAAGAGTTACAGGGTTAAATTTCAATTTGGAATTGATTTCAGAGATTTTCAGGTTTGCTTTTTTTGTTTTTTTGAAATGTGCAGATTGATTATATGTAGGAATTGATTTGAGAGATTTCAGATTTTTGAAGATGGTGTTCCTCTTTGATTTACTAGCTTTTGATTTTTAAAAGATAATAATAAAAGTGAAAATGTTTTTAAAAGAGAGCGGAAATAAATTTGACAAAATAAATAAAAGAAAATAGAAATTTAATGACACTTTTCATTTTGTTTGATTTACAATTTACACATGTTGCTTAGATTTATTAAATACTTAACACTTGTCTTGTTTAATTAAGTTATATATTTAAATGTGTATATAGGGTTTTCTTTAATTCATTTTATGTTTATATGAATATATATGATTTACTTATTTTAAGAAAATGTAAATAAACAATTAATTTGAATTTCAAAATAAAAATTGCCAAATCAAATTAATTCTTTGAAATAAAAACCAAAATCAATTTAAAAAATTAAGATTTTATTTTCCTTTTATATTTATGACAATAGAACATTTATAAATAAGGTTTAAAATAACAATTTACAAATTTTATATGATTTGTAAAGAAATTATAAATCACTTTTATATTTAAATGAATTTAAATCATATGTTATCTTATTATTTTTTTAAACTTATATAAAATATACTCAATTCATATTTAATCAAATAATATTTAAAAAGAAATAAAAATCAATTTTTACTTAAATTTAAAAATTAAACTAAGACAAATTTTAAACAATATAACATTTATTATAAATATTATCAAACCATAAAGTTATTAATTTAAATAGATTTTTAAAAGCTTAATATTAATTAAAACATAATTTCCTAATTACTAGATATTTTATTAGAATTTAAAAACAAACTTCATTTATTTATTTTCATGTAAGTTAAATTCCAAACAAAGACAAACTATAATATATATACAAATATACATACATTATAATTTAAAACATTTATTTTAGCTTTTTAAAAGATAAGTTCACAAATTAAATATTATTTATTCAGATTATTAAACTAAAACATATTTTATCAATCAATATTGTCAATATCAATTTAATTTTATATAAAGATTATTAAATTGATATTGTCTAAAATTCCGGGATATCACATTTACAGTTGTTTAAAGTATAAATAAGTTTAACAATAAAGTTTGATTTATTGAAATATAATATGGAAAGGTATTTACTTAAATTATATTTTAAATAGAGTTTATATTGATTTTTTCATAAATCAAGGTTGAGAAGATAGTGTTGAAATTGATTGGAGATTTTATTTAATGAAAGAATTATATTTGATAAGAATCCTTTTGGAACTTATTGAAATTGAGATTTTAAAAGAATATCGTTTTATAACTTAATTCAGGTTTAAGGTGATTTGAGTGAATAAACTAAGGAATATTTCGTTATTCAAAATTGAAGTTTTATTTAAGGGATATTGGATGTAGCAAGCAAATATTTCAAAACTAAAAAATAGAAAAAGTGAAATTTTTGTGTGTGTGTGTGTGTGTGTATGAATTTTAAAATTTAGTTTGAAATATTAAATATTTAAGCTTTGAAATATATTGAATTTGGAATGGTTTATTTGGAGGTTCAAATCGATATTTGGAATTTATTTGTGAAATTAAAGAAGCCATTTTAATTTATAAAGTAATTTAATATTTAAACCAATTAAGTGGTGTAGTTATATTTCAAAGTTATGAAATTCAAAGTTTTATGTTTTGGAAGGCTATATTTCAAGCGTTTGGTTTCGAAATATTATAACTTTGAAAATGTTATGGTTTTAGCAAAGGATATATTTGAAAATGATATCATATTGATTTGGTTTTAAAAGGGGAAATGATATTGTAGTTATATGGTTTGAAATGGATATAATATTCTGGTTTGAAGTATAAATTATTTTGAAATAACCGCGGTGTTATAATAACGTTTGGTTGTTGAAGAGACCAGGATCGGAAGTTGTCATACTCTCTGCCAACTACGAAAACCTTTTTAACAACCGTGTACACGGTGGAGATTCCAGAATGAAGTAGGATGGTGGCGGCGTTTCCTTTGAGATAAATACGTGGACCCGACTCCCGTGAGTTGGCATAAGGTGGCTAAAACAGGAGCGTTCTCGGGCCAATGAGGTAGCACCTTTGATCGGACACATCCCTTCGATATTATACTTTGACTTTGTATTGATTCGGTGGCCACTTTTGATTTTTTTATTTGGGGGTGTGGCTCGAGGTGGGCGGTAGCTGCGGCTATGCGTTACCACCAGCCCAGATAGCAATTGGTATATCTACCCTGGCATTGCCTAGTTCTGCCGTGTCACCTAACCTAGCATGCCTTGTACGAGTTTGGTTTTCTCCCGTAGCCCATGTGGTATCCTCTGGTGGCTTCCTGATTAGGAGGGACTATGATATTGGATAGACTACTGGGACTATTACGTGTTAAGGGCTATATGGGTAACCCCTTAATGCTATGAAGAAAGTAAGTTTATTTTACTATTAGACACTATCATAATAGCGAAATATTACTACATAGTAAATAGTTTAACGGATCCTTAGGAGATGTGCATCCCGAGCATCTTTAAGTTACTGCACTCACGTTAGACACTGGATAGAGATGTCAAATCCCGTAAATATCTCTGACGTCGTTCCACTCATATTTATTCCTGTTGATTTAACTTACATAAGATATTTTAGTTCTGACTCGAGTGTTTTGTCCTTTCAATTTGCTCGGGTCAGTCCGAGCGTTCCAGGATTTGAAGATTTTATTCTGGAGGACGAAGACAAAGATTTGTAGTACTATTATCTACTATATTATTCCACTACACCATTTAATTCCGCTGCATTAATTATTATTCTCTGGTATGTGTACTCTGATATGTATTGTATAAATATAATCAAATGTTTTTGTAAAACAACTTCATGAACTGTTATTTGATTATTATATTTTATCGTTCCGCTGCAAGATTCTAATTTGTTTTCTTTCTCTACTTTTTTTTATTGACCCCATAACAATCCGCCCTTTTGAATGGTTTAAGTCTGACGTGTGTGGTTTATCGTCGATTTAAAGCGTGCGAAAAGGTGGAACGTTACATCTGGTATCAGAACATTGGTTTAGAGATAAACCTTAGCTTTGTGGGGTATGACTCTTTACTAATAGGGTAGTAATACCCTATGATGAGTCGCTGAGTGTATATATGGGAGAGCGTAGTTGTTAGTGTTATAAAAAGATTTTTACATTGTGTTAATTTGTTCCGTTTTGTATTTATAAATTCTGGTTGGTGCATGGGACGCTATGACATCAATAGGGATTTCTAAACACTTAATATGACAGACCGACACAATATTTGTTTGGAATATAGGTGAATGAAATAATTTTTCCTGTTATATTTTCTGTATAAAAAATAATTTTTTTATAAAGGTTATATTTGGTTGTAATATATTGGTTGTTAGGTAATGAAATTTATAAATAATATTTGAAATAAGATTGAAACTAAAATAAAT
Organism: Allium cepa; assembly: GCA_030765085.1. Taxonomy (NCBI): domain Eukaryota; kingdom Viridiplantae; phylum Streptophyta; class Magnoliopsida; order Asparagales; family Amaryllidaceae; genus Allium; species Allium cepa. The sequence goes on along the minus strand of CM060928.1, from coordinate 301,161,340 downwards.
GAAAATTGAAAATTTTAGAACTTAGTTCTGGGATTTTGAAAATTTTACTTTCAAAGGATTTTGGAATATGTTAATATTATTAGAAGTATTTTCTGATATAAATATTTTAATATAATTTGAAAGAAATGTTTTAAAAGAAATTTTGGAAAGAAATAAGTTTTGTACTCCCCACTCTATCGCTGGAAAATAATTTCGGTGATGAATGCACGCATCATCGACATTCATTTTCGAGTTTCGAAGTGGAAAGACCACTGTAGTAGTTTTGCTACAGATTTATTGTAATAAACAAATATAATTTTCTAGTTGTTTTAATTATAATTGGATATATAAGTTTTAAGTATAAACCTTTATCTATTATTTTAAAATAATTTGAAATTTAAACCCGGTATTTAATTCTTAAGTTTCCATTAATTAATAATTTCAATTATTGTAGTGAATTGGAATGTAGGTAATTGATAATTGAACATCTAAAGGAAATAAGAGATTTAATGCTAAGTTATAAATTAAATAAAAAGAAAATTTAATTTTGTAGCATATAAAACAAACGATATTATTATTGAACATTTAAAAAAAGAAAAAAAAGAATTTTTTTTGAGAAAAACTTGTATAACTTTCAATTACATTCTTAAAAAGCATATATATAACTTACCAAAGATTTAAAAGTTGAAATGTGTAATAAGAAAATGTAATAGAAATTGTACGACTAAATTTATGTAATAAAAGTGTTTAATAAATTGCTTTTATTAATAGGTCTTGATGTTATAGTTGTAATAAACTTAAGTAAATACAAGAAACTAAGTAGTAATGAATGAATGAATATGATGCAACAAAGAAGAAACTTACATGACATTGAAATGAAAAATGAATATTGTAAGCAATAAATGAAAATAAACGAAGTAATGTAACGACCCGTCTTTTCGCACAGTTTAAATTGACGATAAACCACACCCATCAGACTTAAATCATACAAAAGGGGGGGTTGTTATGGGGTAAATAATAAAAAGTAGAGAAAGAAAAAGTAGAGAAAGAAAAAAAATAAAATAGAATCTTGCAGCGGAACGATAAAATATAATAATCAAGTAAACAGTTCATGAAGCTGTTTTACAAAAACATTTGATTATATTTATACAATACATATCAGAGTTACACATACTATAGAATGATAATTAATGCAGCGGAATAGTATGTATGTAGTGGAATACTATAATAAATAAAAATAAATTTTCGTTTTCGTCCTCCAGATATAAAGGCTTCAAATCCTGAAATGCCCAGGCTGACCCGAGCGAATTGAAAAGAGAAACACTCGAGTCAGAACTAAAATATCTTATGTGAGTTAAATCAACAGAAATAAATATGAGTGTAACGGCGTCAGAGATGTTTACGGGATTTGACCTCTCCTATCCAATGTCCAACGTGAGTGCAGTAACTTTAAGAGATGTTCGGGATTCACACCCCCTAAGGATCCGTTAAACTATCTACTATATGGTAATATACGCTATTATAATAGTGTCTAAAGTAAAGTATAAGACACTTAAAATAGCGTTAAGGGGTTACCCATATATCCCTTAACACACTTTTATATTCCCATAGTCTATTTAGTACCGTAATCTCCCCCGTATTGGGCATCGTCAGAGGGAACTCCATAGGTATGGTACAAAACAAAATCGTATAAGGCGTGCTAGGGTAGGTGACACGGCACAACTAGACAATGCCAGGGTAGATATACCAATTATGCTTCCAGGCCGGTGGTAACGCTTAGCCGCAACTACCGCCCACCTCGAGCCACACCCCCAAAACAAAGAAATCAAAAGTGGCCACCGAATCAATCCAAAAGTCAAAGTATAATATGGAAGGGATGTGTCCGATAAAAGGTTCTACCTTCTTAGCCCGTCGATCGCTCCTGTTTTAGCCACCTTATGCCAACTCACGGGAGTCGGGTCTACGTATTTACCTCAAATGAAACGCCGACGTCATCCTACTTCTTTCTGGAATCTCCACCGCGTACACGGTTGTTAAAGTGGTTTCCGGAGTTGGCGGAGAGTATGAAAACCTTTGATGCCGGTCTCTTCAACAACCAAACGTTATTATAACACCGCAGTTATTTCATAATAATTTATACTTTAAAACCAGAATATAATATCCCTTTCAAAACCATACAAATACGATATCATTTATATCTTTAAAACCCCAAATCAATATGATATCATTTTTATTTTAAATATATCCCTTTTTCCAAAATCATAATACTTCCAAATATATATATCTTAAACCCCATAGCTTTGAAACAAAATTTATAATACTTAAATAGTTTAAATATTAAACCACTTTATATAATAAAATAGCTTTTTAAATTTCACAAATAAATTCCAAATACCGATTTGAACCTCCAATTAAACCATTTCAATTTCCATATATTTCAAAGCTTGAAATATTCCACCATTTCAAAACTAATTCTTTGGTAATTCGGTATATCAAATTTAATTACTATTATTTAGATTTGAAATGTTTACTTAAAATAAATCAAATATAATTTAAGAAAACTTTTAACTTCGAACAACTGGATATTCTTTCAATTTATTTAACTTGATATACTCATTCAAATCAAATTGATATTAATTTAACACATTCTAGACTAAAAATCAAGATATAAAAATCATACTCTTTAAAAATCACGATTTTATTTAAAATTTAAAATCAAATTTATCTGAGTATAATTCTTAAAAATTTTGTTCAAATCAATTTCATATCATCTTCCCTCCTTATACCCCTTTAAGTTATTATAACTCCAGAAATATAATTTGAATAAATAATTAACCATATTTATATCTTAATAAAATCAAACTTTATTATTAAACTTCCTTTATACTTTAAATCAATTTTTATAAATAGCTTAAAACCAAGAATTCAACTATATATAAGATAACATTTATATAATATCCATGTCAATATCTCAAAGATTGTATATTTCTTTACAAAACCATAGAAATCATTTCAAAATATTATATATATATATATATACCGCGGTGTCTGTATATAATTTTCTATCCTATGGTCAAGTGATACAGATTTTATCATTTCAATCCGTAATTAAAAATAAAAAATGCGGTTGTATATCATTTCAAACCACAATCCCGAATCAAAAGTAACAAATAAAGAACTTGCAGATTATAATGATATAAAATAAATTTCCATTCATCCATCAACAGATCACACATCCATCACAATCATCATCCAAGACAAACAATCAATATCAATAGATAACTGATAATATATATACAGGTATTTAACTGGCGGTTATATTCAATAATAAATTAAATAACGATTTAACTTAAATAAATGCAATTAACTAAGATGATGATTAAAATATACGAAAAGGTTATAAATAAATGCATAACACAACAAAGATTTAATTTAACAAACATAAGAAATTGTAGAAGTTGTGAGTGGGTTAAAACACTCACATTTTGAATTTAAATTGAATTTAAATCAAATTTAAACCCAAAAATTGCACAGTTTCAAAATCCATCCAAACCCGCGCCAAAATGTTCGGAATTCCAATACGAACCTAGCGGAGGAAACCGCGCGTGAATCGAACATCGTATGCGAAAGATACTAAGGTTTGAACAACTGAATTGGAAATTAAAATAAAATAAAATAAAAAGAAAACGAACCACATAGCAGCCACATCGTCTCGTCTTCAACAGCAGCCCTATAGCACACGTTCGAACCGAAACAGTTGAACCCTAATTTTGATCGCCCCTTCGACCACGTTTTGCCATCGCCACCATTATCCATCACGTTGCCGACCGCCACCGTAATGATGCCATCGACGCGCCGAGCGCACCGACCTGGGTCCGGCCCCTTCTTTCTCGACCGGCCGCCACTGATATCTAAGATTTTCGAACCCTATTCGCCATTTTCCCGTCGCCTTAGGCCACACAAACCCCTCGGTCACCATCCCTTGACTCCACGCAACCATCTCCACGAAACCCCTCAATCAATTTCGCCGATTGACGACGAAATCAAAACCCCTAATTTCAACTTTGATTGTGATTTTCGATTAACTCGAACATCAATTAAAAAACCAGAAACCACGCGTAGATTCGCACCGATGAAATCTTCGATATATAGTTTTTTCAAATTTTTCTGAGGAGTTTGAATTTTTGGATTCGAATTTTATTTGTGTTTGGATCTAGAATTTATTTATCTGCCATTGAGGAAGAGGGGGAATTGTATGCACAGACAAATGAGAAATAGAGGTAGGCTAGGGTTTATAACAGGGTATAAATAGGCAAGCTGAAAATAGAATAGATGGATCGGATCGATAAACACGCTGAACTATATATGGCCCGAAAAGCCCGTTCTGACTTCGGAACGAAATTGGGTAAAACAATATATCGAAATAGATGTTTAAAAATATTTTAAATGCAATGGAAAAGGTTTCAAGTCCAAATTCCATCGTATGAAAAAGTTATGCTAAAATCAATATTTTCCAAATTGATTTCAATTTTATTGACTACTGGGCGTTTCAAGTCCGTACGATCAAACGACAAGTCCGATCGCTACGAAACTTGAAACCCAACAATAATTCACCATTACAGATCCGATGAAAATGGTTTCGTCGAAATCCGAGTCAGTGGCCAAAATGGCTGTTTTTACACTATTAAATTAAATAAATAAATTAGCTAATTAAATCAAATTCCAAATTTCAATTCTTTAATCGACAAATTTCATCCTTTTTGATTTCTTAATCATTCACAATAATTTAAACAAGTCCAGATGTCGATTTAAAGTTGATTAATTTATAAATTTCAGTACTAACCTTAATTTATTGAATTCAGAATTTGCAAATTTTATTTTCAATAATTCCATTTAATTAACCTTTCATTCTATTGTTAAATCTATTATTATCAAATGGATGCAATTTACATTGGTTCGTAGTTACTGCATTAATATTCTCACATTTTCTCTTAAATTCCATTAACGCAGTTTTTAATTACGTTTTATTTCAATAGATTTAAATCAAATTCAATAGTTGAAATAAACGGGTAAACAATTAATGACTATCACTATTTTGCCTAATTCAGTCTCATTCTTACTTTATTCTCAATAATAAACATTGCAATTACTTATCTAACCTTGATTACAATCAATAAATATAACTTTGAATTTATTTCCTAGTCTACCAATTTAAATCAATTATAACCTTATAATTGGTTTCCATTAATTGGGATTGCACTAAATAAATTATTTACCAACTTGCATTAATGTTATTACTTTAATTTACATCCAATTACAATTAATACTCTTAATAAATTTATTTAGCTTTCTATTACACCAACTACTATCTTATAAACAAGTATTACGTTTCTTTTTTACTTCACATTCACACTTTCCGTTATTATATTAATTATCATTAAAGTACATTTAATTATCTTTATTTGTAATTGGTGAATTACTGGTAACAACCATTTGTCACTATTTTGCCCTTTAAAATACATGTATGTTCATTCTTCCCAACCAATTACCATCTATTATATTATAACTTTACAATTTTAAATAAATTCATTAATTGTCATTTCATTCAACCTATTAATTATTAACCTAAATTAGCACTGTTACGTTTTAATTTACTTATTAGCTTACAACAAGTGCTACCATTAGTTCATACACTAATTTATTCCATTTCCATTCCTTATACATTATTTTATTAGTAAGCCAACGTTTTAAATTATTAATTTACCTTTTATATCCTATTATAAACTAATGCACACATTAATTAAGATTTTAAATCAAATTAATCACTTCATCTTGGTAGCGTTCTTTTATTACAATAAGCATACAATTAACATTTACACTGTTTCACTTATTGGAATTACATCCAAGTTATTAACAATTAATTTACATTTATACTGTTGCATTCAAGTTATTAAAAATTAACTTACAAATCTTATCCAAGTTATTATTTCCATTAATAATTCACCAAATTTTTATTTCCTTCAACATTAAGTTAACCAAATCTTCTTAAATTAAGAAATTTCATTACTGTATTTTACGGGTCGTTACACTCTCCACCACTCAAAACTTTTCGTCTCCGAAAAGGAAAAAGAAGGGAAAAGAAGAACTTACATATCAATATATATTATTCAAAACATTATATACATACAATAAGTTTACAGAATTGGAAAATTTAAATAAAATATATAGATTTATAAACAATTAAATCTTTATATTCAAATTAATAAGGTTCGGAAACATTTTCAAAATATTTTTTAAGTCCCAAATTTATGGAAAATTTTGGCAGTGTCTCCTTTGTACGGGGAGGCTCAGGAGAAAATATAATACCAAAAATAACAATATACAACATATAATTTCCAAAATAATATATATCCCAACACGGAAAAAACAATACAATAACGCTAAAAAACCGTAATCCGAGAACGTACCTATTTGTCGGGCAATTTACGCTTATATTTTGAAACCAAATGTGGTAGCAATTGCTTCCATAACCTGTATTTCACTTATATAACCCAAAAAGGTTAACAATTATATAAATGAAATATTTAAAGTGGTTTTAACCATCAACAAACAAATCAATACAAACATCAAACACTTGCAACATGGCATACAACCATAAACCAAAACAAACAACGAATCCAAACAATAAATTAAGTTCATCCTTATTAATTTCATTTCATAACCTTTGCTGTTTGGTTTACTTTTTATTCATATAATGATTTCTTTTTATTCACATTTATTTCTTGCAAATTTTCATTTTTATTGCATTATATTCATTCATTTCTCAATTTCTTTTATTTCCATTCATTTATTCACTGCTCAATTTCATTTATTTACAGTATTCATCTTTCTGCTTATTTTCAAAATAAGTAATTTCAACATTTACTTAAGTCTGTAATTACTTACTTACAACATTTACCTACTATCATATTTTATTATAGTAAGATTTCCATTATAACTTAGGTTTATAATAATTACAACATCAATTCTTAAGAATAAAAGCAATTTATTGAACATTTCATTACATACTTTTACTTGTACCATTTCCATTACATTTTCTTATTAAACATTTCAACTTTTAATTTTTGGTAAGTTATATATATGCTTTTAAGAATGTAATTAAAATCATACAAGTCTATCTTATTTCTTTTAATTAATTAAATGTTCAATAATTATATCTTCCGTTTTATAAGATTACAATTTCAACTTTCTTTTAATCCCATTTATAACTTAGCATAAAATCACTTATTTTAATTAAAGTTTCCAATTTATAAATTACTTACAACCCATTTCCTACAATAATTGAAACTATTGATTAACGGAAACTTAAGAACTAAATATCGAGTTTAAATTTCAAGTCATTTTAAAATAATAGATAAATGTGTATACTTATAGTTTATATTATATCCCATTATATTTGAAAAAAATTAAAATTTATATTTGTTTATCAAAAACGAATCTGCGGTAAAACTACTACAGTGGCCTTCCCCCTTCGAAACTCGAAAATGAATGTCGACGATGCGGCCGCCATCACCGAAATTATTTTCCAGCGACAGAGAAAGGAGTACAGAACTTAATTCCTTTTCCAAAATTTCTTTAAACAATTCTTTCAAATTATATTAAAATATTTATATCGAAAAATACTTCTAATATTATTTTATTATTATATTTCAAAATCCTTTGAAAGAGAATTTCAAAAATCCCGGAACTTAGGTCCTAAAATTTCGATTTCCATTTGTTTTATTTAAATCTTATTTCACTATTATTTATTAATTCATTACCCAACGACCAATATATTGCAACCAATATATATATCATTTATAAAATTTTATTTTATATATAGAAAATATAATAGGCAAAATTATTTCATTCACCTATATTCAAAACAAATATTGTATCTGTCTTTCCTATTAAGTGTTTAGAAATCCCTATTGATGTCATAGCATCCCATGCACCAACCAGAATTTATAAATACAAAATAGAACAAATTAACATAATATTAAAACCTTTTACAACACTAACAAATATGCTCTCTTATACATATACACTCAGCGACTCATCATAGGGTATTACTACCCTATTAATAAAGAGTCAGACCCCACAAAGCTAAGGTTTATCGCCAAACCAAAGCTCTGATACCAGATGTAACGACCCGCCTTTTCGAATGGTTTAAATCGACTATAAACCACACCATCAGACTTAAATCGTACAAAAGGGCGGATTGTTATGCGGTAAATAAGAAAAAGTAGGGAAAGAAAAAAAATAGAATCTTGCAGCGGAACGATAAAATATAGTAAACAAATAAACAGTTCACGAAGCTGTTTTAAAAAAACATTTGATTATATTTATATAATACATATCAGAGTTACACATACCATAGAATGATAATTAATGTAGAGGAACAGTATGGATGTAGTGGAATACTATAATAAATAATTATAAATTTTTGTCTTCATCCCCCAGATATAAAGGCTTCAAATCCTGAAATGCTCAGGCTGACCCGAGCGAATTAAAAAGACAAACACTCGAGTCAGAACTAAAATATCTTATGTGAGTTAAATCAACAGAAATAAATATGAGTGTAACGGCGTCAGAGATGTTTACGGGATTTGACATCTCTAATCCAGTGTGCAACGTGAGTGCAGTAACTTAAGAGATGTTCGGGATTCACACCCCCTAAGGATCCATTAAACTATCTACTATGTAGTAATATACGCTATTATAATAGTGTCTAAAGTAAAGTATAAGATACTGAAAATAGCGTTAAGAGGTTACCCATATAGCCCTTAACACAATTTTATATTCCCATAGTCTATACAGTACCGTAATCTCCCCCGCACTGGACGTCGTCAGAGGGCACTCCATAGGTATGGTACAAAACAAAATCGCATAACAACTAGGAAATACCATGGTAGATATATCAATTACGCTTCCGGGCCTGTAACAACCCTATATTTTTGAATATAAACTTAAATTTGACTTTATTTCATTTTGAAATTATTTTAATTTTTTTATTTGTAAGATATCATTTCTAAATATTTTTAAAGTGATAATAGAATTTTTCCGAAATTTATTACATTTATTTCCTATTTTTAAAGGCTAGTTTCTATTTTCTGCTATTTTCTCCACTTAAATTATATTTAATTAAAATTTATTTATTTATTTTTTGAATGCATTTTTGTTTTATATACTTATTTTTATTTATAAATATTTTTCAAGTCCATATAAATTTTCCAAAGTTTATTCTGTTTATTTTGAAATTTTCTAGACTAGTTTTCATTTTCTAAGCTATTTTCTTATTTTAATCATTTATAATTAATAATTATTTATTTATATCTTATATTTTTGTTACATTTTCGAACTTAAATGAATTTATAATTATTTTCAGTTATTTAAACTTATTAAAAAGAAAAATGAGAAATTTGAATGGTTGGTGACTCTTTGTTTCTTATGGCCTTTGGTATTTCCACATTTTCACATTTTCACCATATCTTTTCACACTTTGGCCATAACTCCTCACTTCTTCAGCCGCATACTTCTTTCCTCATTCACGTACAACATTTTCTCTTCATTCTTGAAGAAAATTTCGGCCTCTTGTTTTATAAAAAAATTGGTAATCTTCTTTCTTTGTTTATTTTCTTTTTCATTGTTTTAATTTGATTTTGCTCTTGTGTCTTTCCCCTCATAGGTTCGTCCTACCTCCTTTACCAGCCACGCCGCCTCCACCACCACCTGAGCACATCACCATCACCTCCTCCTCTCTGGCCAACCCCAAGCTGAGCCTCCTTGTTGATGATCCTTCACCAAAATTCACCAAAAACTCCATCCACTTGTCATAGCCGAGCACGACCATGATTCCACCACTTCATCAACCCCTTAGCCGCCGCCATGTCCACCTCCACCACCTCCTGCTCCACCTGAACTCTCTGCCACGTCATCCCCTTGACCACTTCAGTGATGGCCGTGATTCATATGGCCTTGGCCGAGCCTAGCTATGGCCTTGAAATCATGTGTTGTTCCTTGCTTTGTTTTGTAAGTTGTTTCATGCATCACCACCACCTTTGCACCATGTTAACCAAGTTTGGTCGACCCATATCCAACCAAAACTAGATCAAAAACCTTCCTTTAGCCTTGTACTTCACCTATGGCTGAACCTAGGTATGCTGGAAGCAACTGCAAAGCAATTCTGCTTTGATTTGTGCAGTTGATTCTATCTTAATTTAATCGTATTTGAATTGAAAGCATATTGTTATTATATTGTTTTGTTTGATTTGTTTTCAAGCGAATTGATACTTTGGATCTCTCACTCGTATCTTGTCATGGTATCGTTCTTGTGTGGATCCCAGTTGTGCATTCATTGTTGTCATCTCCAGCTAAACCAGTGAGTTATTCTCACCAGACAGTGTATACATATATAACTAGTAAATTGACCACTTTTGAATCTTTAAAATGCATAACCATATCACATCTGCTATGTTATGATCATATGATGTTCGCCCATGCTTAAACACCTGTTATATCATATGTGACTGTTATATTATGCTGTTCATTTATTTATATCAGTTTATCACACTGCAAGTTCTCTTTAGATTAGAATCACTATGGGTTGAAATGATACATACCCGAACGGACTTTAGAATAAGGGAAAATCATTAAGGGATGAAATGATAGGCCTGAGCGATTTTCAGTTTATTTCATTTACTTGGAACTGCGGGTTTGAAATGATAAAACCCGAGTTTTCTTTGTAAATTACGGTTTGAAATGATATATTACCCGTATCACTTTTCCTAGCGTAGAAAATGATATACAGACCCCGTAGTTAAAATATGTTTTACTAAAAAATTTAAAATATTTTAGAAATGTAAATATTATAATATTTTGATTTAAACTTAATTGAAAATGATTTTTATAAAGTATTATTGACTTTCTGAAAATTTATAAGTGAAATAAATTAACGAAAAAGTTAGAAAATTTGAAATGTAAGTTATTTTGGAAATTTTAATTGGTGATAACTGGAATTTAAATTAAATATGAAAATATGATAAATTTATGATAATTTGAATTTGAATGAATTTAAAATGATTTTATAATATATTAATGATTTTTGAATAAAGTTAAAATGTGAAATAAATGAATAATTAAGTTGAAATTTTGAAATATAACTAAAATTGAAATTTTTGAATTTGGCTTAAAGTGAATTTTTAAGTTAGGTAAATAAAAATGAAATTAAGTTGTATTTGAAAATTTGAACTTAAGTGTTAAGTTAAAATTTAATTTAATGAATTAAAAATTTAGTGTTGGAATTTAGTAAGTGAATTATTATTAAATCTTGATTTTTGAATGGAAATTTAACTTTATAAAATCATGAAATTAAGAAAAGGTTAAATGTGAAATATTATGATTTTATAAGTTAAAAATGATTTAATAAAAATATAATTGTTTGTGAAATTATATTGAATATTTGAAGTTAATTAACAGCATATTTGAAATGCTGTCTTTTGTTAAATTGAACTGTTTTGAATGTGACTTTCTGTTGCGTTTTCTAAATGCTGCGAAAAGTAAATTTTCACTGTTTTGATAAACTTAAGTGAATGAATGAACTTTGAAAAGTTTAAAATTTTGGTAATTTAATAATTTAATTATTAGATGTAATAACTTCATTTTTAATGATTTAAGTGAAGTAATTCGATTTGAAATGTAACTTTTTTGAAATGTGAATTGAAATGGTATTTTAAATTGAATAAAATGAATATGATTTTGAAATGAAAGATAAGTTTGATATTTTGAAATGATTTGAAATGATATTAAATTGTTAAATGATATTTGATTTTTGAAAAATAAATACCATTTTTAAAATTACAACTATGGGTTATAATAACGATTGGTTGTTAAAGAGACCGGGATCGGATATGGATATACTCTCTATCGATACCCAAAACCACTTTAACAACTGTGTACGCGGTGGAGATTACAGAATGAAGTAGGATGGTGACTACGTTCCTAAGGTACATTATGTGGACCTAACTCCCGTAAGTTAGCTTAAGGTGGCTAAAACAGGAGCAATCTCGGACTAAAGGAGGTAGCACCTCTGGCTGGACACACTTCTTCGATACCATTCTATTACTGTTGTGATCGATTGGGTGCACCCCTTGATTTGGAGTGTTGTTCGGGGTGGGAGTATCTGACTGCTGCGTTATCACTAGCCCGTGTGCGTAATTGGTGTATCTACCCTGGCATTGCCTTGTGTGCTGTGTCACCTACCATGCCAAGCCTTTACTACGAGTTTGTTTTTCTCCCGTGTCCCATGGAGTATTTAGGGTAGTCTCCCGATTTGGAGATATGCTGATACTGGATGGACTACTGGGACTATTATGTGTGAAGGGTGATATGGGTAGCCCAGAACGCTATTTAAAAGTATGTTTATTTTACTGTAGACATTATTATAATAGCGCAATATTACTATATAGTAAATAGTCTGACGGATCCTTAGAGGATGGGCGATCCCAGGCATCCTTTAAGTTACTTGTTCTATATTACAATTCACTTGAGTTGGTTTACATTATATAAGTATATATTGTCCTGACTCGAGTATTTTGTGTTTTGTTTACGCTCGTTCAGCCTGAGTATTCACAGCTTTGGATTCTCTTTCTGGAGCTGGTCTTTTCTGGAGTTTCTGCTTATCTACATTTATATCTACTTCTGTTTCGGCTATTCTAGTTTACTCATGTATTAGTGAACTTCTATGTATTTGGGATTTCCATTATGTTGTTATCAGACTGTATTATGTATTTGGTTTGAGACTCTGTTATAGTAGCTTCATGAACTACTATGTTATTTTTATACTCCGCTGCGAGTTATTCTGTTTGTTCTGTGTCTGTGATTCTGTATATTTGATTTCATTTGCTCCAAATTTATTTACAATTTTTTATTTTGCATCATTCAAGTCCGACATGTGTGTCTTCCATTGCGCTTGGAGGGTGCAGCATGATAGGGTGTTCTCGCTTCCTAGTTTGGTAGCGAACGGTTGACTCTTACTCCTACATGTCCCCGTTGGGGTTAGTGGTGCAGTCGAGAGGCTGGCCGTAAAGGCAGAACACAGGTACCAATGTATGCTACGGTGGCCGTTACCCCACTAGCGCGGCCCATGACAGTTGGTATCAGAGCTTTGGTTTTTGGCAAACCATTGCCTTTGCGGAGCAAAAACTCATTAGAGATAGGGTATTTCTACCCTAGAATGAGTGAAATCAATCTCATAATCATATCTTTGTGAGAGACGTATTTTCAAAGTATAAAATAATTTTTCAAAATGTTTTCGAAAGAATTTTCAAAGATTATTTTGATATCTAATTTTTTTTCTTGTTTTAAAGGATTTTCAAATGTTTGCTAACTTCCTTTCTTTCGTATCTACCTTGTTAGAATTTTCTTTTCTTTAGGATATTCATCCAAATGTATTCTCTTGTCTTATCTTAATTTATCTTTGGCTTGTCTTTATATTGTCCTAAATTCATTCTTGGTATTTTTCAGGATGACTCGAGGAAATTCAAGAGGTAGGGGTCGTGGTATTGCCCCAGCTCCTCAACCTGTTGCTCCAGTCAGGTTCACTATTCTTTGTAAGGAATTCTCTCAACTGGGTGGAACCCCATTCATCGGTTCTGAGAGTATCATTGAGGCTCAACAGTGGTTGCGGAGTCTTGAGAGGGTATTTTCTGTTCTTGATATTACTGATGCCCAGAAGCGTTAGTTAGCAGCTTGGCAGTTGCGTGATTCTGCTTTAGATTGGTGGGAGTCCTTACGGCTAATACCGTCGAGGCTGACATCTCTTGGGAGCGGTTTAGGTATCCTTTGTGTTATCCGAATTTTGTTCCTATTTTTTTCTTTTCTATTGAATCTATCTTAAGCTTGTTCTATATCTCTTTTCCAGGGAGGCTTTTGTGGCAAAATGGATGCCAGAAGCCGGGAAATCTCAGCTTTATCGTGAGTTTATGGATCTTAAGCAGGGTAGCATGTCTTTTGCTGAGTATGAGAGGAAGTTCAACGACTTTCCCAGTTCGGTTCTAGCCTGATTGATACTCCTCTCAAGAAGAATGAGAAATTTATTGTTGGTCTCATCCAGAGTATTATAGTCGCCTCATTTCTCATGTTCATGGTTCTTTCACCCAGCTTATGCATATGGTATTCGCTATAAGAATACCACATCCAAAGGTCCTGCTTTTTCTGGTGCTCAGTCTTCATCTGCTAATTCCAAGAAGCGTAAGCCTAATTTCCAACAGCAGAAGAAGAATTGGAAGAAGCGTTCTAGTTTAGGATCTTCGTCATCTGCTCCTGCTCAGAGGCAACCAGTTGATCTCTCCTCCATTACTTGCTTTAGGTGTGATCGGAAGGGGCACTATGCCAATAGCTGTCCTACTTTATCTGGTGCTGCTATTCCTCTACCTGCACAGTTGGCTAGGCGTGATCTTTGCCATATCTCCAGCCTGGTCATTTTAAGATGGACTGCCCTACCCAGCAGAGGGGTACTCCCGGTATCTTTGCTGTCACTTCTGCATCATCTCCTATTCCTCCACCTGCTCCTACTCCTAGTGATGACCAAGGCACTCTCCAGGGTTCATTTACTTTTTCCATCATCCTATTCATATGTTGTTTGATACTGGTGCTTCATACAATTTTATTTCTGTTGATTTGTGTGATAAGTTCGAGCAACTTCTATCTCCTGAGTATGCTTCTATTCTATTATGTGTTTCGAATCCTATTAAGGGTCCTGCTAACCTTAATCGGATTTGTCGAGAAGTGAAACTTCTCCATTCTGATCATCGCTTTTGTGGTGATTTTTATATTTTGGGCTTCGATTCTTTTGATCTACTGCATGGTCAGGATTGGTTAGTGCATCATGATGCACATATCTCTTGAAAAGCCCGGACTGTTCATCTTGTTGATGATCAAGGGAATTCCTTGATTATTCAGTGCCGCTTGCCTCAGGATTTTGCTGGCAATTTTATTTATTCTCTAGATTCTTCTCCCAGTGATCTTTATTCAACTCCTGTGGTAAGATTATATCCCAATGTATTTGGTGAAGTCACTTCTTTACCTCCAAAGCGGGAAATTGATTTTTGGATTGATCTTATTCTTGGTGCTCGACCTGTTGTTCTTCCTCCTAGAAGAATGACACCCCGCGAGAAGGTTGATTGGTAAAGCAAATTGAGGACTTGTCTTCCAAGGGTCTGATTAGGCCTAGTTTTTCTGAATGGAAAGCCATGGTGGTTTTTGTCACCAAGTCTGATGGTTCTCTTCGGATGTGTGTTGATTATAGGGAGCTAAACAAGCTCACTATGAAAAACAGATATCCAATGCCTCGTATCAATGACATGTTTGATCAGCTTTTTGGTGCCACAGTTTTCTCTCAGCTTGATCTTGCCACTGGTTTTCATCAGCTCAGGGTTGCCGAGGATAGCATTACCAAGACTTCTTTCCACACTGAGAATGGTTTTTATGAATGGTTAGCCATGTTCGGTTTGACTAATGCTCCTGCTTTATTTGTTGATTTGATGAATCGTGTTTTTCGTGCTGTGCTTAATAAATTTGTGCTAGTCTTTGTTGAAGATATCCTTGTCTTCTCTAAGACCTAAGAAGAGCATGAGTCGCATTTGAAATATATTCTCGAGACTCTTAGAAATCATCAGTTGAAGGCTAAATTTTCTAAATGCCATTTCTGGAAGGATGAAGTCCGATATCTCGGGCATATTGTTTCTAGTAATGGAGTTTCAGTTGATCCATCCAAGATCGTTGCGATCAATGTAAGCCTTTCTTTCTCTCTTCTCATATCTCTATCTTTGTTAGTCGGTGTGCGACCTGTCAGCAAGTCAAAGCCGATCACCAGAAGATCCCTACTTTGTTGCTGCCCCTTGAGATTCCCAATTGGTACTGGGAACAAGTTTCCATGGATTTCATCGATGGTTTACCGAGGACTCGGAGGGGTAATGAGAGTACCTGGGTTATTGTTGATAGACTGACCAAGTCCGCTCATTTTATTTTGGTCAAGTCTACTCATTCTGCTTCTAGCTTATCTGAGATCTACATGAGGGAGATCATTCGTCTCCATGGTGTTCCTCTCAATATTGTTTGTGATCGTGACCCTATTTTCGCTAGTCAGTTCTGGAAGGCTTCTCAGGAATCTTTGGGTACTCGTCTGAATCTGAGCACTGCTTACCATCCACAAACCGACGGTCAAACGGAAAGAGTGAATCAGATACTCGAGGATCTTCTTCGTACTTGTGTGCTTGATTATAGAGGATCTTGGGAAGATTATCTCCATCTTGCCGAATTCACCTACAATAATAGCTATTAGGTATAATCTTATCTTCTGTTTTTCAGTCTATTCTTGATCTTTTTATCTATCTCATTCCATATTTGCATTCAGGCCAGTCTCAAAATGTCTCCGTTTGCTGCTCTATACGGACGACCTTGTAGATCCCCATCTTGCTGGATTGAATCCGGTAATCGTTTGGTTCTTGGTCCTGATGTGATTTTGGAAGCTTCTAAGAAAGTTGAGGAGATTAAGAAGAGGTTGAGAGCCGCTCAGGATAGGCAGAATAAGTATGCTGATAGGCATAAGAGGAACTTGGAATTTTCTGTTGGTAATCAGGCGTTCCTTAAGGTTTCTCCCTTGAGGAATGTCATTCGCTTTGGTCGTAGAGGGAAGCTTTCTCCTAGGTTCATTGGTCCTTTCCACATTGTGGAAAGAGTTGGCTCTTTGGCTTATCGTCTGGATTTTCCCGAGAAGCTTTCTGGAGTGCATGATGTATTACATGTCTCGCATCTTCATCGTCATCTTCGTCATCCATCTCTTATTGTTCAGCCTTCTGTTCTTGATAGTTTGGATATTGAGCCTAATCTGACTGTTGAGAGGAAGCCACTTCGTATTGTCGACAGAGATACGAAGCAGCTCAAAAGGAAATCTATGAATCTGGTCAAAGTATAGTGGAGTACCGACGATCGGGATTGTACCTGGGAAACGGAGGAGAGCATTCGTGTTTCGAATCCGGAATTTTTTGTTTCGGGTACTATTTTTTTTTCTACCTTGTTTCTCTTATTTTTCCTTTCCGTTCTTTTCGAGGACGAAAAGATTTGAGTGGGGGAGAGTGTAACAACCCTAGATTTTTGAATATAAATTTAAATTTGACTTTATTTCATTTTGAAATTATTTTAAATTTTTTTATTTGTAAGATATCATTTTTAAATATTTTTAAAGTGATAATAGAATTTTTCCAAAATTTATTGCATTTATTTCCTATTTTTAAAGGCTAGTTTCTATTTTTCTGCTATTTTCTCCATTTAAATTATATTTAATTAATTTTTTTTTGAATGCATTTTTGTTGCATGTACTTATGTTTATTTATAAATATTTTCCAAGTCCATATAAATTTTCCAAAGTTTATTCTATTTATTTTCAAATTTTCTAGACTAGTTTTCATTTTCTGAGCTATTTTCTTATTTTAATCATATATAAATAATAATTATTTATTTATATTTTATATTTTTTCTACATTTTCGAATTTAAACTGTATTTATAATTATTTTCATTTATTTAAACTCGTTAAAAAGAAAAATGAGAAATTTGAATGGTGGGTGACCTTTT
The DNA here is from genome assembly GCA_030765085.1 of Allium cepa. NCBI lineage: Eukaryota > Viridiplantae > Streptophyta > Magnoliopsida > Asparagales > Amaryllidaceae > Allium > Allium cepa. The sequence goes on along the minus strand of CM060928.1, from coordinate 301,143,690 downwards.
CGTTTCTTATGGCCTTTGGTATTTCCACCTTTTCACATTTTCACCATATCTTTTCACACTTTGGCCATAACTCCTCACTTCTTCAGCCGCATACTTCTTTCCTCATTCACGTACAACATTTTCTCTTCATTCCTGAAGAAAATTTCGACCTCTTGTTTTAGAAAAAAATTGGTAATCTTCTTTCTTTGTTTATTTTCTTTTTCATTGTTTTAATTTGATTTTGCTCTTGTGTCTTTCCCCTCATAGGTTCGGCCTACCTCCTCTACCAGCCATGCCACCTCCACCACCACCTGAGCACATCACCATCACCTCCTCCTCTCTTGCCAACCCCAAGCCGAGCCTCCTTGTTGATGACCCTTCAACAAAATTCACCAAAAACTCCATCCACTTGTCATACTCGAGCACTACGATGATTCCACCACTTCATCAACCCCTTAGTCGCCACCAACTCCACCTCCAGCTCCACCTGAACGCTCTGCCACGTCATCCCCTTGACCACTCCAGTGATGGCCGTGACTCATATGGCCTTGGCCGAGCCTACCTATAGCCTTGAAATCATGTGTTGTTCCTTGCTTTGTTTTGTAAGTTGTTTCATGCATCACCACCACCTTTGCACCATGTTAACCATGTTTGGCCGACCCATATCCAACCAAAACCAGATCAAAAACCTTCCTTTCGCCTTATTGTAACGACCCATAAATTTTGATAAATAAATTGGTTAATTTAATTAAGATTTTGTAATTAAATTTAGGAAGAAATAAATTTTTTATAATTTATATTGAAGTAAATATTAAAAATGAAATGCACCCATGGAAATTAAAGCCAGGTATTAACAATTGAAATGAAATTACGATTCATTGAAGTCATGTGAATTGTTATACTAGGCTAAGAATTGAATATAAGAAAACAAATGGGTGTATTAACTAATGCAACGATATAATTAGTGATAATTTAATGAATTCAAGTTATATTAACCGATGAAGTAATACGTAATGAATGGAAAATTTATACAATCAATGTAGATAAGTAATTATAATATTTGTTGTTGATAATAAACGTTACTTTAATGGTAATTAACAAAATAACGGAAGTGTGAATATAAATTTAATAGAATCGTAAATATATTGATAAGATAATAAATTGGTAAAAAGAATGGAATTAAGGTAAATTCATTAATTGGATTTAAACCTAAATTAATGTGTACAATTGATAGAAGTACACATTTAGGAATGGAATATTTATTCAAATTAAGAGGTAAATAGGCATATATTAGTATAATGGGATAAAACTAATGTAATTAGGCATGAATGTAAGTGATGTATCAATAAAGGAAATTTGTAATTTGTTAATGAATTTATAATGTGAATGAAATGTAAACTAATAAATAATTAATTCAAGCAATCTCAATTGATTGGAACAACTATTTGGGTTATAATTGATTGTAAATAGGAATATTTGGTAATTAATTAATATAAGAAAAATAAGTGTAAACATTTAATTAATCAATGAATTAATAATGAATAAATAGTGATAAATTTTAATTGTTTACCCATTCATTTAATTTATTGAATTAGATCTAAATTAATTGCAACCTTTGTTTGTTATTAATAGCTTATAAGTGAGAATAAACGTAATGGTAACAAATATTGTAAGTTAACTATTTATTTAGTATATGAAATTTTAACGGGTAATCAATTGCAATAAATCAGAATTAAATGTTACGTTAATGTAAATTTGGGTAATAATTGGGAATAACGTAAATTTTATTCAGTGTTATGATAATTAGTAGAATATAACATAAACTTCAGTGTAACATTTGGCTTGTGAACAATTATTATAAGTTACCTGTTTAATTAGTCGATGGAGTTGGAAATAAATTTTAATAAAATAAATGTTACATTTATGGGAAAGGTAATAAAATGTTTAGGACTTGTCATATTACATAATAATAAAGTAATAATTCATGGGCCAATGTTAATGGCATTCTTATTATGGTAAAAGATGTGACTAACAAGGTTTAAAAATTTAATAAATGGGTTTTTGAGAATTTAATTTATAATTTCTAAATATAATGAAATGGAAAAAATTAATACTGCAATTGATAGATTTATCAACTTTTAATTTACATCTAAACTTGTTTAAATTATTGTAAATGATTAAGAAATATAAAAGTGATAAAATTGTCAATTATAAAATTGAAATTAAAAATTGGATTTAATTAATTGATTATTAATTTATTTAATTAATGTAAAAATAGCCATTTTGGCCACGGACTCGGATTTCAACGAAACTAGTTTCATCGGATCCGTAACGATGAATTATTGTATGGTTTCAAGTTTCGTTGCGATCGGACCTGTCGTTAGATCGTACGAACACGTAACGCCTTGAAATCGATTTAATTGAAACAGTTGAAACCAATTTGAAAAATATTGATTTTAGCATAACTTCTTCATACGATGGAATTTGGACTTGAAACCTATTCCATCGAGTTTAAAATATTTTAAAACATCTATTTTAATGTATGGGTTGACCTATTTTCGTTCCGCAGTCGAAACGGGTTTTTCGGGGCATTTTTGTCATTTCAAACCAACTCGACTTTAAATAGCAACTTATGAAAACGATAGAATTGAGCCTCGAAACTAGTTCTATTGTATTCAAAAGGCTATTTTAAGTTAGGAATGGCAGGCGGCACACTTCATTGGGAATTCGGTTGTTTTGGACCTCACCTTATAAATAGGCACGCAAAACGATAAAATAATAATATATTATTCTGAAACCCTAGCCGTCGCTCCTCTTTTCTTTTCAGTGGCCAAAAATTCATAGACTTCTCCCCTTGATTTCTCTTTATCCGTTCAACGAAATCAAAACCTTCTAAAACCAAAGTTATAGAGCTCGACGAGCTCTGCACATCCAACGGTTGATTCGTGGTATTTCATCTCGGATTCGCCAAAATTACTGCTTAAAGGTTGCGCATATTTTGGGCATTTCTCATCAAACGGTGGCGGCTGGTGGGGAGCGACTTCGGCTATAGGTGGAGGAAGATGAGGCGCATCTGATGGAGGTCCTCGATCATGCTGCAGTCAAGCGTAGGGGCGTGCGTGTTTGGAGGAGGATGTGCGTTGGTGGGTTTCATTCGTGAATCATTGGGGAAGAAGCGTACGTGCCTTTTATTTATTTATTAGTTATTATATATTAAAATTCAAATGTTCTAACTCGGATAACTTTTTCATACGAGCTCGGATTCACGCGCGGTTTTCTTCGCTAGGATCGTGTTGAAATTTTGGACATTTTGTCGCTGGTTTGGATGAATTCTAAGGCTGTTTGAATTTTGGTTTAAATTGGATTTAAATCCAATTTAAATTCAAAAGGTTAGTGTTTTGACCCACTCACAACTTCTAAGATTTCTTATGTTTGCTAAATTAATTTTTGATGTGATTTAAAATTTATCTATGAATGTTTGGCATATTTTAATCATTATCTCAGTTGAATTTAATTTACTAGATTAAATTTTTATTTAATTTATTATTGCATACAAACTGCCAGTTAGATGAATTGTTCATTTTATTATTTAATACAAACTGTCAGTAGTTATCTGTTATTTATTATATGCTCTATATTGATGTTATTGTTTAAATTGGATGATGATTGTAATAAATGGTTGATGATTGATATTGGATGAATGGATGTTGTATTTTATATTGTTTTAAACTACAAATTGTTATGCACTTTATTTCATTCGGGATTGCGGTTTGAAATGATATAACCGTAATTTTTGTTTCACATTATGGGTTGAAATGATAAATATCTGTATCACTTGACCATATGATAGAAAATTTTATACAGACACCGTGGTCTATATATAGAAATATTTTGAAAGGATTTCTATGGTTTGTAAAGAAATATACGATTTCTGAGATATTGATTTGGATATTTTACAACTATTCTTTTATATATGGTTAAACCTTGCTTTAAGCTATGAATAAAATTCGTTTAAAGTATAAAATAAGTTTAATAATAAAGTTTGATTTTATTAAATATAATATTGACGCAGCGGATAATAACAAAACGATATAGATCGATGAAAGTAGCAAACGGTGGATTGAAGATACTGAAATGCCCAAATTCGTTGATCACAAAGATACCGAATTCTAGCTATCTTCGACACGTTGATCGCGCACGATACCGTGAAAGAAGATCTACAATTCTTCAAACGTTGATCAAGCGCACTTGATACAGTGAATTGGCTTCAACAATCGTTGAATCGAGCGCACTCGATTAACCGAAAGTGGAGATAGGAGATTACACTCAACTACTAATTTAAGATGAAAGCACACAGCAATCAAACAAGAATTTTATTCAAAAATCAACTACCCAAAAGTTACAACACACTCGCTATTTATAGTAGTTTCCAAACCCTGACCATAAGCCGTTGCCGACTTAAATCCCACGACTTACGACTCAACCTCCTTACAACGACTTACGACTTAACTAGGTCGTTGCTAACCTAACTGACACCACACATCTCAAAACAGTAAGCGACCTAAACAACACGACTCAAGACACAACGACTCGTTCACATATGTACAACATAGCGACTCAACACTTAGGTCGTAGACGACTTAAACACACTGCTTAAAGAACTACAGACTCATCACAACCCTTAGGTCGTATACGACCTAACGACTCGCGACTCAAAAAGCAACGACTCAACAAATAACGACACACTGTACAACATATTCAACACAAACTACTCAAAGCTTCACCGAGCTAACTCTTCTAACGACTTAACTCTTCAGCCATATTCCGTTAGGTCGCAACCGACCTAAGTCATGTTTAGGTCATTGCCGACCTAAGATTTCTGAACGATCTAAAACCGAAGCTTGGTTAAGTCGTGTTGCCTTCCCATGTGACTTGTTAGGTCGTTCCTTCTCCTCACGTGACTCGTTAGGTCGGGGTCGACCTTCATTAACTCGTGAACGACCTAACCCTTGTGCTTCCGTAGGTCGTGCTGCATCATCCTCCCCTGGTTGACAGAAATTCGACCTCGAATTTTCACCATCTTTTTCCACAACAATTTCGGCTCCATGGTACGGAATTAAATATTTGACGTTGAAAACATCAGAAGTATGGACATCTTCTGGTAACTTCAATTGATATGCATTTTTATTGATTTTATTTAGAATTTCAAATGGAACAATTTTCCGCGCCTTTAATTTATTGTACGTTCCCACCGGAAAACGATCTTTTGTCAACACTGCATAAACCAAATCACCTTCGTTAAATTCAACACTTCGTCGCTTCAAATCTGCAGTCTGCTTATACTTCTCATTCGCTTTCTCCAATCGTTCCTGAATGACTTTATGATATTCGGTCAACCCATCAACAAAGTCTACAGCTCGTTTAACCGTTCCTTTCGGTTGTGGTACTACCGTTAAGTCCAACGGTCCCCTTGGTAAATTTGAATATACAAACTGAAATGGACTGAATCCCGTACTACGATTCACTACATGATTATGAGCAAACTCTGCTTGGCATAACTTCATGTCCCAACTCTTCAGATTGTCTTTCACAAGACATCGCAACAAATTTCCCAATGATCTGTTGACAACTTCTGTCTGTCCATCTGTTTGTGGATGATACGCACTACTGAACTTCAACTTTGTTCCCACCATCTTCCACAAACTCAACCAAAAGTGACTCAGAAAGCGAGTATCTCTATCCGACACAATAGACTCGAGCAATCCATGAAGTCGATAGATCTCCTTGAAAAATAACTGAGCAACCTGAACAGCATCCGCCGTCTTCTTACAAGCAATAAAATGTACCATCTTCGAGAAACGATCCACCACAACATATATCGAGTCATTTCCCCTTTGCGTTCTCGGCAAACCCAATACGAAATCCATACTAACGTCCACCCAAGGTTTTGTAGGTACAGGTAAAGGCATATACAAACCCGCATTTGTAGCTGTCCCTTTCGAAACTTGACAAACATGACATCTCTGAACAAACCTTTCAACTTCCTTCCTCATCGATGGCCAATAGTAGGATTGAGAGATTAATTGCAGTGTTCGGTCTCTACCCACATGTCCTTCCTCATGAAGTTCCTTTACTATCTTCATTCGCAAGCTACAATCCAGTACACACAATTGATTCCCCTTAAATAAGAAACCATCAATCAACACAAATTCATCAGTATTTCCCTCCTTAACTTTCTCAACAAACTTTTTAAAGTAAGGATCTTCTTCAATCAGCTCTGGCAATAATCCAAAACCTGTCACTTCAACTTTCATTATCATTAATAAATGACTCCTCCTACTCAAGGCATCAGCCACGCGATTCGTTACCCCTGATTTGTGCTTCACGACAAAAGTAAACTGCTGCAAATAGGCAATCCATGATGCATGCCTTGCTAAAATCTTGTCCGGCCCCTGCAAATGCTTCAAAGCTTCGTGGTCTGTGTAAAGAACAAACTCCTTATGGAACAGATAGTGTCTCCAATGTTTCACTGCTTGCACTACAGCATAAAACTCCACATCATACGTACTATATCTCATCTTTGCCCTTGATAACTTCTCACTAAAGTATGCAATAGGACGTCCCTTATGACTCAACACCCCTCCAATCCCAACCTTAGAAGCATCAGTGTGTAACTCAAATAACAACTGAAAGTCTGGTAATACAAGAATTGGTGCTGTCGTCAAAAGTCCTTTGATTCATTCAAAGGCAAACCCTGCTTCCTCCGACCAAGAAAACTGTTTCCCTTTCATACAATCAGTAACTGGAGCCATCACGCTACTGAAGTGTGGAATGAATCTTCGGTAGAATGACGCTAGCCCATGAAAACTTCTCACTTCTGTAATTGTCGTCGGTTGTGGCCAATTCCTGACTGCTTCAACTTTATTCTGGTCCACCTGTATACTTTCCTCCGAAACAACATAACCCAGAAATAAAACACTATGCGTCATAAACACGCATTTCTTCGTAGCAGCATAAAATTGTTCCTTACGAAGAATAATCAGCACTTCCCTCAAATGTTGAACATGCTGCTCCATACTCCTGCTATATATCAGAATATCATCAAAATATACCACCACGAATTTCTAGTAAATGGTCTAAAGATTTGATTCATCACCCGCATGAACGTACTAGGTGCATTTGATAAACCAAATGGTATAACCAACCATTCGTATAGACCCTCCCTGGTTTTAGAAGCAGTCTTCCACTCATCACCTGGTCTAATACGAATTTGATGATATCCGCTCTTCAAATGAGTCTTCGAAAAGATAGCTCAACTGATCTAGTAAATCATCCAACCTAGGCATTGGGAATCTATATCTCACAGTAATCTTATTCAATGTTCGACTGTCAGTGCACATCCTCCATGTTCCATCCTTCTTTGGTACCAACAAAGCTGGAACCGCACAAGGACTTAGACTTTCCTGCACACGCCCTTGCTCTAGCAGTTATTCCACTTGCCTTCGCAACTCCTCATGTTCCTTTGGACTCATTCGATAATGTGGTCGATGTGGCAACACAGCTCCTGGAACAAGATCTATTTGATGTTGAATATCCCATAACGGTGGTAACTTTGTTGGCAACTCTTCTGGAAATACATCTTCAAATTCTTTCAAAGCTGGTTTCGCTTCTTCTGGAATTTCAACCTCTTCATGACTCTCTCGTCCAATCAACAAATAGACTTCAGGCTCCTCTTCAACTTCTTTAACAAACTCTTTCAAAGATAGCAAAGTTTTTAGTTCTTCAATCTCCTCCAACTCGCTTTCCTTCTGTTGTTGCTTCTTGGGAACTAAAGTACTTTTAGTACCTTCAAACATGAAACTATAGCTATTAGCACGTCCATCATGTTGTACTGCTCTATCAAACTGCCATGGTCTGCTCAAAAACAGATGACACACATCCATGTCCACAACATCACACCAGATTTTATCTTTGTACTTCTTTCCAATTGAAAAATTCACACAAGCTCTTCGTCCGACTTTCACCTCACCACCTTTCCTTAACCATGCTAACTTGTACGGTTTAGGATGCTTCTCAGTTTTCAAGTTCAACTTCCTTACTGCTTCAGTAGAGATAATATTGTCACAACTCCCAACATCAATGACAAACTTGCAAACCTTTCCCAGAATAGTGCATGTGGACTGAAATATGTTATTCCTCAACCAACTGTTTTCCTCTTCTTGTTTCGGTGCCAAGTAACTTCTCCTCATCATCAAATTACACCCTTCATCTCCGGACAACTCTTCTTCCTTCTCAACATAAGGCGAATTAGAACATTCAGCTTCCACATCCTCTTCTTCAATCTCTGCAACCATTGCTCTCCTCTTCGGCTTTGGACATTCATTGCTTTTGTGGCCCAACTCCTGACAATTGTAACATTTGAAACTACTATTAACCTTTGCCTTCTCAACCTTCTTCACCACTGGTTTACTGATAGGTTTAGAGACATTAGAACTTCCACTGGCACCCTTCACGGGATTGTTAGTATTGGTGAACACACCACCTCCACGCCTTCCCTGCTTTTCCCAAGCCAACGCTTTCTGATGTGCCTCCGCCACGGATCTTGGATCAAACATATTAACCATATCCTGAATCTGCATTCGTAACCCTGCAACAAATCTGGCGGTCAACTGCTCTTCTGTCTCCATAATATCATTTCTAGCAATGAGTTGGTAAAATTCATCTGCATAATCATTAACTGACTTCGTCCCTTGCCTTAGATTCTGCAACCTCTGGTACATAAGTGATTGATAGTTGTAAGGTAAAAATGTAGCTCTCATCAACTTCTTCATCTTATCCCAAGACTCAATCTTTGACTTCCCCATTCTCTCTCTCGTAAGTTTAGTTTGCTGCCACCACGCCAAAGCTCTCCCCCTCAACCTAGTAGCAACCAACTTCACTCTTCTATGCTCAGGTACCTCCTTGAAATCAAAGATCTCTTCAACATTAGACAACCAATCAAGAAATTCGTCAGCTACCATTCCATCTTTAAATTCAGGAATTTCCATCTTCATACCCGATTCCCATCGACGATCCTCCTCTATATCCCGATAAGAATTTCGAACTTGGTCTCGATCTCGATAATGAATGCTAGCTCTATCACCATCTTCATCAAAAACAGATGTACTTCGATAACGATCTCGACCTCCCACATCTCTATGATCACACATATCCCTTCTACTTGATCTTTCAACATCATGATATGGGTCATATTCATACTCTCGTGGAGTCCTTTTCTCTTCACTTCTATGATAATGATGTTCTCTTCTCAACGAAACTGAAGATTCTCTTCTTTCTCGATAAGATTGCGATGATATCCTTCTCGCTTGCGTAACCGATGGCGAAACTCGGTTTCCTCCATGGTTCGAGACTGGCGATCCCCTCCTTTGAGTTTGATTCATATCAATCATCAGCTTCTCTAACTTTCCAATGCCTTCATCAAATTTCTCATTAATGCGTTGTTCCATTTGCTCGGCTTCTTCCCTTCTATACAACGCTTCAACATTCTGATGACGGTTAGCTCTCCATGGTGGCATGGTTGAACTTCACAACACTTCAACAAATACTTCAAAAATCTTCAACACAAGTCAAACAAGCACGACCTTCAAACTTCAAAACAAACTTCACCAAGGCTCGGATACTTCTCACAAGTATACACAGCCTATCTTCAACAAATGATACCAAACTGATGCACGGCTATCACTTCAACTCAAATCAAATTCAAACAACTTCCACACTTTGATCCAAAATAGAATGGATCGAAAGTTCTCCTCTTGTTGCAACTTCAAGATGAACACGATGAACACCAAACTTCAAACTCCTTGGCTCCAAGACTCGGCTTAGCTATGATTGGCTAAGTCTAGCTCTGATACCAAAACTGACGCAGCGGATAATAACAAAACGATATAGATCGATAAAAGTAGCAAACGGTGGATTGAAGATACTGAAATGCCCAAATTCGTTGATCACAAAGATACCGAATTCTAGCTATCTTCAACACGTTGATCGCGCACGATACCGTGAAAGAAGATCTACAATTCTTCAAACGTTGATCAAGCGCACTTGATACCGTGAATTGGCTTCAACAATCGTTGAATCGAGCGCACTCGATTAACCGAAAGTGGAGATAGGAGATTACACTCAACTACCAATTTAATATGAAAGCACACAGCAATCAAACAAGATTTTTATTCAAAAATCAACTACCAAAAAGTTACAACACACTCTCTATTTATAGTAGTTTCCAAACCCTGACCTTAAGCCGTTGCCGACTTAAATCCCACGACTTACGACTCAACCTCCTTACAACGACTTACGACTTAACTAGGTCGTTGCCGACCTAACTGACACCACACATCTCAAAACAGTAAGCGACCTAAACAACACGACTCAAGACACAACGACTCATTCGCATATGTACAACACAGCGACTCAACACTTAGGTCGTAGACGACTTAAACACACTGCTTAAAGAACTACAGACTCATCACAACCCTTAGGTCGTATACGACCTAACGACTCACGACTCAAAAAGCAATGACTCAACAAATAACGACACACTGTACAACATATTCAACACAAACTACTCAAAGATTCACCGAGCTAACTCTTCTAACGACTTAACTCTTCAGCCATATTCCGTTAGGTCGCAACCGACCTGAGACATGTTTAGGTCGTTGCCGACCTAAGACTTCCGAATGACCTAAAACCGAAGCTTGGTTAAGTCGTGTTGCCTTCCCATGTGACTTGTTAGGTCGTTCCTTCTCCTCACGTGACTCGTTAGGTCGGGGTCGACCTTCATTAACTTGTGAACGACCTAACCCTTGTGCTTCCGTAGGTCGTGCTGCATCAAATATGGATAAGTATTTACTTAAATTATATTTTAATATGGAGTTAAATTGATTTTTATAAATCAAGGTTGAGAAGATAGTTTGAAATTGATTAACATTTTGTCTAATTAAGAATTATAGTTAATAAGAATCTATTTGGAACTTATTGAAATTGAAATTTTAAAGGAATATGGTTTTATAACTTAATTCGGGTTTAAGATGATTTAAGTGAAATGTATGAAATCTAAATAAATTGAGGAATGTTCAGTTATTGAATTTGAAGTTTTATTTAAAGGATATTGGATTTATTAAGGAAATATTTCAAAACTAAATAATAGTGAAGAGAATTTGGTGGATATATATATATATATATATATATATATATGAATTATAAAATTTAGTTTTGAACTATTGAATAATTAAAGCGTTGAAATATATGGAAATTGAAATGGTTTATTTGGTATTCAAATCTGTATTTATAATTGATTTGTGAAATTTAAGAAGCTAATTTATTATATAAAGTAATTTAATATTAAACCATTTAAGTATTGGAAGTTATATTTCAAAGCTCTGGGGTTTAAGATATATATATATATATATATATATATATATATATATTTGAAAGTATTATGATTTTGGAAAAAGGGATATATTTAAAATAAAAATGATATCATATTGATTTAGGGTTTTAAAAATAGAAATGATATCGCATTTATATGGTTTTGAAAGGGACATTATATTTTGGTTTTAAAGTATAAATTATTTTGAAATAACTGCGGTGTTATAATAACTTTTGGTTATTGAAGAGACCGGGATCGGAAGTTGTCATACTCTCTGCCAACTCGGAAAACCACTTTAACAACCGTGTAAGCGGTGGAGATTCCAGAATGAAGTAGGATGGTGGCGGCGTTTCCTTTGAGGTAAATACGTGGACCCGACTTCCGTCAGTTGGCATAAGGTGGCTAAAACAGGAACGATTGACGGGCTAATGAGGTAGTACCTTTGATCGGACACATACCTTCGATATTATACTCTGACTTTTGGATTGATTCGACGACCACTTTTGATTTTTTTTAATTTGGGGGTGTGGCTCGAGGTGGGGGGTAGTTGCGCGCTGCGCGTTAGCACTGGACCGGAAGCGTAATTGGTATATATACCCTGGCATTGCCTAGTTGTGCTATGTCACCGACCCTATCGCGCCTTGTACGAGTTTGGTTTTCTCCCGTAGCCCGTGTGGTATCCTCTGGTGGCTTCCCGATCAAGAGGGACTATGATATTGGATGGACTACTGGGACTATTACGTGTTAAGGGGAATATTGGGTCACTCCTTAACGCTATTTAAAAGTAAGTTTATTTTACTATAGACGGATTATTTTACTATAGACATTATTATAATAGCGAAATATTGCTACATAGTAAATAGTTTAATAGATCCTTAGGAGATGTGAATCCCGAGCATCTCTTAAGTTACTGCACTCACGTTAGACACTGGATAGGAGATGTCAAATCCCGTAAAACATCTCCGACGCCGTTCCACTCATATTTTACCGTTGATTTAACTTACATAAGATCTTGTATTTCTGACTCTAGTATTTTTTCTTTTTAATTCGCTCGGGTCAGCTTGAGCATTTCAGGATTTGAAAGACCGTAATTCCGTAGGACGAAGACGAAGAATTATTATTACTATTTGTTATATATTCCACTACACCATTGTATTCCGCTGCATTATTAATATTCTCTGGTATATGTAACTCTGATATGTATTGTATAAGTAAAATCAAATATTTTGTAAAACAGCTTCATGAACTGTTTATTTGATTATTATATTTTATCGTTCCGTTGTAAGATTCTGTTTTGTTTTCTTTTTGTTTTCTTTTTTTTCTCTTTCTCTGCTTTTTCTTATTTACCCCATAACAATCCACCCTTCTGAATGGTTTAAGTCTGACGTGTGTGGTTTATCATCGATTTAAAGTGTACGAAAAGACGGGACGTTACATCTGGTATCAGAGCTTTGGTTTAGTGATAAATCTTAGCTTTGTGGGGTCTCTCTCTTTACTAATAGGGTAGTAATACCCTATGATGAGTCACTGGGTGTATATATATGAGAGAGCGTATTTGTTAGTGTTATGAAAAGATTTTAATATTGTGTTAATTTGTTCCGTTTTGTATTTATAAATTCTTGTTGGTGCATGGGACGCTATGACATCAATAGGGATTTCTAAACACTTAATAGGACAGACCGACATAATATTTGTTTTAATATAGGTGAATGAAATAATTTTGCCTATTATATTTTCTATATATAGGAAATAAATTTTTATAAATAAGATATATATTTGGTTGCAATATATTGGTTGTTAGGTAATGAAATTTAAAAATAATAGTTGATATGAGATTAAAAAAAAGTTGGAAATTTAGGACCTAAGTTCCGGGATTTTCGAAAATCTCTTTCAAAGGATTTGGAATGTAATAACAATATTATTAGAAGTATTTTCAAATATGAATATTTCAATATAATTTGAAAGAAATTGTTTTAAAGAAATTTTGGAAAGAAATAAGTTATGTACTTCCCTCTCTGTCACTAGAAAATAATTTCGGTGATGAGTGCACGCATCATCGATATTCACTTTCGAGTTTCGAAGTGGGAAGGCCACTGTAATAGTTTTACTACAGATTTATTTTGATAACCAAATATAAATTTCTAAATTGTTTTAAGTATAATTGGACATATAAGTTTTAAGTACAAACATTTATCTATTATTTTAAAATGATTTGAAATTAAACCCAGAATTTAAATTCTTAAGTTTCCATTAATTAATGGTTTCAATTGCTTTAGTGAAATGGAATTTAACTAATAATTGAAGCCTAAAAATGAAATAATAGATTTAATGCTAGGTTATAAATAAAATTAAAGGAAAGCTGAAATATGTAACCTAAAAACAAAAGATATGATTATTGAACGTTAAATTAATTAAAGGAAAGAAGAGAGACTTGTATAACTTTAAATTACATTCTTAAAAAGCATATATATAACTTACCAAATATTAAAATTTGAAATGTTTAATAATAAAATGTAATGGAAAATCGTACAAGAAAAATTTATACAATGAATCACCTTAATAAATAAGAATGTGATGTTGTAATGTTATAAACTTAAGTATAATTGAAATGCTACTAGTTTAATAGAGATGTAAGTATCATAAATAAATGAAATGAAAATTTAGAAGAAATAAATGTAAATTAAAAAGATAAACCATTATATGAGTGAAAAAGAGAAATCAAACAACAAATGTATGAATGAAATCAATAAGGATAAACTAAATCTGTTGTTTGAAATTGTTGTTGTTTGTTTTGGATTGTGGTTGTTTGGATAAGGGTACTTTAAAATTGTTTGGATGTATAAATAATCTATTTAGCTTCATTAGAGACTGTTGAGTAAATGGTGCGCTTAGTAGTTTATTTTTTTTCCTGTACAATTTGAAGTTTTGAACCCGAACAACTATTTGTTTGTTTGATATGAATGAATGTTTGATTTGTGTTGATTTTTATGTGATGGTCGTATGCTTTGTTGCAAGTGGTTGTTGGTTATATTGATTTGTTTGTTTATGGTTGAAACAACTTTAACATTTCATTTTATATAATTATTAACTCTTTTGGATTATATAAGTGAAATACAGGTTATGGAAGCAATTGCTACTGCTTTTGGTTTCATAATTTAAGCGTTATTTTGCCCGACAAATAGTTACATTTTCGGATTATGGATTTATAACACTATTATATTGTTTTTCCCGTGTTGGGATATATTATTTTTAAAAATATATGTTGTATATTGTTTTATTCGATATTATATTTTCTCCCTGGCCTCTCCGTACAAAGGAGACTCTGCCAAAAAAATTCGTAAATTTTGGGACTTAGAAAATTTTGAAATGGTTTTTCCAAATTTTATTAATTTAAATATTTAATGGTTATAAATTGGTATATTTTATGTAAATTAATTAATTTGTAAATTTATTTGTTTATAAAGTTAATATTTTGATAAGATGTATTGCATATTTAATTCTTTCTTTTCCCTTCTTTTTCCTTTTCGTGGACGAAAAGTTTTGAGTGGGGGAGAGTGTAACGACCCGTAAATTTTGATAAATAAATTGATTAATTTAATTAATATTTTGTAATTAAATTTAGGAAGAAATAATTTTTTTCTAATTTATATTCGAGTAAATGTTAAAAATGAAATGCAACCATGGAAATTAAAGCTAGGTATTAACAATTGAAATGAAATTACGATTGCTGAAGTAATGGGAATTTTTATACTAGGATAAGAATTGAATATAAGAAAACAAATGGGAATATTGTATTAACTAATGCAGTGATATAATTAGTGGTAATTTAATGAATTCAAAGTTATATTAACCGATGAAGTAATACGTAATGAATGGAAAATTTATACAATCAATGTAGATAAGTAATTATAATGTTTGTTGTTGATAATAAACGTTGCTTTAATGGTAATTAACAAAATAACGGAAGTGTGAATGTAAATCTAATAGAATCGTAAATTTGTTGATTAGATAATAAATTGGTAAAAAGAATGGAATTAAGGTAAATTCATTAATTAGATTTAAACCTAAATTAATGTGCACAATTGATAGAAGTACACATTTAGAAATGGAATATTTATTCAAATTAAGAGGTAAATAAGCATATATTAGTATAATGGGATAAAACTAATGTAATTATGCATGAATGTAAGTGATGTATCAATAAAGGAAATTTGTAATTTGTTAATGAATTTATAACGGGAATGAAATGTAAACTAATAAATAGTTAATTCAAGCAATCCAATTGATTGGAACAACTATTTAGGCTATAATTGATTGTAAATAGGAATATTTGGTAATTAATTAATATAAGAAAAATAAGGGTAAACATTTAATTAATCAATGAATTAATAATGAATAAATAGTGATAAATTTTAAATGTTTACCCATTCATTTAATTTATTGAGTTAGATCTAAATTAATTGCAACTTTTGTTTGTTATTAATAGCTTATAAGTGAGAATAAACGTAATGGTAACAAGTATTGTAAGTTAACTATTTATTTAGTATATGAAATTTTAACGGGTAATCAACTGCAATAAATCTGAATTAAATGTTACGTTAATGTAAGTTTGGATAATAATCGGGAATAACGTAAATTTTATTCAGTGTTATGATAATTAGTAGAATACAACATAAACTTAAGTGTAACATTTGGCTTGTAAATAATTATTATAAGTTACCTGTTTAATTAGTTGATGGAATTGAAATAAATTTTAATGAAATAAATGTTACATTTATGGGAAAGGTAATAAAATGTTTAGGAGTTGTCATATTAGAGAGTAGTAAAGTAATAAATCATGAACCAATGTTGGTGGCATCCTTATTATGGTAAAAGATGTGAATAACAAGGTTTAAAAATTTAATAAATGGGTTTTTGAGAATTTAATTTATAATTTCTAAATATAATGAAATGGAAAAAGTTAACACTGCAATTGATAGATTTATCAACTTTTAATTTACATCTAAACTAGTTTAAATTATTGTAAATGATTAAGAAATATAAAAGTGATAAAATTGTCAATTATAAAATTGAAATTAAAAATTGGATTTAATTAACTGATTATTAATTTATTTAATTGATGTAAAAATAGCCATTTTGGCCACGGACTCGGATTTCGATGAAACCAGTTTCGTTGGATCCGTAACGATGAATTATTGTAGGATTTCAAGTTTCGTAGTGATCAGACTTGTCGTTTGATCGTACGAATGCGAAACGCCTTGAAATTGATTTAATTGAAATCAGTTGAAACCAATTTGAAAAATATTGATTTTAGCATAATTTCTTCATACGATGGAATTTGGACTTGAAACATGTTCTATCAATTTTAAAATATTTTAAAACATCTATTTTGATATATGGGTTGACCCATTTTCGTTCCGAAGTCGAAACGGGTTTTTCGGGGCATTTTTGTCATTTCAAACCAACTCGACTTTAAATAGTAGCCTATGAAAATGATAGAATCGAGCCTCGAAACTAGTTCCATTGTATTCAAAAGGCCTTTTTAGATTAGGAACGCCAGGCGGCACGCTTCATTTGGAGTTCGGGCTATTTTGGACCTCAGTTATAAATAGGCATGCAAAACGATAAAATAATAATATATTATTATGAAACCCTAGTCGCCGCTCCTCTTTTCTTTTCAATGGCCGAAAATTCATAGACTTCTCCCCTTGATTTCTCTTTATTCATTCAACGAAATCAAAACCTTCCAAAACCAAAGTTGAAGAGCTCGACGAGCTATACACATCCAACGGTTGATTCGTGCTATTTCATCTCGGATTCGCCAAAATTGCTGCTTAAAGGTTGCGCATATTTTAGGCATTTCTCGTCAAATGGTGGCGGCTGGTGGGGAGCGACTTCGGCTATGGGTGGAGGAAGATGAGGCGCATCTGAGGAGGTCGTCGATCATGCTGCGGTCATGCGTAGGGGCTTGCGTGTTTGGAGGAGGATGTGAATTGGGGGGTTTCGTTCGTGAATCATTGGGGAAGAAGCGTACGTGCCTTTTTTATTTATTAGTTATTATATATTAAAATTCAAATGTTCTAACTCGAATAACTTTTTTATACGAGCTTGGATTCACGCGCAGTTTTCTCCGCTAGGATCGTGTTGAAATTCCGGACATTTTGGCGCTGCTTTGGACGAATTCTGAAGCTGTTTGATTTTTGGGTTTAAATTGGATTTAAATCCAATTTAAAGTCAAAAGGTGAGTGTTTTAACCCACTCACAACTTCTAAGATTTCTTATGTTTGTTAAATTAATTTTTGATGTGATTTTAAATTTATCTATGATTGCTTGGCATATTTTAATCATCATCTCAGTTGAATTTAATTTGCTAGATTAAATTTTTATTTAATTTATTATTGCATATAAACTGCCAGTTAGATAGATTGTTCATTTTATTATTTAATATAAACTGTCAGTAATTACCAGTTATTTATTATATGCTCTATATTGATGTTGTTGTTTAAATTGGATGATGATTGTAATAAATGGTTGATGATTGATATTGGATGAATGAATGTTGTATTTTATATTGTTTTAAACTGCAAATTTTTATGCACTTTATTTCATTCGGGATTGCGGTTTGAAATGATATAACCGTAATTTTTGTTTCACGTTATGGGTTGAAATGATAAATATCTGTATCACTTGATCATATGATAGAAAATTTTATACAGACACCGTGGTCTATATATAGAAATATTTTGAAAGGTTCTATGGTTTGTAAAGAAATATACGATTTTTGAGATATTGATTTGGATGTTTTTACAAATATTCTTTTATATATGGTTAATTCTTGGTTTAAGCTGTGAATAAAATTCGTTTAAAGTATAAAATAAGTTTAATAATAAAGTTTGATTTTATTAAAATATAATATGGATAAATATTTACCTAAATTATATTTTAATATGGAGTTAAATTGATTTTTATAAATCAAGGTCGAGAAGATAGTTTGAAATTGATTGAGATTTTATCTAACTAAGAATCATAGTTAATAAAAATCCACTTGGAACTTATTGAAATTGAAATTTTAAGGGAATATGGTTTTATAACTTAATTCGGGTTTAAGATGATTTAAGTGAAATGTCTAAATAAATTGAGGAATATTCAGTTATTGAATTTGAAGTTTTATTTAAAGGATATTGGATTTATTAAGGAAATATTTCAAAACTAAATAATAGTGAAGAGAATTTGGTGGATATATACACACACACACACACACACATATATATATATATATATATATATATATATATATATGTATGTATGTATGTATGTATATTTGAATTATAAAATTTAGTTTTAAAATATTGAATAATTAAAGCTTTGAAATATATGGAAATTGGAATGGTTTATTGGTATTCAAATCTGTATTTAGAATTGATTTGTGAAATTTAAGAAGCTAATTTATTATATAAAGTAATTTAATATTAAACCATTTAAGTATTGGAAGTTATATTTCAAAGCTATGGGTTTAAGATGTATATATTTTTGAAAGTATTATGATTTTGGAAAAAGGGATATATTTAAAATAAAAATGATATCGTATTGATTTGAGGTTTTAAAAATAGAAATGATATCGTATTTATATGGTTTTGAAAGGGATATTATATTCTGGTTTTAAAGTATATTATTTTGAAATAAATGTGGTGTTATAATAACGTTTGGTTGTTGAAGTGACCGGGATCAGAAGTTGTCATACAATCTGCCAACTCCGAAAACCACATTAACAACCGTGTACGCGGTGGAGATTCCAGAATAAAGTAGGATGGTGGCGGCATTTCCTTTGAGGTAAATACGTGGACCCGACCCCCGTGAGTTGGCATAAGGTGGCTAAAACAGGAGCGATTGACGGGCTAATGAGGTAGCACCTTTGATCGGACACATTCCTTCGATATTATACTCTGACTTTTGGATTGATTCGGTGGCCACTTTTGATTTTTTTTTTTAATTTGGGGTGTGGCTCGAGGTGGGCGGTAGTTGCGCGCTACGCGTTACCACCGGCCCGAAAGCGCAATTGGTATATCTACCCTGGTATTGCCTAGTGTGTCGTGTTACCTACCCTATCGCGCTTGTACGAATTTGGTTTTCTCCCGTAGCCCGTGTGGTATCCTCTGGTGGCTTCCCGATCAGGAGGGACTAAGATATTGGACGGACTACTGGACTATTACGTGTTAAGGTCTATATGAGAAACCCCTTAATGCTATGAAAAAAGTAAAAAAGTAAGTTTATTTACTTTTAGACACAATCATAATAGCGAAATATTACTACGTAGTAAATAGTTTAACGGATCCTTAGGAGATGTGAATCCCAAGCATCTCTTAAGTTACTGCACTCACGTTAGACACTGGATAGGAGATGTCAAATTCCATAAACATCTCTGACGTCGTTCCACTCATATTTTGCCGTTGATTTAACTTACATAAGATCTTTTAGTTCTGGCTCGAGTGTTTTGTCCTTTCAATTCGCTCGGGTCAGCCTGAGCATTTCAGGATTTGGAATACCGTAATTCTAGAGGACGGAGACGATGAATTATTATTACTGTTTGTTATATATTCCAATACACCATTGTATTCTGTTGCATTATTAATATTCTCTGGTATGTATAACTCTGACATGTATTGTATAAGTAAAATCAAATATTTTGTAAAATAGCTTCATGAACTGTTTATTTGATTATTATATTTTATCGTTCTGCTGCAAGATTCTGTTTTATTTTGCTGTTTTTCTTTTTTTCTCTTTCTCTGCTTTTTCTTATTTACCCCATAACAATCCGCCCCTCTGTATGGTTTACGTCTGACGTGTGTAGTTTATCGTCGATTTAAAGTGTACGAAAAGGCGGGACGTTACACTTGTACTTCACCTATGGCCGAACCTAGGGTATGCTGGAAGCAAGTGCAAAGCAATTCTGCTCTGATTTGTGCAGTTGATTCTATCTTAAGTTAATCGTATTTGAATTGAAAGCTTATAGTTATTATATTGTTTTGTTTGATTTGTTTTCAAGGGAATCGATACTTTGGCTCTCTCACTCGTATCTTGTCGTGCTATCATGCTTGTGTGGACCCCAGTTGTGTATTCATAGTTGTCATTTCCAGCTAAACCAGTGAGTTATTCTCACCAGACAGTGTATACATATATAACTAGTAAATTGACCACTTTTGAATTTGTAAAATGCATAACCATATCAAATCTGCTATGTTATGATCATATGATGTTCACCCATGCATAAACACCTGTTGTATCATATGTTACTATTATATTATTATGTTCTGTTATTTATATCAGTTTATCACACTGCAAGTTCCCTTTATATTAGAATCACTATGGGTTGGAATGATACATACCCAAACGGACTTTAAAATAAGGGAAAATCGTTATGGGCTGAAATGATAGGCCTGATCAATTTTCAATTTATTTCATTTACTTGGGACTATGGGTTTGAAATGATAAAACCCGGGTTTTCTTTGTAAATTACGGGTTTAAATGATATATTATTCGTATTACTTTTCCTAGCGTAGAAAATGGTGTACAGACCCGCAGTTAAAATATGTTTTTCTAAAAATTTTTAAATATTTTAGAAATGTAAATATTATAATATTTTGATTTAAACTTAAATAAAAATGATTTTTGTAAAGTATTATTGATTTTTTGAAAATCTATAAGCGAAATAAATTAATGAAAAAGTTAGAAACTTTGAAATGTAAGTTATTTTGGAAATTTTAATTTAGTGATAATTGGAATTTAAATTAAATATGAAAATATGATAAATTTATGATAATATGAATTTGAATGAATTTAAAATTATTTTATAATATATTAATGATTTTTGAATAAAGTTAAAATGTGAAATAAATGAATAATTAAGTTGAAATTTTGAAATATAACTAAAATTGGAAATTTGTGAATTTGGCTTAAAAGTGAATTTTTTAAGTTAAGTAAATAAAAATGAAATTAAGTTATGTCTGAAATTTTAAACTTAAGTGTTAAGTTAAAATAATTTAATGAATTAAAAATTTAATGTTGGAATTTAATAAGTGAATTATTATCAAATCTTGATTTTTGAATGGAAATTTTACTTTATAAAATCATAAAATTAAGGAAAATTAAATGATGGTTAAATGTGAAATATTATGATTTTATAAGTAAAAAATGATTTAATAAAAATATAATTGTTTGTGAAATTATATTGAATATTTGAATTTAATTAACAGCATTTTTGAAATGCTGTCTTTTGTTAAATTGAACTGTTTTGAATGTGACTTTCCGTAGCGTTTTCTAAATGCTGTGAAAAGTGAATTTTCACTGTTTTGATAAACTTAAGTGAATGAATGAACTTTGAAAAGTTTAAAATTTTGGAAATTTAATAATTTAATTATTAAATGTAATGACTTCATTTTTAATGATTTAAATGAAGTAATTCGATTTGAAATGTAAACTGTTTTGAAATGTGAATTGAAAAGGTATTTTAAATTGAATAAAATGAATATAATTTTGAAATGAAATGATAAGTTTGATATTTTGAAATGATTTGAAATGATACTAAATTGTTAAATGATATTTGATTTTTGAAAAATAAATACCATTTTTAAAATTATAACTATGGGTTATAATAACGATTGGTTGTTAAGAGATCGGGATCGGATATGGACATACTCTCCGTCGATACCAAAAACCACATTAACAACTGTGTAGGTGGTGGAGATTCCTGAATGAAGTAGGATGGTAACGATGTTCCTAAGGTACACTACATGGACCAAACTCCCGTGAGTTAGCTTAAGTTGGCTAAAACAGGAGCGATCTCGGGCCAAAGGAGGTAGCACCTCTGGTTGGACACACTTCTTCAACACCATTCTATTACTGTTGTGATCGATTGGGTGCGCCCCTTTATTTGGAGTGTTGTTCGGGGTGGGCGTATGTGGCCGCTGCGTTATCACCAGCCCGTGTGCGTAATTGGTATATCTACCCTGGCATTGCCTTGTGTGCCATGTCACCTACCATACGGAGCCTTTACTACGAGTTTGTTTTTCTCCCGTAGCCCATGGAGTATTTAGGGTTGTCTCCCGATCTGGAGATATGCTGATACTGGATGGACTACTGGGACTATTATGTGTGAAGGGTGATATGGGTAGCCTGGAATGCTATTTAAAAGTATGTTTATTTTACTGTAGACATTATTATAATAGCGCAATATTACTATATAGTAAATAGTTTGACGGATACTTAGTGGATGGGCGGTCTCAGGCATCCTTTAAGTTACTTGTTCTTTATTACAGTTCACTTGAGTTGGTTTACATTATATAAGTATATATTGTCCTGACTCGAGTGTTTTGTATTTTGCTTTACGCTCGGGTTAGCTTGAGTATTCACAGCTTTGGATTCTCTTTCTGGAGCTGGTCTTTGCTGGAGTTTCTGCTTATCTACATTTATATCTACTTCTGTTTCCGCTATTCTAGTTTATCTCATGTATTAGTGAATTTTTATGTATTTGGGATTTATATTATGTTGTTTTTAGACTGTATTATGTATTTATTTTGAGACCCTGTCATAGTAGCTTCATGAACTACTATGTTATTTTTATATTCCGCTGTGAGTTATTCTGTTTGTTCTCTGTCTGTGATTCTGTGTTTTGATTTCATTTGCTCCAAATTTATTTACAATCTTTTATTTTGCATCATTCAACTCCGACATGTGTGGATTATTGTCGATTTGACTGGTACGAAGTGGCGGGTCGTGACAAGGCCAGTGGTAACGCATAGCCGCGGCTACTGCCCACCTCAAGCCACACCCCCTAAAAAAAGAAATCAAAAGTGGCCACCGAATCAATCCAAAATTCAAAGTATAATATCAAAGGGATGTGTCCGATAAAAGGTGCTACCTTTTTAGCCCGTCGATCGCTCCTGTTTTAGCCACCTTATGCCAACTCACGGTAGCCAGGTCCACGTATTTACCTTATAGGAAACGCCGCAACCGTCCTACTTCATTTGGTAATCGCCACCGCGTACACGGTTGTTAAAGTGGTTTTCGGAGTTAGCAGAGAGTATGACAACTTTCGATCCCGGTCTCTTCAACAACCAAACGTTATTATAACACCGCGGTTATTTCAAAATAATTTATACTTTAAAACCAGAATATAATATCCCTTTCAAAACCATATAAATATGATATCATTTCTATCTTTAAAACCCCAAATCAATATGATATCATTTTTATTTTAAATATATCCTTTTTTTCAAAATCATAGTACTTTCAAATATATATATCTTAAACCCCATAGCTTTGAAACAAAATTTCTAATACTTAAATGGTTTAAATATTAAAATACTTTATATAATAAAATAGCTTTTTAAATTTCACAAATAAATTCCAAATACCGATTTGAACCTCTAATTAAACCATTTTAATTTCCATATATTTCAGAGCTTAAAATATTCCACCATTTCAAAACTAATTCTTTGATAATTCCGTATATCAAATTTGATTACTATTATTCAGATTTGAAATGTTTACTTAAAAAAAATCTAATATAATTTAAGAAAACTTTTAACTTCAAACAACTGGATATTCTTTCAATTTATTTAACTTGATATACTCATTCAAATCAACTTGATATTCATTTAAAACATTCTAGACTAAAAATCAAGTTATAAAAATCATACTCTTTAAAAATCACGATTTTATTTAAAATTTCAGATCAAATTTATCCGAGTATAATTCTTAAATTTTTTATTAAAATCAATTTCTTATCATCTTCCCTTCTTATTACCTTTAAGTTATTATAACTCCAGAAATATAATTTGAATAAATACTTAACCATATTTATATCATAATAAATTCAAACTTTATTATTATACTTCCTTTATACATTAAATCAATTTTTATAAATAGCTTAAAACCAAGAATTCAACTATATATAAGATAACATTTATATAATATCCAAGTCAATATCTCAAAAATCATATATTTCTTTACAAAACCATAAAAATCATTTCAAAATATTATATATATATAGACCGCGGTGTCAGTGTCTAATTTTCTATCCTATGGTCAAGTGACATGGATATTTATCATTTCAATCCGTAATTAAAAATAAAAAATGCGGTTGTATATCATTTCAAACTGCAATCCCGAATCAACGGTAACAAATAAAGAACTTGCATATTATAATGATATAAAATAAACATCCATTCATCCATCAACATATCACACATCCATCACAATCATCATCTAAGACAAACAATCAATATCAATAGATAACTGATAATATATATACAGGTATTTAACTGGCGGTTATATTCAATAATAAATTAAATTACGATCTAACTTAAATAAATGCAATTAACTGAGATGATGATTAAAATATATGAAAAGGCCATAAATAAATGCATAATCACAACAAAGATTTAATTTAACAAACATAAGAAATTTTAGAAGTTGTGAGTGGGTTAAAACACTCACCTTTTGAATTTAAATTGAATTTAAATCCAATTAAACCCAAAAATTGCACAGTCTCAGAATCCGTCCAAACTAGCGCCATAATGTCTGGAATTCCAATACGAATCAAGTGGAGGAAACCGCGATGAATTGGACATCGTATGCGAAAGATACTAAGGTTTGAACAACTGAATTCGAAATTAAAATAAAATAAAAGAAAAAGAAAATGAACCACATAGCGGCCATGTCATCTCGTCTTCAACAACAGCCCTATAGCATGTGTTCGAACCGAAACAGCTAAACCCTAATTTTGACCCCCTCTTTGACAACATTTTGCCATCGCCACCAGTTTCCATCACGTTGTCGATTGCCACCGCTACGATGCCATCGATGCGCCGAGCGCACCGACCTGGGTCCGGCCCCTCCTTTCTCGACCGGCCACCGTCGATATCTAGGGTTTTCGAACCTTATTCGCCATTTTCCCGCTGCCTCAGGCCACACGATCCCCCTCGGTCACCATCCCCTGACTCCACGCAACCATCTCCACGAAACCCCTCAATCAATTTCGCCGATTGATGACGAAATCAAAACCCCTAATTTCGGCTTTGACTGCGATTTTTGGTTGACTCGAACATCAATTGCAAAAACAGAAACTATGCGTAGATTCGTACCGATGAAATCTTCGATATATAATTTTTCAAATTTTTCTAAGGAGTTTGAATTTTTGGATTTGAATTTTATTTGTGTTTGGATCTAGATTTATCTATCTGCCATTGAGGAATAGGGGAATTGTACGCATAGAAAAATGAGAAATAGAGGTAGGCTAGGGTTTATAACAGGGTATAAATAGGCAAGCTGAAAATAGAATAGATAGATCGGATTGACAAACGCGCTGAACGATATATAGCCCGAAAAGCCCGTTCTGACTTCGGAACGAAATTGGGTAAAACCATATATTGAAATAAATGTTTAAAAATATTTAAACGCAATGGAAAATGTTTCAAGTCCAAATTCGATCGTATGAAAAAGTTATTGAAAAATCAATATTTTCCAAATTGATTTCAATTTTATTGATTGCTGGCGTTTCAGGTCCGTACGATCAAACGACAAGTCCGATCGCTACGAAACTTAAAAGCCAACAATAGTTCACCGTTATGGATCCGATGAAACTGGTTTCGTCGAAATCCGAGTCAGTGGCCAAAATGGCTTTTTTTACACTATTAAATTATATAAATAAATTAGCTAATTAAATCAAATTCCAAATTTCAATTCTTTAATTGACAAATTTCATCCTTTTTGATTTCTTAATCATTCACAATAATTTAAACAAGTTCATATGTCAATTTAAAGTTGATTAATTTATAAATTTCAGTACTAACCTTAATTTATTGAATTCAGAATTTACAAATTTTATTTTCAATAATTCCATTTAATTGACCTTTCATTCTATTGTTCAATCTATTATTATCAAATGGATGCAATTTATATTGGTTTGTAGTTATTGCATTAATATTCTCACATTTTCTCTTAATTTCCATTAACGTAGTTTTTAATTACGTTTTATTTCAATAGATTTAAATCAAATTCAATAGATGAAATAAACGGGTAAACAATTAATGATTATCACTATTTTGCCTAATTCAATCTCATTCTTACTTTATTCTCAATAACAAACATTGTAATTACTTATCTAACCTTGATTACAATCAATAAATATAACTTTGAATTTATTTCCTTGTCTACCAATTTAAATCAATTATAACCTTACAATTGGTTTCCATTAATTGGGATTGCACTAAATAAATTATTTATAAACTTGCATTAATGTTATTACTTTAATATACATCCAATTACAATTAATACTCTTAATAAATTTATTTAGCTTTCTATTACACCAATTACTATCTTATAAATAAGTTTTACATTTCCTTTTTACTTCACATTCACACTTTCCGTCATTATATTAATTATCATTAAAGTACATTTAATTATCTTTATTTGTAATTGGTGAATTACTGGTAACAACCATTTGTCACCATTTTACCCTTTAAAATACATGTATGTTCATTATTCCCAACCAATACCATCTATTATATTATAACTTTACAATTTTAAATAAATTCATTAATTGTCATTTCATTCAACCTATTAATTATTAACCTAAATTAGCACTGTTACGTTTTAATTTACTTATTAGCTTACAACAAGTGCTACCATTAGTTCATACACTAATTTATTCCATTTCCATTCCTTATACATTATTTTATTAGTAAGCCAACGTTTTAAATTATTAATTTACCTTTTATATCATATTACAAACTAATGCACACATTAATTAAGATTTTAAATCAAATTAATCACTTCATCTTGGTAACGTTCTTTTATTACAATAAGAATATAATTAACATTTACACTGTTTCACTTATTGGAATTACATCCAAGTTATTAACAATTAACTTACATTTATACTGTTGCATTCAAGTTATTAAAAATTAACTTACCAATCTTATCCAAGTTATTATTTCCATTAATAATTCACTAAATTTTTATTTCCTTCAACATTAAGTTACCAAAATCTTCTTAAATTAAGAAATTTAATTACCGAATTTTACAGGTCGTCATAAGTAATCACTGAATGAATGAAAGAAGAAAAAAATAAATGAACAACAAATGTTGTGAAAGAGAATTTATAAGAATAAACTTGAATAATGTTAGAATCTGCTGTTGGTTGGAATTGTTGTTTTGGTTATGGTTGTTTGGGAAAGGATACTTTAAAATTGTTTGGATGCATGAATAGTTTATTTAGCTTCATCAGAGACTGTTGAGCAAATGGTGCACTTAATAGTTTATTTTTCATTCTGTACAATTTATGGTTTTTAAACCCGAACAACTATTTGTTTGTTTGTTATGGATGGTTGATTTTATTTGGCTTCATATGGTGGTAGTATGTTATGATTTCAAGTGATTAGTTTGGATTGATTTGGTTGTTTGTGGTTGAAGACCCTTTAAATATTTCATTTTATATAATTATTAACTCTTTTAGATTATATAAGTGAAATGCAGGTTATGGAAGCAATTGCTCCTGCTTTTGGTTTCATAATATAAGCAAAAATTGCCCGACAAAAAGGTACGTTCTCGGATTACGGTTTTATTGCATTATTACATTATTTTCCCTGCTTGGGATATATATTATTTTGGAAAATATGTTGTATATTGTTATATTTAATATTATATTTTCTCCCGAACCTCTCCGTACAAAGAAGACTCTGCCAAAAATTTTCATAAATTTTTGACTTAGAAAATATTTTGAAAATGTTTTCCAAACTTTATTAATTTGAGTATACAAAGATTTAATGGTTATAAATTGGTATATTTTATTTAAATTAATTAATTTTGTAAAATTATTTGCTTGTAAATTTAATACTTTAAGTAAGATATTTTGATTCCTAATTCTTCTTTTCCCTTCTTTTTTCTTTTCAGTGACGAAAAGTTTTGAGTAGGGAGAGTGTAACGACCCGTAATTTTTGAAGATTTAAAATTGTAGTTTAATAAGATTTTTGTAATTAAATTTAGAAAGAAATAAAATTTTATAATTTATAATGAAGTAAACGTTAAGAATGAATGTAGCAAGGTTAATTAAAAGTAATTATTGACAATTGAAGTTAAATCCCAATAGTGTAATAGTGAAAATTTTCGCATTTGGTTAAACTGGAAAATAAGTAAATAATAGTTACTGTTGAATTTAACCAATGAATCTTGGTATTAAATATTAAATAATGAAATAATAACTAGGATGAAAAGTAACAACGAAGTTAACTAAAGCTAAATTTGTATAAATTGAATGAAATTGCAATAAATGAAACAATGTTAATGGTAAGTAATAAACCTTTAAATGTAAGAAAAGTAAATAGGTGACAACTAATATATGGTATTTATTTATTCAGAGTGTTAAGTGAAATTAGTAATCAAATTTGCAATAATGTTAATTTTATCTAGTTGGTAATAATGAATTTATAAAGGAATGAAATTTAAGAATGATAATGCAAGTTAATAAATAAATGATTAATTCAATGCAAACTCAATTGATTGAAACAACTATTTGGGTTATAATTGATTGTAAATATGTAAAAGTCACGATTTTTGACTCATGAAGGTCGACATTAATACGTCCACTGTATCAACTGCCGAGCAATCGAAGGTCGGAAAACCGTACCGTTAGGGTTTAAGAAGTGGTAGAAGATAGAAGAAGAAACAAAGAAAAGGCAACAGAAACAATAACAGAATCTCACATATCGCAGCAGAACAACATATAATAGATAAATGTATATCTTTTAATCAAAGAACTATATCATTTATTACATTACATTATCAGAGTTTACAACAACAAACAGCGGAAAAGAAATACTATATACTAGTTGATACGCCATGTCATCCAGCTTGCTCCTGATCTCCACCGCAACTCATGAATTCCAGAATAACCTGATAACCTGACTCTAGACTGCCCGTGTGAAAATTGGTGGGCACCTAGAGTTTAGGAAGGAAATAATAAAATCCAGGTCAGTCATGGGACTGGTGTGAGAACTTAAAACAGTTATTCTCTAAAACAAACAAAGAAATTTTTTAAATTTGATTCGCAATGCTTTTTAGAAAATGAGACTACCATAAGGCCGCCCGCACACACACAATGCAAACGCAGAATCGGAGGAGATTTCTCCTTATGATAGTCAAACATGCTTGATACGAGAAATTTTCTTTGATATTATTACTATAAGTGCAAAGTGTAGGAAAACATTTCGAAAGTATGATATAAATCTTAGCCAATATATGACCAGTATCATACGCCTACTATGGCTACCATCTAAACAGTGGTGGCCACCATAAGTAAATAGCAGGTTCTACAACTAAAACCGTACAGGGTTTCGTATTGGAGTTTGGATTTCCAACAAATGGTCAGGCCAAGGAACTTCCCATTTCCACATAGGTACGCCTCTGGAAAGACGCCCCGAGAACCTAACCGGATCTCTTCCAACACAAGGTCGGGTTACCCCTAATTGGGTAACTACTGACACGAATATGCCATCCCCTGGTCGTAACCGACCTAAATCCCGGGATTCACCAACAACCACAAAATAATAAGTTTGCAGCAGCAACATAGGTTAAGTATCAGGGCTCCATACCATAATACTACCTCTATCCAGAAGGAAATGACATACACTAAGGGGGCGCTGTCCCCTAATAACCTTGCTGCATCTTTCCTGTTTTGACCATTTTCGGGGTGTGAGGTCCGACGAAGTCTCGCCCACAAAGCTACACTTTTCATAAAAGCCACGCTTTGATCAACAAATGCTCAGCAGCACTTCTTATGCCACATTACTAAATTGGGAATATATCACTAGCAACCATCAACTACATAACCTCTAAGCTTGTATGTCTCAGAGAAGGGTGTTAAGCTAAGAGAATAAATTCTCTACCACCAACAGAAATGTATTTGATAGAAACCAGCTTTACATCTCAAATTGTAATGTCAGACACACATCCATACAAGTCCGTTCCGGGATCGAACGAAACCGAAGGCACTTCCAAAGAAGTCCTTTCCATCCGGATATTCACTAATCACGACCGGACTTTCCATCACAAAGGGTGATAAAATCTCTATACGGAGATCAGCCGATGCAGAGTCATTCGACGGTAATCCATCCGTCTTCAAAAACATCTGGTCTTCAACACTGGTCTTCAAATGCTATCCATTTCGACATATCACTATTCGAAATGGGATTTATGACCCAAAAGTCCTCTCCCGGCTAAACCGTATAATGAGCGCTTATTTAAAAAAAATAAGTGTAGCATTCAAATTCAAGCAAATCACAATAAATATCCATTTAAAGGTAAATATTGATAGTCGGTTATTTAACTATCAAGGCCGGCAAACAAATATCCAGCACCATAACAATCATTAGGCCTTTGTTATTAATCTTCCATAAATTAAATAACTTGCCAGATATTCACTTCAATTTATCTTTGAAAAGATATATTCTCCGCACCATTTCAATTTCTACATTGGAAAACATTTCCTAATACTTATTTAACAATAAGTAATACACAGATCCATTTTTTTTCAATACTTAGAAAATATTCAATATACTTAAATCACAATTTAGTGTATATTTTATTCTTTAAGGAAAACATTCTCTTAAACACATTTATTTGAGTCAAAACGAATATTGCTTAAAACATCGTTACGACAACCCAAAATCACTAGTAATGGGATTCGAAATTTAGATAGATATATAAATCCCAATACTATATAAAACATTTCCTTTCGAAAGTTAATTACTATAACAACAGTGTTATAGTTCATCTTTTCCTCATTTCTCGAGAACGTCTATTTCAACAATGAATGTTGAAATCTATGGTTTCGATCCTTAACACATTTCAAAACAACTTCAAATCATTTTAATTCCATTTAAAAGATCACTTCCTAAAATATTTCTTTAATATATTATTCACAGTCCAAAATCGTGAATATACTTTGTTAACCAAATTCAACATTTCTACATATTTTATTTTAAAGGATTATCCACTGTCCAAAATTGTGGTTACGCTCCTTTTATAATCAAAAATAATTGACTTATCAAAATAATTCGATTTCGGATTTATAAAACAATGTTTATAAATTCACATATATATATTTTATAAAAACTACAACTTATAAAATCCCTAAATTAACAAATTCTATTTAAATCTCATTTAAATGCCAAAATCCAATTTATAAGTTAATTACTTATAAATCGTTTATTTTACAAAATCTATTCATTTTATAACCTCACAATTTATAAATCTATAAATTTCATTCACTTATGAAATCCATTTATACTTCATTCTAACACTTATAAAAACTCGTTTTATAATTCCAATATTTTTAGTTTATAAATATCAATTTTATAAATCTTTTATATAAACCGTTTATAATAATTTCAAAAATCTCAATTTAAACTATTTTATATAATTCATTAACTCCATATTTCAAAAAAAATCACATTTTAACTATATTTCTCAAAAATCATAAATTTTATAACCCTAAAAATTATAACGTTTATTTATTAAAAAAGAATCAATTTCAAAATTCAATAAAATGTATACTTTCAAAAATCACTTGGAAATTCTTTTAAATTTTAAAATCATCACTTAAACATTTTTAAAACTCCAAAAATTGGCCCAATGCTGCAACAGTACTAAATATAACAATCACGGCATCCAAAATGTAACAGCCCATTTTTTTTAACAAGTATTTTTCACTTGTATTTTTAAAAACTTTGGGGTTTATTTAAAGTGATTAAAAAAAATTAGGATTAACTAATAAGATCTCTGAAAAAATCAAGTTTTAATTAAGAAAACATTAATAGCTTACGTGGTTAAGACATCTGGGCTATTCACGACAGGTCCCAAGTTCGAGTCTCAGCATGGTTAGAATTTCGAAATTTTTTTATGAATAAATGAACTGGGTAATTACGCGTTAAAAAGGGCGCGTAAATTTAGGGAATAAGTACCGTGTATATATATATATATATATATATATATATATATATATATATACAATATGAAGAATGTAAACCAATTTAAATTTTAGTTAAGTATTAATTTTGATGAATTTAGTGTATTTATGAACTGTTGGATTACGCATTTAAAGGACGTGTAAAATTTATGGTATAAGTAACATAATCAATGTATAAATTAAAAACGTATTTTTTTGGGTGTTTGTATTGCGTCAGTTTGGCGTATTTTAAAAATCATATTTCAACATCTATATGTATTTAAAATATCGTATCAATGGTCTGCATTCAAAATCACGCCACTATTAAATAGTATCAAATGTTGAAATCAAATTTCCATATATAAAAGAGAAACGTTCAAATCTGTTTGTAACTGTTCTTTAAAATATAATGATAATAATCAACTCTTCCATTTTTTGATTTAAACATACCATATATTTCTTCTTAAATCACGCATATATCATTTGAAAGAAAATCAATTTTTCCTTCCTTTGCGCGTGACACAAAATTTTATTCTTTTAACATTTTTGGCATTTGCCTCTTACCTTTTTGTTTCTTGAGCATGTCACTGTATTCATTTATTCACGCAACCTAAATGGACTAATATATTTATTGCCTAAAATCAACTCATGCATTCAAATTTAACCTTGCCTATCTTTTCAAATTCTCACATTCCTATTTATATCTCTCTGTTTCCACTGCCTTTATTTTGCAAGATAAAATTTTTCGTTCCTATAATCACGCATATAAAGTAAAAATCATATTTAAATATCTTTATGGATTAAAATATCAGTTAGTGATTTTTATAACAAACGTTACTTTTGTTTTAACTGTCAAAATTTGTTTTAAACTTTTGTATATACCTTTTCATCCAAATATCTTTTGCCTAAAATCAATCTCTTGCCTAATATCAGTTCTTCCAAATGCCGTTTCTTCAATCTACAATCACGCAACTATTAAATGAAAAAAAAATGTTGAAATCAAAATTTATAAACTGGCAATGAATATCACGCATATAAAATCAAATCTTTTCATTAATTGGCAGTTTTAAATCACGCAGCTTTTAAATTTAGAATTGGACAAATGTATATCTTGCCGTTTCTTCCTTTAATCACGCAGGCTATATTTATTGCATATAAGATATTGGAAATATTAATCACGTACATAATCTTCCATCTTATCTCTCTCGGCCTTTCATCTAAAAGAAAGAAAGATCAATGCATGCATTTAATCTGGATTTTGTATAACTGGCATTTTTAATAACGTGCATATCCTCTGTTAATTTTGCCTCGTTTTTTTCGTATCTGATTTGCTTCTTTGCCCAACATCAATTTTTCTCTCTTGCCATTTCTTCTCTACAAAATCATGCAGTCTTATCCATTCAACAAAAAGAAATCTTGCAACAAATATAGTAACTGATCAAACATAATTGTGTAAAACATTATTTCGTTGCCTATTCAGTGCAAAGCAAATTTTAATTGCTTATTGATTATCCACTTTAATCAACGCATGCATTTAATCAAATTTTTGTATAACTGGAAATAAATCACGCGCAACGTTCAAGAAAAAAAATCTTGCTAGATTTCACAAGCCTTAACCGTGTGTACAAAAGAAAAGATAACGTTCAAACATGGAGAACTGGAAAGTAATCACCCATTTTTCGCTTGCCTCTTCACCTTTAAATTTCGCATGCCTCTCTGTTTATTTTCAATCACACCTTCGTATCCATTTAGTCCTTGATCTCATTTATTTCCTGCCTTGCGATTTACACTTACCATCTTTGCATAATCTCACTGATTATATAAAGCCTTGTAAGCATATTTTTTTCTCCACAAATCTCAGTTTTGCCGTAGCCTTCTTCGCTTGTTGCTTGCTCCAGGTATGGCATCATAACTTCTCTCTGTTTCCTTTTCTTTTGTTTCTCTTCTATTCTGTGATTCTCATTTGATATGCTCGGCCACTCCAACCCATCTACTTCACCCGATCTAGTTGACAAACTTTGGAAATTTATGAGTCATCACATCTGTAGAAATCTAATATGTGTGTGCAAAGAGATGGTGTAGTTGACCCAGATTTAATTTAATGCTAGCTTAAAGTTTACACGTACTATCACTACGGAAAAATGGGTTATTCATTGTATATATCATACTTAGTTTTGGGTTAAACAAAATAGAAAGTCAACAATGTTCATTGAAAAAAATAGTACTATTTATTTTTCACTTTTTTTCAAGCGACCATTTTCACATGTCTTCTGCTACATATATGTAGCACCGATTTTTTTTTTCATATTGCACTCGCTGAAGACATTTTATCCAGTATAACATTTTACACCTTCATCGCTGTTACAAGGGCAATTCATTCTTTAAATCTAAGTAGCCTTTGAATCTTGGTTATGAACAACCACGTCTTTATTTCAAGGAGAGAGCATGCGTAGGCCTGAATGCATATTTCAAGGAGGAAGAGGAACTGAGTGCATGAACGTGTTTTGCAAAGGCATGAAGGCAAAAATAAAATAAAAAAAAAGGCAAAAAAAATAAAAAAAAATAAAAAAAAAATAAAAAAAGAGGAAGGAAGTAACGTGCAGATCAAATAATGAACTATCCATGCATTAGTTCGTAGTATAGGCTGGGTGAAAACTTTTGCATGTGTACACGCAAATCTAGTAGGAAATAGGCAGTGTGTTTTTGCGTGAAGGGAAAAAAATAAGGGAGTGAAGTATTTGCATTTCTTTTGGGTTACAGTGAGCGTGCATTCTTAGTTGATATAGGCTTGGGCCGTGACCTTATGCATACTTC
This sequence comes from Allium cepa, assembly GCA_030765085.1. Lineage (NCBI taxonomy): Eukaryota > Viridiplantae > Streptophyta > Magnoliopsida > Asparagales > Amaryllidaceae > Allium > Allium cepa. Next base: position 301,108,468 of record CM060928.1, on the reverse strand, counting down.
CAGTTGAAGTTTAGTAATGTGGTGGTTGTGCGTTTTGTTTAATTAAATAATAGAGTATATATATAAAAGGTAGAGAAAAAAAATTTATTTTTGGGCCGAGTTGTTCGTCAAGTAGGGTGGTGTAGTGGTCGAGCGTATCGTGCCAAATTTCTTTGACTATATTCGTTCCAATTGTTTCAAATATTTGCTTTGACCATAAATTTTAAAAGTCACGTATTCGGTATTTGGATCTTGTTATAGATTTGAATCTAGGCGTGACATTCGGGGAAATTTGATCGCTACCCTCTGTTCGTTTCTTTTCCGGTGGATTTTCGTTTTGAATCAAATTTTTTCTACAGCCTTCGGGTGAGTTTTTCTCACCAGACAAACATGCCTATATTTCTGTGAATTATCGCAAGTGTATGTGTAAATTATTATTTAACTGTTATCTGTCTGTAATATAACGTAGGATGTTAAACTCCATTTAAATTGACACCTCATCAGTTATTTATCTGTTGTAATATTTCTGCAGTTATATTGTTAAATGTTTATTTACTGATTTAAATCATCACTGCAAGTTCCCTATAAATTTAAATCGTTAAGGCTGAAATGATAGGCCTAAAACGATGATTATTATGCATTTATTCAGTTAACTGTTTAATTTTAACTTGGGATTGCGGGTTTGAAATGATAGAACCCGGGGTTTGTAAAATTGCGGATTGAAATGATATAAATCCGTATCACTTGACCTAGGCTAGAAAATTTTATACATACCCGTGGTTCCTATAATATTTTTCTGAAATATTTTAAAATTATTTTTAAATGGAAGTTTATAATATTGTGGTTTAATGTATTTAAAGGAATGTTATAAAGATTTAAAAATGATTTTTGAATGAGTTAAGATTTTAAATAAATAAATATAACTTATTTGGAAAAATTCTGGATTTTTGTTAAGATGAGATTTCAGTTAAGAAATAATTGATAATAAGTTGTATTTGGAATTTAAACTAAATTGATAAGTTAATAACCTATTACAGCATTTAAATGCTGTCTTTTAAAATTGGACTGTTTAACCCATAAACTTTAGGTAGCATTTCATAAGTGCTGCAGAAACTGGAATTTGATTGTTTTAAAATGTATGGAAATTAATTTTGGGAAAAAGGTGTAAATTTTGGAATTTAATATGAAATTAGAAAAATTTTAAGAAATTTATTTTTTGATGGATTTAAAGGTAGAATTTAACTTTAAAATTTGGTAAAGGCAATAAATTCCAAATAAATTGAATAAATTTAAAAGTATGTATAAAGTGGAAAGTTTAAATCAATATTTGATATTGAAGGAATTTGAGATATATTTTGATTTTTAAAGTACGAATACCATTTTAAACTGTAACCACGGGTTATAATAATGCTTGGTTGGCAAAGAGACCGGGATCGGATATGGACATACTCTCTGTCGATACTGAAAACCACTTTGACTAACCGTGTACGCGGTGGATATCCCAGAATGAAGTAGGATGGTGGTGACGGTTCCTTTAAGGTAAATACGTGGACCCGACTCCCGTGAGTTGGCATAAGGTGGCTAAAACAGGAGCGATTCTCGGATTAATGAGGTAGCACCTCTGATCGAACGCACTTCTTCGTATGCCATTCTATTACTCCTGTGATTGTTTTGGTGCGCACCTTTGATTTTGGAGTGTTGTTCGAGGTGGGCGGTAACTGCGGCTACGCGTTTCCACCGGTCCGGATAGCAATTGGTATATCTACCCTGGCATTGCCTAGTTGTGCCGTGTCACCTACCATAGAGAGCCTCCTACGAGTTTCTATTTGTGTCGTACCTATGGAGTATCCTCTGGTAGCTTCCCGATCAGGAGGTATTACGGTACTGTATAGACTATTGGCATTATTTGTGTTAAGGGCTATATGGGTAACCCCTTAACGCTATTAAAAAGTAAGTTTATTTTACAATTAGACACTATTATAATAGCGCAATATACTACATAGTAAATAGTTTAACAGATCCTAAGAGGATGGGCAGTCTCAAGCATCCTTTAAGTTACTTGCTCTATATTACAGTACACTTGAATTAGCTTACACTATATAAGTATGTATGTCCTGACTCGAGTGTTTATGTTTTATTTTACGCTCGGGTCAGCCTGAGTTGCAGTTCAGTCATCATCCCGGAGCTAGGACTTCTGTAGATCCTTTCAAGTTGTTGGCTTCTCTCTGTCCGCTATCTTATTTATGAAATCAAGACTTTGGGAATTTTTTGGATTTTCTATTTGATGATTTAAACTATATTTGGGATGGAAAACTTTGTAATTTGTATTTGTTGAGACTATTTATAGTGGCTTCATGAACCACTAAGTATTTTTAAATTCCGCTGCGAGTATTCTGATTCTGTGTCTGTGATTCTGTGATTAATTATTTACTGCATATTATGAGTTTTGCCAAATTTATTTTTACAACGCGGTATTTTGAACAATTCAAGTCCGACATGTGCGGATGCGAATGGTTGAAAACACCGGGTCGTTACATCTGGTATCAGAGCTTTGGCTCTAGGCAAAACTTAGAATGTATGGTAAATTTGATTTACAGAATCACTTTCATTCGAGCTTGAATCTCTTCCATTTTGAATTTTGGAACGTTCCCTGCGGTTCCGAAGTTCATTCGTGTCCCTCACTATTTATTTTTCTTTCGATTCGGGAGTATCCCATAACTCCACTTAGGATGATCTTTATAGTGAATTGGCGGTTTCGCCAATATTCTAATATAGCGGTGAAACTCCTTTACAACTAGCATTGATTCACCGGAGATTTATGTTTATCCTCGGTTTAGATACTAGTATCTTTGGTTATTCTGAACCCTATCTCTTCAGATCGAATGTAGATTTACCCCATAAAATCCACATCGATCTGACTCTTTAAGTCACGGTTGACCAGGTTAAGGTTGCCCGCGATTTATATAAACTTATCTGGTTTCTTATTCTGTTATTTAGCCATCGGATCTTCTGATTCCAACTTATCTTTAAATCAAAATTCTATTTAATTTGAGTCCTTCAAAATTTGAATCTCTATCCTTGTTTGAAAAATTATTCCTATTTGGGAAAAATCTAATATTATATATATAAGTATAATTTTCAAAATTTAACTAGTTGTTTAGTGATAATAGTGTTTGGTTTTATTTATTGTTTTGTAAACCATTGGTTTTGTCTTATATAAATAATTGAATATAAACATGGTTATAAATTTATTTGAAACAGAAATGAATTTAAAATAAGAATTTAAGAATTCAATTTCGATAGTTTCAAACCTTGTGTTTAAAGTCTTAAAAGGATATATTATTATTTAAATAATTTTCGAATATAAATTTGTTTCCAAAGAATTTTAAAGTTTTAAAAACTAGTGCTCTTCTCTTTGTCGCTGGAAAATAATTTCGGTGATGACTACAATATCATCGACATTCATTTTCGAGTATCAAAGTAAAGAGACCACGTTGTAGCTTTGCTTCAAAAATTTAATTGATTTGAATTTCTAAATATGACTTACTTTATAATATATATAGATATATGATTTAAATTGATTTGACATATGCTATATGTATGTATTTATTTATCTCTAAAGGGTTTGAAGTTAATAGGAAATTTAATTCATAAATTTATGTTAAAAGGTGATTCTAATGATAAAATAAAGTCAAATTTGGAATGAATATTTAAACTTGAATAATATAGTTGGAAAATTTTACTTGTATAAATTGCATGCCAATATAACTTACCTAAATCATTCAGAAATTAACTACTTAATTGGATAATGTATAATATAAAAGGATTTTATAAATAAAAATTTGAGTTGTTATAATAAATGTTATACACTTAAAGTTTCAGTTACAACAAGACAAATAGAGGTAAATAGAAATAAAATAATAATTGAATAATATACAATATCAAATGGTGTTAAAGGAAATTTAGAAATATATTGGAATAGTTATATTAAATATAATCTACTTAATATGTGCGATAAGATATATTAAGTAGAATATATTTAATAATAATCTGGAATAAAGAAAATTAAATTTGTTGAATAAAAGATGATTATTATAAATGACTATACAAATTTTTGATTTTTGAAAATAATTGGATAATAAGATAATTAATTTGGAAATAGTTAAGATTGATTTAACTTCTGTAAAAATCAAATGAATTAAATCAATTATTGAATATTAATTTAAATTGAATTTATATGGTTTAGATATTGAGAAAAATATTTGACATAGATGAGAAAAATATTGAGAAAAAAATTTTTTTTTTGAATAAAGAAGAAACTAAATGGGGAATTTAGCTTATTTTGGGAAATGGTAAATTTACTTTAATTAAGTTAAATTATCATTTCAAATTTGGACTAAAATTAAACATTTTAAATTAGAATGTTATAATACCTTATGAAAAATTTGGAGAAAAAAAATAAATGATTTTTTTTTAGCATTATACAAGTAAATATGTAAATAAATAAATGTTAAAATTTTAAGTATAAATAGATGAAATCAAAGATTAATTTAAAATTGAATTTTATTGTTTAGATTAATGATTCTAATTTAAGTTTCAATTTAGTTTTCTTTCAGTTGTTTCTATTCCCCTACCTTCTTCCTTTTCGAGGACGAAAAGTTCTGAGTGGGGGAGAGTGTAACAGCCCATTTTTTTTAACAAGTATTTTTCACTTGTATTTTTAAAAACTTTGGGGTTTATTTAAAGTGATTAAAAAAAAAATAGGATTAACTAATAAGATCTCTGAAAAAATCAAGTTTTAATTAAGAAAACATTAATAGCTTAGGTGGTTAAGACATCTGGGCTATACATGACAGGTCACAAGTTCGAGTCTCAGCATGGTTAGAATTTCGAAAAAAAATTTATGAATAAATGAACTGGGTAATTACGCGTTAAAAATGGCGCGTAAATTTAGGGAATAAGTACCGTATATATATATATATATATATATATATATATATATATATATATATATAATATGAAGAATGTAAACCAATTTAAATTTTAGTTAAGTATTAATTTTGAAGAATTTAGTGTATTTATGAACTGTTGGATTACGCATTTAAAGGACGTGTAAAATTTATGGTATAAGTAACATAATCAACGTATAAATTAAAAACGTATTTTTTTGGGTGTTTGTATTGCGTCAGTTTGGCGTATTTTAAAAATCATATTTCAACATCTATATGTATTTAAAATATCGTATCAATGGTCTGCATTCAAAATCACGCCACTATTAAATAGTATCAAATGTTGAAATCAAATTTCCATATATAAAAGAGAAACGTTCAAATCTGTTTGTAACTGTTCTTTAAAATATAATGATAATAATCAACTCTTCCATTTTTTGATTTAAACATACCATATATTTCTTCTTAAATCACGCATATATCATTTGAAAGAAAATCAATTTTGCCTTCCTTTGCGCGTGACACAAAATTTTATTCTTTTAACATTTTTGGCATTTGCCTCTTACCTTTTTGTTTCTTGAGCATGTCACTGTATTCATTTATTCACGCAACCTAAATGGACTAATATATTTATTGCCTAAAATCAACTCATGCATTCAAATTTAACCTTGCCTATCTTTTCAAATTCTCACATTCCTATTTATATCTCTCTGTTTCCACTGCCTTTATTTTGCAAGATAAAATTTTTCGTTCCTATAATCACGCATATAAAGTAAAAATCATATTTAAATATCTTTATGGATTAAAATATCAGTTAGTGATTTTTATAACAAACGTTACTTTTGTTTTAACTGTCAAAATTTGTTTTAAACTTTTGTACATACCTTTTCATCCAAATATCTTTTGCCTAAAATCAATCTCTTGCCTAATATCAGTTCTTCCAAATGCCGTTTCTTCAATCTACAATCACGCAACTATTAAATGAAAAAAAAATGTTGAAATCAAAATTTATAAACTGGCAATGAATATCACGCAAATAAAATCAAATCTTTTCATTAATTGGCAGTTTTAAATCACGCAGCTTTTAAATTTAGAATTGGACAAATGTATATCTTGCCGTTTCTTCCTTTAATCACGCAGGCTATATTTATTGCATATAAGATATTGGAAATATTAATCACGTACATAATCTTCCATCTTATCTCTCTCGGCCTTTCATCTAAAAGAAAGAAAGATCAATGCATGCATTTAATCTGGATTTTGTATAACTGGCATTTTTAATAACGTGCATATCCTCTGTTAATTTTGCCTCGTTTTTTTCGTATCTGATTTGCTCCTTTGCCCAACATCAATTTTTCTCTCTTGCCATTTCTTCTCTACAAAATCACGCAGTCTTATCCATTCAACAAAAAGAAATCTTGCAACAAATATAGTAACTGATCAAACATAATTGTGTAAAACATTATTTCGTTGCCTATTCAGTGCAAAGCAAATTTTAATTGCTTATTGATTATCCACTTTAATCAACGCATGCATTTAATCAAATTTTTGTATAACTGGAAATAAATCACGCGCAACGTTCAAGAAAAAAAATCTTGCTAGATTTCACAAGCCTTAACCGTGTGTATAAAAGAAAAGATAACGTTCAAACATGGAGAACTGGAAAGTAATCACCCATTTTTCGCTTGCCTCTTCACCTTTAAATTTCGCATGCCTCTCTGTTTATTTTCAATCACACCTTCGTATCCATTTAGTCCTTGATCTCATTTATTTCCTGCCTTGTGATTTACACTTACCATCTTTGCATAATCTCACTGATTATATAAAGCCTTGTACGCATATTTTTTTCTCCACAAATCTCAGTTTTGCCGTAGCCTTCTTCGCTTGTTGCTTGCTCCAGGTATGGCATCATAACTTCTCTCTGTTTCCTTTTCTTTTGTTTCTCTTCTATTCTGTGATTCTCATTTGATATGCTCGGCCACTCCAACCCATCTACTTCACCCGATCTAGTTGACAAACTTTGGAAATTTATGAGTCATCACATCTGTAGAAATCTAATATGTGTGTGCAAAGAGATGGTGTAGTTGACCCAGATTTAATTTAATGCTAGCTTAAAGTTTACACGTACTATCACTACGGAAAAATGGGTTATTCATTGTATATATCATACTTAGTTTTGGGTTAAACAAAATAGAAAGTCAACAATGTTCATTGAAAAAAATAGTACTATTTATTTTTCACTTTTTTTCAAGCGACCATTTTCACATGTCTTCTGCTACATATATGTAGCACCGATTTTTTTTTTCATATTGCACTCGCTGAAGACATTTTATCCAGTATAACATTTTACACCTTCATCGCTGTTACAAGGGCAATTCATTCTTTAAATCTAAGTAACCTTTGAATCTTGGTTATGAACAACCATGTCTTTATTTCAAGGAGAGAGCATGCGTAGGCCTGAATGCATATTTCAAGGAGGAAGAGGAACTGAGTGCATGAACGTGTTTTGCAAAGGCATGAAGGCAAAAATAAAATTAAAAAAAAGGCAAAAAAAAAAAAAAAAAGAGGAAGGAAGTAACGTGCAGATCAAATAATGAACTATCCATGCATTAGTTCGTAGTATAGGCTGGGTGAAAACTTTTGCATGTGTACACGCAAATCTAGTAGGAAATAGGCAGTGTGTTTTTGCGTGAAGGGAAAAAAAATAAGGGAGTGAAGTATTTGCATTTTTTTTGGGTTATAGTGAGCGTGCATTCTTAGTTGATATAGGCTTGGGCCGTGACCTTATGCATACTTCCAGTTGAAGTTTAGTAATGTGGTGGTTGTGCGTTTTGTTTAATTAAATAATAGAGTATATATATAAAAGGTAGAGAAAAAAAATTTATTTTTGGGCCGAGTTGTTCGTCAAGTAGGGTGGTGTAGTGGTCGAGCGTATCGTGCCAAATTTCTTTGACTATATTCGTTCCAATTGTTTCAAATATTTGCTTTGACCATAAATTTTAAAAGTCACGTATTCAGTATTTGGATCTTGTTATAGATTTGAATCTAGGCGTGACATTCGGGGAAATTTGATTGCTACCCTCTGTTCGTTTCTTTTCCGGTGGATTTTCGTTTTGAATCAAATTTTTTCTGCAGCCTTCAGGTGAGTTTTTCTCACCAGACAAACATGCCTATATTTCTGTGAATTATCGCAAGTGTATGTGTAAATTATTATTTAACTGTTATCTGTCTGTAATATAACGTAGGATGTTAAACTCCATTTAAATTGACACCTCATCAGTTATTTATCTGTTGTAATATTTCTGCAGTTATATTGTTAAATGTTTATTTACTGATTTAAATCATCACTGCAAGTTCCCTATAAATTTAAATCGTTAAGGCTGAAATGATAGGCCTAAAACGATGATTATTATGCATTTATTCAGTTAACTGTTTAATTTTAACTTGGGATTGCGGGTTTGAAATGATAGAACCCGGGGTTTGTAAAATTGCGGATTGAAATGATATAAATCCGTATCACTTGACCTAGGCTAGAAAATTTTATACAGACCCGTGGTTCCTATAATATTTTTCTAAAATATTTTAAAATTATTTTTAAATGGAAGTTAATAATATTGTGGTTTAATGTATTTAAAGGAATGTTATAAAGATTTAAAAATGATTTTTGAATGAGTTAAGATTTTAAATAAATAAATATAACTTATTTGGAAAAATTCTGGATTTTTGTTAAGATGAGATTTCAGTTAAGAAATAATTGATAATAAGTTGTATTTGGAATTTAAACTAAATTGATAAGTTAATAACCTATTACAGCATTTAAATGCTGTCTTTTAAAATTGGACTGTTTAACCCATAAACTTTAGGTAGCATTTCATAAGTGCTGCAGAAACTGGAATTTGATTGTTTTAAAATGTATGGAAATTAATTTTGGGAAAAAGGTGTAAATTTTGGAATTTAATATGAAATTAGAAAAATTTTAAGAAATTTATTTTTTGATGGATTTAAAGGAAGAATTTAACTTTAAAATTTGGTAAAGGCAATAAATTCCAAATAAATTGAATAAATTTAAAAAGTATGTATAAAGTGGAAAGTTTAAATCAATATTTGATATTGAAGGAATTTGAGATATATTTTGATTTTTAAAGTACGAATACCATTTTAAACTGTAACCACGGGTTATAATAACGCTTGGTTGGCAAAGAGACCGGGATCGGATATGGACATACTCTCTGTCGATACCGAAAACCACTTTGACTAACCGTGTACGCGGTGGAGATCCCAGAATGAAGTAGGATGGTGGTGACGGTTCCTTTAAGGTAAATACGTGGACCCGACTCCCGTGAGTTGGCATAAGGTGGCTAAAACAGGAGCGATTCTCGGATTAATGAGGTAGCACCTCTGATCGAACGCACTTCTTCGTATGCCATTCTATTACTCCTGTGATTGTTTTGGTGCGCACCTTTGATTTTAGAGTGTTGTTCGAGGTGGGCGGTAACTGCGGCTACGCGTTTCCACCGGTCCGGATAGCAATTGGTATATCTACCCTGGCATTGCCTAGTTGTGCCGTGTCACCTACCATAGCGAGCCTCCTACGAGTTTCTATTTGTGTCGTACCTATGGAGTATCCTCTGGTAGCTTCCCGATCAGGAGGTATTACGGTACTGTATAGACTATTGGCATTATTTGTGTTAAGGGCTATATGGGTAACCCCTTAACGCTATTAAAAAGTAAGTTTATTTTACAATTAGACACTATTATAATAGCGCAATATACTACATAGTAAATAGTTTAACGGATCCTTAGAGGATGGGCGGTCCCAAGCATCCTTTAAGTTACTTGCTCTATATTACAGTACACTTGAATTAGCTTACACTATATAAGTATGTATGTCCTGACTCGAGTGTTTATGTTTTATTTTACGCTCGGGTCAGCCTGAGTTGCAGTTCAGTCATCATCCCGGAGCTAGGACTTCTGTAGATCCTTTCAAGTTGTTGGCTTCTCTCTGTCCGCTATCTTATTTATGAAATCAAGACTTTGGGATTTTTTTGGATTTTCTATTTGATGATTTAAACTATATTTGGGATGGAAAACTTTGTAATTTGTATTTGTTGAGACTATTTATAGTGGCTTCATGAACCACTAAGTATTTTTAAATTCCGCTGCGAGTATTCTGATTCTGTGTCTGTGATTCTGTGATTAATTATTTACTGCATATTATGAGTTTTGCCAAATTTATTTTTACAACGCGGTATTTTGAACAATTCAAGTCCGACATGTGCGGATGCGAATGGTTGAAAACACCGGGTCGTTACACAAAACATCATATATCATATGATAACAGAATATATCACAATATCTGTAAATAAACCAATACTGTTGAGGAATCTATTTAGATCCCTCCAACCTATTTCCCTACATCCACAGATGTTAGCACAATACAAATCCCGTTCCAATACGGAATATCGTCGTACATGGGTTCATAAAAAATATTATCCGCTATTATGCGGCGCAATAAGGTCTCATCCGCTATATAATGCGAGAAAATCAACACCAAGTACATATATAATACCAATTCCACATCAAGGTGAAATATCGTGGTATATGTGTTTAATAAATAACATCCGCTATATAACACCTAATTGATTTACGGGCAACAATCACACTGTTTCCAATCACACTTTGGGAGAGAGAGACTCGATACACTTCGATCTTGCGATCTTTGATTACAAATGATCCTATAGCTCTAAATAGCACTGAGATCTTTGAGAGAGAGTGGAAGAGAATCAAACTAAAGATGATTGAGTTTGATTCAATTAGGATTTTGGCCGAGTTTTGTTAAGAATGTTTGAAAATAAGAATGGAAGAGAATGAGGAGACAAAATAAAGAAATCTTAAGTAAAAATTAATTGAAAAACTACCGGTATATATAGGATAATAATGGTCATGTCCATTCGTGAAAGGTTAGGACGAATAGACACTTCTTTTGAAAATTCGAATTTTAAATCTATGGCTACCAATTCGACATGGGGGGTATAGGCATGTTGACATCCCCTAGTATTTTTTGAAAATTAATTTTTGTTTTAAAAGAGATTTTCTTTCTAAAGTTTGTTGAAACAATTTTAAAACTTTGTAAACTATTTTGAGTATACTTTATGATTATAAAAACCTTTGGAAAGTGATCTTATGAAATATAAAAGTAACAAACATTAAATATATTAATATTTTGAGATTAAAGTTAAAACATTAAAACCAGAAGATAGTTTAAAAATAAGAAATGATTTTGAAATTAATATGATTAAAAATAGTTTTTGAATAAAGGCTAAAATATTTAAACCGAAGGATGGATGTCTTTTAAAAAATCATAGTTTTGAAAAAGTTCTAAAAATAATTCATTTTGAAAATGTCATGGATTCCATTCCACTAGAGAAGGTCGTGGATTCCATCCAACTAAAGAGGTCATAGGTTCCATCTCACTATTAAAGCGAGAAGGCGGATTCAATTACATAATTAAAATCTAAATAAAGATTTAAGTGCTATTATGAAGTTTTAACACAAATCTAGACTTTATTACTTATCTTGATATCTTGAACTCTTGATAATCTTTATACTCATGATTCTTCAGTCTTTATTTCTACAATCTTAGATTTGATATGGTCTTGAATCTCTATATTGTACAGTCTTCATTCCCAGTACCTGCATGTATATATCCTGAATATACACATATATCTAGACAAAAATATTAGTATTTATATTTTATAACAAGCCCTAATGTTGTTGTCATCAAAACCATCATCTCATGAACTAAAAATCTCCTCCTTTTTTACGATGACAACCTATGTTTATAAAATATAATCCATCAAACTCTGATTTTACTCTAACTCCCCCTTATTCCAACAACTTCCCCTTAATCTACTTACTCCCCCTTAATCTAAGCATAACTAACAACCTAATTATCCCATTTCATAATTATTCTCCTTTGTCATCAACAAAAACTAAGCCTAAACTATATAACTCGCCCTTAAACTAATACTATGGAACTAAATGCTAATAACGAAGTATAATAAGCGAAACATAAATCTAATTTTATTACATATGTTGTTACATTACACATATATATGAAACATAGACACAAATATATACAAGTACACAAAACATTAATATAATAACAATCTAATGAGAGTCATTGACAATTAGTGACTTGTGAATCGAACAATTAGGGTAATAGAGCAAAAGTTTCCATATTGTTCAGCCAAATTACCATTTTTATCAAAACAAACTTCTCCAAAGTAAATAGCATTATCGTCCTCATCTATTTGCGCTTCTTCCTCTCCTTCTTCGTCGTCCTCTAATGGATTATGAATATGCATGTTAGAGGAATCATCTTCAATCACAATAGGGTCGGAAAGATTAACCATTAGAAATTTTTGCAAATTTCTGAGAATCTTGCCTTGTTTCTCTTGTTTCTTTATCATCCTTATTTGCATGACTTGTAATTCAGTCAGCATTTGCAGAGAATTCTTCACAATTTCCTCGACTTTCATTACTTGAGCCAATGTAGCATGTTGGAATGGACCAGAATTAGGAGAAGGGACGGAAATGATTGCATTTTGGTTTGATTTAGAAGAGGAGGCTATTATTTTGTATTTCTAGAAGTTTATACAGAGAAAATGAAGTGAGAAGACAGATTATTTCGAAATATTGTGGTTATATAACCACTAAAATGATTTTGAGGAAAAACCAAAATTTCAAATCTGACCGTTGTATGTCGACGTGAGGGGTAGGGTCATGTCGACATCCCTTTGTAAATTTTGAAAATTTTGTTTTTCTCTATTTTTTTAAATATATACGTTACTATATCTATATTGTATATCTCAGTTATAAAAAAAAAATACCTAGTTCTCTTCTTTAATTTAATAAAGGTTGACTGATTCAAGGATTTGGTCAAAATATCAGCTATTTGATTCTCAGTGTTGATAAATTCAAGAGAAATAATCTCTTTACTTATATTATCATTGAGAAAATAATGTTTGACATCAATATGTTTGGTTCTGGCATGATGAGTAGGATTTTTGGATAAATTTATTACACTTGTATTGTCACAATAAATTTGTGATTTTGAAATATTTAATCCAAAATCCTTTAGGGTCTGTTGCATATAGATAACTTGAGAACAAGCCAAAGCGGCAGAGATATATTCTGCTTCAGTTGTTGATGGTGAGACAGTATTTTGCTTTTTACTAAACCAAAAAACCAAAGAATGTGCTAAAAAGTGACAAGTTCCACTTGTACATTTTCGGTCTGATTTACAACCAACGTAGTCAGCATCACTATATGAGATTAAATCAAATGAATCATTTTTAACGTAAATTAGGCTATAGTCTAAAGTGTGTTTAACATATCTTAGAATACGTTTAGCAGCTTTTAAATAGGTTTCTTTAGGTTGAGATTGGTATCTTGCACAAAGACAGGCACTATGCATGATATCAGGCCTACTCGCGATTATATAGAGTAGCGATCCAATCATTCCCCTGTATAGTTTTTAATCAACATCTTTTGTGACGCCCCACCTCTATACCCACACTTGCCAAGAACACTACGGTGTAGTGCTGTCAACTAGCACGGAGAATAAGGCTGTTGAGGAGCGACCATCCATGTAATTGCTTATCACACGGTGGCTATGAATAATCTTCGGAAAGAAACATAGAAATAATCATAACACAAATCAGTCACAGACATCCATATCACAAGGGCGGAAGAAGATATGAATATATAACTAACAAATGAAAGTGTACATCAGAGAAGTGGTCAGTAAGATCCACAATAATACAAAAGAATAGCAACACGTGCTATACAAAGAATACAACTATGAGTCTATATCTCAAGTGTATACAACAAAAAACTGCTAATCTAAACAGTTCGCCAAAATTCAGAGTGATGAACCCTGGGAAGAAGTCAAGCAGAAGCACCTGTAACATCTCGGTCTGACCCGAGTATTATTTAAGAAAATAATAAACGGATCAGTCTAGCTATAAATATCAGATGACATGATATAACATAAAAGATATGGCATAAACATAAAATATCCATAATGACATACCACTATAAGTATGTAAATAATGATCAACAGAAGATCAATCAATAAGAGATAATCAATATCACAAGAACTTCTCAAAGATTCGGAAAGGGCATCATACCCCAAACTTGTACTCATGACAAGTCAATGACATAAATTCTAGAAATCAATGCAAGAAGTCCAGAAATCATAGAAAAGAGAAAGAGGCCTATCACATGACGGTCCGAAGACCAAGGGGAGCTACCCCACATGTGTGAATGGAATCACACAGATTGAGGTCCAGACTAACCAAAAAGCAAAAAGGTATGTGTGAGTGGAATCACACAAGTGGTGTCTAGTCTAACCTCGCAACAAGAGACATCGCACAGTTGCTAGTCTAAATCATCAGAATGACCGTTACACTAAGCTAGTAAATATAGAAGTTTAGCTTCATGTCCTATAACCACTTGCTTAACTTAAATATTTACGAACAAACTGTAAATCTTCACTAATAAAATTTGTCACAAGTGGTTCAATCGAACAAGTCCAAGAATTAACCGATGAAGTGAACGCAAGCGTTTCATACCACTTGTTTTACTAAGTCGTTTAATTAGATTTCTCATCCGAGTGAGGTAAAGGTTTGTATATACTAATAGATTGGGAAACGGTTTAAGAAAAGAACTTTGTTATTAAAAATAGAGTTGAAATTGTTTGTTAAAAGAGTTTTGATATTTACTACTAGTATTGAAACCTTTATATTATAAAGTGACAAAACACAGAAGCAATTGTAGAAACAATTAGTCACAAAGATCGCATACGGAGATGTGAATAAAATCCAAGGAAATCAGTTCAATGTTTTTCAGATAAGATCCCCTATGGAGGGGGGTCCAGGGGGGGTGGCAACCCCCCAAGGTGGGGGTGCGACCTAGTGAAGACAAATTGAGGTCTAACGACCTAAGGGGAATGAGGTCGAACGACCTAATGGTTGCGACCTAGGGGTCAAGCGACCTAGTGGTGTACGCGACCTAACGATGACTCGCGACCCAACATGGCCAACCTAACAGAGGTTGCGACCTAACGATGACTCGCGACCCAACATGGCCGACCTAACAGAGGTTGCGACCTAACGATGACTCGCGACCCAACATGGCCGACCTAACAGAGGTTGCAACCTAACATGGCCGACCTAACAGAGGTTGCGACCTAACATGGCCGACCTAACAGAGTTCACGACCTAAGGTATTCGCGACTTAGGGACAGAAGCAGGACCGAGCGACCTACGACCTAGGCGGCTTACGACTTACGACCTAAGGCCAGCGCGACCTAAAGTTTTAACACGCGAGCGACCTAACGTTATAAAGGCCAAACGACCTAAGGCTTAATTCGCGAACGTCCTACTGCTTAAGGCTTAACTCGCGAGCGACCTAACTCCGAAGTGCCAATATTTCCAGAATGACCTAAAGCCCTACGACCTACGACCCAACGACCTTGCGACCTATCACCGAACGAGTCAAGTGGCCAGAGCGAGCTAAGTGCAGGAAATTTCCAAAAATGCTAAAAATTGGAATTTTTCGCCAATCCAATCCAAACCAAAGGCAAATGTGCATGCAAAAGTGATAGGGAATCATTCCCAACAGTCCAATATAGTTATAGACTAGATTTGTGAGATAAAAATCTCACCTTTGCACTAAAATTTATGAAGATGAAGCTTGAAAGCAAGGAGAAGCAATCCAAAGCTTGAATCCAATATCTTCTACTTGAATTTGGAGTTGAATGTTGGAGTTGCAATTGAATTTGAGCTTGGAGTTTTAATTTCCCATTCTCTTCACCATTAATGCCAAAGCTTGTTTTAGTTAGGAAATTTATGAAGAGTGAGGAGAAGAGGGTTGGAACTTGGGCTTAATAGGCTAAACTAACCCAAAGTCCAAGGCGGGAAACGTTAGTGAAATTTCACTAACTCCAAACCTATCGATATTTATACTTAAAAAAAGTTGTAAACGACATTTCGAACTCAATGGAAGAGGTCTCGAGTCCTAATTTGACCGTTTGCAAAAAGTAGCTTTTCGGACCAAAATCCGATTAACGATTTAATATGTAAATAAAATATTTAAATATAAACTCGATAAATATGCGGGTTGTTACATCTTTTGACATGCCTTCTTTATTCAAGGCTTCATTGGTTTCCATAGGAGTGGGTTTTCCACTCGTAGTGGTCATACCAAACTAACTAAATCCCTAGCATACTTTTCTTGACTAATGAAAATACCACTATCTAATTGTTTTATGTGCAATCCTAAAAAGAATGTAAGTTCGCCCATAAGACTCATCTCAAACTCTTTTGTCATTATTTCAAAGATCTCTTTGTTCATTTCAGTGTTTGTTGATCCAAAAATGATATCATCTACATAAATCTGAAATAATTGGATATCATTTTTGTTTCTTTTAATAAAAAGAGTATTATCTACTCTATCAATTTCAAAATTTATTTGTAATAGGTAAGATCTTAATCTGTCATAATAGGCTCTGGGAGCTTGTTTTAGACCATATAAAGCTTTCTTTGATTCGTAAACAGGATTTGGAAACTTTTCTTCTTCAAAAAGTGGTGGTTGTTCAATATAAACATCCTCTTGAATAAAACCATTTAAAAATGCACTTTTGACATCCATTTGAAATAATTTGAAATTGTTGTGGTTTGCGAAAGCAAGTAGAATTCTAATGGCTTATAATCTTGCTATGGGTGCAAAGGTTTCATCAAAGTCTATTACTTCTTCTTGACAATAACCTTGCGCAACTAACCGAGCTTTATTTCAAACGACCTCGCCTTATTAATCAATTTATTTTTATAAACCTATTTAGCTCCTATTATAGTTTTGTCCTCAAGTCTAGGAACAAGTTCACATACATCCTTTCTGGTGAATTGATTCTGTTCTTCTTGCATAGCAAGAATCCATGAATCATCAGATGATGCTTCCTTTGGATTTTTGGGTTCAATAGTTGATATAAGAGCTACATTGCTCATCTTGTTTAGTTGATTTCTAGTTCTAACAACAGATTCAATATTTCCTAGTATATTTTTTTGTATGGGACGATCTTTTAAAAGCCTGATCCTTTTATTAGGATGAACAGTTTCACAATTTGTTTCATTCGATTCATTATTTAAAGTAACAAAATCATCTTCATCATTTATTTGAACAAAACCTTTGAAATTTTAATAAAAAGATACATGCATTGTTTCTTCAATGGTGTTAGTTTCTAAATTGAAAACTCCATATGCTTTACTTCTATTAGAATATCCGATAAAGGTTCCTTTATCGGATTTAGGACCAAATTTATCCAAATGACCGCTGCTAAAGTTTCGTAGTGAAGTCGCCGTCTTTGTCGAATGGAGTGTGATGATGCTTCAATTCCTTTCTTCGACTTCCATGGCTTCGACTCGTAACTGTCGATCTTTGATTCGTGCTAGGGGGAAACAAGGTGAGTGAATTTTGATTTTTCACTCACATCTAATTCAAAGTACTGTTTATATATGATTCGAGATCTTGATTTCGTTTATATGAGTTCAATCTCCTTATTTGCATTCGTATATATTTGTTTGAAGTGGTTAACTGATTGCGTTGGCCATTAATCTTCGTTTGGGTGCTTGAGATTGATTACTGCCTTTTTCAATTTAATTGAATAGCACGGGTTTGATTTCTGACTTGGTTTTGACATTGTTTTTCATGTTAACATAACTTGACTTGTTCGATTCTTTGCCTTTGAATCGACCACGACTTTATTTATGCGATGATATTATCTGGTCATTTTAAATTCGAACTGCAGGCGACTTTTACATTGAACTGCAGTTGTTTGAATTCAAATATTTTGTTTTGAAAAGGCAATATATTTTATTTGTTGCACTTGCTTGATCCATTTCAATATTGCTGGCCTTTGCCTTTTTTGCTTCGGCACTGTGCCTTGTTCTTGATTGTGATACTTGTACTGTCCAGTTTTACAGTTGTATACATGTTGCATTTTTGGGGGCACTTGGTTTGTGATTCACTTGCATGCTCTAACCTGATGGTTATATGCATATTACCTGATCATTCATGTTGAGTCTTGTTTCTTTGTTGTACGAGACTTGTACATTGGGTGCTCTTGAGTCTGTATTTTGATGTCCACTTGGTATCTGTCTTGTTTCGAACTCGATTACTTTGTGCCTTGATACTATTCCTTTATATGCTATGCAGTGTCACTGTGTAGGTTTTATGAACATTTTGATGTTCAGGTTGCGTGCAAAATTCATTTGTTGCCAACCTATGGCCTTTGTGCTTTGATGCTAGTCCTTTATGTGATATGCTTTCCTCTTTATTTTGTTGTACATTATAAATTGCTGCATGAACTAGTTGCATGAACTTGTTTTTCTTTCTGAGACATTGAACTGGTTGCATCCTTTTGTGTAGCATTTGCCATGTTATGCTGGTACTTGCGTTCTCGACCCTGTGCATTGCTTTACTTGTGCACTTGTTGTTGAACTGCATGTTGGCTTCAGGTTTGAAATATTTAGAGTTCTGTAGCTTGTATTTATGTGGTGGCTGCAGTTTCTTTTTTTGCAGTTTTGCCCATGTATTTACATGCATCTGTGATCATACATAAATGTATGTATGTGGTACACCATTGTTGTTTCACCGTTTCACTTGATGACATCCCTTTGGTGCAGTTTCATGCTATCATCTCGGTTTTTTTTCACCACTTTGCACTGTGGTTTCTCTGACCAATCTGGGTTGGATATTTAGATTTTTAGCTTATCATTTGCTGTTAGCATGTAAATGTATACTTGCTGTTGCAAGTTGCCTCTGTTGCGTACTGATTCTTCTATGCATTTTGATGCTGTTGAGCCACTTCATTGTTGAGGCTGTGCTTGCATTGTCACTTGTTTTATTTTCTCTTGCACTCCTATGTGCACTATGTACTTGTGAGTCCATGTTATTCCAATCGGCCGTGTACATGTTGCACTTGCAAGTCTTTGTTGTCTCCATTGTTTTGTGATATTGTACCTGCTTATATTTCTAGTACTTTTATCCTTATGTATTTCTTATTTGACCAGTGTGTTGCACTTGAACGTGTAGCCTTGTCTCACTTACTCAGGCTGGTACTGTTTCAGTGATGAGTTGTGTTATCATATTCACTAGTGGCAATTGGTGGCATATCCATCACTGCACTGTTTGGTTGTAATTGAATTTTATGCTCGACAGTTTTATGATAATTCGTAGCGCACCTATGTTGAATCTAGCTTTCAAGCTCGGGTTTGACCTTGTGTTCGTTTGTGAATTTTCATTGTGCATTCATGTGTACTTTGTTCATTGGTGGTTACTGGATGGATGTTGAGCTAGCCGTTGCAGTTCCATCTGGTTCACTTTGATTTGTGCTAATGCCATTTGTTTCTGATTCATTGAGCTTTTGTGTATTTCATCACTGTAGTGGCGAGGCAGTGCACGTGAACGTGTACTGCAGCCCTATCAGAAGTGACGCTTTAATTGATATATCAATTGTTTGAATTGTTTCGTTTGTCCGATTCAATAATTTGAAATTGTACTTTGATTTGGTTTAATTTGATCATTTTGTGATATCTAATTATCTAATTGATAATTAGATTATGTGTTTTCTAAGTATCGTATCGATAATTAGATTTTGTTGTTCATGCTATCTCCCTGGCTTGAATTTTTCTTTAGCCACTTGTTGTTAATTGCCGTTTAGGCAATTCTGTCGTTTTCTAAATTATCTTCATTGATAATCCTTTTATTTATCTTTGTTGATGATTTGGCTTTGCTGACTTGTTGTTTAACACTGTTACGTGTTATATTTACCGTTATTCGATTCCTTATCAAAGGACTGGATAGGTAAGATTTACTGTGACTGTCATCTATTTGATTATTTAATTATTATTGCTTCCGTGCATTAATAACTGAGTTTGAATTAGACTGACCCGTGTATTATTTTCTTTTGAATTTAATACTCGGGTCAGACCGAGTTATTTCAGGTTGTAGATATCTTGCTTTGGGTTGCTACTTGAGGTATGAAGTCTCTTCATATCTTTTGGAGTAGTCGTTGTCATTTTATAGGATGATATGTATTCATGTATATTATTTACGATAATGTACTTGTATATGTAACTTCCAGTGTCGATAGTTGTAGTTGTATCATATGTGTTGTATCATATGTATTGTATCACATGTATTGTAACTGACTTCAGTTATATATATATATATATATATATATATATATGTATATGTATGAGATTTTATATTATCGGTGTTCCGCACTTAGCTTATCTGTCTTATTATGATATATATTGTCCTAAACTATTATGAACCATCGTAGTTCGTTTTATACTGAAATTGGATATGTCGATGGGAGTAGATAAACAAAGAGAAGAAAAAAAATATACCACTCCTACCGAGATAACCAATACTAGTGTAATGCCTAACTACGGATGGCCGCTCCTATCCAGCCTTATTCTTCGTAATAACATACAGCATTTTCTTTTAATACTCTTTGTTATTGTGAGCATAGAGGTGGGGCGTCATATATAAAAATGTATTTTAAAGTATGAAATTATGATTTAAATATTTTTCTTATATTTTAAGAAAGTTAAATATTTGAATTAAATTGAAGTATGTAAATTTGAAGTAAATGTGATTTTTGACATTAAATTATATTTCTTAAAATGTAAGTAAATAATGGGAATTAAATTTAAAGTTTTGAAATGATATTTGAAGTAAAATGTTAAGTTTTGTTAAATTTATAAGTTAAGAAACAGTGAAATTTTGACTTAACAAATGAATTGAGTTTTAAATTGGATATTTGATTTTAAAATTTTGTTGTGATAAATCATATGTTAAAATAATTTAAATGTGAAAATTTGAAGCCTAAAAATATGATTTATAAGTTTAAAATAACAAAAATTGAAGTTTTAATGTTTCTGAAAGTTATTATAAAATCTAGAATTTTATTAATAGCATTTCCAAAAATGCTGTGGTCTTACGATGGCATTTGTTAAGTGCTATCATTTCTGAAATTTAACTAAGTTTTGAAATAACTAAATACTTATGACAGCATTTTTTTAAGTGCTGTTGTTTTGGAATTTAACTATGTTTGAAATAACTAAATATCTATTACAGCATTTTATAAATGCTGTTGTTCCTGAACTGAACTATTTTGTAAACTAAATACCTACTGTAGCACTTTATAAATGCTGTCGTTGCTAAAATTTGACAATGTTTTGAAATATTATAGATTTTAACACTGTTTGAGCTATAGTTTAAAAGTGTAAATGATTTAACTTTTGGAATTGATTATTTGTGAAATTTAAGGAGCTTTGAATATATTTTAATATTTAAATTAAATTTTTTTTGGGATTTAAATTGAATTTTAATTTAAGTAATGTTCACTTTGTTATGTGTTAAATGGAATAAAATGTAATGAGATAAATGAATTTTTAAGTGGAATAATGAAATGTGTTTTGTAATGATATTTGAAATAATAAATAAATGACATAATTGATTTTTAAAAAGGTATTTAAATTTGAATATTTGATTTTGAATTCAAATAATGATATGATAATGATGTTTTGAAAGGATATGATATTTTAATGATTGAAATGGTTTTGAATGACATGATCTTTATTTTGATAAAGAATGTGAATTTGGAATGGTATTTGATTTTGATTTATTCGATTTTGATTTATTCGATAAATGAATATTTGAAGTTTATATTAGCATGAAAGGATATTTGGTTTACTTGTAATTTGAGTTTATTCAAATGATATTGGATTTTCGAAATGAACATTGCAAAATTAAGTAATTATGAAGTTAAATTTGAGACATATGAAATTATAAAATTTAATTTTAAAATGTGGCATATTAAAGCTTGGAAATATACTAAAGATTCAATAGTTTATTTTGTGGATCAAAACTATATTTGAAATTGATAAGATTTGAAATGGTTTGCTGGGAAATTAAATTGAATTGAAACTGATGGTTTGAATTGAACTAAATTGGAAATTTGAAAATTTGGTTTTAATTGAATAAATTTGTAAAATGTAAAGAATTAAAGGAAGGTGCCATGATTTCAAGTGTATGATTTTGAAATGTTATGATTTTCAAAGTGTAATGAATTCAAGTACGAAAGAGTTATAACATAGAAAGTATTATGATTTTTGAAAGGTGAATATATGTTTGAAATGGAAATGATATCGTATTGATTTGGATATAGTTTTGAAATAAAAATGGTTTTGGTTTCGAAGTATAAACTATTTTGATTTGAGTATAGTTTTGAAATAAAAATGGTTTTGGTTTCTAATTATAAACTATTTTGAATGGAATATAGTTTTGAAATGAAATGATTTGATTTGTTTTGTAGTATAAACTATTTTGAAATGACCACGGCGTTATAATAACGATTGGTTGTTAAAGAGACATGGATCGAAAGTTGTCATACTCTCTGTCAACTCCGAAAACCACTTTAACAACTGTGTACGCGGTGGAGATTCCAAAATGGAGTAGGATGGTAGCGACGTTCTTGAGGTATATTACGTGGACCCAACTCCCGTGAGTTGGCTTAAGGTGGCTAAAACAGGAGCGATCTCGGGCCAAAAGGGGTAGCTCCTTTGGTCAGACACACTTCTTCGATACTATACTCTTACCCGGTTATTTATTTGATGGCCATCCTCCACTTTGATTTGAGAGTGTGTTCCGACGTGGGCATAATGGCTGCTACGTTACCACCAGCCCGTGTGCGTAATTGGTATATCTACCCTGGCATTGCCTTGTGCACCGTGTCACCTACCATACCGAACTTTACTATGAGTTTCTATTTGTGTCGTACCTATGTAGTGTAACAATCCGTATATTTGTACCATTTAAATTGACGATATTCCAACTTGTCAACTTAAATAATACAAAACACGAATCATTAATGGAGTATATATATATAAACGAGAATCATCACAGAATCATAGAAATATAACATCACAGAATAGTGTAGCAGAAAATACAACATAGTCATAAGAGTAGTTCATGAAGCTACCCATAAATACAACAATGTCTCAGATAAAATAAAATAGAACAACATAGATGTCCATAGTCTAAATAGAAAGAGCAATACAGATAAGATAAGATAATGATAGTCTTCGGTCTTCAGCTCCAAGTAGAAACAGCAACAACAATCCTAAGTCTAATCCGAGCATATGCACAAATAAACACTCGAATCAGGACATATATTCTTATACAGATAATATGGTTCAAGATTTGAAATAACAATAACTCAAAGATGAATGGAATAACATCTTTCAGGATCCGTTAAACTATTTATACATAGTAATGTACGATATATAGATAATGTCTAACAGTAAAGTAAAATATCAAAATAGTGTTAAGGCGTTACCATTGTCCCCCTTAACACATTTTATATATTATTATAGTATATACAGCACTGTAAACTCCACCGTAAACTAGTGGGATATCAGGGAGAACTCCATAGGTATAATACAAAACAAAATCGTAGTGGTCGCGTATATGGGAATACAAGTATGACAAGGCACATGAGGCAATACCCAAGGTAGTGAAACTACCGTTTGCCTGATCCGGACTGGTGAGAACTCATCGCCGCAACGATTGCAACACCGCAAAACAACACTCCAAATTCGAGGGTGTGCACCAATGAATCACAAAGTAAATGAGTAGTTTACGAAGAAGTGTGTTCGCTCGAGGTAGCTAACCCCATTTGGCCCGGCATGGCTCCTGTTTTAGTCATTTCCAATTTGACACAAGTGTCAAGGCTATCCATTATCGTTCTCTTTCTTCAATCATCACGTACGCCATTCCAACCACTTCATTCTGGATCACGCTCCGCGTATAGTTATTAAAGTGGTTTTCGGTTTAGATAGTGAGTATGTCCCTAACCGATTTCGGTTCCTTTAATAACCTTCGTAATTAATTTACCGATTGGTCGTTTAATATATTTCAAAACCGATTCAAATTCAATTTCAATTATAATTCGTAATTCAACATTTCGTTGGTCTTTCTAAATCAAATTCCAAAATTTACGTTTCATAAATTCACAATTTTATTTCAAATTTTCTATAATTCAAATTCAAAGTTAAATTTAAACAATTCAGATATATACTTAAATTTGAATATAAGTTCTATTCCAATTTAACGTTCAAATCGATTTAAACTCATTTATCAATTTTATTCGATAGTCATTTAATTAATTTATCATTAAAACAATTTCAATTAAATTTCTAATTCATTACATTAATCACTTAAGTTTAACTTCATTAGATCAAGCTAACAAATTTAGTTTCAATTAAATTTGTCAAATACAATTCTTATATTTCAAGTCTTCCATTTGTTTCGATAAAATGCATTTTTATTTCTTGTTAAAGAAATTCAAATTCATTTACTTATTACCTTAGTTACATTTCTCAGTTAATAAAGGGATTCAGTTTCACTTATTCAAGAAATTCAATTTCACTTAATAAGAAAATTCAATTCAATTTAATTTTTAAATAATTTAATCTCATGAACTATTAAATAATTTCAAATCTTAATTATCACTAATTCCAAACTTAATTATTAATAATTTTAAAACTTAATTATTAATAATTTCAAACTTAATTATTAATGATTTCAAATTATTAATAATAATTCCAAATTAATTATTACTAATTTCAAAACTTAATTATTAATAATTAATAATAATTCCAAATTAATTATTACTAATTTCAAAACTTAATTATTAATAATTAATAATAATTCCAAATTAATTATTACTAATTTCAAAACTTAATTATTAAAAATTTCAAAACCTAATTATCAAATAATTCTAAATTTAATTATTAAATAATTAAATTTTAAACAATGTTCTTTTGTCAATTACGACGTTAATATTTGTTTCACATTCAATTTATTCACATTTACATGCATTCGAAATTAAATTCCAATTTCATTCAAACCTTGTTATTAATCAAATAAACTTTATTTTATTTTAAATCAAAACATTGACCAATCGGGTTTAATTTAATTTTCTATCCTGAGTCAAAGTTATTTGGGTATCTTTCATTTTAACCCAATTCCATTACAATTCAAAATCAAAGCATACAAAGGGAACCTGCAGTGTGATAATTGGGATGGTGTCAAAGTAAATAAACAAGCAATAACATCCATACATAACAATTCAACAATTTATTTAAATAATCCCGAAATAATCGTATTAATTTACATTTGTTATTTACGCAAATTAATATAATTATCTCTAGAATCTACACTATCATTTCATGTAGATTGAAGATTATTACATTACGGTTTTTCACTTGTCGTTCAATTTCAATTTCAAGTTTACACAAGAATAATTAATCCGATATAGGTTCAAAGGTTCAAAGTGTAATTTATCAAATTCTACGTGTCAATTTTAATTAACAATTAAAAGGGCCAAGTTTAACTAATCAATATTCAACATATGAAGGTGTCAAGTTTAACAAATCAATATCCAATATATATAATCCATTTAAATTGTTAACTATCCTATATCGATTTCAACTTGCATATTATTTATCACTTAACAATAACAATTAACATCCAGTACAACATCACATTGCAATCATTCATAAATCAAGCTTGTATAAGAATATAGTCGTGAAAATTAATTCACCTTTCGTGGATAAAGAAATTGACCCAAAGCAAGAAGAAGCACGAATGAAGTCGGTACAATTGCGAACAACGGACACAATGATGGAGAAAGGACGAAAGCTGAAAATCGATGCTGCTGCAACAAGAAGCTCAATCGGTTGCTTCTGCACACAACAAACAGAGAAAAATTGGTTACTATTTGGCAACTAAAATATATATTGGCGAAAACGTTCTACTGCAATATCCAACGCTATTTTCAAATCTCAGTTTCCTTTTCTTTTTCTTTTTTAAAATGAAACACGCACACCAAACACAACACCCATATTCATGCACACTCATAACTCTTCATCTTCTGCCATGCACGCAACTCTTCATCTTTCTTTGCTTTTTTTTATAAAACATAACCCATGCACACACGCATGTTCTCCACAACACACAACCCCATATTCATGCATACACCCGAGCCTTCATATGTCAAAACAACCCACCATACCCCCGAGTACACCTATATACACGTACAACACACACTATTCATCCAACGCACTGCACTTCATTTTTTTTATATGCACATTGGTAAGCCTGCATATACGTTCAAAGGTTCGAACCCATCTTTCTTTCACTTCAGCAAGCTACAATAATTCATGCACATTTTTTTTAACAAAATAAAGCACACGCACACATCACTAACATGCACGCAATTCATACATGCACACACACCCACTGCACACGACGCACACACATTTTCGTACCCAAAGCACGCACACCACACAACACAGGCCTAAGTGGCACACGAGCAGGGTGATGTTGGGGAGTACGGCGTTTCGGTTTGTAGGTTTGGTGTCTGGGTGTAGCCGGAGGTTCGGGATGGTGGAGACGTTGTTTCGACTAGATGCGAGGTGGCGGTATGGAGGTGGCAGTGCGTAGCTCGGTTATGTGTGCGTGGAGGTGGATAGGCCGGCGCGTGATGGAGTGGGGCGGTGAAGATCTGGAGTGGTGAATGACGTGCGTGTTTCAGGAGTAAGGGGAAGAATACTGGCGGGTGGATGAGTTGCATTTGCTGGAAAGGTTTCATCATTCTTTGTTTCAAAGTTAACAAAAAATAATAATATGAAGAAGAATGAGGAGAAGAAAGGAAGAAAAGGATTACCTAAAACTTGTGAGTTTCGAAGTAGGAAGTGGAATGCACATGAAACCGTGAAATAATTTTTATACTTTAGCCAATAGGTACGAACAGTAATTGCTTTTTTTGTAAAACAATGCATTTCCTTATTTTCCCAATTTTCCCACAACTTCCTACGCAATTTAATTTGCTGCCCACCGCACTCTTTAATTCACCCACTAATTAACTCTTTTTCAAATTTAAATGGTTCGACTGTGAATTTGTTAAGGCTTATTGTGGTTTAACCGGTCCGTCCGGAACGGTTAAGTTTACGCGATGATTCCCGTCGGACTCCGATTAGCACGAATAAATATACCGTTTTGATTAGTGCGACGACGTGCTTCCAACGGTACACAGATTATTGTGATACGATAGTTTTATAAAAATTCAATTTTATGCTGCTTAAATTGTTCGATTTGCAAAACAATTTAAACGGGACAGGCGATGACAGTTTTTGATGAAATGAATTACATAATCTTGGTCAAAATAATTTTTACAACATAACCGTGTAAAAATATTTGAATTTGAAAGATAAATTTTACACAGCTTTATATGGACTGATATATAGTAAAACGCGAACGATATTTTGCGACGAAACTTTTTCTATATTCATATCTAACTAGACGTATGTCATAAATAAAGTTTGGACGTTAATTGAGATTGTTTATAAATTTTCAAAATTTTATACTGAAATGATGAATTTAAAATTGTAAAATGGGTCAGAAATTCAGGTTCGTTACAATCTCCCCCGCTCAAAACTTTCGTCCTCGAAAAGGAACGAGACGAGTGTAGTAGGAATGAAGTAAGCAGAAAAGTCAAGATGGATTTTGATAAAATTGAATTATACCTGAAATTAGTGATTCGGGGTTTGAATCCCGAATACTATCCTCAGTTTCCATTGTACAATCTCACGCATCTGCACTCCACTGTACTTTGACGAGATTTACCGATTTCCTTCTGAGTTGCTTTGTCTCACGATCGACTATTCGAAGCGGCTTACGCTCAATAGTCAAATCAGGCTCGATAACTATTTCTTCCAACTGAGCAGTGGGAATAGTCATAGATGGATCATGCACAACTTTGCGAAGATGTAAGACGTGAAACACGTTGTGTACACCGGCGAACTTCTCTGGTAATGCAACTCTATAGGCCAATGTTCCGACTCTTTCCGTAATCTCAAAAGGACCAACAAATCTCGGAGCTAGCTTCCCTTTCGTTCCAAATCGAACAATATTCTTCAAAGGCGACACTTTCAGAAATACTTTGTCTCCTACACTGAATTCAAGATCTCTTCTCCTTCTCTCAGCGTAGCTCTTCTGTCTATCCTGTGTCGTTTTTATCTTCTTCCTGATTTCTTCAACTTTTTCAAAAGCTTCCATAATTATTTCTGGACCAAGTACCAATCGACTCAATCCAACAAGGTGGCGATTTGCACGGCCATCGATATAAGCTTCGAACGGTGCCATACCAATGCTTGCTTGATTATTGAAGATGATTAATTCAAATTCAAATATACTTATTCAAATTGAATTTAAATTTCTTTACCTGCTAACTATTATTATAAGTGAATTCAACCAAGTGAAGATGGTCTTCCCAAGATCCACCAAAGTCAATAATACAAGCTCGGAGAAGGTCTTCTAAAATCTGATTCACCCTCTTAGTTTGGCCATCTGTTTTAGGGTGATATGCAGTGCTCAGATTCAGTTTGGTGCCCAAAGTATCTTGAAATGCTTTCCAGAATTTACTGGTGAAAATAGGATCTCCATCGCGTACAATACTGGATGGTACACCATGAAATTTAACAACTTCTCTCATATATATCTCGGCCAAACCCGAAGCTATACGAGTGGACTTGACTGGAATAAAGTGAGCGAATTTCGTCAGTCTATCGACAATCACCCAAATGCGTTCGTTGCCCTTTCTAGTCCTTCATAGCCCATCAATATAGTTCATAGAAATCTGCTCCCACTTCCATCCTGGAATCTCTAATGGTTGAAGCAAACCAGTTGTATTTCTATGGTCAGCTTTAACCTGTTGGCAAGTTGTGCATCTGCTAACATATGTAGAGATATCGCGCTTCATTCCACTCCACCAATATAACTTCTTCGTATTCTGGTACATTTTAGTAACACCGGGATGAAATGAAAGTGAAGATTGATGGATTTCTCTCAGCACTTCCTGCCTAAGACCATCAACATTAGGAAAACAAATTCGATTATCAATTTTCAAGACTCCATTATTATCAATATGTGCAGCCAATTTATTGTCAGCATTTCCAACCCTATCGAGAACTATTTCTTTGATGCGATAAAGCAAAGTGTCCTCGTATTGCTTGGCTATAATGCGATCCATAAAAGCTAGGGAGACGAAAAGCTGGAATAACATTCCTTCAACAAGATTACAACACGTCATTGCTTGATTTCTGCTCAAAGCATCGGCTACGGCATTTGCTTTCCCTGGAGTATAATTTATATCAAATCATATGCAGCTAAAAATTCGAGCCATTGGATTTGTCTCTGATTCAAATCCTTTTGTGAGAAGATATATCTCAATGACTTGTGGTCGGTGAATAACTCGAATTTGGTTCCCAATAGATAGTGCCTCCATAGCTTAAGAGCAAATACAACCGCAAGAAGCTCTAGGTCGTGAGTTGCATAATTTGCTTCATGGGTCTTTAACGACGACCCGAATAGGCAATAACCTTTCCCTTTTGCATTAAATTGCTCCTAATCCATCACGGCTTGCATCAGTATAGACGGTCAATCCTTCACTCCCGTCAATAACTGTAAGAACTGGGGCAGATGTCGACCTTCACTTCATCTCATTGAAAGTCGCTTCGCACTTTTCACTCCAAATAAATTTCACATTCTTTCTGGTCAGTGCGGTAAGTGGGGTAGCAATACGAGCAAAGTTTTCTATAAATATGCGATAATAGCCGGCCAAACCCAAGAAACTGCAGATATCTGTAGGAGTTTTGGGAGTCTCCCAATCCTGCAAATTCCAAGGATTCGAATTTAGATATTGATAAATTGTTTAGACAGAATTGACAAGTAAGAATAGAACTTACATTGATTACGGCGATCTTAGCTGGATCGACCGAAATCCCATTCTCCGAAACAATATGGCCAAGAAAACGAACTTCATCTCTCCAAAAATGGAATTTCGAAAACTTGGCTTTAAGCTGATGTCTGCAAAGAGTTTCAAGAACAAAAGCCAAATGTGACCTATGCTCTTTCTCATCTTTAGAGAAGAAGAGAATATCGTCGATGAAAACAAGAACGAACTTGTTAAGAACATCCCGGAAAACCCTATTCATCAAGTCGATGAAATAAGCTGGGGCATTAGTGAGGCCGAACGGCATAACTAGCCATTTATAAAAACCATTTTCAGTGCGGAATGCTGTTTTAGGAATACTATCCTCAGCGATTCTGATTTGGTGAAAGCCGGTAGCCAAATCAAGTTGAGAAAAGACTTTAGCTCCATGAAGCCGGTCGAATATATCGTTGATGCGGGGCATCGGGTACCTGTTCTTGTGTGTGAGCTTGTTTAGCTCTCTATAGTCCACACACATTCTGAGTGAACCATCATATTTTGTAACAAATACAACTGCAGCGCCCCATTCTGAATAACTGCGCCGAATCAAGCCTTTAGAAAATAAATCTTCGATTTGAACATTCAATTCTGCCTTCTCTTTAGGAGCCATTCTCCTAGGAGGAAGAACTACTGGTCATGCACCAGGAATAAGATCAATGTGGAATTCAATTTACCATGGAGGTGGTAGAGAATTGACTTCTCCAAACACATCAGAAAAGAGTTGAACTACTGGAGTGGAGCTAAGTTCATTTGGATGAGAGTCAAGAGAGAATATAAAACTCCTAGCATATTGTTGAGGTGGTTTGCCGTTAATGACTAAAGGCATACTCTTGTCGTCAATAAGAGAGACGGTTCGAGCTTTGCATGAGATAACGGCTTCGAATTTTCGCAGCCAATCAATGCCCAATAGTATATCTAATGCCTCGAATCCAAGGACATAGAAATCCCAAGTAAAACGGTGAATGCCATGCATAAGAGTGACATATTTGCAAACCCTTTTGAGGTTAGCGGGCCCTCCAATAGGGTTAGATACACATAAGAAGGTAGATGCAAGAATAGTTTCCAAACCAAGTTTATTACATAAATCAATAGACATGAAGCTGTGTGTTGCTCCAGTGTCAAATAGAACTCTAACAGGCAAGGTATGCGACATAAAAGTACTTTGCAAAGTACCTTGATTATCAGGAACTTCCGGGGCAGGTGTGGAAAGAGAAAATACTCCTGATGGTGTACCTCTCTTCTGTGTTGGGCAGTCTTTCTTGAAGTGTCCAGGTTGTAAGCAGATATGACATACATCCCTCCTAGTCATCTGTGCCGGTGGCGGAACTGCTGCACCTTTTGGAGATGGGCAGCTACTAGCATAATGACCTTTTTGGTTGCAGTTGAAGCAAGTAATAGATGATATGTCAATAGGCTTCTTCTGAGAATAGCCAAGCCCGGATTTCTTCTACCAGTTCTTCTTCTGTAGCTCAAAATATGGCTTTCTCTTCCCAGTATGACTAGAGGATGGCTGGGTAGCTGGAGCCTTAGTGACTGTTGTTTCCTTAGGCTTTCCCTCATATCTAAGAGCAAAATCCATCGACTCAATGAAAGTTCCATGGACATGAGCGGTGAGGAGCTCGTAATACTCACGGCGTGCGCCATGTATGAACTTCTCATTCTTAAGCAGAGGTGTGTCGATCAAGCCAGGTCCGAACTTAGATAGTTCGTTGAATTTCCTTTCATACTCAGTGAAGGTCATGTTGCCTTGCTTAAGATCCATAAAAGACCGATAGAGTTGGGCCTTCCCAGCAGCTGACATCCACTGAGCCATAAAAGGAATCTCTATTTACAAATGATACAAAAACGAGTCAAAATTTGACGAGATAAACGGAATTTTATTTAGATGAAATTTTAGATAGATTACTACCTAAACTGGGCCCAAGTGATGGTTTCTTCATCAGTACGAGAAGTGACTGACTCCCACCAATCCTGTGTAACATCCTGAAGCTGCCAAGCGGCCAACTTACGCTTCTTAGCGTCGGTGATCTCTAAGCCAGTAAAGATCCTCTCCAAACTCTTTAGCCATTGTTGTGCTTCGATGCTATTCTTGGAGCCGGTAAATTTGATTCCGCCAAGCTGAGTGTACTCCTTGCTAAGAGTGGAGAATCTGACGGCGGGAGCTGGGGAATGTGGTTCGGGAGCGTTTCCCCTACCCCTGCCTCTAACATTTCTTCTGGTAGCCATCCTGGAATACCAAAAGTGATTTTAGAATCAAAGATAGAAATTTATGGAACATAAAGAAATTCAAATCAAATGAATTCAATTAGAAGAATGGAATCAAAGGATATGGATTCTAAAATGATTCTCCTCATTCTAGGGTATGTTTACCCTATCTCTAATGAGCTTAAAACTCCACAGGCTAAGGTTATCGGGAACCAAAACTCTGATACCAACAGTAACAACCCGTATATTTGTACCATTTAAATTGACGATATTCCAACTTGTCGACTTAAATAATACAAATCACGAATCATTAATGGAGTGTGTGTGTGTGTGTGTATATATATATATATATATATATATATATATATATGAGAATCATCACAGAATCACGGAAATATAACATCACAGAATAGTGCAGCGTAAAATACAACATAATCATAAGAGTAGTTCATGAAGCTACCCATAAATACAACAATGTCTCAGATAAAATAAAATAGAACAACATAGGTGTCCATAGTCTAAATAGAAAGAGCAATACTGATAAGATAAGATAATGATAGTCTTCGGTCTTCAGCTCCAAGTAGAAACAGCAACAATAATCTTCAGTCTGATCCGGGCATATGCACAAACAAACACTCGAATCAGGACATATATTCTTATATAGATAATATGGTTCAAGATTTGAAATAAAAATTACTCAAAAATGATTGGAATAACATCTTTCAGGATCCATTAAACTATTTATACATAGTAATGTACGATACATAGATAATGTCTAACAGTAAAGTAAGATATCAAAATAGTGTTAAGGCGTTACCATTGTCCCCCTTAACACATTTTATATAGCATTATAGTCTTTACATCACTGTAAACTCCACCGTAAACTAGTGGGATATCAGGGAGTACTCCATAGGTATAATACAAAAAAAAATCGTATTGGTCGCGTATATGGGAATACAAGGGTGACAAGGCACATGAGGCAATACCCAAGGCAGTGAAACTACCGTTTGCCTGATCTGGACTGGTAAGAATGCATCGCCGCAACGATCGCAACACCGCGAAACAACACTCCAAATTCAAGGGTGCGCACCAATCAATCACAAAGTAAATGAGTAGTTTACGAAGAAGTGTGTTCGCTCGAGGTAGCTAAACCCATTTGGCCCGGCACGGCTCCTGTTTTAGTCATTTACAATTTGACACAAGTGTCAAGGCTATCCATTATCGTTCTCTTTCTTCAGTCATCACGTACGCCATTAAAACCACTTCATTCTGGATCACACTCCGCGTATAGTTATTAAAGTGGTTTTCGGTTTAGAAGTGAGTATGTCCCTAACCGATTCCGGTTCCTTTAATAACCTTCGTAATTAATTTACCGATTGGTCGTTTAATATATTTCAAAACCAATTCAAATTCAATTTCAATTAGAATTCGTAATTCAACATTTCGTTGGTCTTTCTAAATCAAATTCCAAAATTTACGTTTCATAAATTCACAATTTTATTTCAAATTTTCTATAATTCAAATTCAAAGTTAAATTTAAACAATTCAAATATATACTTAAATTTGAATATAAGTTCCATTCCAATTTAACGTTCAAATCGATTTAAACTCATTTATCGATTTTATTCGATATTCATTTAATTAATTTATCATTAAAACAATTTCAATTAAATTTCCAATTCATTACATTAATCACTTAAGTTTAACTTCATTATGTCAAGCTTACAAATTTAATTTCAATTAAATTTGTCAAATACAATTCTTGTCTTTCAAGTCTTCCATTTGTTTCGATAAAACGCATTTTTATTTCTTGTTAAAGAAATTCAAATTCATTTACTTATTACCTTAGTTACATTTCAAACTCAGTTAATAAAGGTATTCAGTTTCACTTATTCAAAAAATTCAATTTCACTTAATAAGAAAATTCAATTCAATTTAATTTTTAAATAATTTAATCTCATTAACTATCAAATAATTTCAAATCTTAATTATCACTAATGTAATATCCCGGAATTTTTAACAATATCAATTTAATAATCTGTAATTAAAATTAAATTGATATTGATATTCTGATAATAATTATTCAAATAGATTGAATAATCTTCTTCAATAAATATTTAAATTGGTTATTTTATCTTTAAAATGATAGTAAATTGATTTCTATTTACAATATAAATATTTGGTTTATATTTTAAATAGATTAGCATTTGTTTTAATTTTAATAAATAAACCATATTTTTCTAATTCTAATATTTTTAGTATTTTGAAAATTTGTTTTATTTAATATTAGCTTTTCAAGGTTAATGAATAAATCTTGGTTTAAATTAATAAATGAATCATGATTTGAAATTCTAATATATATATTAATAATTTGGAAATTTTAATTTTTATTAAATATAAAGTTTTCAAAGCTATTAAATAAATAAATATATGATTTAAAAATTGTTAAGAAAAATATTTAAATGTTTTAAATAGTTTTAGCTTGAGGTTTAAATTAAATTAATTAAAGAGGTTTATAGCTTAATTAAATAGAAAATCTATTGATAAAAATATAAATTTCCTTTAAAATAGTTTTAATTTAATAATGAGACATTTTAAATACAATATTAACAATGTATTGTATTACAAATAAGATTTTAGTTAAAAATAGCTATTGTTATTTCAAACTTTGATTTGTATTCATAATTTGATTTTTAATATTAGATTATGAATTTAATTTGAAGTTAAATTCCAAAGTGTAAAATTTTAAATTGTTTTAATTATAAGCTTCATTTATTAGTACAAATTATTTTTAGTTCTTTTAAAAGTTTATATACATATTTAAATATTCACTAACAACTTAGTTTGGCTTAATACATACATTAACTATTATATTAGCATTTAAAATTAATTTACTAACTACCTTAAAAGAACAAGTGTATGAATTTAAGCAACATTTAAACAAGTGTTCTAAAAATTAAGCATTTATGTGACAAATGTTGAATATTTCATACAAGTGTCAAATTGTGTTTTCATTTTCTAAATTTAATAAATTCATAAATTTGGTTATATAAGTATGCATCTTCATTTCTAATTCTTATTTTTCTAATCCTAATTCTAACTCCAAGAAAACTCATCCTCATATCAAAATCTTGCATCTTCAAATTCCTGTACATTTGCAAAATCAAATACCCTCTTCAAATCTGAAATGCATGTAAACCTGAAACATGAAAAAAAAACTGCAATCCACTTCAATTATCAAGCCTGTAATCTCATGTAACACATCTTCAACCTGTCATCCTCTCAAAAATCTGAAGCCATCCAACAAACATTCAAACAAAACTTGTAAAACTTGCAATTCCAAATTTTGATGCCTGCATCATTTCAATCAAGCTGCATGCATGTAGATTTAAGATCAGCCTCAAAGCTCCAGCAACTTAGTTTTTAAATGCAACTCAAAGTTTAAAGCTTAAGCATTAAAGTGCAAAGTATAAAAAAAAAGGGGTTTTCAGTCTTCAGGCTCTTCAAAGCATGACAGAGGCTCTGCTTCTTCTAATCCGTGAGTAACTTTTTAAAATCTAAAATGGAATTAGGTTGCACGCTAGTATAGTTGAATATAAGTAAGTATTGCATGTGTATGGATAGAAATTCTGATGTAAAATGTGTATACATGTTGTTAGGTGCTCTGTTATGTTCCCAGTTTCACTTTTCATTTAAAATCCCCTACTACTTAATTAAATTTGTGATGGTATCTTTTTCTTTAACCAAGGTTGTTGCATATCATAAATTAAGAATTAAAAAAAAAATTAAATTACATTAAAACAGAGTCTGTTGGCCTCTGGAAAATGTTGAAATGTCAGTGCATGTTGATGCAAACCAAAATTTAAACTGTGTCATTTCTTAATTCAGTATTTTAAATTGAAAGCATTAACTAAATCATGATTTTCAACATTGAAATCTGGATTTTTAAAAATGTAATGAATGTACAGTTTGGTATTGAACTGAATATGAATTTTGGGGTTTCCCTGGGGATTCATGAATCCGGAGGGGATGAGTTTCGGCATGGTGATGGAGAGTTGATCAGTGATGATAAGAAAAATAGGTGAAGGTGATAAAAATCACCATGGTTGCAGTAATGTTGATTTGCTTTATGTAACCCTAGTTTTGCTGGGTGTTATGGAATCGTTCATATTTGCTTGTATGTTTGACCGAGTGTTACAAGCTTTTGAGGAATTAAGGATTGGCCATAGTTGAAGATGTGGGCAGAGGAGTTCATCGACAGGTGGTCGGAGGGAAGAGTATTTACCGTTGACAGGTTTGAGGGGGGAAAACTGTGTTTGTTTACAGGTTTGGAGTTTGTGAATCTCAAACTCTCATTAGTGAGTTGTAGCTTGAATTGATGCTTGTGGTGGTAGCTAGGTTGGTCTCTGATGTGATGCGATGGTCGTTGGCAATCATCAATGGCCGGAGTCACCGTGCATATGCACGGTGAAGTAGGGTACAGGTGATGTTTGGTTAGCTGAAGGTGACTCGGGTAAACCCTATTTTGACTCGAAGTGGTGTAGTGTTTTCCTCGGGAAAGTTGTGTTGAGTCTCGAAGCAAATTTGTGGGGGTTTAGGTGTTTTTGTTTTACAGGTTTTATAAACCTGTAACTTCTGTGTTTAATTATTTTTTAAACCCTGAATCCTTTAAGTGTTAGGAAAATTTAATTCATATTTGAACTCAAGTTTTAAATTTATTTGAATTTAAGTTAATTTAAAAATCCCATTTTAGAATAAAATTTAAGTTTTAGATATTTAAACTTAATTAACCATTTGGTTTGATAAAATAGTTTAAACTTTTAAAAATGAGATTTAAAAAAAAAATTATATAAGTAGATTTTAAGTTATTTAAAATCTGGAAATTCAAATGTTAAATTTGAAGTTCAGTTTTAAATTTTAAAGAAGGTTTAAAAATTGAAGTTTTAAATTAAATGTAAATTTAAATTATAAAAATCTTTTAAATGAATTTAACTTTAAAATTTTATGATTTCATAAACAAACTTTTGATTTGTCCTGAAATTTAAATAAGTTTTAAAATATTTAAAACTTTGATAGGTTTTTAAATTATTCTATTTTAAACTTGAATTTAAATTGAAATTTAAAAGGTAATTTCTTAAGTACTTTGTTTTGAATAGTATTGTTTTAAGGCATAATTAAGTTATGATTTAGCTTGAAATTTAAATTAATATTAGTATTTCAAAATTTATTTAATTAGTGAGGTGATTAAGATTAATTAATTAATTTAATTTATTAAGTGAATTTAGAATTAATAATTGATTAATGATTAATCAATTTAAGATTAAGATCATTAATTAGATTATTAAATTAATGATGAATGAATTTTTAATTATGTAATTAAGTTTTTAAAATTTAGGTTAATTAATTTAATAATTAACTTTAATTAATGAATGACTAAAGATAATTTAAATTGTATTTAATTTAAGTTGATTACTTTATAAAATAATTAGAGAAGGGTCAATGATGGTCATTAACCAGGATTATTTAAACAGTTAATTAATGTGATTAATTTTTATAATTAATTAGATTAATTAATTTATTAATAATCAATTGTAAATGGGTTGAGTATAATTACTTAATAAAGTAATTAGGGAATTAATTACTTAATGTAATTAATTTAATTTAATGTGATTGTTTAATTTAGTTAATTAAGTTTAATTAATTTTAAACACTTGGGTTTTATAAATAATTACTGTATGATTTGGAAATTACTTAGTTAAGTAATTGATTAATAATTACAGAATGTAATTAAATGAAGATGTTAAGAATGAAGTAGTTTGGTTCAATTACTTATTAATTAATCAAGGGATTAATTAAGAAATTAATTTAGGATAATTAATTTGTTTAATAAAGTAATTAAGTTAGTTAATTACAAAATGTAATTAATCTGGGATGATTAATAATTATGAGTTAATTACTTAAGGTAATTAATTTAAGAAATAATTTAAGATCATTAATTATTTTAATTAATGATGTATTTAAAGTTGATTAATTAAGATTAATTAATCAATAATAAGTAATTAAAGGTAATTAATTAATGTAATTAATTAAAGATAAATGTAATTAATTATGATTAATTAATTAATTGAAGTAATTAAAGGTTAATTACTGTTTGTTTGAGAATAATTAATTTGTGAAATTAATTAAGGATAGTTACATGAATGTAATTAAGGGAAATTAATCAAGAATGATTAATTAAGATAATTCATGATTGATTAATTGATTCCATCAATTAAATGATTAAGATAGCAAGATTTATATTGGTGAAGTAATTAATTTAATTTATTTAAATTAATTATAGATAAATAATTAATTTAATTCACTTTAAATTAATTAGAGATAGAGATAGTTAATTTAATTCATTTTGAATTAATTATATTGTGATGAGTAAATCTTTGCTTATGTATGAATGGATGTCATTGTTTGACTTGGATGCTTTGTGATCTCAGTAATGAGATAAATGATATTGTGTGGTATGGATGTTTGACTGTATTGTGATGATAACATAGGTTATCTATTGTGATGGTGATATATGGAATATCTATTAGATATTGATAATGTGAATTACCCCTTATTTGATAATGCTGATTATCAATTATTGTTCTGTGTGTTATCTATCTGTGTATATAGATACTATATTGAATTGTTTTAAACCTTTAAACAACTTGGACCTAAAAGAAACGCTTTGGATTTCGATGAGACCAGGATCGGGTTTCCATATTTGGATATCCGAAAACCACATCGATTCCAAATAACGTTAGGTCGTGTATCAAAAATGGAGCTTTGTGAAGACTCGAGGTATAAGAGCTATAAGTCAATATAACTCTGTGGGTGATTACGTAATGAGTTTGACGGAATAGTACTTATAGATTCGAGATGGTGGTTTAGAGTGCAAGGGTTATTGTCGTTGACTCTGAGGGTGATTCCAAAATGAGTGTAACGAGATAATGCCTTCGATTTCGTTCGAACCCGGAACGAACTTGTATGCATTGAATGCTTTCAGAACATCGTCAGGTGGACGATGAGCATTCTAAGTGATATGTCCTATAAAGGTAATCGTAGCCTCAAGCCTCATCAACCAGGAATGGCTAAAACAGGGGAGGTGCAGCAAGGCTAATTGGTCATCCCCCACTTGAGAGTAAGATTTACCCCTGTCTAGAGGTCCCTTTTATTTCGGTTGTGTGGACGGTCTTTTGAGCTCTAACCGTCGGGGTTATCTTGTTCGGAACTATTCAGTAAGGAATGGGTCCGGCCTTGTGTTGCAGGGGAGTGGGAGTACTCCTCGGTACGGTGATCTAGGCCACGTACTGTGACGGACGGTACCCTAGTAGCCCTGCCATTGTATGGAATCCAAAATCCAATAAGTGCCTACGGTTTTGATTGTATTACCCATTTTTGTGGCTAGTGGCTGGAATTTAATAGATGTAACAATTTCGGCTATTTCATATTTATTTGAAAACCCTAGACCTATTATAATATCATCCGATTTCCTATCAAATGTTTTGGTTAGCGTAAGGTAAAAACTTTTCCATGTTTATGTGTGGGAAGTCTTACGTGATACCTTTCTTTCCAAAAGGTTTTTGAAAGTTAAGCAACTTTCACCTGCTGCTCACACCAGATCCATGTCTGACCCGGAGTTTATTTTTGTTTTTCATAAACTCTTGGGTACTCAAATTTTTACGAGTAGCCAAGGGAATTCAGGTTAGCATTGACGAATTGTAGAGGAGCAAATGGAGCAGGAGGCTTCTGCGTTGTAGTTATCTAGTTTTCCGCTGTGTAGTTTTATCTGAGTCGTTTCTTGTGTTGTATTGAGTTGTAATAACTAGACAGGTGTTTATAACTGTCTATTATGTGATGTATGTCTGTGTAACTCTGATATGGTTGTAAAATTTGTAATATTTATGTTATTAATATAGTTTATTCGTTTCCGCTGTTAGATTCTGATGTTGTTTCTTTCTTCTCTTCTTTCTATTCTCTTTTCTATCCCTTTCTTTCTTCAAAATGATGCGATTTTCTGTGGTAAGAAAGTCGGGTCGTCACACTTGGTATCAGAGCATTAGGTTGAGTGAATACCTAGGCTCTGTAGTAGTGTCTTCCTTGAGAGAGCGTATTTGTAATTTTAAATATATATATTTATTTATTTCTACCTATTTGTTGGGTTACCTCTTCAAGTTTTCCAATATAATTTATAAGGGTAGATGGGGTAGTAGTGTGTGTAACACGACTACCATTTGTTGGAGTTTGAATGTTTGAGGTTGGAGGTGTTCTGTCGAGACTGTAGACCTAATACCGTCTCGAGCGAGTTTTGTAGTGAAGGACTTCATTGATCACTGAAGGAAACCTGTTAAGGTACGAAGTTTATTTTTGAAATTTAATGAATAGTGTTTGGATCTATTAGTTGGCAGAAGCAAGTGATGGT
The DNA here is from genome assembly GCA_030765085.1 of Allium cepa. Taxonomy (NCBI): domain Eukaryota; kingdom Viridiplantae; phylum Streptophyta; class Magnoliopsida; order Asparagales; family Amaryllidaceae; genus Allium; species Allium cepa. The sequence continues at coordinate 301,067,907 of CM060928.1, read as the reverse complement.
ATTTTGATACCACAAGGAGTAGTAGCTGCATGATGAGATGCAGTGACTATGGATGTTCCCGAACATGTTTTTTTGGAACAAGTTAAGGAAGTGAGCCTGCTTCAGTGTTGTGGCTGTGTTCAGCTTGAGTTTCTGTTTGCTTTGAGGTCCGATTTTTTCAGAGAGCTTTGTTTTGGAATTCTTTGGCATCTGTGGCAGCAGTGCAGCTTGGAGTGTTCTCGGTGTTGGCAAAAGATTTTCTAGCTTAGCAGTTTTTTTGGAATGGAGTTCAGAAGCAGTTGAGTGGACCCGTTTCTTCGATGGGTTGGATAATTAAGTTTAAGCTGTTCCGTTTGGTTAAGGAAGAACAGTTTTCTTTGGATTTGGTTTGGGTGGTTCGCAAAAGTGACTTGCGATTGTTTGAGTGTTCTCTTGGGTTATCTGAGTTTTTTTGAATGTATTCAGGGAGTCAGAGTTTGGTTCGCATCTGGAGATTGAGCTTTTCTTATCGACTGGAATTCCAGGAGTGGAACGGGTGGTTCATTAGTAGAATGGTTTCAGGAGATTGAGTTGGTGTAGCAGCTCGGAGTTTTGGAGGAACTTCTGAATGATTCTTATGGATTTGTTGAACCATATCTCTGGGGTGTGTTGTCCTGTTTGTGCTTGTGTTCTTCTTCAGCATTCTCTTTTATGTCGGATTAGAGTTGAGCAGCGGAAGCAGTTTGGAAGTGCATCTGCTTTTCTGGATAGAAGAAGTTGTTGTCTTCTGATGTTGAGAAGTTAAGTTTGAGTTGTTGGTTTTGGTTGATCTTGAGGAGATCATCTTGTTGTGTTGATTGGTCTAGTTTGTTTCTAGAAGCATCAGCGAAGGTTGAGCTGATCAGTAAGGCTGTAGGCAGCCCAGGATTGTCTAAAGAAATTTTGTGGATAAGAGTCGGAGGGATTTGGACTCTGAAGTCGGAGATTTAATTTTGGATAAGTTTTCTCCGATCAAAAGTGAGCTATAAGTTTGAGTAAGGCTGGGAGGCTAGCACTGAAGTGTTTTTGGATCTTTTTCTGTGATCTTGGAGAATAAGTGATTGATCTATAGGATTGAATTGCCAGTTTGGATAACTGGGATTCGATGAAGTTTCACGTATCTCTGAGGGAGTACGTGTATGATCTATCTCTGGTTGTGAACCAGCAGTTTTGGAGTTTTTGTTGTTGAGTCAGACTTGTTTGTAGTCTGATATCTTGTCTAGTGTTATAGATATAGTTGTATAGGAGCTTTGTAGCTTCATAATATTGTTTGTTTGGATTCTCTAGAGCGAGTATCCCGGTGTGTATATATATACACCTGGGGAAACTCGAAGAAATTCTATCCAGAATTTGTCTGGATAATTAGATTTTTTTGATTGGTTGTTTTTGGTTGTTAGTATATGTTTGATATATGCTTGTGTTTTAAAATTAAATCTTTAATAAGATTATCAAATTACCTTTGTTTTAAATTTCGAGGACGAAATTCTTTTAAGGGGGAGGGATTGTAATATCCTGGAATTTTTAACAATATCAATTTAATAATCTGTAATTAAAATTAAATTGATATTGATATTCTGATAATAATTATTCAAATAGATTTGATAATCTTCTTCAATAAATATTTAAATTGGTTATTTTATCTTTAAAATGATAATAAATTGATTTCTATTTACAATATAAATATTTGGTTTATATTTTAAATAGATTAGCATTTGTTTTAATTTTAATGAATAAACCATATTTTTATAATTCTAATATTTTTAGTATTTTGAAAATTTGTTTTATTTAATATTAGCTTTTCAAGGTTAATGAATAAATCTTGGTTTAAATTAATAAATGAATCATGATTTGAAATTCTAATATATATATTAATAATTTGGAAATTTTAATTTTTATTAAATATAAAGTTTTCAAAGCTATTAAATAAATAAATATATGATTTAAAAATTGTTAAGAAAAATATTTAAATGTTTTAAATAGTTTTAGCTTGAGTTTTAAATTAAATTAATTAAAGAGTTTTATAGCTTAATTAAATAGAAAATCTATTGATAAAAATATAAATTTCCTTTAAAATAGTTTTAATTTAATAATGAGACATTTTAAATACAATATTAACAATGTATTGTATTACAAATAAGATTTTAGTTAAAAATAGCTATTGTTATTTCAAACTTCGATTTGTATTCATAATTTGATTTTTAATATTAGATTATGAATTTAATTTGAAGTTAAATTCCAAAGTGTAAATTTTTAAATTGTTTTAATTATAAGCTTCATTTATTAGTACAAATTATTTTTAGTTCTTTTAAAAGTTTATATACATATTTAAATATTTACTAACAACTTAGTTTGGCTTAATACATACATTAACTATTATATTAGCATTTAAAAATTAATTTACTAACTACCTTAAAAGAACAAGTGTATGAATTTAAGCAACATTTAAACAAGTGTTCTAAAAATTAAGCATTTATGTGACAAATGTTGAATATTTCATACAAGTGTCCGTGTTTTCATTTTCTAAATTTAATAAATTCATAAATTTGGTTATATAAGTACGCATCTTCATTTCTAATTCTTTTTTTTTCTAATCCTAATTCTAACTCCAAGAAAACTCATCCTCATATCAAAATCTTGCATCTTCAAATTCCTGTACATTTGCAAAATCAAATACCCTCTTCAAATCTGAAATGCATGTAAACCTGAAACATAAAAAAAAATTGCAATCCACTTCAATTATCAAGCCTGTAATCTCCTGTAACACATCTTCAACCTGTCATCCTCTCAAAAATCTGAAGCCAGCCAACAAACATTCGAACAAAACCTGTAAAACTTGCAATTCCAAATTTTGAAGCCTGCATCATTTCAATCAAGCTGCATGCATGTAGATTTAAGATCAGCCTCAAAGCTCCAACAACTTAGTTTTTAAATGCAACTCAAAGTTTAAAGCTTAAGCATTAAAGTGCAAAGTATAAAAAAGGGGTTTTCTGTCTTCAGGCTCTTCAAAGCATGACAAAGGCTCTGCTTCTTCTAATCTGTGAGTAACTTTTTAAAATCTAAAATGGAATTAGGTTGCATGCTAGTATAGTTGAATATAAGTAAGTATTGCATGTGTATGGATAGAAATTCTGATGTAAAATGTGTATACATGTTGTTAGGTGCTCTGTTATGTTCCCAGTTTCACTTTTCATTTAAAATCCCCTACTACTTAATTAAATTTGTGATGGTATCTTTTTCTTTAACCAAGGTTGTTGCATATCATAAATTAAGAATTAAAAAAAAATTAAATTACATTAAAACAGAGTCTGTTGTCCTCTGGAAAATGTTGAAATGTCAGTGCATGTTGATGCAAACCAAAATTTAAACTGTGTCATTTCTTAATTCAGTATTTTAAATTGAAAGCATTAACTAAATCATGATTTTCAACATTGAAATCTGGATTTTTAAAAATGGAATGAATGTACAGTTTGGTATTGAACTGAATATGAATTTTGGGGTTTCCTTGGGGATTCATGAATTTGGAGGGGATGAGTTTCGGCATGGTGATGAAGAGTTGATCAGTGATGATAAGAAAAATAGGTGAAGGTGATGAAAATCACCATGGTTGCAGTAATGTTGATTTGCTTTATGTAACCCTAGTTTTGCTGGGTGTTATGGAATTGTTCATATTTGCTTGTATGTTTGACCGAGTGTTACAAGCTTTTGAGGAATTAAGGATTGGCCATAGTTGAAGATGTGGGCGGAGGAGTTCATCGACAGGTGGTCGGAGGGAAGAGTATTTACCGTTGACAGGTTTGAGGGGGGAAAACTGTGTTTGTTTACAGGTTTGGAGTTTGTGAATCTCAAACTCGCAATAGTGAGTTGTAGCTTGAATTGATGCTTGTGGTGGTAGCTAGGTTGGTCTCTGATGTGATGCGATGGTCGTTGGCAATCATCAATGGCCGGAGTCACCGTGCATATGCATGGTGAAGTAGGGTACAGGTGATGTTTGGTTAGCTGAAGGTGACTCGGGTAAACCCAGTTTGGACTCGAAGTGGTGTAGTGTTTTCCTCGGGGAAGTTGTGTTGAGTCTCGAAGCGAATTTATGGGGGTTCAGGTGTTTTTGTTTTACAGGTTTTATAAACCTGTAACTTCTTTGTTCAATTTTTTTTTAAACCCTGAATCCTTTAAATGTTAGGAATATTTAATTTATATTTGAACTCAAGTTTTAAATTTATTTGAATTCAAGTTAATTTAAAAATCCCATTTTAAAATAAAATTTAAGTTTCAGAAATTTAAACTTAATTAACCATTTGGTTTGATAAAATAGTTTAAACTTTTAGAAATGAGATTTAAAAAAAATTATATAAGTAGATTTTAAGTTATTTAAAATCTGGAAATTCAAAAGTTAAATTTGAAGTTCAGTTTTAAATTTTAAAGAAGGTTTAAAAATTGAAGTTTTAAATTAAATGTAAATTTAAATTATAAAAATCTTTGAAATGAATTTAACTTCAAAATTTTATGATTTCATAAACAAACTTTTGATTTGTCCTGAAATTTAAATAAGTTTTAAAATATTTAAAACTTTGATAGGTTTTTAAATTATTCTATTTTAAACTTGAATTTAAACTGAAATTTAAAAGGTAATTTCTTAAGTACTTTGTTTTGAATAGTATTGTTTTAAGGCATAATTAAGTTATGATTTAGCTTGAAATTTAAATTAAGATTAATATTTCAAAATTTATTTAATTAGTGAGGTGATTAAGATTAATTAATTAATTTAATTTATTAATTGAATTTAGAATTAATAATTGATTAATGATTAATCAATTTAAGATTAAGATCATTAATTAGATTATTAAATTAATGATGCATGAATTTTTAATTATGTAATTAAGTTTTTAAAATTTAGGTTAATTAATTTAATAATTAACTTTAATTAATGAATGACTAAAGATAATTTAAATTGTATATAATTTAAGTTGATTACTTTATAAAATAATTAGAGAAGGGTTAATGATGGTCATTAGCTAGGATTATTTAAACAGTTAATTAATGTGATTAATTTTTATAATTAATTAGATTAATTAATTTATTAATAATCAATTGTAAATGGGTTGAGTATAATTACTTAATAAAGTAATTAGGGAATTAATTACTTAATGTAATTAATTTAATTTAATGTAATTGTTTAATTTAATTAATTAGGTTTAATTAATTTTAAACACTTGGGTTTTATAAATAATTACTTTATGATTTGGAAATTACTTAGTTAAGTAATTGATTAATAATTACAGAATGTAATTAAATGAAGATGTTAAGAATGAAGTAGTTTGGTTTAATTACTTATTAATTAATCAAGGGATTAATTAAGAAATTAATTTAGGATAATTAATTTGTTTAATAAAGTAATTAAGTTAGTTTATTACTAAATGTAATTAATCTGGGATGATTAATAATTATGAGTTAATTACTTAAGGTAATTAATTTAAGAAATAATTTATGATCATTACTTATTTTAATTAATGATGTAATTAAAGTTGATTAATTAAGATTAATTAATCAATAATAAGTAATTAAAGGTAATTAATTAATGTAATTAATTAAGGATAAATGTAATTAATTATGATTAATTAATTAATTGAAGTAATTAAAGGTTAATTACTGTTTGTTTGAGAATAATTAATTTGTGATATTAATTAAGGATAGTTACATGAATGTAATTAAGGGAAATTAATCAAGAATGATTAATTAAGATAATTTATGATTGATTAATTGATTCTATCAATTAAATGATTAAGATAGCAAGATTTATATTGGTGAAGTAATTAATTTAATTTATTTTAAATTAATTATAGCTAAAGTAATTAATTTAATTCACTTTAAATTAATTTGAGATAGAGATAGTTAATTTAATTCATTTTAAATTAATTATATTGTGATGAGTAATCTTTGCTTATGTATGAATGGATGTCATTGTTTGACTTGGATGCTTTGTGATCTCAGTAATGAGATAAATGACATTGTGTGGTATGGATGTTTGACTGTATTGTGATGATAACATAGGTTATCTATTGTGATGGTGATATATGGAATATATATTAGATATTGATAATGTAAATTACCCCTTATTTGATAATGCTGATTATCAATTATTGTTCTCTGTGTTATCTATCTGTGTATGTAGATACTATCTTGAATTGTTTTAAACCTTTAAACAACTTGGACCTAAAAGACACGCTTTGGATTTCGATGAGACCGGGATCGGGTTTCCATATTTGGATATCCGAAAACCACATCGATTCCAAATAACGTTAGGTCGTGTATTAAAAATGGAGCTTTGTGAAGACTCGAGGTATAAGAGCTATAAGTCAATATAACTCTGTGGGTGATTCCGTAATGAGTTTGACGGAATAGTACTTATAGATTCGAGATGGTGGTTTAGAGTGCAAGGGTTATTGTCGTTGACTCTGAGGGTGATTCCAAAATGAGTGTAACGAGATAATGCCTTCGGTTTCGTTCGAACCCGGAACGAACTTGTATGGATTGAATGCTTTCAGAACATCGTCAGGTGGACGATGAGCATTCTAAGTGATATGTCCTATAAAGGTAATCGTAGCCTCAAGCCTTATCAACCAGGAATGGCTAAAACGGGGAGGTGCAGCAAGGCTAAGTGGTCATCCCCCAGTTGAGAGTAAGATTTACCCCTGTCTAGAGGTCCCTTTTATATCGGTTGTGTGGACGGTCTTTTGAGCTCTAACCGTCGGGGTTATCTTGTTCGGAACTATTCAGTAAGGAATGGGTCCGGCCTTGTGTTGCAGGGGAGTGGGAGTACTCCTCGGTACGGTGATCTAGGCCACGTACTGTGACGGACGGTACACCAGTAGCCCTGCCATTGTATGGAATCCAAAATCGAATAAGTGCCTACGGTTTTGATTGTATTACCCACTTTTGTGGCTAGTAGCTGGAATTTAATAGATGTAACAATTTCGGCTATTTCATATTTATTTGAAAACCCTAGACCTATTATAATATCATCGGATTTCCTATCAAATGTTTTGGTTAGCGTAAGGTAAAAACTTTTCCATGTTTATGTGTGGGAAGTCTTACGTGATACCTTTCTTTCCAAAAGGTTTTTGAAAGTTAAGCAACTTTAACCTGTTACTCACACCAGACCCATGTCTGACCCAGAGTTTATTTTTGTTTTTAATAAATTCTTGGGTACTCAAATTTTTACGAGTAGCCAAGGGAATTCAGGTTAGGATTCAGGTTAGCTTTGATGAATTGTGGAGGAGCAAATGGAGCAGGAGGCTTCTGCGTTGTAGTTATCTAGTTTTCCGCTGTGTAGTTTTATCTGAGTTGTTTCTTGTGTTGTATTGAGTTGTAATAACTAGACAGGTGTTTATAACTGTCTAGTATGTGATGTATGTCTGTGTAACTCCGATATGGTTGTAAACTATGTAATATTTATGTTATAAATATAGTTTATTCGTTTCCGCTGTTAGATTCTGATGTTTCTTTCTTCTCTTATTTCTATTCTCTTTTCTATCCCTTTCTTTCTTCAAAATGATGCGATTTTTTGTGGTAAGAAAGTCGGGTCGTCACACTTGGTATCAGAGCATTAGGTTGAGTGAATACCTAGGCTCTGTAGTAGTGTCTTCCTTGAGAGAGCGTATTTGTAATTTTAAATATATATATATATATATATATATATATATATATATATATATATATATATCTACCTATTTGTTGGGTTACCTGTTCAGGTTTTCCAATATAAGTTATAAGGGTAGATGGGGTAGTAGTGTGTGTAGCACGACTACCATTTGTTGGAGTTTGAATGTTTGAGGTTGGAGGTGTTCTGTCGAGACTGTAGACCTAATACCGTCTCGAGCGAGTTTTGTAGTGAAGAAGGACTTCATTGATCTCTAATGGAAACCTGTTAAGGTACGGAGTTTATTTTTGAAATTTGATGAATAGTGTTTGGATCTATTAGTTGGCAGAAGCAAGTGATGGTATTTTGATACCACAGGGAGTAGTAGCTGCATGATGAGATGTAGTGACTATGGATGTTCCCGAAGATGTTTTTTTGGAACAAGTTAAGGAAGTGAGTCTGCTTCAGTGTTGTGGCTGTGTTCAGCTTGAGTTTCTGTTTGCTTTGAGGTCCGAGTTTTTCGGAGAGCTTTGTTTTGGAATTCTTTGGCATCTGTGGCAGCAGTGCAGCTTGGAGTGTTCTCGGTGTTGGCAAAAGATCTTCTAGCTTAGCAGTTTTTCTGGAATGGAGTTCAGAAGCAGTTGAGTGGACCCGTTTCTTCGATGGGTTGGCTAATTAAGTTTAAGCTGTTCTGTTTGGTTAAGGACTTTTAAACCTTTGAACAACTTGGACCTAAAAGACACGCTTTGGATTTCGATGAGACCGGGATCGGGTTTCCATATTTGGATATCCGAAAACCACATCGATTCCAAATAACGTTAGGTCGTGTATCAAAAATGGAGCTTTGTGAAGACTCGAGGTATAAGAGCTATAAGTCAATATAACTCTGTGGGTGATTCCGTAATGAGTTTGACGGAATAGTACTTATAGATTCGAGATAGTAGTTTAGAGTGCAAGGGTTATTGTCGTTGACTCTGAGGGTGATTCCAAAATGAGTGTAACGAGATAATGCCTTCGGTTTCGTTCGAACCCAGAACGAACTTGTATGGATTGAATGCTTTCAGAACATCGTCAGGTGGACGATGAGCATTCTAAGTGATATGTCCCATAAAGGTAATCGTAGCCTCAGGCCTCATCAACCAGGAATGGCTAAAACAGGGGAGGTGCAGCAAGGCTTCGTGGGTAGCTCCCACTTGAGAGTAAGATTTACCCCTGTCTAGAGGTCCCTTTTATTTCGGTTGTGTGGACGGTCTTTTGAGCTCTAACCGTCGGGGTTATCTTGTTCGAAACTATTCAGTAAGGGATGGGTCCAGCCTTGTGTTGCAGGGGAGTGGGAGTACTCTTCGGTACGGTGATCTAGGTCACGTACTGTGACGGGCGGTACCCCAGTGGCCCTGCCATTGTATGGAATCCAAAATCCAATAAGTGCCTACGGTTTTGATTGTATTACCCACTTTTGTGGCTAGTAGCTGGAATTTAGTAGATGTAACAATTTCGGCTATTTCATACTTATTTGAAAACCCTAGACCTATTATAATATCATCGGATTTCCTATCAAATGTTTTGGTTAGCGTAGGGTAAAAACTTTTCCATGTTTATGTGTGGGAAGTCTTACGTGATACCTTTCTTTCCAAAAGGTTTTTGAAAGTTAAGCAACTTTAACCTGTTACTCACACCAGACCCATGTCTGACCCGGAGTTTAATTTTTTTTCATAAACTCTTTGTGACGCCCCACCTGTATGCTCACAATAACAAAGAGTATTAAAGGAAATACTGTCTGTTATTACGAAGAATAAGGCTGGATAGGAGCGACCATCCGTAGTTAGGCCTTACACTAGTATTGGTTATTTCGATAGGATTGGTATATATTTTTATTTTTCATCTCTTATTTGTTTACTCCCATCGACATACCCAATTCCGGTGTAAAACGAACTACGATGATTCATAATAGTTTAAGACAATAGATATAATAATAACACAGATAATATAAATGCGGAACACAGATAAAACAAAAGTTTCATATATATAATAACTGATGTCAGTTACAATACATGTGATACGGTACATATGATACAACTATAACCGTCAACTCTGGAAGTTACATATAAAAGTACATTATCGTGAATAATATACATGAATATACAACATCCCATACTAAGACAACAACTACTCCAAATTAAACCTATCAAAATACAATTCAAATCATATTGAATTTGAATAAACGAAACAGTTCAAACAAATGAAATATCAATTACAATAACTATACGGGTAGAGCTGCAGTACACGCACGCGTGCACTGCCTCGCCACTACAGCATATGGAATACGCAAAAGATCAATAATCAAAAACAAATTAGGATATCAACAAATACAATACCGTGCGGCTGCAGTTCACGCTTGCGTGCACTGCCTTGCCACTACAGTGATAATGTACACAAAAGATCAACGAACCAAAATCATATGAAGAAGCAATTATCAATGCCACGGACTCAATGGTCAAAGTAGACAGACATGGACAATGTTCACATATGTACACAATGAAAATTCACACACGAACACAAGGTCAAACCCGAATACCGGATTCAACTCAAGTGAAATTTGAAAACAAATCTGATTGCATCAATGCAATGCAAATCAACAAGGGAAAGACTGCATACAAAAGAAATTGCAGCAACCACACTAATACAATCTCAAGTGAAAGTGCTCGATTAATATGAAAAAGGGCAGTGGACCAGACAAGTGACTGCAACAACTAAATGCAAACTGCAAGTACAACTGAAATGTACTATAATGGGACAACACTGGACCATTTCCCACATAAGTGTGCAAGAGCAATGGACAGCACAACTACATGTTCAAATTCAATTAATCTGGTCTTCAACAAGGTCAAATGCAAACAGAACTAGGGTAGTGGTAGCAACTTCATGAAGTCAATGCACAAACAGCATATGTACACAAGTGATCAAGTGGTCGAGTATTATGGAAATGACATGATTAGTGCACCGCATTCATGCAACTACAAAACTGGACTCAAGCAAGTGCAACATCAATGAGAGCACCGGTGAAACAGACTACGACAACGAATCATAACCCAAGTGCACCACTACTACCAGAAGGATACTTCAACTACAACTGCACCGCATGTAAAAGAATACAAGGGCAGTAACCTCATACAATGATGTCCAGGCAGCAATCTTAACTGCACAAAAATTCCCCTGGCTCGAATGACCCAATTGTTACAAGGACTATGCTCGATACCCATCAATACGAAGTGATTAACATCAACCAAAGCCCAAATTCAAACGGTGAAAAGCAACAACTCAGTGAACAACATATGTGTGCATATGATGCTACAACCTCAAGTACATAAAATAGAGGTGATCCCTGAAACCAAGTTTAATATAGAGCTAACATGACTCAAATGAACAAAGCACCAAACTCACAAATGGCCGAGTCAAAAATGTCAAGTTCGAATGCAGATACCCAACAATGTACACAATGTCAACTGGCAACAACTATGGACCAGTAGTATGAAAAAAGGCTCAACTTAAGTCAGTGCCCAACCAATCAGAGTAATGTACACATGACTTCAATAGTGAATTAGAGTGGACAGGGAAGGCAACTGCAAAATCAAGTCAGGTTGAAGACACGAAAGGGATAACACACTTGACTGCAAGGAGACGTACAACAAGTGATACTAAGTGCAACTGAAAATCAAAGCAACAGTTTCGAACCAAGATAGTTAAATGCCGAAGTCAATATAAACAAAATAGGCATTGCAAACAGGCTCAGAGGCATCGTAGCCATTTCAAAACAATGATATATAGCAAAAATTAAATAAGTTCATACTTTCACAAAATCAAGCGACCAATGTCAAATGCAGGTATCAACTTTGAACAGGACATAACTGCTGAGGTGAGCTAAGTAATTCAAAGCCGAAGTCACCTTATAATGCAACTTAAATCAATTGTCTCAAAACCAACTCAAGTCATAAAAATATCAACATCGAACAAAATCAAATCAAATGTTCAAAACCGAGCGAATTGAAAATATCAGAGAAAGCATCAACATTGAAACACACTTGAATTAGATGTGAGTAATAAGAATTACTCACCTATGTATCCCATAGCTCGAATCACAGCTCGACGGTCTCAATTTCGAAGCAGCGTTACCCAGAAATTATCGCCACACCAAATTAAGCTACGGCGGCCACGAAGACGATCATACTCTAGCATCCATTACTTCACTTTCGCACGTTTAGATTGGGGCTTGCGATGTGAAAAATATTTGAAAGGAGGAGGGACGGATGAGAAACCAAGCCGCCATTATTTTTTTTTTATTTTTTTCGTTAGGGTTTCGAATGCGTGAGAATGAAAGGAGCGGGTCTGCTTCAATATAATCGGCATCAAAATTTTAAAGGAATCGTGGGCCAAGATTATTAAAGCCCACTCAACATACAATGAATTTTCAAAAGAATTTAAACCTGATGAAAACTCCCAATATCAATTAACAACTAATTTAATCGTCGTTTGACGATAATCAATTGTAACGAAACCCCAGGTTGTTACAGACTCCCCTCTTTATAAAAATTTCGTCCCCGCAATTTTCATAAATAAAGACGTCAATAACAGTAATTTTCTAACATAAACTGGTTAAGCTAGAAAAATAGAGGTAGAGAATACAAACGCCCATGAAATCTTTTAATTTTATAAAAGAAATTCACAAATTCTTAACAAAAAAAAATTATCACAAGATAATCAGAAATCCCAGATCAAGAAATATTTAATTATCTCAAGCGATAATCAAATTTCAAATCAATAAACGTTAAATTATCAAAAACGATAATCAAATCTCAAATCAACAATTATTCGATTATCAAAAACGATAATCAAATCCCAAATCAACAAATATTTAATTATCAAAAACGATAATCCAATCAACAAATATTCGATTATCAAAAACGATAATCAAATCTCAAATCAACAAATATTTAATTATCAAAAACGATAATCAAATCAACAAATATTCGATTATCAAAAACGATAATCAAATCTCAAATCAACAAATATTCAATTACCAAAAACGATAATCAAATCAACAAATATTCGATTATCAAAAACGATAATCAAATCTCAAATCAACAAATATTCGATTATCAAAAACGATAATCAAATCAACATATATTCGACTATCAAAAACGATAATCAAATCAACAAATATTCGATTATCAAAAACGATAATCAAATCTCAAATCAACAAATATTCGATTATCAAAAACGATAATCAAATCTCAAATCAACAAATATTTAATTATCAAAAACGATAATCAAATCAACAAATATTCGATTATCAAAAACGATAATCAAATCTCAAATCTCAAATCAACAAATATTCGATTATCAAAAACGATAATCAAATCTCAAATCAACAAATATTTAATTATCAAAAACAATAATCAAATCAACAAATATTCGATTACAAAAACGATAATCAAATCTCAAATCAACAAATATTTAATTATCAAAAACGATAATCAAATCAACAAATATTCGATTATCAAAAACGATAATCAAATCTCAAATCAACAAATATTCGATTATCAAAAACGATAATCAAATCTCAAATCAACAAATATTTAATTATCAAAACCGATAATCAAATCAACAAATATTCGATTATCAAAAACGATAATCTCAAATCAACAAATATTTAATTATCAAAAACGATAATCAAATCAACAAATATTCGATTATCAAAAACGATAATCAAATCTCAAATCAACAAATATTCGATTATTAAAACGATAATCAAATCTCAAATCAACAAATATTTAATTATCAAAAAGATAATCAAATCAACAAATATTCGATTATCAAAAACGATAATCAAATCTCAAATCAACAAATATTCGATTATCAAAAACGATAATCAAATGAACAAATATTCGATTATCAAAAACGATAATCAAATCTCAAATCAACAAATATTTAATTATCAAAAACGATAATCAAATCAACAAATATTGGATTATCAAAAACGATAATCAAATCTCAAATCAACAAATATTTGATTATCAAAAACGATAATCAAATCAACAAATATTCGATTATCAAAAACGATAATCAAATCTCAAATCAACAAATATTTAATTATCAAAAACGATAATCAAATCAACAAATATTCGATTATCAAAAACGATAATCAAATCTCAAATCAACAAATATTTAATTATCAAAAACGATAATCATATCAACAAATATTCGATTATCAAAAACGATAATCTCAAATCAACAAATATTTAATTATCAAAAACGATAATCAAATCAACAAATATTCGATTATCAGAAACGATAATCAAATCTCAAATCAACAAATATTCGATTATCAAAAACGATAATCAAATCAACAAATATTCGATTATCAAAAACGATAATCAAATCTCAAATCAACAAATATTCGATTATCAAAAACGATAATCAAATCTCAAATCAACAAATATTTAATTATCACAAGCGATAATCAAATCAACAAATATCTAATTATCAAAAACAATAATTAGAACTCATATCAACAAATATTTAATTATCAAAAGCGATAATCAAATCAACAAATATCTAATTATCAAAAACGATAATTAGAACTCATATCAACAAATATTTAATTATCACAAGCGATAATCAAATCAACAAATATCTAATTATCAAAAACGATAATTAGAACTCATATCAACAAATATTTAATTATCACAAGCGATAGTCAAATCAACAAATATCTAATTATCAAAAACAATAATTAGAACTCATATCAACAAATATTTAATTATCACAAGCGATAATCAAATCAACAAATATCAAATTATCAAAAACGATAATTAGAACTCATATCAACAAATATTTAATTATCACAAGCGATAATCAAATCAACAAATATCTAATTATCAAAAATGATAATTAGAACTCATATCAACAAATATTTAATTATCACAAGCGATAATCAAATCAACAAATATCTAATTATCAAAAATGATAATTAGAACTCATATCAACAAATATTTAATTATCACAAGCGATAATCAAATCAACAAATATCTAATTATCAAAAATGATATTTAGAACTCATATCAACAAATATCCAATTACCTGCAGATAAGTGGAAACAACAAATATCTAGAAATCAATTAAGATCATCTAGAAAATCAACATAAAAGATTGGATCGATCCCATCAGATGGCGAGTTTTAGCTACGCCGCACGTGCATCAACATATGGCCGAAGCCTACCAAGTACCCAACATAATTTTTGGCGCCCAACAAATGTCCCGACTGTCCAACATATGACCCGAAGGTCCAACATAGTGGCTCGAAAGCACACGAAAATCATCATATATTCAATTAAAGAGTCCGGAATTAACCGAAATAGCAAACGCACAAGTCCCATACCACCTGTTTTACTAAATCGTTTGATTCTCTTCATCGTTTCCTTGAAAGTGAAAATTGTGTATTCCAAAAATAACATTTCACATTCTCAAACGGACAAGTCCGGAATTAAGCGAATCAGTAAAAGAAAGGGGTCATAATCCTCGATTTTTCTGAAACGTTTTAGTCACTTTCTCATTCTTCTGAAAATGCAAACTGTAAAAATTCTGAAAACAATTTCATTTATTTTATAAAAGTAAATAATCTACTTTCTCAAACGAACAAGTCCGGAATTAAGCGAATCAGTAAAAGAAAGGGTTCATAGTCCTCGATTTTGCTGAATCGTTTAAATCGCTTCCTCATTCTTTTGAAAGCATAAACTATAAAATTTTTGAAAAACAATTTTACTTTTAAAACGATTTGCAAATCCGTGATAAAAACAGCAACATTAGTGACAATTTCAATAAGAAAATTGTACTTCTCAAAACACCGTTGAAACGGATCTCAAAATCAGCATTGCGGGATAACCACTTGAAAAATCCACTTTAAAAATTTGACGGTTACTGAAGTCAAAGTGACAGAAATTTTTAAACGTCAAAATCTCATCAAAATAATTTGCATCAAAATTTCATATCAGTGAATTTTCATTCATTAAAATGTCAACAAAAACCGTGCTTCAAAATTTGGCATAGGTGTAAAAATCCTGTTATAAAAATAACGACAACTAAATACGTTTCATAACCAAGCATCGGTTCAACGTAAAATTAATGCAGTAACGTGCAATTCATATTTGCACGCACACTACAATATACACAAAGAAATTACTCTATTATCTTCAATGAAGATAATTTAAAACAGCAAAAATCTCAACAAATTCACATAACTGTAATCGTTTCGAATTCTCAAATTGGATTCGAAATTTTCAAAGAAAACAAATTAAACACAGTTATGTAAACAACAAATGAAATTTATTTCAATTTCATATTTTGATTGTTAAATCAAAAAGTTATCAGTTGTACTCAGCGAAGACAGTCGCTGTTTCCGCTGTGCACTCTGATAAACAGAACACACTCAATCAATCATCAAAACACAAATTCACTTTTATTTTTAAATAAGGAAATTTTAAAAATTTCATCATAATTTTAAAACTTTAGTTTTAACTCAAAGCACAATAAAACATCGACTAATAGTTGTAACACATGTTCCATCTAAGTTATGTTTTATACTATGTCCATAAACCCCAAGCTCTGATACCAACTGTGACGCCCCACCTCTATACTCACAATAACAAAGAGTATTAAAGGAAATACTGTCCGTTATTACGAAGAATAAGGCTGGATAGGAGCAGCCATCCGTAGTTAGGCCTTACACTAGTATTGGTTATTTCGATAGGAGTGGTATATATTTTTATTTTTCATCTCTTATTTGTTTACTCCCATCGACATACCCAATTCCAGTGTAAAACAAACTACGATGATTCATAATAGTTCAGGACAATAGATATAATACTAACACAGATAATATAAATGCGAAACACAGATAAAACAAAAGTTTCATATATATAATAACTGATGTCAGTTACAATACATGTGATACGG
The DNA here is from genome assembly GCA_030765085.1 of Allium cepa. NCBI lineage: Eukaryota > Viridiplantae > Streptophyta > Magnoliopsida > Asparagales > Amaryllidaceae > Allium > Allium cepa. Next base: position 301,051,268 of record CM060928.1, on the reverse strand, counting down.
TACATATGATACAACTATAACCGTCAACTCTGGAAGTTACATATAAAAGTACATTATCGTGAATAATATACATGAATATACAACATCCCTTACTAAGACAACAACTACTCCAAAAAGTATGAAAAGGCTTCATAGCTCTAGCAGCAACCCAAAGTAAGATATCAACAACCTGTAAATACTCGGTCTGACCCGAGTATTAAATTCAAAAGAAAATAATACACGGGTCAGTCTAATTCAGACTCAGTTATTAGTGCACAGAAGCAATAATAATTAAGTAACAAATAGACGACAATCACAATAAATCTCGTCTATTCGATCCTTAAGTAAAGAAATCGGATAGCGATAAATATAACACGTAATAGTGTTAAACACAAATCAGCAGATTCCAATCATCCACAAAGATAAGAAGAAAAAAAAAAGAGTATGAATGAAGATAGTTTGGAAAACATCAAAATTGCCTAATCGGCAATTAACACCAAAATCATCAAATTAAACCTATCAAAATACAATTCAAATCATATTGAATTTGAATAAACGAAACAGTTCAAACAAATGAAATATCAATTACAATAACTATACGGGTAGGGCTGCAGTACACGCACGCGTGCACTGCCTCGCTACTACAGCACATGGAATACGCAAAAGATCAATAATCAAAAACAAATTAGGATATCAACAAAAACAATACCGTGTGGCTGTAGTTCACGCTTGCGTGCACTGCCTTGCCACTACAGTGATAATGTACACAAAAGACCAACGAACCAAAATCATATGAAGAAGCAATTATCAATGCCACGGACTCAATGGTCAAAGTAGACAGACATGGACAATGTTCACATATGTACACAATGAAAATTCACACACGAACACAAGGTCAAACCCGAATACCGGATTCAACTCAAGTGAAATTTGAAAACAAATCTGATTGCATCAATGCAATGCAAATCAACAAGGGAAAACTGCATACAAAAGAAACTGCAGCAACCACACTAATACAATCTCAAGTGAAAGTGCTCGATTAATATGAAAAAGGGCAGTGGACAGGACAAGTGACTACAACAACCAAATGCAAACTGCAAGTACAACTGAAATGTACTATAATGGGACAACACTGGACCATTTCCCACATAAGTGTGCAAGAGCAATGGACAGCACAACTACATGTTCAAATTCAATTAATCTGGTCTTCAACAAGGTCAAATGCAAACAGAACTAGGGTAGTGGTAGCAACTTCATGAATTAAATGCACAAACAACATATGTACACAAGTGATCAAGTGGTCGAGTATTATGGAAATGACATGATTAGTGCACCGCATTCATGCAACTACAAAACTGGACTCAAGCAAGTGCAACATCAATGAGAGCACCAGTGAAACGGACTACGACAACGAATCGTAACCCAAGTGCACCACTACTAACAGAAGGATACTTCAACTACAACTGCACCGCATGTAAAAGAATACAAGGGCAGTAACCTCATACAATGATGTCCAGGCAGCAAGCCTAACTGCACAAAAATTCCCCTTACTCGAACGACTCAATTGTTACAAGGACTATGCTCGATACCCAGCAATACGAAGTGATTAACATCAACCAAAGACCAAATTCAAACGGTGAAAAGCAACAACTCAGTGAACAACATATGTGTGCATATGATGCTACAACCTCAAGTACATAAAATAGAGGTGATCCCTGAAACCAGGTTTAATATAGAGCTAACATGACTCAAATGAACAAAGCACCAAACTCACAAATGGCCGAGTCAAAAATGTCAAGTTCGAATGTAGATACCCAACAATGTACACAATGTCAACTGGCAACAACTATGGACCAGTAGTATGAAAAAAGGCTCAACTTTAGTCAGTGCCCAACCAATCAGAGTAATGTACACATGACTACAATAGTGAATTAGAGTGGACAGGGAAGGCTACTGCAAAATCAAGTCAGGTTGAAGACACGAAAGGGATAACACACTTGACTGCAAGGAGACGTACAACAAGTGATACTAAGTGCAATTGAAAATCAAAGCAACAGTTTCGTACCAAGATAGTTAAATGCCGAAGTCAATATAAACAAAACAGGCAATGCAAACAGGCTCAGAGGCATCGTAGCCATTTCAAAACAATGATATATAGCAAAAATTAAATAAGTTCATACTTTCACAAAATCAAGCGACCAATGTCAAATGCAAGTATCAACTTTGAACAGGACATAACTGCTGAGGTGAGCTAAGTAATTCAAAGCCGAAGTCACCTTATAATGCAACTTAAATCAATTGTCTCAAAACCAACTCAAGTCATAAAAATATCAACATCGAACAAAATCAAATCAAATGTTCAAAACCGAGCGAATTGAAAATATCAGAGAAAGCATCAACATTGAAACACACTTGAATCAGATGTGAGTAATAAGAATTACTCACCTATGTATCCCATAGCTCGAATCACAGCTCGACGGTCACAATTTCGAAGCAGTGGTACCCAGAAATTATCGCCACACCAAATCAAGCTGCGGCGGCCACGAAGACGATCATACTCTAGCATCCATTACTTCGCTTTCGCACGTTTAGATTGGGGCTTGCGATGTGAAAAATATTTGAAAGGAGGAGGGATGGACGAGAAACCAAGCCGCCATTGTTTTTATTTATTTTTTTCGTTAGGGTTTCGAATGCGTGAGAATGAAAGGAGCGGGTCTGCTTCAATATAATCGGCATCAAAATTTTAAAGGAATCGTGGGCCGAGATTATTAAAGCCCACTCAACATACAATGAATTTTTAAAAGAATTTAAACCTGATGAAAACTCCCAATATCAATTAACAACTAATTTAATCGTCGTTTGAGGATAATCAATTGTAACGAAACCCCAGGTTGTTACACTCTTGGGTACTCAAATTTTTACGAGTAGCCAAGGAAATTCAGGTTAGGATTCAGGTTAGCTTTGACGAATTGTGGAGGAGCAAATGGAGCAGGAGGCTTCTGCGTTGTAGTTATCTAGTTTTCCGCTGTGTAGTTTTCTCTGAGTCGTTTCTTGTGTTGTATTGAGTTGTAATAACTAGACATGTGTTTATAACTGTCTAGTATGTGATGTATGTCTGTGTAACTCTGATATGGTTGTAAACTATGTAATATTTATGTTATTAATATAGTTTATTCGTTTCCGCTGTTATATTCTGATGTTGTTTCTTTCTTCTCTTCTTTGTATTCTCTTTTCTATCCCTTTCTTTCTTCAAAATGATGCGATTTTCTGTGGTAAGGAAGTCGGGTCGTCACAACTAATTCCAAACTTAATTATTAATAATTTTAAAACTTAATTATTAATAATTTCAAACTTAATTATTAATGATTTCAAATAATTAATAATAATTCTAAATTAATTATTACTAATTTTAAAACTTAATTATTAATAATTAATAATAATTCCAAATTAATTATTACTAATTTTAAAACTTAATTATTAAAAATTTCAAAACCCAATTATCAAATAATTCTAAATTTAATTATTAAATAATTAAATTTTAAACAATGTTCTTTTGTCAATTACGACGTTAATATTTGTTTCACATTCAATTTATTAACATTTACATTTATTCGAAATTAAATTCCAATTTCATTCAAACCTTGTTATTAGTCAAATCAACTTTATTTTATTTTAAATCAAAACATTGACCAATCAGGTTTAATTTAATTTTCTATCCTATGTCAAAGTTATTTGCGTATCTATCATTTCAACCCGATTCCATTTCAATTCAAAATCAAAGCATACAAAGGGAACTTGCAGTGTGATAACTGGGATGGTGTCAAAGTAAATAAACAAGCAATAGCATCCATACATAACAATTCAACAATTTATTTAAATAATCCTGAAATAATCGTATTAATTTACATTTGTTATTTATGCAAATTAATATAATTATCTCTAGAATCTACACTATCATTTCATGTAGATTAAAGATTATTACATTACGGTTTTTCACTTGCCGTTCAATTTTAATTTCAAGTTTACACTACAACAATTAAACCGATATACGTTCAAAGGTTCAAAGTGTAATTTATCAAATTCTACGTGTCAATTTTAATTAACAATTAAAAGGGCCAAGTTTAACTAATCAATATTCAACATATGAAGGGGTCAAGTTTAACAAATCAATATTCAATATATATAATCCATAAATTGTTAACTATCCTATATCGATTTCAACTTGCATATTATTTATCACTTAACAATAACAATTAACATCCAATACAACATCACATAGCAATCATTCATAAATCAAGCTTGTATAAGAATATAGTCGTGAAAATTAATTCACCTTTCATGGATAAAGAAATTGACCCAAAGCAAGAAGAAGCACGAATGAAGTCGGTACAATTGCGAACAACGGACACAATGATGGAGAAAGGAGGAAAGCTAAAAATCGATGCTGCTGCACAAGAAGCTCAATCGGTTGCTTCTACACACAACAAACAGAGAAAAGTTGGTTACTATTTGGCAACCAAAATAGATATTTGCGAAAATGTTCTACTGCAATATCCAACGCTATTTTCAAATCTCAGTTTCATTTTCTTTTTTTTTTTAAATGAAACACGCACACCAAACGCAACACCCATATTCATGCACACTCATAACTCTTCATCTTTCTGCCATGCACGCAACTCTTCATCTTTCTTTGCTTTTTTTTTATAAAACACAACCCACGCACACACGCATGTTCTCCACAACACACAACCCCATATTCATGCATACATCCGAGCCTGCATATGTCAAAACAACCCACCATACACCCGAGTACACCTGTATACACATACAACACACACTATTCATCCAACGCACTGCACTTCATATTTTTTATATGCACATTGGTAAGCCTGCATATACGTTCAAAGGTTCCAACCCATCTTTCTTTCACTTCAGCAAGTTACAACACTTCATGCACATTTTTTTTAACAAAACAAAACACACGCACACGTCACTAACATGCACGCAATTCATACATGCGCACACACCCACTGCACACACACACATTTTCGTACCCAAAGCACGCACACCACACAACACAGGCCTAAGTGGCGCACGAGCAGGGTGATGTTGGGGAGTACGGCGCTTCGGTTTATGGATTTGGTGACTGGGTGTAGCCGGAGGTTCAGGATGGTGGAGACGCTGTTTCGACTGGAGGCAAGGTGGCGGTATGAGGGAGGTGGCAGTGCGAAGCTCGGTTATGTGTGCGTGGAGGTGGGTAGGCCGGCGCGTGATGGAGTGGGGCGGTGAAGATCTGGGGTGGTGAATGACGTGCGTGTTTCAGGAGGAAGGGGAAGAATAGTGGCGGGTGTATAAGTTGCATTTGCTGGAAAGGTTTCATCATTCTTTGTTTCAAAGTTAACAAAAATAATAATTTGAAGAAGAATGAGGAGAAGGAAGGAAGAAAAGGATTACCTGAAACTTGTGAGTTTCGAAAGTAGGAATAGTGGAGTGCACATGAAACAGTGAAATAATTTTTATACTTTAGCCAATAGGTACGAACAGTAATTGCTTTTTTGTGAAACAATGCGTTTCCTTATTTTCCCAATTTTCCTACAACTTCCCATGCAATTTAATTTGCTGCCCACCACACTCTTCAATTCACCCACCAGTTAACTCTTTTTCAAATTTAAATGGTTCGGCTGTGAATTTGTTAAGGCTGATTGTGATTTAACCGGTCCGTCCGGAACGGTTAAGTTTACGCGACGATTCCCGTCGGACTCCGATTAGCATGAATAAATATACCGTTTTGATCAATGCGACGACGTGCTTCCAACGGTACACAGATTATTGTGATACGATAGTTTTATAAAAATTCAATTTTACGTTGCTTAAATTGTTCGATTTGCAAAACAATTTAAACGGGCAGTCGATGACAGTTTTTGACGAAATGAATTACATAATCCTGATCAGAATAATTTTTACAACATAACTGTGTAAAAATATTTGGATTTGAAAGATAAATTTTACGCAGCTTTATATGGACTGATATACAGTAAAACGCGAACGAAATTTACTGTAATATTTTGCGATGAAACTTTTTCTATATTCATATCTAACTAGACGTATGTCATAAATAAAGCTTGGACGTTAATTGAGATCGTTTATAAATTTTCAAATTTTTTATACTGAAACGATGAATTTTAAATTTTAAATTGGGTTGGAAATTTAGGGTCGTTACATGCAGTATCTTCTCATAGCCTCTCGATCTGGAGGTACGCAGGTACTGTGTAGTCTACTGGCACTATTACGTGTTAAGGGCTATATGGGTAACCCCTTGACGCTATTTCAAAGTAGGTTTATTTTACTATTAGTCACTATTATAATAGCGAATATTACTACATAGTAAATAGTTTAACTGATCCTTAAAGGATGAGCGATCCCAAGCATCCTTTAAGTTACCGATGCATTTTGTTACTGTTCACTTGAGTTGATTTATAGTTCATAAGTATGTATGTCATGACTGTAACAACCCCGTATTTTGTGATTTTTTTTTGTATATTTAATTATTTTAATTGAATTTTTGATTTAAAAACTTATTTTATTTATTTTGAATGATAAACTTTAGTTTTGATATGAATTATCAATCCAAAGCATGACTAAAAAGAATATTATCCAAAAAGTGAATTTTTGGTCAAAATAGTCAAACTTTGACTTTTATTTTAAAATTTTAAAAGTTTGAAAATTTAAATTTTTTATTTTATTTTGAAAGTACATAAAATTTTAGGAACACTGCGTTTTGTTTCGTTGGAAACGGATTTAAATTGTGAAAGTTATGTATATTTCAGTATTGAGTGCAATTCGTTTATTCTGCAATTTTGTTATTTTAAATAGTATAAATTTTATTTTTCTTTGTCATATTTTATTTTAATATGTATTGATATGTTATTTATGTATGTTTTTGTCTTTTAATATTTTTGAAGTGAGGTAGGAATTTTTCTAGAGCTAGTAGTATTTTTCTTGTAATTTCCATGCCCTGTTTTTAATTTTTAAACATTTTCTTTAGTTCTTTTCTATTTTTCTCCAATTTAATTATTTATTTTATTTTAGAAATGATAAATAAATTATTTTATTTCAAAATTTTGCTTTGGAATATTTTTAAAATGAAGTAGATATTTTTCCAAAGCCATTGATGTTTTAATTGTAATTTTTGAACCCTGTTTTCAATTTTTAAGCAATTTCCTTAATTCTTTTTATATTTTCTTTAAATTTAATTATATATTTTTATTTTATTTCACTTTTTTTCGGTTTTTAGATGTACTTGCTGAAGTTTATCTTGTTTTACTTGATTTAAAAGAAAAGGAAGTATGGAAGGTTTTAAAAGCTAAGAAACGTAAAGTCGTTTCACCATTTCTTTTACCGTTCTTTTTCAATTAATGCATCAATTTATTGTAGCCGTTCCTTTTCTTTTGCTTATTCACGTGAAAGTTTCTCATTCCATCAATAATACACATCCATTTCAGATCTGAGCAAAGAAAAATAAGCAATGGTCTCTCTTCCTCCTCTCATTTTTCTACTTCTTCTTCTTTGTTTTGCTTGATTTTTGCCATAACCTCTCATAGCTTTGCTCGGCCCCACATCTCCACCACCACCACCAACCACACCACCACCATCTACAGCAGCACCACTTTCCCCTCCTCTGACCAAGATCTGACCATGGTCTTCTTATGATGCAAACCCCTCAAACTTGTAAAGCAATCCTTGAAAACAATGCCTAGACCACATAACTTCACCTATATCCTTCTTCTATCAGCTTGGCCACCTCCCCTTGCTCCACCACCACCATAACCTGATCTATGGCCATCACTTGACCTCTGTACAGATCTGGAGCAAGCATGGCCAAGACCAAACACTGACTAGGCCAAGCATAGTGTGCACGAAAAACCACTCCTTTTGGCCTTGACTCTTTGTCTGCTTCATGTTTAACTCCTACCTCTTTACATCCCATTGTTTTGCCTTCTTTTTGCTGACCATTGGATGAGAATTTCAGGTCTAGACCTGATCGTGGCTGATCCAAATGATGTCATGGCCAAGCACTTGAATGGTTAATGAAAGGTTGAATCATTTTGTCCTTTGTTAATTTCAAATTTCCAATTATTTCTATAATGTTTTGGTTGAATATTCATAAGTTATATTGTCTTGTTTTGGGGTTGTTTACAAGATGATATCTTGGCTAATTCTCTCCACTCAAAATCAAAGGTCGTGCCTTCTGGATCCGTTGTGTCATTCAAATTAATATCTCCAGCATAAAAATGTGAGTATTTCTCACCGGATGTTTATACTTATACAAATGTGAATTGACACCCTGTGAATCTGTAGAACTATATTATCATGTTATATATGCTTATATTATTATCATATGATTTTCACACCTGTTATTACACTTATTATATTATATGTTACTGTTATCTCATGCTATTCTATATATTTTATCAGTTTATCACACTGCAAGTTCCCTGTAAATTAGAATCACTATGCGTTGAAATGATACATACCCGAACGGACTTTAGAATAGGGAAAAATCGTTGTGGGCTGAAATGATAGGCTTGAACGGTTTTTATTTAATTTATTTTAACTTGGGATTGCGGGTTTGAAATGATAAAACACGGATTTTCTTTGTAATTACGGGTTGAAATGATATATTACCCGTATTACTTTACCTAGCGTAGAAAATTATATACAGGCCCGTAGTTAAAATATGTTTTTCTAAAAATTTTAAAATATTTTAGAAATTTAATAATTATAATATTTGATTTGAAATTTAATAAAAATATAACTTTTGTAAATTATTATTTATTTTCTGGAAATGTATAAGTTAAATAAATTATGAAAAAGTTAGAAAATATGAATGTAAGTTATTTTGGAAATTTTGATTTAATTTTTAATGGAATTTAAATTAACTTTGAAAATATGATAAATTTATGATATTTTGAATTTAAATTAATTTAAAGTGATTTTATATCATATTAATGATTTTTGAGAAAGTTGAATGTGAAATGAATGAATATTTAAGTTGAAATTTTGAAATATAACTAAAATTGGAAATTTATGAAATTGACTTAAAAGTGAACTTTTAGTTAAGCAAATAAAAATAAAACTAAGTTATATTTGAGAATTTGAACTTAAGTGTTAAGTTGAAATTCAATGCAAGGAATTTAAAATTGAACATTGCAATTTAATAAGTGAATTATTATTAAATCTTGATTTTTAAATGGAAATTTAACTTTATAAAATCATGAACTTGAGGAAAATTAAATGATGTTTATAAATGTGAAAATGTATAATTTTATGAGTTAAAAATGTTTCAAATAAAAATATAATTGGTTGAGAAATGATAGTGAATATTTGGAGTTAACTGACTGCATTTTTGAAAAGCTATTAATTACAATGAAAATGATATTACAGTATTTGTAAGTGCTATAGTTGATGATAATGAACTAAAAAGCTAAATTGAATTAAAAACTATTATAGCAATTTTGTAAGTGCTATAATTTTTGAATTTAATTAAGTTTATTTGGAATTTAAGTAAACCCTATTACAACATTTTAAAATGTTGTCTTTTGTTAAATTGAACTATTTTGAATGTAACTTTCCGTAGCGTTTTCTAAATGCTGCGAAAAGTGAAATTTCACTGTTTTGATAAACGTAAGTGAATAAATGAACTTTGGAAGTTGAAAATTTTGAAAATTTAATAATTTAATTTTTAACATAATAACTTCATTTTTATGATTAAAAATGATTTTTTTTTAATATAAGCTGTTTTGAAATATGAATTGAAATGGTATTTTAAATTGAATAACATGAATAATGATTTGAAATGTGGTTTCGAAAAGATATGATATTTTGATATATTAAAACGATTTGAAATGTGGTACTGAAAGATATGATATTTTGATATATTAAAATGATTTGAAACGAAGTTTTGAAAGATATGATATTTTGATATTAAATGATTTGAAAAATGATGCTTTGAAAAGTTATGATATTTTGATGTAGTAAAATGATTTGAAAGGAAGTTTTTAAAGGATACGATAATTTAATATATTGAAATGGTTAGAAATGACTTGATAGTTATTTTGATAAATTGAAAGATATAGTATGATGATATGTTCAAATGGTTTGGAAATGATTTAATCTTTATTTTGACAAAGATTTGGGTTGAAATGATATTTTATTTTGAAGTATAAAATATTGTTTTAAAGTTATAACTACGGGTTATAATAACGATTGGTTGTTAAAGAGACCGGGATCGGATATTGTCTTATAGCCGGCCAATACCAAAAAGCACTTTAACAACTGTGTACGCGGTGGAGATTCCAGAATGAAGTAGGATGGTGGCGACGTTCTCGAGGTATATTACGTGGACCCAACTACCGTGAGTTGGCATAAATGACTAAAACAGGAGCTATACCGGGCTACACAAAGGGTCGCACCCTTTCATCGAGCATGCTCCATCGGAAACCATTTTATTACTTTTGTGATTCGATATGTGGCGCCAATTTGATTCGGGGGTATTGTTCGAGGTGGGCGGAAGCTGCTGGCTTGCCGTCACCACCGGTCCGGGAGTGCAAACGGTGTATCCACCCTGGCATTGCCTCGCGTGCCGTGTCATCTCCTTATAGCGAGCCCACTACGATTTTGGTTTTAAAGATCCGACTGCGTTAAGGTTCACCATCCCCTTAACGCTATTTTCTATATGAGTATACTTTACTGATTAGACACTACTGTATATAGCGTATATTACTACATAGTAAATAGTTTAGCGGATCCTTAGAGGATGGACGGTCCCAAGCATCTTCTAAGTTACTCGTACCTTTGCTACAATTCACTTGAGTTGGTTTACATTATATAAGTATGTATGTCCTGAATCGAGTGTTTGTATTTTTATTTATGCTCGGGTCAGCCTGAGTTATTCACAGATTTGGATTTCCACTTTCTGGAGATTGGAATCGCTGGAGATTATCTACTTGTCAAGTTTCATCTTTTCAGTTCGGTTGTTCTATTCAGCTTGTACTTGGTTATCATATTTAAACTTCTGTTGTACTTTATTTCTTCTATTGTATCTTATGTAACTCTGATATATTTATACAGTAGCTTCATGAACTACTATCTCTTTTACTTCCGCTGCATTATTATTACTCTGTGTCTGTGATCTGTGATTATTATTTACTGTATATTCTGAGATTTGCCATATTTTTATTTACAACGCGGTATTTTGAGAAATTCAATTCCGGCATTAGTGTCTACCTATACACTTATAATGGATGCGAATGGTTGAAAATACTTGGTTGTTACAGTTGGTATCAGAGCTTTGGTAGCTCTAGGCCAATATCAGCATATGGTGTGAATGTATTTACAGAATCACTTTCATTCGAGTTTGAATCTCTTCCCTTTTGACTTGATTCCTTTGAATTTTGGAATGTTCCCTACGGTTCCAAAATCCATTCGTATCCCTCACTATTCATCTTCTTTTGACTCTGGAGTATTCCATAACTCCGCTTCGAATGACCTTTCTAGTGAGTCGGCGGTCACGCCAATTTCAAATTGAATTTAAAAAAAGGGGAAATCTCCTTTACAATTAGCATCGATTCACCAGAGATTCTTATCTATCCTTGGTTTAGATGCTAATATCTTTTGTTATTCCAAACTTTATCTATTGAGATCGAATGTAGATTTACCCTAGAAAAATCCACATTGATCTTATTCTTTAAGCTACGGTTGACCCCGTAAATGTTGCCCGTGATTTCTTTAAGCTTATCCACCTCCCTATTTTGTTATTTAATCATCTTGTCTTTTGTTTCCAACCTATTTTCAAACATTTTGAATTGTACTTGTAAATCTATGTTTTGTTTATATATTGTGTTGTTTGAGTTGTTGATGTTGAGTTGGGTTTCTGATCGATTCGTCTGATCAACGCTATCAAACTGACCAATATTATTTTAAAATTTGGTTAATGAAATAAATTTTGATATATAAGTAAATTTATGGAACTTAATAAATTGATTTAAAATTGATTATTTGAAATGATAATACTTAATTTATCATTTATGTTCTATAAATGAATTTATAAATAGTTGTTTATAAATTGATTTGCGAACTGAAATGAAGTTAAAACAAGAAATTTGAGGATTTAATTTCTGATGGTTTCAAACCTTTTGTTTAAAAAGTTTTATAAGGGATGTATTATTTAAAGTATTTTCGAGTAAGAATATGTTTCCAAAGGATTTTTAAAGTTTAAAAATTAGTTCTCTTCTCTTTGTCGCTGGGAAATAACTTCGGTGATGACTGCAACATCATCGACGTTCATTTTCTAGTTTAGAAGTGAGGAGACGCTATGTAGTCTAGCTACATCTTTTTTTTGGGAAATTTAATTGATTTCAATTTCTAAAATATGACTTGATTTTAATATATATATATATATATATATATATGATTGAAATTTGATTTGACATATTATGTATATATTATTACTTATCTTTAAATGGTTTAAAGAAATCGAAAATCTAATTCTTAAATTTTATTTTTAAAGAATAATTTCAACTAAAAAAAAGAAAATCAAATTTTTTGAATAAATGATTTAAACTTGAGATAATTGAATTGGAAAGTTTTATTTGTATAATACTCAATTGCATTCCAATATAACTTACCTTAATTTCAGAAGTTAACAATGTAATTGGATAATATACAATATAAAAAGATTTTATAAGTGAAATTTGAGTGGTTATAATAAATGTTATACACTAAAATTTTAATTATAAAATGATTAACAGAGGTAAATATAATAAAGGGTAATTGAATAACTTACAATAAAATAATGTTAAAAGAACTAAGAATAAAAGAAAGCAGTTATAATAAGTGTAAGTATGTTTAACACAAGTGATAAATATATTGGGAGGAATAAATTTAATTTTAATTAGGAATAAAGAAGAATAAAATTTATTTAAGTACATTGTGAGTGTAAAAAAATGATTATTTTTCGAACCCATGGTTTTAAAAATTGTTAATTTAAGATGATTGGATAATAAGATAATGAAATTTGAGATAGTTAAGATTTATTTAACTTGCGTAAAAGATTTATTCTCTATTTAAGTTGAAATTTTCATGCTTTCAAATTTATTTCCTTATTTTGTTTTTCAAACTACCTTTTGGTTGTCCTTATCATCCTCATCTTGCTATAGACTGGTATAGGCATCTTTCTATAATCTTTCTATTTAGAAATCTTCTATAATCTTTGATAATCTTTGGTACTCATTTTGAATCCACCTTGTCATGCTTGTGTTCTTGATTCCGAAGGATCTTGAAAAGATCATCTCCACCTTGTTAAACTTACCTATCACAATAGTTATCATGTATAATTTCCTTCTCCTTGTCATCTTGTCCTAATCTTGTTTCACTCTATCTTTTTCCGTGCTTTCCCATACATCATTCCTTTTCGGGGACGAAAAGTTTTGAGTGGGGAAAGTGTAACAACCCTATATTTTGTGATTTATTTTTTTGTATATTTTAATTATTTTAATTGAATTTTTGATTTAAAAACCTATTTTATTTATTTTGAATGATAAACTTTATTTTTGATATGAATTATCATTCCAAAGCATGACTAAAAAGAATATTTTCCAAAAAGTGAATTTTTGGTCAAAATAGTCAAACTTTGACTTTTATTTTAAAATTTTAAAAGTTCAAAAATTTAAATTTTTTATTTTATTTTGAAAGTACATAAAATTTTAGGAACACTGCTTTTGTTTCGTTGGAAACGGATTTAAATTGTGAAAGTTATGTATATTTCAATATTGAGTGCAATTCGTTTATTCTGCAATTTTGTTATTTTAAATAGTATAAATTTTATTTTTCTTTGTCATATTTTATTATAATATGTATTGAAATGTTATTTTATGTATTTTTTTGTCTTTTAATATTTTTGAAGTGAGGTAGGAATTTTTCTAGAGCTAGTAGTATTTTTCTTGTAATTTCCATGCCCTGTTTTCAATTTTTAAACATTTTCTTTAGTTCTTTTCTATTTTTATCCAATTTAATTATTTATTTTATTTTAGAAATGATAAATAAATTATTTTATTTCAAAATTTTGCTTTAGAATATTTTTAAAATGAAGTAGATATTTTTCCAAAGCCATTGATGTTTTAATTGTAATTTTTGAACCCTGTTTTCAATTTTTTAGCAATTTCCTTAATTCTTTTTATATTTTCTTTAAATTTAATTATATATTTTTATTTTATTTCACTTTTTTTCAGTTTTTAGATGTACTTTCTGAAGTTTATTTTGTTTTACTTGATTTAAAAGAAAAGGAAGCATGGAAGGTTTTAAAAGCTAAGAAACGTAAAGCGGTTTCACCGTTTCTTTTACCGTTTCTTTTTCAATCAATGCATAAATTTATTGTAGCCGTTCCTTTTCTTTTGCTTATTCACGTGAAAGTTTCTCATTCCATCAATAATACACATCCATTTCAGATCTGAGCAAAGAAAAATAAGCAATGGTCTCTCTTCCTCCTCTCATTTTTCTACTACTTCTTCTTCTTTGTTTTGCTTGATTTTTGCCATGACCTCTCATAGCTTTGCTCGGCCCCACATCTCCACCACCACCACCGACCACACCACCACCATCTACAGCAGCACCACCTTCTCCTCTTATGACCAAGATCTGACCATGGCCTCCCTATGATGCAAACCCCTCAAACTTGTAAAGCAATCCTTGAAAACAATGCCTAGACCACATAACTTCAGCTATATCCTTCTTCTATCAGCTTGGCCACCTCCCCTTGCTCCACCACCACCATAACCTGATCTCTGGCCATCACTTGACCTCTGTCTAGATCTGGAGCAAGCATGGCCAAGCCCAAACAATGACTAGGCGAAGCCTAGTGTGCACAAAAAACCACTCCTTTTGGCCTTGACTCTTTGTCTGCTTCATGTTTAACTCCTACCTCTTCACATCCCATTGTTTTGACTTCTTTTTACTAACCATTGGATGAGCATTTCAGGTCTAGACCAGATCATGGCTGAGCCAAATGACGTCAGGGCCAAGCACTTGAATGGTTAATGAAAGGTTGAATCATTTTGTCCTTTGTTAATTTCAAATTTCCAATTATTTCTATATTGTTTTGGTTGAATATTCATAAGTTATATTGTCTTGTTTTGGGGTTGCTTACAAGATGATATCTTGGCTATTTCTCTCCACTCAAAATCAAAGGTCGTGCCTTCTGGATCCGTTATGTCATTCAAATTAATATCTCCAGCATAAAAATGTGAGTATTTCTCACCGGATGTTTATACTTATACAAATGTGAATTGGCACCTTGTGAATCTGTAGAACTATATTATCATGTTATATATGCTTATATTATTATCATATGATGTTCACACCTGTTATTACACCTATTATATTATGTGTTACTGTTATTTCATGCTATTATGTATATTTTATCAGTTTATTACACTGTAAGTTCCCTGTAAATTAGAATCACTATGGGTTGAAATGATACATACCCGAGCGGACTTTAGAATAGGGAAAAATCGTTATGGGCTGAAATGATAGGCTTGAACGGTTTTTATTTAATTTATTTTAACTTGGGATTGCGGGTTTGAAATGATAAAACCCAGATTTCCTTTGTAATTACGGGTTGAAATGATATATTACCCGTATCACTTTACCTAGCGTAGAAAATTATATACAGGCCCGTAGTTAAAATATGTTTTTCTAAAAAATTTAAAAAATTTTAGAAATTTAATTATTATAATATTTGATTTTAAATTTAATAAGAATATAACTTTTGTAAATTATTATTTATTTTTTGGAAATCTATAAGTTAAATAAATTGTGGAAAAGTTAGAAAATATGAATGTAAGTTATTTTGGAAATTTTGATTTAATTTTTAATGGAATTTAAATTAACTTTGAAAATATGATAAATTTATGATATTTTGAATTTAAATTAATTTAAAGTGATTTTATACCATATTAATGATTTTTGATAAAGTTGAAAGTGAAATGAATGAATATTTAAGTTGAAATTTTGAAATATAACTAAAATTGGAAATTTATGAAATTGACTTAAAAGTGAACTTTTAGTTAAGCAAATAACAATAAAACTAAGTTCTATTTGAGAATTTGAACTTAAGTGTTAAGTTGAAATTCAATGCAAGGAATTTAAAATTGAACATTGCAATTTAATAAGTGAATTATTATTAAATCTTGATTTTTGAATGGAAATTTAACTTTATAAAATCATGAACTTGAGGAAAATTAAATGATATTTATAAATGTGAAAATGTATGATTTTATGAGTTAAAAATGTTTTAAATAAAAATATAATTGGTTGAGAAATTATATTGAATATTTGGAGTTAACTGACTGCATTTTTGAAATGCTATTAATTACAATGAAAATGATATTACAGTATTTGTAAATGCCGTAGTTGATGAAAATGAACTAAAAAGCTAAATTGAATTAAAAACTATTATAGCAATTTTGTAAGTGCTATAATTTTTGAATTTAATTAAGTTTATTTGGAATTTAAGTAAACCCTATTACAACATTTTAAATTGTTGTTTATTGTTAAATTGAACTGTTTTGAATGTAACTTTCCGTAGCGTTTTCTAAATGCTGCGAAAAGTGAAATTTCACTGTTTTGATAAACGTAAGTGAATAAATGAACTTTGGAAGTTGAAAATTTTGGAAATTTAATAATTTAATTTTTAACAAAATAATTTAATTTTTATGATTAAAAATGATTTTTTTTTTTGAATATAAGCTGTTTTGAAATATGAATTGAAATGGTATTTTAAATTGAATAACATGAATAATGATTTGAAATGTGGTTTCGGAAAGATATGATATTTTGATATATTAAAAAGATTTGAAATGTGGTACTGAAAGATATGATATTTTGATATATTAAAATGATTTGAAACGAAGTTTTGAAAGATATGATATTTTGATATTAAATGATTTGAAAAATGAAGCTTTGAAAAGTTATGATATTTTGATGTATTAAAATGATTTGAAAGGAAGTTTTTAAAGGATACGATAATTTAATATATTGAAATGGTTAGAAACGACTTGATATTTATTTTGATAAATATTTGAATTGAAAGATATGATATGATGATATATTGAAATGGTTTGGAAATGATTTAATCTTTATTTTGATAAAGATTTGGGTTGAAATGATATTTTATTTTGAAGTATAAAATATTGTTTTAAAGTTATAACTATGGGTTATAATAACGATTGGTTGTTAAAGAGACCGGGATCAGATATTGTCTTACAGCCGGCCAATACCGAAAACCACTTTAACAACTGTGTACGCGGTGGAGATTCCAGAATGAAGTAGGATGGTGGCGATGTTCTCGAGGTATATTACGTGGACCCAACTCCCGTGAGTTTGCACAAATGACTAAAACAGGAGCTATACCGGGCTACACAAAGGGTCGCACCCTTTCATCGAGCATGCTCCATCGGAAACCATTCTATTACTTTTGTGATTCGATATGTGGCACCAATTTGATTCGAGGGTATTGTTCGAGGTGGGCGGAAGCTGCTGGCTTGCCGTCACCACCGGTCTGGGAGTGCAAACGGTGTATCCACCCTGGCATTGCTTCGCGTGCCGTGTCATCTCCTTATAGCGAGCCCACTACAATTTTGGTTTTAAAGATCCGACCTCGTTAAGGTTCACCATCCCCTTAACGCTATTTTCTATATGATTATACTTTACTGATTAGACACTACTGTATATAGCATATATTACTACATAGTAAATAGTTTAACGGATCCTTAGAGGATGGGCGGTCCCAAGCATCTTCTAAGTTACTTGTACCTTTGCTACAGTTCACTTGAGTTGGTTTACATTGTATAAGTATGTATGTCTTGACTTGAGTGTTTGTATTTTTATTTACGCTCGGGTCAGCCTGAGTTATTCACAGATTTGGATTTTCACTTTTTGGAGATTGGAATCGCTGGATATTATCTACTTGTCAAGTTTCATCTTTTCAGTTTGGTTGTTCTATTCAGCTTGTACTTGGTTATCATATTTAAACTTATGTTGTACTTTATTTCTTCTATTGTATCTTATGTAACTCTGATATATTTATATAGTAGTTTCATGAACTACTATCTCTTTTACTTCCGCTGTATTATTATTACTCTGTGTCTGTGATCTGTGATTATTATTTACTGTATATTCTGTGATTTGCCAAATTTTTATTTACAACGCGGTATTTTGAGCAATTCAATTCCGGCATGAGTGTCTACCTATACACTTATAATGGATGTGAATGGTTGAAAATACTTGGTTGTTACGATGACTCAAGTGTTTTGTGTCTTGCTTTACGCTCGGGTCAGACTGAGTGATTCAGCATTCAAGACTCACCTTCAGAGTTGGAGCTTTGCTTAAAGATCCAACCATCTATTTTTCTTTCAGTATCCAGTGATTCCAGTGATGTATTCTGATTTGTACCTGATGTATCTTGTTACTTTGCTGTTGTATCTTGTTTAACTTTGATGTATCTTATATATATATATATATATATATATAGTAGCTTCATGCACCACTATCTCTTTTACTTCCGCTGCGTTAGTAAATACTCTGTTTCTGTGGTCTATGATTGTTTATTTACCGTATATTCTTAGATTTGCCAAATTTTATTTACGACGCGGTATTTTAAGCAATTCAAGTCCAACATGTACGGATGCGAATGGTTGAAAATATCGGATTGTTACAGTGTCCCTATTAAATTTATACACTTCATTCTCATTAACATTCAATTTTTTTATTAGCATTTAAATTGGTTTACTTCAAATTTGTTCACATCTATTTCGTTCACATTAAATTTATTCCATTCAATTTGTTAAATTCCAATCGTTCCACTTTATGTCTAACACAATTCTTATAAATTTGTTTCTGAGCCATTTTATAAAATTATTTCGTTTGACCTTATTTAAATTAAATTTTATCACTATTTTTTAGTATATTCTTTTTAATACCAATCTCATCTATAAACCATTTCATAAAACCATTTAAATTTATGATAAACATTTTATAAAATGCAACTCGTATTTATTGTTATTTTCTTCAGAACCTAAGTTCAATATTAATTTTTGATTCACTTCATTTGTTTATTTCATTCATTCATATCATTAACTTAAGTAAATTTTATTTATAACTCAAATTATTATTAATAAATTTTCTTTTTTTCACAATCAATTTATTCAACTTTTCTTAAATTCACTTCCATTTTTTTAAATCTTATTTTTCTAACTCATTAATTTATTAAATTCACATGGAAATTTATTTTACTATCTTTAGCACACAAGCAACCAATTACCATTTGTAATGAAACCTAAAAGTACATGCAACCAAACAACATAGCAGTCCTAAGCAAGAAACAATCATAGCTAGCAATCATAGCATACATTCATTTTATTAAAATCCTTACAATATATATATTCCATTCATATGTATAACGATTTTGATCTCTTATTTGAATATGAAATTTATTTTCCAAGCTAGCATTGGTAACCCGACAACTCTAGTGCAAACTCTAATCTGACTTCTTGATTAGAAACTTCCATCCCCCTTACATAGTAATAAACTATGACAGAGAACTTCAAATTTGTATTAAAAATTCGCATCAGTGTTCGTCGTCGAGAATCGAGCGAAAAATCCTAAATCGGACAGGTGTGAATTACCTTAAAATCATGTATTCAAATCTGAATCAAAATTGTAACATCCCACCCTTTTGTACGCTTAAGTAGACATACGTGCCAACTCAAACCAAACAGAAGGGCGGATTGTTATGGGGTAAATAAGAAAAAATAGAGAAAGAACTAAAACAAAATAGAATCTCACAGCGGAGTGACAAAATATAATAATCAAATAATAGTTCATGAAGCTACTTTACAAACATTTGATTATTCTTATACAACACATATCAGAGTTACACATACCAGAGAATAATAAATAATGCAGCAGAACAATATGAATGTAGTGGAATACTATAATAAATAATAGTAATACAAATCTTCGTCTTCGTCCTTCAGAAATAAAGTTTTCAAATCCTAAAATGATCAAACTAACCTGAGCGAATTGAAAAGACAGAACACTCGAGTCAAAACTAAAAGGTCTTATGTGAGTTAAATCAACAAAATATAAATATGAGTGGAACGACTTCAGAGATGTTTATGGGATTTGACATCTCCTATCTAGTGTCTAACGTAAGTGCAGTAACTTAAGAGATTCTCGAGATTCACATCTCCTAAGGATCCGTTAAACTATTTACTATGTAGTAATATTTCGATATTATAATAATTTATACAGTAAAATAAACTTACTTTTAAATAGCGTTAAAGGGTTACCCATATAGCCCTTAACACGTAATAGTGCCAATAGTCTATAAAGTACCGTAATACCTCCTGATCGGGAGGCTACTAGAGGATTCCTCATAGGTACGACACAAATCAAACTCGTACAAGGCGCGCTTGGGTAAGTGACACGACACAACTAGGGAATGCCAGGGTAGATATATCAATTACACTTCCAGACCGGTGGTAACGCGTAGCAGCTACTATTGCCTACCTCAAGCCACACCCCCATAATCAAAAGGGCCTAAATCAATCACAAAGTAATAGAATAGTATCGATGGAGTGTGTCCGATAAAAGGTGCTACCTTCTTTACCTGTCGACCGCTCCTGTTTTAGCCACCTTATGCCAACACATGGGAGTCGGGTCCATGTATATACCTCAAAGGAATGTCGCCACCATCCTACTTCATTCTGGAATCTCCATCGCATATACAATTGTTAAAGTCGTTTTTGGAGTTGGCAGAGAGTATGACAACTTCTAATCCCGGTCTCTTCAACAACCAAACGTTATTATAACACCGCGGTCAGTTTCAAAATAGTTTATTCTTTAAAATCAAATATCATTATTTCCAATTTATATCACTTTGGATTGCTTAATAATTTATAATCCTTTAAGCAAATTCTTTTATTAACTTATTGTTGGACATTTCACAATTTACAGCAGTCAATTTCAAATTTCAGTTAATTCGGTAATTATAATTTAAATTCCCAATTAAATCCATACATTTGATTCCTAAATCTTATTATTGAATCAATTCATCATTTTATGGGTTAAATTATCTTTAGTTTATTTTTACTACATTAACATTTCCAATTCCATCCTAGTTTCAATTAATATAGTATTTAATTTCATTTACTTACCATTTAAATACAATTGATTTCCAATAAATTTTATAGAATAACTAAATAGGTAACCTATAATGATCATTACCATAACCTTTAATTACATTTATGAATCCATTATTTACAAACAAATGTTCCAATTCTTATAAAATATTGATTTTATTTAATTATCATTAACTCCCTATTTCATACAACAATTATATATTTACATTTGTTTCTTATATTCGATCTCGCAACCAGTTATAACTATCTTCATTATTTCATCATTGAAATTTCATTTCAATTGGTAATGATTAGTTTTTAATTATCATCTCAGTCTTCATTGGAATTTCATTCAAGATGTTATTTCAATTTCCAATTCACAAAATCTTTTATTTTCTTCAATATTAAATTAGAAAATCTTATTAAATTAACAAATTTAATTACCAAAATTTTACGGGTCGTTACATTCTCCCTCACTCAAAAATTTTCGTCCCCGAAAAGGAAAAAGAAGGAGAAAGAAGGAATTGAGTAATAATATCTTATTCAAAAATATTGACTTTATAAACAAATAAATTTACAAAATTAAATAATGTAAATAAAATAAACCAATTTATAAACATTTAATATTTTATACTCAAATTAATAAGGTTTGGAAAACATCTTTCAAAATATTTTCGAAGTCCAAAATTTAAGGAAAATTTCGGCAGAGTCTCCTTTGTACGGAGAGGCTCGGAAGAAAATATAATATCAAATATAACAATATACAACAATATTTCAAAATAATATATCCCAACAACAGGGAAAAAAAATATATATATAATAGCGCTATAAAACCGTAATCCAAAAACGTACCTATTTGTCAAGCAATTAACGCTTAATTATGAAACCAAAAGCAGTAGCAATTGCTTCCATAACATGTATTTCGCTTATATAATACAAAAGAGTTAATAATTATATAAAATGAAACATTTAAAGTTGGTTTCAACTACTAGCAGACAAGTCAATATAAAACAACGACAATCAATTGTAACCAACGTACAATCATCATATACAATCGGCACAAATCAATTTGTTCATCTACATCAACCAAAACAAGTAGTTAGTTCAGGCTTCAACACTTTTAAATTGTATAGAATGACAAATAAACTATTAAGTATACCATTTACTCAATAGTCTTAGAAAAAACTAAATAGATTATTCACGCTTCCAAACAAATTTAAAGTATCCTTGCCTAACAACCGTAAACCAAACAAACAAAAATTTCAAACAATAGATCAGGTTCATTCTTATTAATGTCATTTCACATATTTGTTTATAGTATTCATGTTTAATTCAATTTCTTTGCATATTAATTCATTTACTTAAGTTTATAATCCTATACTTACACTACTTACTCCCTATTACCTTTATTACAGTAACATTTCAATTATAACTTAAGTTCACCACAATTACAACATCAAATTCTTATTTATAAAAGAATTTCATTAAATACTTTCATTACCTCAAGTTTATTACTTGTATAATATCCATTACATTTTCTTATTAAGCATTAGAACTTTTAATATTTGGTAAGTTACATATATGCTTTTAAAGATGTAATTAAAAGTTACACAAGTTTATTTTTTCTTCTTTTAATTAACTTAATGTACGATAATAATGTCCTTTGATTCATAGGTTACAAATGTCAACTTTCTTTTAATTTCCTTTATAACCTAGCATTAAATCTCTTATTTCATTTAGAGGTTCTAATTATTAGTTAAATTCCATTTCACTGCCCTAATTGAAATTGTTAATTAACAGAAACTTAAGAACTAAATACCGGGTTATTTCAAATCATTTTAAAATAATAGATAAATATATATACTTACTACTGATATATCAAATTATATTTAAAACAACTTAAAATTTATATTTCTTTATCAAAATAGATCTGTAGTAAAACTACTACAATGGCCTTCCCACTTTGAAACTCAAAAATGAATGTCCATGATGCGTGCACTCATCATCAAAATTATTTTTCAGCGACAGAGACGGGAGTACATAACTTATTTCTTTCCAAAATTTCTTTAAAACAATTCTTTCAAATTATATTGAAATAATTATATCAGAAAATACTTCTAATAATATTATTAGATCCTAAAATTGTTCGAAAGAAAGTTTCAAAACCTCAGAACTTAAGTTCTAAATTTTCAATTTTCATTTATTTTATTTACACATCTATATTTAACCAATATTTTTAATTTCCAGTACCTAACAAACAAATATATAATAGCCAAATATAACCATTTATAAAATATATTATTTTGTGTATATAAAATATATAATAGGCAAAATTATTTCATTCACCTATATTTCAAAACAAATATTGTGTCGGTCTGTCCTATTAACTGTTTAGAAGTCCCTATTGATGTCATAGCGTCCTATGCACCAACCATAACTTATGTATACAAAACGGGAAAAATTAACGCAATATTAAAAACCTTTTATAATACTAACAAATACGCTCTCTCATATATATACGCTCAACGACTCATCATAGGTTATTACTACCCTATTAGGAAAGAGTCAAACCCCACAAAGCTAAGGTTTATCACTAACCAAAGCTCTGATACCAGATGTAACATCCCACCTTCTTGTACGCTTAAGCAGACATACGTGCCAACTCATACCATACAGAAGGACAGACTGTTATGGGGTAAATAAGAAAAAACAGAGAAAGAAATAAAACAAAGCAGAATCTAACAACGGAATGACAAAATATAATAATCAAATAACAGTTCATGAAGTTGTTTTACAAACATTTGATTATTCTTATACAACACATATCAAAGTTACACATAACAGAGAATAATAAATAATGCGGCGGAACAATATGAATGTAGTGGAATACTTTAGTAAATAATGGTAATACAAATCTTCGTCTTCGTCCTCCAGAAATAAAGTCTTCGAATCCTAAAATGTTAGACTGACCCGAGCGAATTGAAAAGACTAAACACTCGAGTCAGAACTAAAAGATCTTTTGTGAGTTAAATCAACATAGTATAAATATGAGTGGAATGACGTCAGAGATGTTTACGGGATTTGACATCTCTGGTACAGTGTCTAACGTGAGTGCAGTAACTTAAGAGATGCTCGGGATTCACATCTCCTACAGATCCGTTAAACTATTTACTATGTAGTAATATTTTTCTATTATAATAATGTCTATAGTAAAATAAACTTACTTTTAAATAGCGTTAAGGGTTACACATATAACCCTTAACACGTAATAGTGTCAATCATCTATATAGTACCGTAATACCTCCTGATCGGGAGGCTACCAGAGGATACTCCATAGGTACGACAGAAATCAAACTCGTACAAGGCGCGCCAGGGTAGGTGACACGGCATAACTAGGCAATGCCAGGGTAGATATACCAATTACACTTCCGGACCGGTGGTAATGCGTAGCAGCTACTACCGCCCACCTCAGGCCACACTCCCAAATCAAAAGGGCCCAAATCAATCAAAAAGTAATAGAATCGTATCGAAGGAGTGGGTCCGATAAAAGGTGCTACCTTCTTAGCCCGCCGATCGGTCCTGTTTTAGCCACCTTATGCCAACTCACGGGAGTCGGGTCCACGTATATACCTCAAAGGAACGCCGCCGCCATCCTACTTCATTCTAGAATCTTCATCGCGTACACGGTTTTTAAAGTGGTTTTCGAAGTTGGCAGAGAGTATGAAAATTTTCGATCCCGGTCACTTCAACAACCAAACGTTATTATAACACCGCAGTTAGTTTGAAAATAGTTTTTTCTTTAAAATCAAATATAATTGCTGTTTCAAAACCAAATCAATACGATATCATTTTCATTTCAAACATATCCTTTTCTAAAACCATAACACTTTCAAAGTTATAATATTTCGAAACCAAATGCTTGAAATATAACCTTTCAAACATAATACTTTGAATTTCATAGTTTTTAAACCATGACTTCCACCACTAAAACAATTTGGATATTCGAACAGTATATAAAATAAGATAATTTATATTTAAAACTACTTTATAAAGTAAAATAATTTCCTCGACTTCACAATTTTATTCACTTTAAATTAAATCTCAATTCATAACTTTCAACTCACTTTCAGTTTTCAATAAACCATTTCAATAGATTTCAAAACTTTCAATATTCAACATTTTAAAACTAATTTTTTTAACTCTATATATATCAAATACAGTTTACTATTATTTAGTTTTGAAATATTTACATAATAATTCCAATATCATTCAAATAAACCCCAATTTCAAATAACTGAATATTTCCCTCACTTTATTCAAACTTGATATATTTATATAACCATAGAAAAAAATCAAGTTAAAAATCATATTCTTTAAAATCTCAGATTCAATGAGTCCAAAATCTATTTTTATTAAATAAAATTCTCAATTAAATACAATTTCAAATCAATTTCCTATTTATCTTTCAACGTTAATTTATTGAAATCATTATAAATTGTATATTAAACTAAAATTTAAATAAATACTTAACCATATTTTATTTTAAATAAAATCAAACTTTATTATTAACTTATTTTATATTTCAAATTTATACATAGCTAAAAATCAATAATAACATAACATTTATATACCATCTAAAATCAATATTATATAACCTATATATTTCTATACAAAACCATAGAAATCATTTCAAAATATTTTTATATACAGACCGCAGTGTCTGTATAAAATTTTCTATCCTATGGTCAAGTGATACAGATATTTATCTTTTCAATCCGTAATTTAAAACATAAATACGGGTATATATCATTTCAAAACGCAATCCTGAACGAAATAAAATCCATAACAACTTGCAGTTTATAACAATATAAAATACAACATCTATTCATCCAATATCAATCATCAACATTTATCACAATCATCATCCAATTCAATCAGTAACATCAATATATAATAGGTAATAAATAACAGGTATTTACATGCAGATTATATTCAATAATAAATTAAATAACTATTTAACTGGCAGTTTATATGCAATAATAAATTAAATAACCATTTAACTGGTAGTTTATATACAATAATAAATTAAATAACAATTTAATTCAATAAATTCAATTTAAATGAGATGATGATTAAAAATATGCCAAACGGTCATAAATAAATTTCTAATCATATCATAAATCAATTTAACAAACATAAGAAATTTTAGAAGTTGTGAATGGGTTAAAACACTCACCTTTTGAATTTAAATTGAATTTAAATCCAATTTAAACCCAAAATTTGAACAGTCTCGGAATCTGTCCAAACTGGGGCCAAAATGTCTGTAATTCCAATACGTACCTAAGGGAGAAAACTCCTCGTGAATTGGACCTTGTACGTGAAAATTGTAATGATTAGAAGATTTAAAAACCAAATTAAAATAAATGGAAATAATATAAAACAAACCAGTATATGTTGGCCACATCATCGCCCCAAAACGCGCAAAACCCTAATTGCCCAAATCGTTCGACCCTGTACCATGCACCGCCACGTTCCAATCGCGATCCTCGCCGGCAAACGCCCTAGCGCACGACCATTCGGCGCGCCATCCTCCACCTGCGATGCGTCACCATACTCGCGACGACCCCCCCAAGGCGATCGACGCCTCAAAACTGCAGCAGCCGCCGCACCAATTCGATACCCTAGTTGAATTATGCGCAAAATCCAACCGTCAATCAACTCGATGAACGACATAGATGCACTCCACTCGTCCCACTCCACGCGACTGTAACCTCGATTTGACGATCTGACACAGTTGATCGTGGCACGATGAACGGCTACGGATCGTTCTCCAATTTCTGGACAAATAGAGATTCAAATTGGAAAACGAATTTCAAATATGAGATGCGCTCGTCGAGTGTGATATCCCGGAAATTTGGCAATATAAATTTAATAATCTGTGCTAAAAATTGAATTGCTTTAATAATTTTTGATAATAAATTTTGAATTGATTTAATAATCATCTTTTAATAAATATTTAAATTTGTAGGTTTCATCTTTTTAAAGCTAATAAACTGCTTTCTTTTTATAATATATATAATTGTTTATATTGTAAATTGATAAACTATGATTTGGAATTTAGTAAATAAATCAATTTTTTAATTTTAATTTATACTTGGTAAATTTGAAATTTGATTTAACATTTAACTTTTCAACACAATTCAATAAATAATTTTATGGTTTATACTTATGGAAAATCTTATTTGTTTAAATTTATATTTTAATTAACTTAAATATGAATTTAAATTAGATTAACATCAAAGCTTTATTTTATTTTATTTTTATTACTTAAAATTTTATATAAGAGTTAAAATAAAATTTACACGTGATCTTAATTTTTTAAGTAATAGAAGTAATTTATGATCTCTTTTATAAATCATTTTAAATATTGTTTAATTTGTTATTTTCAGATAACAATGACAATACTTAGTTCTTTTGAACATAAATAGATTTTTATAGAAATAAGTTTTGTTATCTTTAATTTTAGTAAGAGTTATATATGAATATATATAACTTGATTTTTAAATTAGGTTTTATAAATTAATTTAAATTTGAATTTGATGTTTTGAAATTTAAAAGAATAAATACTTAAAAATATTTGAATAAGCTTATATTTATATATGTTTGTTTCATTTCTCTTTAATAAATTTAAAGGAGAAGAAATTCATTTATATACACATAGGAAATAGTAAAATAATATTAAAAGCTCTTATAAAATAAGTTAGAGTTTTATAAACAATTTAGAATTAAAATTAAAATTTAAAATACTTAATACACGTGTCAATCTTTTAACATCTTAAAAGACATGTGTTAAGTTATAAAGCTATCTAAGTGACAAATGTTAAAATTTGAACAAGTGTAATATTTAAATTTTCTTTTTCATTTTATTTTTATTAAAATCAAAATCTACTTACAAGAATACATCTCTCCTCATTTCATTTTCTTTTCTATTCTTCTTCTTTTTTTTAAAAAATTTAAGATCTTCAACCTAAAAGAAAATAAAAATCTGCCTACTTATTCTTCAAAACAGATGTTAGCGCCAAAATTGGTCACTAACACCCTTAGAGAGTTTGTGTAGAGAGATTAATGAAGAAGATAAATTAAAATAGAGAAGATAACATAAATTAAAATGCGGGAGACGAGAACACAGAATTTATAGTGGTTCGGCGTTGTAGCCTACGTTCACTTTGAAGTTGATCCTTTATTTCTTCACTTTAAACTTGATTACAGATACAATCTGCTTTTAAGTATTCGAATACCATTGTGAAATAAAAGTAGAAGTCGTGGATGAGGTTTGGATGCGGCAGAGTCTCCCCTGTGTTCCCTGAAATCTGATCCCTTTTTTTTGTGCCCCTGCCCCTCTATTTATAGACGAATGTGGGTTGGACTTCCCTGGTGGGCCAGATGGCTAGACAGCTCGGTCCAGATAGGACGCGCCCTGCATGCCGAGTGAAAAAGGCCGAACGGTCGGCATGCCGAGCCTTCCTTTCCAAGTCGATGGATCTCTCTGTTGAATGGAGGAAGCGGGCCGAACGATGTTGGGATGCCGAGTGAAACGTGGATGCCAGGTGAGGAGCATGCCGAGTGAAAGACATGCCGTGTGAAGGGTCTGCCGTGTGAGGATGCCGAGTGGAAGACATGCCGTGTGAAGGGTTTGCCATGCAAAGGACATGCCGAGCTAAGGTTATGCCGAGTGAAGAATATGCCGAGCACAGGGTGTGCCGAACAAAGGATATGCCGAGTGAAGCCTTGGAAGGCCGAGTGCACTTAAATGCCACGTGAAGAGCTGAATGGCCTTATGTCGAGCATCCTCTTATGCCGAGTACAACTCTGCATGCCGAGAGTCCAAGGATGCCGAGTACGATTCTGAACGGCCGAACGTTTAGTTGCCTGGTCGATTTTCCAGGTAACATTTTGCCCCCCAAAGTACACCGTGTGTTCGAACAGGGTGTGCTTTGAACTACTGGACCACTGCATTGACACCGAGTGATGAGGATGCCGAACGATCTTGCCGAACGATGCGAGTGCCGAATGACTGGAAGCCGAGTGAAACCGTTTTGACCGGTAGAGCCGGTCAGAGTCCCTTCATCTTCCGCTTCGTCTCTATAAAAGCCGCCTTCTTTCCTTCTCTTTTCTCACTTCTTGCTTTTACAATTCCGAGCTCACAAACCATTCGTGCAATCAGAATTCAAGGGTTTCTCATAACTTTCCTACGTTCGATCCACGTACTAGGTATCTTCTTACCCGAGTTCCTCTTCTGGCAATTCCCCATCGATTCGCTGTTGGTGGGGACTTAAGTTCGATTTGGAATGTTTCCAAGGTCGAGCGTCTAGTTGTAGAGAGAGAGAGAACCAAATTCGAATGCCTTGTAGGATCATTAGTGAGTGTTCGGCAGAGGAGGAGAAGGTATGGAGGATATGCCGAGTGTTTGGACTCGGCATAATCTTAGTTTGGCACGGCGTAGTTTTGGCCGGACGACACTAGCTCAGTGCGAACTGAAGCTGGGCCGGACGATGGCCGTATGCCGAATTGTAGCCCTACCGAGCCACTACTTTAGCCGAACAAACTGTTATGCCGAGCGTACATAAATTCCGAGCCTACCTCCATGCCGAGCAAACCAACATACCGAACATACTTGAGTGCCGAACAAACTATCCTGCCGAGCACAGCTAAGTGCCGAACAAACCTAAATGTCGAACACAATTAAATGCCGAACAAACTATCAGGCCGAACATAACTGGGTGCCGAACAGGCCCAAATGTCGAACAAACTTAATTGCCAAACATACTTTCACGCCGAATGAACTTAGATGCCGACCATATTCACATGTCGAACAGACTTAGATACCGAACATACTATCATGCCGAGTGCAACTAAGTGCCGAACATATGCAAATGCCAGATATACTTAACATGCCGATCATACATAAATACCGGACCTATCTTCATGCCGAACATAGTTAGCATGCCGAGCATAATTAGGTGCCGAGCACACATAAATGCCGGACATATACAAATGCCGAACATACTTTCCTTGCCCAATTTCATAACTGGTCTTTACTTGGCATAATCGGATAATTACCTCTAGTGTCTTACTGCAGTCGTTATTCAGAAGGCTTTCGGAGACGGTAGCGATGACGGTTTTCGGAAGCGATGTTTTTAGGCTTGATGTTATATTAAATGCTTATGCACGATTGATTGCACTAGTTCACACACCACACGGGGGGGTTATCTGCGTTGTTAATTCTAACGTCGATCATTTTTCGAGTATAGTTCACACAGGTGCTTGGTTGGGTCTGCTATTTATTCAAGATGTCCAAAAGATCCAGTTCTGCTACACTTTCCGACAAACCTGGGCCGTCTTCTAAGCGAACGGCCCCCGACACAACTGACCTGTCAGTTTCTCCCGCTCATGGCTGGGCTCCCGATACTTTAAAATCGTCGATTTTACTGGATGACCCAGTTGACTCACAGGCTTCGAGAGTCACTGAGGCCACTCTTAAGCGGATATGTTCTATTCATGGCATTTCGTTTGCTGACGTGCTCGTTCCGTCGGGGCATGACTGCCCACATCTGCCCCCAGGGGGATATACGGCGTGTAGCAAGTTCATGTGCTGGGTTGGTAGCATGCCACCTTTCAATCTATTCCTTCGCGACGTGCTGCAATATCTGGACGTCGCCCCGTCTCAACTTCACCCAAATGGTAACGCTTTCATTTATGGCACGTACATGCTTTTCATGGCCGTCTTCTCCAGGCCTCCAACTCCCGGCGATATAAGGTATATCTATATGACCAAGAAATGGGGAAAAAGCCCCTCTTACATGTTTCTTGAGCCACATCGGAAGTGCCAACTTTTCACTAGCGCGTGGAGTAGCAAATTCGCCCTGTACAAACAGGAGTGGTTTTATGTGCGCTGCCCCCAAGGCTTTGCGAGGTGGTGGGTTGAAGGAAGTAAGTCATTTCTCTGAGTTGACGTCCGTTCCCGATTGAGGTTGAACTTCTCCTAACTCATTGTTCTATTTTTTCAGATCTCGTCCCCCGTCCCGAGGGCTGGGGGTACTCCGATGCTGTCGGCGCCATTAGAGCTCTTCCTGCTGAAGAGCGAGATATCCGAGCCCTCATTTCCAATGAGTCACTATCGAAGTTCGGCTTGCTAGCCCCTGGCCGCCGAGTTAGCCTTCCAGAGGGCGTATCGCTTCCCAAGTCCGTTCTCGTCAGAGGGAAAAAATTGCCTGAATCATCCGTTCTCCCTTCTCTTGAAGCACCGGAAGAAGGGGAAATTCTAGGCGAGCCACCTAAAAAGCGAGGTGAGGATTCAGGTCCTGCAGCTGAAGTTCATGATATCGAAACGTCATCTTCCCCTTCGAAGGGGAGAAAGGAGCTGGCGTGCAAGTTGAGGAAAGAGAAGGTTTGTGGGACTTCCAAAGCTACGCCTGTTCAGCCAGAGAAAGAGGCTTCTTCACAACGCGTTGGAAGTTCTCTGAAAGGCTTATCGAACCTCTCCATTCCTGACGACTTGCTCAACTATGATTTCGATGACCCGGAGCTGTTTAAGTTTCGCTCACCCGTCAGGGTTGATGCGGGCGTCCCGGCTCCGATCCAAGGGGAAAAAACTCCCGTTAGCAAAGCCACTGGTCCGTTGGGGGGTAGCACTAGGACACACACAGACACATGCATTTCACTTTGCATCTACTTTTCTTTCACCATTCTGCTCTCTCGCTAATTCGCTATTGTTTGATTGCAGGTGACATGGGGCGCTCTCACGGATACGACCGCCTTCGCGGTTCGTCGACTTTACGCCAGTCTGGTCAGGACTCGGGCCTCGAGAAGCGCCGAGACAGAGACAGCGACAGCGACCGAGATTATCATGCCCGGGACTCGTCATCCCGGAAGAAAACTTATTATCAGCCCGAACACCGCCAGGAGACCTCTTCTTATCAGGAGCAAAGAAAAGACAAACGTGGCCATAAGAGGTCGCATTCTGATGCTCCCCGGGACCAACACTCTGACTCTTCTTCTACTCGGCACTCCCGAGATTCTCACAGGAAGGGCGAACTTTCAAACGTCTCCTCCCGCTCCCGTAACAGACCCGACAGTGTCAGAGAGATTGAACGAACTTAAGGCTAAGTTTCCGAGGATTTGTTTTGATGGGTTAAAGTTCCTCCCGACGATTCATCCTATTCCCGGAGATGCCAAACAAAATGCTATCGCCTGTACCAATGACGTCTACGTGCAACAAGACGCGTTCATCCATCTGGCTGAGAAACTTTCTGAAGTCTCTATGGAGCGCCAGCACGAAATTGACCGCCTAAAGCTTGAAGCTATTCATGACAGGGATATCATTAAGGCCCAGGATGAAGAAATTGCCGCCTATAAGTCCGAGCTTGAAGCTACTCGTCAGAGCGCTAAGGACACCGCCGTGGCTATTTCCCGTCTTGAATTGACTCATAAGAAAGAGCTCGATGAAGCGGTTCAACGGTGTGGGGCATTAGCTTTGGAGAAAGACTCCGTTCAGAAGGAGCGGGACACACTTAGTTATCGGGTTAAGAAACTCGAAGAGCAACTTTTCTAGGAGAGGAAAGAGAAAGTGGCTACCCAGGTTGAGGCACAACATTATTGTGATGAGATTGTCGCCACCCGACTCCTTAAGGGGAAACTTGAAGACGATCTCTCCAAAGTCGAGGCACTGAGGAATGAGGCCCATGAGGAAGGAAAAAGGGCAGCAACTGTCGACATCGACTCTCGCCTCGAGGCGGCCAGGGAAGAAGGCAGGGAGGAGATAAAGACCGAATTCGAACCGCTTATCGCTGAGTTCAATGCCCGAGTTCTCATGCATCGAGATCTAACTTTTCTGGGCGATGGCTACCTTGAGTCATTGGCTGAGGCATGGGAGACCCTGATTCAGATCAGGAAGGTTGAGAGCGGCGCCGAAGAGGTCGACGAAGAAGCGTTGATAAAAGAAATCTTGAGGGGGAAGGAGCCTTCAAATTTATCGGCGGCTAAAGCCCTCTACAGCAAAGGTTCTCCCTCCAGGAAAGGGAAAGAGGTGGCTACGGACCCTTCCGGCGTTGTGCCCCCAATTCACGTGCCTACCCAATCGGCCAGTCGGTCAACACTTGACCCCTTCGAGCAGCACGTTGGTTATGACCCGGAAGTCCCCGGGCTTGGCATTCATGTTTTATCTCCCATCCCGGAGGGCGGGATACCCCTGGCGACTGAGAACCCACCGGCATCTGGTGAGTAACCTCTGGGCTTCACAAAGATCTTTCTCGTTCCTCAGAAGTTGTTGTGTTCTAACACTTGTTTATTTTCGTGTCTTTTGTGCAGGCTGTTCTGACCCCGAGCCCACTCCGAGGAGCGATGCCGCCAAGGAGGTGGAGATAAAGGCGAGTGAGGCAACTCAAGTCGGCGGAGATCCTGGTCAAGATGCTCAAGTAATCGGGGCGCTGGATGAAGGAAAATCTGACTCTTCCTCAGAGAGTTTCGAAGTAGAAACCACAGGCGCCTCTGAGCACACATCCGACTTGAGCATGAAGGAATGGCTCGAGAAAGAGAAAAGAGATACAACCTCAGTCAAGGTCGAGCCGCGTGAAGTGGACCTGGACGATCCTCTGAACAAACCATTGAAGGTCATTCTTCCTGGCAAGTCCCAGCCCATGGATGTTCCCCCTACGTCTTCGGTCGTCACCCCTCCGTCAGGGAAGGATTCCAAGAGTAAGCGCTTTGGGAAGGAACCATCCGGGAAGAAGTCAAAGAAACACAAGAAATGACCGTCGTCCCCGTTCAACGAGAACTAGTTTAAGTCATGTACTAATTTTTGTAGACTGTGTAAATAGGCTGTTGGCTCCGGACTTCGGAGCGTTTTTGTAACGGGAAGCTTTTTGTGAATAAAATTTGATCTTCACTTTTGTCTTCTCAAAAGACTTTTATTATTCAGTTTCTTTTATGGTTGTGATTGAAATCTGAATTGTTATGGGTAACTTAGACTTCTTGGTTCGTCTTTACATGGCTTGGGAGCTTCCCTGGATTTGATCAATCTCCACTTGGTGCTTCAAGCGCTTAGAATATTTCATAGCCCGTATGTTGGGGACTTGACATATCCGAGTCATTTGCGTCGTAGTTCCTATTCAAGGAACTCGGAGGTCTGAACTGCTTGTAATTAAGTCTATACACCGGACTTCGAGTACTCCAGTCCGTGCTGCGGGGACTTGGAGATTTCGAGTCATTTGTATTCGAGTCCGCACTCTGGGGACTTGGAGATTTCGGATCGTTTATACTCGAGTCCGCATTCTGGGGACTTAGAGTACTCCAGTCCGCGCTCTGGGGATTTGGAGGTTTCAAATCGTTTATACTCGAGTCCGCACTCCGGGGACTTAGAGTACTCCAGTCCGCGCTCCGGGGACTTGGAGATTTTGAGTCGTTTATACTCGAGTCCGCACTCCGGGGACTTAGAGTACTCCAGTCCGCACTCCGGGGACTTGGAGACTTTTTGTCGTTTATACTCGAGTCCGCACTCTGGGGACTTAGAGTACTCCAGTCCGCACTCTGGGAACTTGGAGATTTTTTGTCGTTTATACTCGAGTCCGCACTCCGGGGACTTAGAGTACTCCAGTCCGCACTCCGGGGACTTGGAGATTTTGAGTCGTTTATACTCGAGTCCGCACTCCGAGGACTTAGAGTACTTCAGTCCGCACTCCGGGGACTTGGAGATTTTGAGTCGTTTATACTCGAGTCCGCACTCCGAGGACTTAGAGTACTTCAGTCCGCACTCCGGGGACTTGGAGATTTTGAGTCATTTATACTCGAGTCCGCACTCCGAGGACTTAGAGTACTTCAGTCCGCACTCCGGGGACTTGGAGATTTTGAGTCGTTTATACTCGAGTCCGCACTCCGGGGACTTAAAGTACTCCAGTCCGCACTCCGGGGACTTGGATATTTTTTGTCCTTTATACTCGAGTCCGCACTACGGGGACTTAGAGTACTCCAGTCCGCACTCCGGGGACTTGGAGATTTTTTTGTCGTTTATACTCGAGTCCGCACTCCGGGGACTTAGAGTACTCCAGTCCGCACTCCGGGGACTTGGAGATTTTGAGTCGTTTATA
Organism: Allium cepa; assembly: GCA_030765085.1. NCBI lineage: Eukaryota > Viridiplantae > Streptophyta > Magnoliopsida > Asparagales > Amaryllidaceae > Allium > Allium cepa. The sequence continues at coordinate 301,015,912 of CM060928.1, read as the reverse complement.
CTCGAGTCCGCACTCTGGGGACTTAGAGTACTCCAGTCCGCACTTTGGGGACTTGGAGATTTTTTGTCATTTATTATAAGCGTTCCTACGCTAGCCAGGATATCATAATTTTTAATTGCGCGTCATAGGAATATCATACGAAGAGACATTGGTCATTCATGGAAAAGATGGCTTCAAGCCTTTATTGATGAAAACAAGCTAGATTATCTTATTACATGCCAAAAAGAAAGCATACTGTAAATAGATGCAACTACCGCATAAAGGAAATAGACTAAGTGTAATAACGCCGCAAATGCTCACTGTTCCATGCTCGGGGGAGTGTCGCACCATCGACGGTCGTTAGCTTGAAAGTTCCTTCTCCAAGCCTCCGTTCGATGACGTATGGACCTTCCCATGCGGGATTCATGTGCGAAGGGGTTGGAAAGAATCGTTTCAAAATGAGATCTCCCACACTAAAGGTTCTTGGCTGGACTTTTCCATTATAATATTTAGCGACTCGGTGTCTGTATGAGGCTGCTCTCAAATCAGCTTCTTCGCGTTTCTCATCAATGAAGTCTAATGATTCCAATAGGAGATCCTGGTTTGACGCAGGATCGTAATAGGTTACCCGGTGTGACGGAACTTCAAGTTCTACGGGTATGACGGCTTCCGTGCCGTACGCCAGTGCGAATGGTGTGTGGCCAGTCGCGGTCTTGTGGGTTGTTCTATAGGCTCAAAGCGCTGTTGGGAGTTCATCCACCCACTTGCCTCTAGCCTTTTCCAAACGCTTCTTCAATATGAACTTGATGATTTTATTGACGGCTTCTACCTGCCCATTCGCCTTCGGGTGAGCAACTGTTGCGAACCTGTTCTCAATGCCATACCTCTGACAGAACTCTTTGAATTCCTTGCTTTAGAATTGAGTTCCGTTGTCCGTTATGATGGTCCGTGGAAGGCCAAAACGACATATGATATTTCGTACAACGAAATTAATGACTTTCTTGGTGGTTATTGTGGCCATTGGCTCTGCTTCCGTCCACTTGGTGAAATAATCGACTGCCACTATTGCATATTTCGCGCCTCCTTTGGCTATGGGCAGAGATCCAATTAGGTCGATTCCCCACATTGCAAATGGCCAGGGACTAACCATTTGTGTGAGTTCCGTTGGCGGAGCTCTCAGAATCTTTGCATATATCTGGCATTTGTCGCATCTTCTCGCATAGTCTGCAGCATCTCGATTTACAGTCGGCCAATAATATCCATAGCGGAGGAGTTTCCTCGCCAAAGTTTTCCCCCCGGTATGATCACCACATTCTCCCTCATGGACTTCTTCCAACACCCGTTTTACCTCGTCATGGGCCATGCACCGGAGTAAGGGGGTCGAGAATCCCCTCCGATACATTATCCCGTCTTGCATTACATAACGCGAAGCCTTACGAAGGACTTGGCGTCTTCCGCTTCTTTTCTCAAGTAAGTCCTCGTATAGCAAGTATTGTTTGATCGGGGTCAGCCATGATCCCCTTTCGAGTTCGGTCTCCAAGACGAGATCTATCTCCATCATGTCTATACTTGGAGCAAGCAGAGTCTCGACAGGGAACAATCCCATCTGCTGTGCATCGCCAGTACTCGTGAATTTAGCCAACGAGCCGACCTCCCTGTTCTGTTCGCGCGGGACATGCGAAATATCATAATACTCCAGGTTTACTAATAGCTCCCGGACCCGAGCAAGGTAAGGAGCCAGCCTCTGTCCTTTCGCTTGGTAGTCTCCCCGTACCTGATATACCACCAGCTGTGAGTCGCAGAAGATTTCGATGGACTTTACCCTCAGTTCATTGGCAAGTCTTAAGCCAGCAATCAGTGCTTCGTATTCGGCTTCGTTATTTGTCGCTGTAAACTCGAGCTTCAAAGCGTAGCAAATCGATCGTTTTCGGGAGTTATCAGAACTATCCCAGCTCCCGACCAACGGTCGTTAGATGCCCCGTCAGTGAACATCTTCCATCGGACAGGAGGGATTACTTTGTGATTTTCACTCGGTTCATCCGGAATGGTGAACTCAGCAACGAAGTCAGCTAATGCTTGCCCTTGGACGGTCCTTCGCGGCAGGTAGGTGATATCAAACTGGCTTAGCTCGATGTTCCACTTTAGCATCCCACCGGAAGTTTTCGGTCGTTGGAGTACCTGCCGCAAGGGTTGGTCAGTGTAAACACTGATTGAGTGCGCCTGAAAGTAAGGACGAAGCTTGCGTGATGCAATCACCAGGCAATAGGCAAGTTTCTCGATCTTTGGATAATTCTTTTCTACCCCCGTCAGTCATTTACTAACATAGTACACCGGCCTTTGAACCTTGCCTTCTTCGCGAACTAGGGCCGTACTGATAGCGTGCTGAGACACAGCCAAATATACGTACAACGTCTCGTGGTCTACTGGTTTTGACAACACTGGAGGACTTTCCAAGTGTCTCACCAGGGCTCGGAATGCTTCCTCGCAGTCAGTCGTCCATTCGAAGTTTCTCTTCCCTTTCTTTATGACATCGAAGAAAGGAACGCACTTATCCGTGGCTCTGGATATGAATCGACTGAGCGCAGCTACTTTTCCGTTCAAGCTCTGTACCTGTTTTACGGTTCTAGGTGCCTGTATATCTCGGATGGCCTAGATCTTCTCCGGGTTAGTTTCAATTCCTCGTGCATTTACAATGAATCCCAAGAACTTCCCTGATGCCACGCCGAATGAAAACTTTGAAGGATTGATCTTCATCCCATAGTGCCTTAGTACACCGAACATTTCTGCCAAGTCTTGGATGTGGTCGTTTGACTGTCGTGACTTCACGAGCATGTCATCCACATAGACTTCCATTGTTCTACCAATCTGATCCTTGAACATTCAGTTCACCAGGCATTGATAGGTTGCTCCTGCATTCTTCAACCCAAAAGGCATTACTACATAGCAATACAGCCCGATGTTTGTGACGAAGCTGGTGTGTTCTTGGTTCGGGATGTGCATCGGGATTTGATTGTACCTGGAGTATGCATCCATAAAAGATAGTAGCTCATGCCCGGTAGTCGAATCGACCAGCTAATCAATTCGTGGTAGTGGGAAGCTATCCTTCGGGCATGCTTTGTTTAAATCAGAATAGTCAACGCAGGTTCTCCATTTCCCGTTTGCTTTCTTTACCAACACAGGGTTGGACACCCATTCCGGGTAGTGGGCGTCGCGGACAAACCCATTGGCTTTGAGTTTATCCACCTCCTCTTTGAGAGCTGCAGACCTTTCCGGGTCCATGCCTCTCCTTTTTTGCTTCACAGGTACGTGTTTCGGGTCTATATTCAACATATGGCTCGCAATTGCAGGGGAAATCCCACGCATATCAGAGTGTGTCCAGGCGAAGACATCAAGATTCGCTCGGAGGAAATCAAATAAATTCTCTGCCATTAGGGGATCGAGCTGTGACCCAATTTTAAGAACTCGTGTTGGGTCGCTGTGGCTAACTGGAATATCAATTGTTAGTTCGGCCGGTGCTGCGTCTGGTTCCCTGGGTTCCCCTTTGTCATCTCTCGGATCTACGTCTCCAACGATCCGAGAATGTCGCCCGAGCCAGGGCTGGGGCGCTAATTGTCAATCATCAGAATTCGGGATGCGGACGATGCTGTCCGTAGTCTTCCCCTTTTCTCTGCGCTGGCCTCTCTCAGCTCAGCCACGTAACATGCACGTCCGGTTGCTTGGTCGCCATGCACTACGCCAACTCCTTTGTCTGTCGGGAATTTCAGTGTGAGACACCACGGGGCCAAGACTGCCCTGAAATCTACAAGGGCTGGTCGTCCCAAAAACACGTTGTATGGTGAATCAACATCCAGCACTATGAATGTTAGGATTCGCACTCTCCTGCGTTCACCTTGTCCCAGTTCAACTGGTAACTCCACATATCCTACTACGTTTGTGGCTGCGCCGTTAAAGCCATGGATTCGGGCTTTAGATGGTTTCAATCCTTAGTCTCCAGCTTCATTTGGTCATACGCTTTCTTGAAGATGATGTTAACGGAACTTCCGCAATCAATTAGGATTCTCCTTACGAATGCCGGTCCGATGGTTGCGGATATGACCAATGGATCGATGGTGGGAGCTTCCACCTTATCCGCGTCTCTATTCCTGAATACAATATCGTCGTGTATCGTGCGTTGCTGCTTTACGGGAGTTCCATCCTCCACATTTGAACAGCACTCATGCTCTGTATATCTCAAGGAATTAGCATATCGCTCCATTTCCTGCCAATTTTTATCCGCAGGGTGAGGTCCACCAGCAATTGTGTTAATAATCAATCTTCCCACAGTTCGAGTAGGTTGCTCTGGTTGGTGTAGAGCTGGGCCACGTCCGAGGTCTGAAGTCTCTTGTCTTCCTTCTGGCGTATCTTTGACGAATTCCTGCAGCTTCTTCTGCCTAATCAATTTCTCAATAGCGTCATGGAGATGCCTGCATTCGTCTGTGTTGTGCCCATAAGACTCGTGAAAGCGGCAATACTTTCCAGTCTGCTTTTGCTCCTCTGTTGATTCCTTAGGGCGTGGTTTTCTGTATTGAAAAGTGTTGCAGGTCGATAAGTAGATGTTTTCAATAGACGCATTCAGTGGAGTGTATTTGTTGTAGATTGGGACCCTTGACTTCCATCTCCCCGTTTCCTTCTTCTTTCCAGGATTTCCACTTCCAGTTCCCTTAGACTGCCCGGGCTTATTTTGGACGCTGGCCTGAGTCTTTCCAGGGTTATCGTCGGTTGCTTTCATGGCGATGTTGTCCTTTACAGACTCCTGAACGGTCCCTGGTGCCTTGTCTTTCCTTATCCACCGAGCTTCTTCCCTCCTTATGAACTGGTGGGCTTTCGAATAGAAACGTTCCAACGTAGCTGGTGGCTTTCCCGCCAACCAATCCCCAAATTCAGAGTCTGGATCTTCTCCACGCATTACTGCCATCAAAATCGCGTGGTCGTTTGGATTGCTCACTTCAGTAGCGGCAACATGAAATCTCTGCAAGTATACTTTCAGTGATTCTCCAGGGGCTTGGGTCACGCTTGATAAGGACATCACATCCTTGGGTCGAGTGGCGTGTATCCTGAATTGTTCTATGAATTTCCTTGCTAATTCGTCGAAGTTTGAGATTGACCGTGGAGGAAGTCGAGTGAACCACATGGTGGAAATTTCGGACAGAGTTATTGGAAAGCACCTGCACTTAGTTGCGTCGTTGGCCCTTGCTGAATCCATCATCCATCCATACCTCATTACATGTTGTCTAGGGTCAGTTTTCCCTTCATAGGCGGGTATGGTGGGCATGTTAAACTTCCTTAGGTATTCAGCCTGTAGAATGGTATCTGTGAAGGGAGTATGACTCTTAGACATTCCCCAATCTTCATTAGTCAAACCTTGATTCTCTCTCATCAACTGCCTGACCATAGCTGTCAAATCTGGGGTTTGTATGGTAGGAGGAAGGTTGGGTTCCGCTCCACGGGCTTGATTTCTAGTAGAGCGATCCGTGGCACCTGCTTGGTCATCTTCATCCTTGCGGCGTCTAAGCCTCGGAGGTTCATCAGCTGAAGTTGAGCTATCATCTTCGGAGTAGGGGACAGGGCTACCTCCAGCATTCTGATGCTGCCGTTGAGCAAGTTGGGCCATGAGGTCAGCATTAACTTGCATTTGCTCAGCGAGTTGCCTTCTGCTTTCCGTAAGCTCTTTTATCAAGTCATTCAATTCTGCTCGTGAAACAGCTTCCACTTGGTTTTGGCTGGAGGGCCCCGTGCCTCGAATTGCTTGTTGATCATTAGGTCCAAGTTGTTGAACACTAGCGGTTTCACGGGCATCTACATTTTGGGAGGTCGATCTTGTTCGTGGTCTTCCCATGGTAGAGTCGTTGGTTGTAACTCTGAGTAGAATCAACAGATGCCTTATGAATAATCACGGATCTTCTTCGGGGGATTTATGTAGTCCAATAGCTACAAAGTAGATCCTCACAACCTGAGAATTCGTTTCTCAGTGAAAGCACCAAAATGTTAGCGCCAAAATTGGTCACTAACACCCTTAGAGAGTTTGTGTAGAGAGATTAATGAAGAAGATAAATTAAAATAGAGACGATAATATAAATTAAAATGCGGGAGACGAGAACACAGAATTTATAGTGGTTCGGCGTTGTAGCCTACGTCCACTTTGAAGTTGATCCTTTATTTCTTCACTTTAAACTTGATTACAGATACAATCCGCTTTTAAGTATTCGAATACCATTGTGAAATAAAAGTAGAAGTCTTGGATGAGGTTTGGATGCGGCAGAGTCTCCCCTGTGTTCCCTGAAATCTGATCCCTTTTTTCTGTGCCCCTGCCCCTCTATTTATAGACGAATGTGGGTTGGACTTCCATGGTAGGCCAGATGGCTAGACAGCTCGGTCCAGATAGGACGCGCCCTGCATGCTGAGTGAAATAGGCCGAATGGTCGGCATGCCGAGCCTTCCTTTCCAAGTCGATGGATCTCTCTGTTGAATGGAGGAAGCGGGCTGAACGATGTTGGGATGCCGAGTGAAACGTGGATGCCGGGTGAGGAGCATGCCGAGTGAAAGACATGCCGTGTGAAGGGTCTGCCGTGTGAGGATGCCGAGTGGAAGACATGCCGTGTGAAGGGTTTGCCGTGCAAAGGACATGCCGAGCTAAGGTTATGCCGAGTGAAGAATATGCCGAGCACAGGGTGTGCCGAACAAAGGATATGCCGAGTGAAGCCTTGGAAGGCCGAGTGCACTTAAATGCCACGTGAAGAGCTGAATGGCCTTATGTCGAGCATCCTCTTATGCCGAGTACAACTCTGCATGCCGAGAGTCCAGGGATGCCGAGTACAATTCTGAACGGCCGAACGTTTAGTTGCCTGGTCGATTTTCCAGGTAACAACAGAAAACCAAAAATCTGTTCTAGTAAAATCTAAAAACCTCCTCATAAACCATATGTAATCCCTGCACTAATATCTCCTCCACCCAAAATCATCCAAAACTATCTTCAAAACTTAAATGCATGTGAATCTGAAAATTAAAACCATCCTCAAAACTGTAGCCTTCAATTCAAATACCTGAAATTCATTTGCAACTTCAAAATCATGCATGCATATGCGGTCTGCATTTTTATCAACTTGGAAACAAGCCTGAAATTCTTTGTTATATCTGGAAACATGCAACTGAGTTTTAAGTTCAGAAAGCAAATTGAAGTTCAAGTCATAAGCAAAAATAAAAGTAGAACCTGAAGCTTTTAAAGGCCTGCAAATTTTTTTCTCTGGAACTTCCATGCATCTGAAATCATCTGAAGCCATATGATCATTCTACAAAAATTTAAATGCCTGCATTTTCTGGGAAGCATGCACCAGGGAAAGCTTTTCCAGAAAATAAGATTGCTCTGCCCCTTAAAATCTGTGAGTAACATTTTTTATTTAAGCTAATTTAAGTTGCTTGATTTATTTCTGTGATAATTATGTTTGAAGTGGATGAATGTGATGGAATTCCCTATAATAAGTATGTTTTTCTGAATGCATGCTTATATTGTGATATGTTTTGCCTGTTCTAGAATTATAGGATTAATCTCTGATCATAATCATGATCTTATGTTCAAACTTTTGTTTAGATTCAAGATTCAAAACAATATATAGTTTATGTAATATAAGTTAAAGTTTTAATTTTATTTAAAATAAAATAAAAACTGTAATGTCTCTGGAAACTCAGTAATAACAGAACAACTATATGTAAGCAAAAATTTGATCATCTAGTTTCATTAATTCAAGAATATAAATCGATTACTTAAACCAATACTTGAATTTTAAAACTAAAATTAGGAATTTTAGTTCAAGAATGATAGAGCATTTCTAGTTTAACCAGAAATGGTATTTTGGAGTATAACTGTCGTTCTAGATGATCGGGGTGGTCAGCGGCTTCTCTGGTGATGAAGAGGTGATAGGTGAAGCAGGGAAAATTATTGGGCGAAGGATTTAAACACGGAGGAAGAGGTGATTAGGGATTAAAGTATTTAACCCAAGTTTCCTAGTTGATCGATAATTTGGTCAATGCAAGCTCTAGAGGTGATTGAGTTCACCCAAATTTAGGGGATTGATGGTTGGTTGCTTGTCGAAGGTGTTGGTGGAAGGTCGGGATTTCTGGTGGCCAGAATTTTTAGTTGGACGCATTTTCCAATTTCGACATTACTTCTAGTTTTGGAGCTCGAGGCTCGTTCTTGAATTTGGGTTTCTGTAAGTTCTTGATGGTCGGGATTTGGTTGTAAGATGGTTGTCGACTTGAGTGGGTGGTCGCGAACGGCCAGAGGTGACGGTGGGGTTGGTGCAGGTGCACAGGGAACTTGGCATGTTAGATGTTTTTGGGGAAGTTGGATTCTCGTGTTTATATCGGGGTTATTCGTGAGTTGCTCGAAGCAGGGGTGTGTTGGACTCGAAGTCACTGTTGAGTGGGCTCGGGGGTTTAGTTGATTCAGGGTTTGCATAACCTGGCAGCTTTAGTTTAAATGAATTCAAATGATAAGGTTACTCTAAGTTTTACTCAAGTTATTTTAGTGTTTGCTCGAGTGGGTTAGGAATTAGACTCGAGTGTGGTATGTATAGCTCGGGCTAGATTTGTTACGGGTTAGAAATCCTGTTATGTTTTCAAAATTTAAACTTAAATTTAAAAAGTATAAGGCAAGACTTAAAAAATGTTTTGAATCTAATTTAAATAATGAATTCAAGTTTAATTTGAATATTAAGATGGAAATGAATAAGCTTTAAATTCAAATTGTTTAAAATACTTTAAAGGATTAAGTGTTTAATAATGTTTTTAAAGAAATTTGAATTTAATTGGGAATTGAAATGTAAAGAAATGTTTTAAATAAAGTTTAAACCAATTCAAATCTGAATTTGAATCTTTGGTTTAAAATAAATTTAAGTTTTATAAATTTAAGTGTTTAACAAATTTGAGTGGTAAAGAAAATTTTAAATGTTTTGAATTTGAAAAGGGAATTTGATTTAACTTCTGTAAAATTTCTTTTATAATAAAAGTATTTAAATTGATTTTAAAACTTGTTGAAGTTAAATTAAATTTAATAATTTGTTATGCATGTAATTATTAGGGAAATTAAATGGATAATTAATTTAATTAATGAAATGGATAATTACTTAAAGTAATTAAAGGTTTAAACCTAAAAGTTTAAGATTAATAATTTTTAGAATAATTAACTTGTAATTAAGAATAATTAATTAAATGATATTTGATTTTAATTAATGAATAGTAATTAATTAATCAAGTAATAATGGATTAATTAAGTTTTAATTAACACTTAATTACTTAATTAATTATGGATTAATTAATGGGTTAATTAATGATTAATTAATTTGTAATTAATAATGATTAAAATAAGTTAATTATTTTAGAAAATAATTAATGAATAGTTAATGAGGTTATTAACTAAGGATTAATTAATTAATTAATTAATGTGATTAATTTTTAATGATTAATTAGATTAATTAATTTAAAGATAACTATTTGTGTAATTTGTTAAGTATAATTACTTATGGAAGTAATTAAGGAATTAATTACTTATTGTAATTAATTGAGTTTAATATGATTAGATTAGGTTAATTAATTCAGTTTAATTAATTTAAATTAATAATGATGATTTGTGGAGTATAATACTTAATGTAATTTAATGAAGAGAAATTACTTAGAGAAGTGATTAATGGGTAATTACTGTATGTAATTAATTGAAGGTGATTGGTTGATGAAAGTAATTTGAGTATAATTATTTGTAAATTAATCAAGGGATTAATTAGAGATAATTAATTATGAAGTAATTAATTTATTTGGGAAGTAATTAAGGGTAGTTAATTACTGAATGGAGTTAATCAAGGGTGATTAACAATTATGGATTAAATAAAGATTAATTACCTAAGGTAATTAATGTAATTAGAGATCATTAATTATTATAATTAATGATGTAATTAAGAATGGATTTAATTAGAAATAATTAGTAATGAAGGAAATAATTAATGTAATTAATTAAAAAGTAATGTAATTAATTATAGTTAATTAATTAAGGAAGTAATTAAAGATTAATTACTGTATTTGGTTAAGTTGAGAAATTAATTAGTGAATAATTACTTGAATATAATTAAAAATTAATTAATCACGGATGATTAATTAAAATAAATAATTGGTTGAAGATTAATTAATTGATTGATAATTAATTAATAAGTGATATAAGCAAGTTGATATTGATGAAGTAATTAATTTAATTTACTTTAAATTAATTTGAATGATGTAATTAATTTAATTCATTTTAAATTAATTATTTTTGGTGTGATTATAAATCATGGCTTATATGGTTGGATAATGTTGTTGCCTTTACTGGTATGATCTCGAATATGAGATAGATAATGTTGAGTGATATGGATGCATTGGTTGCATTGTGATGATGATTTGGATTACCTTTTGGATAATGATAATATGGTTTATGTAACGACCCAGAATTTCTATTAGTTTAAATTTGTATATTTAATTGATTTTAAATATTAATAAGTAAAATTTGTAAGTTGAATAAATTTTACTTCGAATAATTGGATTTAATTTGATAATTAAATCGATAATTTAATATTTGAAATTACAGAAATAATTGAAAATTGGGATAAATATGATTGAAAATGATTTGTAAAATTTTATTATATCATATTGGAGTTAGAATGATGTTATAGAACTTTTAAAATCGAACTAAAAGTTATATTGTGAAAACTGAATATTTTAATATTTAATTGACGAGTTAAAATAGCCATTTTTCAAACAGTCTCGGATTTCGATGAAACCAATTTCATCAGATCCGTAATTTGATATTATTATAAGGTTTCAAATTTCGTGTCAATCGGATTTACGGTTTGTCCGGGGGAAGCCAAAACGCGTAGAAATTAGTCTAAATCGATTTAATTTAAATTGATCGTTTATTGCCCTAACTCGCACAAATGATCGAATTAGCTTTCGAAACCTATTCCATTGTGTCCGGAACGCGGGGTAAACCCTAGAAACGCCAGTCATTGCGCTAGATTTGGATTCGGAAAATACGAGATGAATAGTGTTTTGGAATATTTTCTATAAAAGGTCACAAACATTCATTATTTTCACAAATTAATCAAAACCCTAACCCTAAATGTCTCAGCCGCCATTCTTTATACCAATGGCCAGAAACGCATCGTCTTTCTCCTCTGATTTCTTCCAATCCATCAAAAATTAGCGAAATCTTTTAACTGCAATGTTGTAGAGGGGAGTGACATCTATGATCTCAACGGTAGAGATCGAAAGCGAAGCTCTGGATTGACGGCAAATCAAGCTGGAAGGGGCGCCGTTGCACACGTCTTTTCGTGCAAGCGGCATAGCCGAGCTTGGCCGCAACCTGGCCATGGGTGGAGCTGGAGCACGCGCGCGTGATGATGGTCCCCGATCGCCTTCAACTCGTTCGTGGTGGTCGCGACTTTTAACCCTAGCTAGTGATGATGGGTTCGACTCGTTCAAAATATACTGGAGGGAGGGAGAAAGGAAAACATGCGGCCTTGATTCAAAATTTCAAAAGGAACGGCCTGGATTATTAAAAGGTTTAAGAATAAAAAGAAAGTGTAAATTAATTATATTTAAAAATTTGTATAAACTTTAAATTGCCGTAACTTTTTCATACGAGGTCCGTTTTGGACAAAACGAATTGTGTTGGCTTCGTTTTGTCGAGAACTACGCTATGGAATTGGTTTGGATTCGTTTGGAGCTAGTAAAAATTTCGGGTAAAATTAAACGCGTGTTTAGTTTTATTCGAAATAAAACGCTGAAACTGAATTGAAAGCAAGGTGAGAATTTCTCACTCAATCGAATAGTTTCGATTTAAATTTTAAATAGTTAGATTTAAAATTGCTTGATTGTATATTTGAATGTTGATTATTATCTGTTGATGATTGAAATAGACATTATGCGCCGTTAGTAAGCGGAGGTTATTTATTAAAAACATATACCGCGATAATTTCACTGCAAAGTGAAATTGGTATTATATATGTACTTGGAGTTGATTTTCCCGCATTATATAGCGAATGAGACCCTATTGCGCCGCATAATAGCGGATAATATTTTATAAATCCTATATACCGCGATATTCCGTATTGGAACGGAATTGGTATTGTGCTAACATCTTTGGATGCAGGGAAACAGGTTGGAGGGATCCAACTGGATTCCTCAACTGTATTGATTTATTTACAGATATTGTGATATTTGTTGATTATCATATACTGATATATGATATTTGGATGTCGTGATTGACTATTTGGTGCTGTTGCATCATCGGATCCATTTTCGATGTTTTAAAATAATGATTTTGACTTTTAAAAGAATTTTAAAGTGATTTTTGAAAGTATACGTTTTATTAAATTTTGAATTGTTAAAATAAATAAACATTATAATTCTATTGTTATAAAAGTCATATTTTTAGAAAATAGTACTTAAGTGTGATTTTGGAGTTATATAAGTTTTAAATAACGTTTGTAAATTATTAAGGATTGGTTTATTTAAATTGGGATTTTTGAATTATTATAAACGGTTTATATAAAAGATTTCTAAGATTAATATTTATAAATTAAAAATATAGGAATTGTGAAACGAGTTTTATTAAGTGTTAAAATGAAGTATAAATGGATGTCACAAGTGAATCAAATTTATAGATTTATAAATTGGGAAGTTATGAAATGAATAGATTTTGTAAAATAAAAGATTTATAAATAATTAACTTGTAAATCGGATTTTGGGTATAAAGTTGAGTTATAAATTGAATTGATTTATAAAAGGGATTTTATAATTGAAGTTTTTATAAATAGAAATGGAATTTATAAACATTGTTTATAAATCCGAAATCAATTGAATTTGATAAAATTAATATAGAAGGTTGTTAAAGGAGACATATTCGCGATTTCGGATAGCGAATTATCCTTGAAATAAAATGTGTAGAAAACATTGAATTTGGTTAGTGAAGTATATTCACGATTTGGACAGTGAATATATTATTAAACAAAATGGATATGTTTTGGGAAAATGAATATTATCAAATGAAGTTAATTGTTTTAAAAAGTTGTTTTAAAATGTATTAAGCATCGAAACCACATATTTCAACATTCATTGTTGAAATAGACGTTTTCGAGAAATAAAAGGAAATGGTGGACTATAACACTGTTGTTATAGTAAATGATTTCTGAAAGGAAATGTTTTATATAGTATTGGGATTTAAATATCTATCTAAATTTCGAATCCCTATACTAGTGATTTTGGGTCGTCGTAACGACGTTTTACGCAACATTCGTTTTGGCCCAAATAAATGTGTTTGAAAGAACGTTTTCTTTAAAGAATGAAATATATACTTAATTTCGATTTAAGTATATTGAATATTTTCCAAGTGTTGAAAATAAATGTATTTGTAAATTACTTATTATTAAATAAGTATGGACATGTTTTCCAATATGAGCTGAATATTTTGAGACTTTATCTTTTAAAGATAAATTGAAAATGAATATTAGAAAATCGATTTGGAAATCGTATATTCATAGATATTTTGGAATTGTAAATTCACTATGGAATTTATAAATGAAAGGGAAATTTGTTTAAAAATAAACGTTGCTTTATTTTTGAAGTGTGGGTATAAATTTACGAATTTGAATCGTAAATATAAAGTAAATCGGTAAGGATTTATTTAATTGGTTTAAATGAACCATTTTGAAATGAAAGTATTTCCGCATAAGGAAAATGATTGAATTTTTTTTTCAAAAGTTGTAAAGGTGAAAAGTGATATGAAAATTGTTTTCAAATGGTTGAAGTGTGGAACTTATATATCTAGTAAAGATATTTTGGAAAATAAATAATTTGGAAAATTATTTGGAATCTGGTGATGTTGAGCATGCCTATTGATAGTTAAATAACGGACTATCAATATTTACCTTTAAATAGGTAATTTTTGTGATTTGCTTGAATTTGAATGCCACACTTATTTTTGAATAAGCGCTCACTATTCGGGTTAGCCGGGAAAGGACCTTGGGGTCGTATAACCCATTCTGAATATGTGATACGTCGTTATGGATTGCAATTGATGACCGGTGTTGAAGACCGGATATTTGTGAAAACGAAAGGATTACCGTCGAATGTTTCTGCATTGGCTGATCCCCGATATAGAAATTTATTACCCTTTGTGATGGGAAGTCCGGTCGTGATTAGTGAATATCCGGATTGCAAGGACTTGTTTGTAAGTGCCTTCGGTTTCGTTCGATCCCGGAACGGACATGTATGGATGTGTGTCTGACGTTACAATTTGAGATGTAAAGATGGTTTCAATCAAATATATTTCCGTTGGTGGTGGAGAATTATTCTCTTAGCTTAACACCCTTAGAGTTTATGTAGTTGATGGTTACTAGTGATACATTCCCAAATTGATAATGTTGCATACGAAGTGCTGTTGAGCATTTGATGATCAAAGCACAGCTTTTGTATAAAGCGTGGCTTTGTGGACGAGACTTCATCGGACTTCACACCCAAGAAATGGTCAAAACAGGAAGGATGCAGCAAGGTTATTAGGGGGTAGCTTCCCTTTAGTGTATGTCATTCCTTCTGGATAGAGGTGGTATCATGGTATGGAGCCCAGATATTTAACCTATGTTGTTGCTTCAAATTTATTGCTTTGTGGTTGTTGGAAATCGAGGATCCTCGGATATAGATCGGTTACGATCGGGGAATGACATATTCGTGTCAGTAGTTACCTAGTTTGAAAGGTAACCCGGCCTTGTGTTGGCCGGTTAGGTTCTCGGGTCGTTTTTCCAGAGGCGTACCCATGTGGCAATGGGAAGTTCCTTGGCCTGACCATTTGTTGGAAATCCAAAGAAACAATACGATCTTGTACGGTTTTAGTTGTAGAACCTATCATTCACCTATAATGTGCCCCACTGTTTGGATGGTAGCTATAGTAGGCATAAGTGTGAAATGGCTATGCTGGCTAAGATTTATATCTTTACTTTCGAAATGATTTTTCCTACACTATGCACTAGTAATAATATCAAATGTTTCTTTTTAATGTGTATCAAGCATCTTTGACTATCATAAGGAGAAATCTCCTCCGATTCTACGTTTGCATTTTGTGTGTGTGCGGGAGGCCTTATGGTAGTTTCATTTTCTACAAAACATTGCGAATCTATTTTAAAATTATCCTGTACTTTGTTTTAAAAATAAACTGTTTTAGTTCTCACACCAGTCACATGACTGACTTGGAGTTTAATGTTTTCCTTCCTAAACTCTGGGTGCCTACCAATTTCCACACGGGCAGTCAAGAGTCAGGTTATCAGGATATTCTGGAATTCAGGAGAATTGGAGGCAAGTTGGATGGCATGGCGTATTTCACTAGTATATAGTATTTCTTTTCCGCTGTTAGTTCTTGTTAGTTGTTGTACACTCTGATGATGTAATGTAATAACTGATATAGTTCTTTGTTTAAAGATTATTCATTTATTTATTATATGTTATTCCGCTGCGATTGTGAGATTCTGATATTGTTATATCGTTTCTTTCAGTTCTGTACTATATTTTTCTCTCTTCTTCTACCTTTTTCTTCTTCTTTAACCATAACGGTACGGTTTTCCAACATTCGATTGCTCGGCAGTTGATACAGTGGACGTATTGATGTCGGTTTTCGAGCATCGAAAAGTCGCGACGTTACATTTGGTATCAAAGCATATGGTTAAGCGACAACCATGGCTCTGTTGGGTATTACTCATTAGAGATAGAGTCAGTAGTACTCTAGAATGAGTTTGAGTGTAATAATAGATACGAGCGTGTATTTGTTAGTGAATATAAATTGTTTTATATTGTGATGATTGGTTTGTTGGATGCTATATGGATTCTGGTCAACACGAGTAATTAACGTTGTTGATAGGGATCTCTAAACACTTGTACAGAACAATTTGGCACGATATTGTTTTAAAGCGGGTAAATGAAATAATTTTGCCTGAAAATTATATTTTGAATAGAAGGAATGATTTTCTAAATATGTTATATATCTTTGGATGTTTGGTTGTTAATGAAATAATCAAATATAAGAACTTAGAGTTTGAAAGGGTTTATAACCAAATAAAATTCTATAAGTATGATTTATCCAAAGGAAGAATAACTAAATTTGATTTAAACCAGAATTTAAATCCCGGGAATTTTGAAAAGTGTTTTAAATGTAATGAAAACAAAGGTTTAGGGATTTGAAACTCTTGGGAATGTTGAAATGTTTTCCAAAGTGTTGAAGGAAACGATTGAACCTTATTTTAGGAAATATTTTTGGATGAGAATTGTTTTAAAAAAATGAATTCGTGGAAGTGTGGAAGCACTGAACTCACTTCGGTCGCTGGAAAATAATCCTGATGATGATGGCCACATCATTAGAATTCATTTTCGAGTTTCTAAAGTGATGGATTGCTTCCATAGGAAATTGGGTTCGAATTGATTATAATTTCAAAAAATGGTTTTGGAGTAAAAACCGGGTAATTGAATTCTGGAAACTCTATCTAGATAATGTGAAAAGTTAAAATGAACCAACTATTGAACCTATTAAGTGATGTTGATATTAATAAAATTAAAAAATGAAGATGAATGAAAATTTTAATCCTGGAATTAAAGTTTAACTTGAATGAATAGAAGTGAATAAAAAATATATTTGAATTTAACTTAAGATGAGTTGAATAAAATTGGAATTTGAAATTGAGAAATGGAAATATGAGTTAAGTTAAACAAATGATGGTTGGAATGGAATATAACTTAAGTGAAGTTGAATAAAGTTGATTTTGGTATCAAAGTAAATTAATAATTGAATTAATGAAATGAAGTCATTAAGAATTTGAACTTGAGTTATATGAATGAAATTCAACTTTATATTGTTAAAGGAAATTAGCAATTGAATTAATAAATGGATTGAATGTTAATCAATTGAATGTAAAATAAATTGATATGAATTAATGGATGTAAGTGTAAATCCATTAGAAGCTAATGAAGATGAGAAATTGAATAAATTTAATGGAAGTCAATTTAATATCAATCAATTGAAATTAAAAGTGTTAAACCAAATAGAATGTAAATTAAATAATTTGGTTATGATGGTTATGATTTGGTTGTTATATGATTGTTAGTTGATTGTATATAACTCATTAAGTGTTAAATGAAATTGAATTAGCGAAATTGGAAGCTAAAGTAATTGAATCCAACTTGGAAGAAAATGAACTTGAATAGAATTGAATTTGATTTGGAAGTGAACTAACTTGAATATAAATTAGTGAATGCAAACTAATTGAAATTGAATATGAATGAATGTTAGTAAAAACATCCAATGTTAATGAATCAAATGTGATTAAATTGAAAACCAATTCATTGAATATTAATGAGAAGTGAATTTATAATGATTTGGTTATGGATTTGTTAGATGTTTATTGGTTGGATAGTTGTTTGATGGTTGCATTTGTTGCTTTTATTGCATTTGCTATATTGGCATATATAGTTGTTGATATATGTTATATATTGATATTATTTTCATATATACATGTTTCTCATGGTTTGTTGAGTGTTTAGTAGGTGCGGATTGCGCTTGCTTCGCATTTGGAGCTCGCTTTCGCGCTATATTAGCCGTATATGCTCGCTAATAAAATATAAGGTACATATCTCAAATTAAATATCGTACTTTTACACTTTTTTCCCTGCGGGATGCCTCATCACTTGATGAGATGTATTTGTGATATATATACTGTCATTTTTTTTTGGATCGAGCCGCGCAAAGGAGACTATGGCGAATATTTCTGAAAATTTAAGGAGTTAGAATATTTTAGAGAAAATTGGGAAATTTTTGAAAACTAAGTTTGGATTTGGAAACTTATTAAAGATTTTGTAAGAAGTTTAACTATGAATTTTGGGAAAGTTAAACGCTTAAGAGATTTGAAAAATCCAATTTGAATGGTTTGTTTTGGAAAGTTAATGAATTTGGTAACTTTTTCTTACTTGGTAATTTCGAGGACGAAATTCTTTTACGGGGGGAAGTTTGTAACGACCCAGAATTTCTATTAATTAAAATTTGTAAATTTAATTGATTTTAAATATTAATAACTAAAATTTATAAGTCGAATAAATTTTATTTCGAATAATTGGATTTAATTTGATAATTAAATCGATAATTTAATATTTGAAATTACAGAAATAATTGAAAATTGGGTTAAATATGATTGAAAATGATTTGTAAAATTTTATTATATCATATTGGAGTTAGAATGATGTTATAGAACTTTTAAAATCGAATTAAAAGTTATATATTGAGAACTGAATATTTTAATATTTAATTGACGAGTTAAAATAGCCATTTTTCAAACGGTCTCGGATATCGACGAAACCAGTTTCATCGGATCCGTAATGTGATATTATTGTAAGGTTTCAAATTTTGTGTCAATCAGATTTACGGTTTCTCCGAGGGAAGCCAAAACGCGTAGAAATTAGTTTAAATCGATTTAATTTAAATTGATCGTTTATTGTCGTAACTCGCACAGATGATCGAATTAGCTTCCGACACATATTCCACTGTGTCCGAAATGCGGGGTAAATCCAAGAAACGCCGGTCACTGCGCTAGATTCTCGAAAAATCCGGGATGAATAGTGTTTTGGAATATTTTCTATAAAAGGCCACAAACATTCATTATTTTCACAAATTAATCAAAACCCTAACCCTAAATGTCTCAGCCGTCATTCTTTATACCAATGGCCAGAAACGCATCGTCTTTCTCCCCTAATTTCTTCCAATCCATCAAAAATTAGCGATATCTTTTAACTGCAATGTTGTAGAGGGGAGTGAGATCTATGATCTCAACGGTAGAGATCGAAAGCGAAGCTATGGATTGACGGCAAATCGAGCTGGAAGGGGCACCGTTGCGCACGTCTTTTCGTGCAAGAGGCGTAGCCGAGCTTGGCCGCAACCTAGCCGTGGGTGGAGCTGGAGCACGCGCGCGTGATGATGGTCCCCGATCGCCTTCAACTCGTTCGTGGTGGTCGCGACTTTTAACCCTAGCTAGTGATGATGGGTTCGGCTAGTTCAGAATATACTGGAGGGAGAGAGAAAGGAAAACATGCGGCCTTGATTCAAAATTTCAAAAGGAACGGCCTGGATTATTAAAAGGTTTAAGAATAAAAGAAAGTGTAAATTAATTATATTTATAAATTTGTATAAACTTTAAATTTTCGTAACTTTTTCATGCGAGGTCCGTTTTGGACAAAATGAATTGTGTTGGCTTCGTTTTGTCGAGCACTACGCTATGGAATTGGTTTGGAGTCATTTGGAGCTGGTGAAAATTTCGAGTAAAATTAAACGCGTGTTTAATTTTATTCGAAATAAAACGCTGAAACTGAATTGAAAGCAAGGTGAGAATTTCTCACTCAATCGAATAGTTTTGATTTAAATTTTAAATAGTTAGATTTAAAATTGCTTGATTGTATATTTGAATGTTGATTATTATCTGTTGATGATTGAAATAGACATTATGCGCCGTTAGTAAGCGGAGGTTATTTATTAAAAACATATACCGCAATAATTTCACTGCAAAGTGAAATTGGTATTATATATGTACTTGGAGTTGATTTTCTCGCATTATATAGCGTATGAGACTCTATTGCGCCGTATAATAGCGGATAATATTTTATAAATCCTATATACCGCGATATTCCGTATTGGAACAGAATTGGTATTGTGCTAACATCTTTGGATGCAGGGAAACATCTTGGAGGGATCCAACTGGATTCCTCAACTGTATTGATTTATTTACAGATATTGTGATATTTGTTGATTATCATTTACTGATATATGATATTTGGATGTCGTGATTGACTATTTAGTGTTGTTGCATTATCCGATCCATTTTTGAAGTTTTAAAATAATGGTTTTGATTTTTAAAAGAATTCTAAAGATTTTTGAAAGTATACGTTTCATTAGTTTTTGAATTGTTAAAATAAATAAACATTATAATTTTATTGTTATAAAAGTCATATTTTTGGAAAATAGTACTTCAGTATGATTTTGGAGTTATATAAGTTTTAAATAACGTTTTGTAAATTATTAAAAGGATTGGTTTATTTAAATTGAGATTTTTCAATTATTATAAACGGCTTATATAAAAGATTTCTAAGATTAATATTTATAAACTAAAAATATAGGAATTGTGAAACAAGTTTTATTAAGTGTTAAAATGAAGTATAAATGGATTTCACAAGTGAATAAAATTTATAGATTTATAAATTGTGAAGTTATGAAATGAATAGATTTTGTAAAATAAAAGATTTATAAATAATTAACTTGTAAATCGGATTTTGGGTATAAAGTTGAGTTATAAATTGAATTGATTTATAAAAGGGATTTTATAATTGAAGTTTTTATAAATAGAAATGGAATTTATAAACATTGTTTATAAATCCGAAATCAATTGAATTTGATAAAATTAATATAGAAGGTTATTAAAGGAGATATATTCGCGATTTCGGATAGCGAATTATCCTTGAAATAAAATGTGTAGAAAATATTGAATTTGGTTAGTGAAGTATATTCACGATTTTGGACAGTGAATATATTATTAAACAAAATGGATAAGTTTTGGGAAAATGAATAATATCAAATGAAGTTAATTGTTTTAAAAAGTTGTTTTAAAATGTATTAAGCATCGAAACCATAGATTTCAACATTCATTGTTGAAATAAACGTTTTCGAGAAATAAAAGGAAATGGTGGACTATAACACTGTTGTTATAGTAAATGATTTCTGAAAGGAAATGTTTTATATAGTATTGGGATTTATATATCTATCTAAATTCTGAATCCCTATACAAGTGATTTTGGGTCGTCGTAACGATGTTTTACGCAACATTCATTTTAACCCAAATAAATGTGTTTGAAAGAACGTTTTCTTTAAAGAATGAAATATATACTTAATTTCGATTTAAGTATATTGAATATTTTCCAAGTGTTGAAAATAAATTGATTTGTAAATTACTTATTATTAAATAAGTATGGAAATGTTTTCCAATATGAACTGAATATTTTGAGACTTTATCCTTTAAAGATAAATTGAAATTGAATATTAGAAAATCGATTTGGAAATCGTATATTCATAGATATTTTGGAATTGTAAATTCACTATGGAATTTATAAAAGAAAGGGAAATTTGTTTAAAAATGATTTATTTTTGAAGTGTGGGAATAAATTTACGGATCTGAATCGTAAATTTAAAGTAAATCGGTAAGGATTTATTTAATTGGTTTAAATGAACCATTTTGAAATGAAAGTATTTCCGCATAAGGAAAATGATTGAAATTTGTTTTCAAAAGTTGTAAAGGTGAAAAGTGATTTGAAAATTGTTTTCAAATGGTTGAAGTGTGGAAATTATATATCTAGTAAAGATATTTTGGAAAATAAATAATTTGGGAAATTATTTGGAATCTGGTGATGTTGAGCATGCCTATTGATAGTTAAATAACCGACTATCAATATTTACCTTTAAATAGGTATTTATTGTGATTTGCTTGAATTTTAATGCCACACTTATTTTTGAATAAGCGCTCACTATTCGGGTTAGCCGAGAAAGGGCCTTAGGGTCGTATAACCCATCCGAATATGTGATACGTTGTTATGGATTGCAATTGATGACCAGTGTTGAAGACCGGATATTTGTGAAAACGGAAGGATTACCGTCGAATGTTTCTGCATTGGCTGATCCCCAATATAGAAATTTATTACCCTTTGTGATGGGAAGTCCGGTCGTGATTAGTGAATATCCGGATTGCAAGGACTTCTTTGTAAGTGCCTTCGGTTCCGTTCGATCCCGGAACGGACTTGTATGGATGTGTGTCTGACGTTACAATTTGAGACGTAAAGCTGGTTTCTATCAAATATATTTCTGTTGGTGGCAGAGAATTTATTCTCTTAGCTTAACACCCTCAGAGGTTATGTAGTTGATGGTTACTAGTGATACATTCCCAAATTGGTAATGTGGCATACGAAGTGTTGTTGAGCATTTGATGATCAAAGCACAGCTTTTGTATAAAGCATAGCTTTGTGGACAAGACTTCGTCGGACCTCACACCCCGGAAATGGTCAAAACAGGAAGGATGCGGCAAGGTTATTAGGGGGTAACTCCCCTTTACTGTATGTCATTCCTTCTGGATAGAGGTGGTATCATGGTATGGAGCCCAGATATTTAACCTATGTTGTTGCTGTAAATTTATTGCTTTGTGGTTGTTGGAAATCGAGGATCCTCGGATATAGATCGGTTACGATCGGGGAATGACATATTCGTGTCAGTAGTTACCTAGTTTGAAAGGTAACCCGGCCTTGTGTTGGCCGGTTAGGTTCTCGGGTCGTCTTTCCAGAGGCGTACCCATGTGGCAATGGGAAGTTCCTTGGCCGACCATTTGTTGGAAATCTAAATAAACAATACGATCTTGTACGGTTTTAGTTGTTGCACCTATCATTCACTTATGGTGGCGCCCCACTATTTGGATGGTAGCTATAGTAGGCATAAGTGCGAAATGCCTATGCTGGCTAAGATTTATATCTTTACTTTCGAAATGATTTTTCCTACACTATGCACCAGTAATAATATCAAATGTTTCTTTTTAATGCGTATCAAGCATCTTTGACTATCACAAGGAGAAATCTCCTCCGATTCTATGTTTGCATTGTGTGTCTGTGCGGGAGGCCTTATGGTATCTTATTTTATAAAAAACATTGCGAATCTATTTTAAAATTATCTTGTACTTTGTTTTAAACATAAACATATTTAGTTCTCACACTAGTCACATGACTGACTCGGAGTTTATTGTTTTCCTTCCTAAACTCTAGGTGCCCACCAATGTCCACACGGGCAGTCAAGAGTTAGGTTATCAGGATATTCTAGAATTCAGGAGAATTGGAGGCAAGTTGGATGGCATGGCGTATTTCACTAGTATATAGTATTTCTTTTCCACTGTTAGTTGTTGTTTATTGTTGTACACTCTGGTGATGTAATGTAATAACTGATATAGTTCTTTGTTTAAAGATTATTCATTTATTTATTATATGTTATTCCGCTGCGATTGTGAGATTCTGATATTGTTCTATCGTTTCTTTCAGTTCTGTACTATCTTTTTCTCTCTTCTTCTACCTTTTTCTTCTTCTTTAACCATAACGGTACGGTTTTTCGGCATTCGATTGCTCGGCAGTTGATACAGTGGACGTATTGATGTCGGTTTTCGAGCGTCGAAAAGTCGCGACGTTACAGTTTATATGTTGTGATAATATTGATTATCTGTTGTGAACCTGTAATTTATCTTTCTTTGTATATAGATAATTGAACTGTTTTAAACCTTAAAAACAACTTGGACCTAAAAGACACACTTTGGATTTCGATGAGACCGAGATCGGGTTTCCATATTTGGATATCCGAAAACCACATCGATCCAAATTAACGATAGGTCGTGAATCTTATGTGAAGAGTGAAGACTCGAGGTGTAAGGACTATACGTCAGTATAACTCTGAGGGTGATTCTGTGATGAGTTTGATGGAGATAGTTCTTATAGGTTCGAGATGGTGATTTAGAGTGCAAGGGTTATCGTCGTTAACTCTGAGGGTGATTCAAAAATGAGTGTAACGAGATAATACCTTCGGTTTCATTCGAACCCGGAATGAACTTGTATGGATTGAATGCTTTCAGAACATCGTCCGGTGGACGATGAGCATTCTAAGAGATGTGTTCTCTAAAGGTAATCGTAGCCTCAAGCCTTATCAACCGGGAATGGCTAAAACAGGGGAGGTGCAGCAAGGCTTCGTGGGTAGCTCCAACTGGAGAGCGAGATTTACCCCTGTCTAGAGGTCCCTTTTATTTCGGCTGTGTGGGCGATTGGAATGTAAGCCAACTGCGGGGTTGTCTTGTTCGGGACTGTCCAGTAAGGGATGGTTCCGGTCTTGTGTTGCAGTGGAGCGGGCGTACTCCTCGGTACGTTGATCTAGGCCACGTACTGTGACGGACGGTACCCCAGTAGCCCAGCCATTGATGGAATCCACAATCCAATAAGTGCCAATGGTTTTGATTGTATTACCCACTTTTGTAGCTAGTAGCTGAAATTTAATAAATGTAACAATTTCGCTATTGCGTATTTACTTGAAAACCCTAGACCTATTATAATATCACCGGATTTCCTATCAAATGTTTTGGTTAGCGTAAGGTAAAAACTTTTCCATGTTTATGTGTGGGAAGTCTTACGTGATACCTTTTCTTTTCGAAGGATTTTCAAAGTTAAGCAACTTTAACCTGTTACACACACCAGACCCATGTCTGACCCAGAGTTTATCTTCTGTTTTCTTAAACTCTTGGGTACTCAAATTTTTACGAGTAGCCAAGGGATTCAGGTTAGCTTTTGACGAATTGTGGAGGAGCAATGGAGAAGGAGGCTTCGGCTTTAGATATATAGTTCCGATGTGTGTTCTCTGTGTTGGTATTTCTGTGTTTGAGTTGTATTGAGTTGTATAACTAGACAGGTGTTTATAACTGTCTAGTATGTGATGTATATCTGTGTAACTGTGATTAGTGTTGTATACTATGTATATTTATGTTATTAATATAATTTATTCGTTCCATTGTTGAGATTCTGATGTTGTTTCTTCTTTCTTCTCTTTCTTTTCTTTTTTCTATCCCTTTCTTTCTTCAAGATGATATGACTTTTCTGTGGAGAAAAAGTCGGGTCGTCACAGGTGGTATCAGAGCGCTAGGTTGAGTGAATACCTAGGTTTTGAAGTGATTTTCTTTCTTGAGAGAGCGTATTTGTAATTTTAATATATATATATATATATATATATATATATATATATATTTCTACCTATTTGTTGGGTTACCTGTTCGGGTTTTCCAATATAAGTTATAAAGGTAGATAATGTAGTGATGTGTGTAACACGACAACTACCATTGGTTGAAGTTTGATGGTTGAGGTTGGAAGTGTATCTATCGAGACTGTAGATCCAATACCGTCTCGAGTGAGTTGTGAAGAGTATAGGGTTTCATAGATCTCTGAAGGTAACCTGTTAAGGTTCGGAGTCTATCTTTGAGTTGGATGAGTTGAATTTGGATTTGTCGGTTAGGCAGAAGAAAATGATGGTATCTTGATACCTCAGGAATAAGTAGCTGTGTGAAGAGACACAGTGACTATGGATGTGTCCAAAGATTTTTCTTTGGAACAAGTTTAGGAAGTATATCTGCTTTGATGTTGTGGCTGGGTTCATCATGATGTTTCTGTCTGGTTTGAGGTCCGAGTTTTCTCGAAGAGCTTTGAATTAGGAAATCTTTGGCGTCGGCATCAGCAATGCAGCTCGGAGCATTCTGTGTGCTAGCAAGAAGGTCTTCTGGTTAGCAGTTTCTGAAGATAGATTTCAGAAGCAGTAAAGTGGATTTCATTTCTTCGATGGATTGGCTAGATAATCGTAAGCTGTTCTGATTGGTAAAGAGAGAACAGTTTTCTTTGGATATTGGATTGGGTGATCGTAAAAGTGAATTGCGATAGTTTGAGTATTCTCTTGAGCAACGAGAAGTTTTTCCGCATCTGGAGGTTGAGATTTCTTATCGACTAGATTCCAGGAGTGCTACCGGTGGTTCAGTTTAGTAGAAGGATCAGATGGGACATCTGAGTTTTCTTTTATGGATTTGTTGAACCATATTTCTGAGATGTGTTGTCCAGTTTGTGCTCGAGTTTTTCTTCTACTCCAAATCAGAGTTGTGCAGCGAAAGTAGTTTGGCAATGCTTTTGTTTTATCTTTTCCAGATAGGAGGAGTAAGTTAGTCTTCTGATATTTGTGGAGTAGAGTTGGTGTTCTTGGTTTTTGGATTGATCTTGAGGAGATCATTATGTTGGGTTGTTTTGGTCCAGTTTGTTTCCAAAGACATCAGCAAAGGTTAAGATGATCAGGAGAGTTGAAGGCAGCCCACGATCGTCAGAAGTGTTTTATGGATAAGTAGCGAAGGAATTTGGATTCTGGAGTCGAAGATTTGATTTTGGATAAGTTTACTCCGATCTAAGGAGCTATAAGATTGACTAAGACTGGGTAAGTCTGCTCCGAGGTGTTTTGGATCTTTTCTGTGTTCTTGTGAGGATTGGTGTTTGATTTTCAAGGTTGAATTGCCAGTTTGGATAACTGGGATTCGATGTCTTTCACGTATCTATGAGGGAGTACGTGTATGATTTATCTCTGGTTGTGGAACCAGCATTTCTTGAGGATGTGATTGTTGAGTCAGACTTGTTTGTAGTCTGATATCCTGCTTAGTTTTTTAGATCTATTCGAGTAGGAGCTCTATAGCTTAATAGTATAGATTGTTTGAATTCTGTAGAACGGTTATCCCGATATTTATACCAGGGAAACTCATGGAAATTTTATCTACAATTTTTTTGGATAATTAGATTTGTTTTGTTTGAATGAATTGATTGCTATGGTTGTTAGCATATGATTGATATATGCTTGTGTTTTATAATAAAATCTTAAGATAGATTATTAAATTACCTTTTCTTTTAAATTTCGGGGACGAAATTCTTTTAAGGGGGGAGGAATGTGATATCCCGGAAATTTGGCAATATAAATTTAATAATCTATGTTAAAAATTGAATTGATTTAATAATTTTTGATAATAAATTTTGAATTGATTTAATAATCATCTTTTAATAAATATTTAAATTTGTAGGTTTCATCTTTTTAAAGCTAATAAATTGTTTTCTGTTTATAATATATATAATTGTTTATATTGTAAATTGATAAACTTTGATTTGGAATTTAGTAAATAAACCAATTTTCTAATTTCAATTTATATTTGGTAAATTTGAAATTTGATTTAACATTTAACTTTTCAACACAATTCAATAAATAATTTTATGGTTTATACTTATGGAAAATCTTATTTGTTTAAATTTATATTTTAATTAACTTAAATATGAATTTAAATTAGATTAACATCAAAGCTTTGTTTTGTTTTGTTTTTATTACTTAAAATTTTATATAAGAGTTAAAATACAATTTACATGTGATCTTAATTTATTAAGTAGTAGAAGTAATTTATGATCTCTTTTATAAATCATTTTAAATATTGTTTAATTTGTTATTTTCAGATAACAATGACAATACTTAGTTCTTATGAACATAAATAGATTTTTATAGAAATAAGTTTTGTTATTTTTAATTTTAGTAAGAGTTATATATGAATATATATAACTTGATTTTTAAATTAGGTTTTATAAATTAATTTAAATTTTAATTTGATGTTTTGAAATTTAAAAGAATAAATACTTAAAAATATTTTAATAAGCTTATATTTATATTTGTTTGTTTCATTTTTCTTTAATAAATTTAAAGGAGAAGAAATTCATTTATATATACATAGGAAATAGTAAAATAAGATTTAAAAGATCTTATAAAATAAATTAGAGTTTTATAAACAATTTAGAATTAAAATTAAAATTTAAAATACTTAACACATGTGTCAATCTTTTAACATCTTAAAAGACATGTGTTAAGTTATAAGGCTATCTAAGTGACAAATGTTAAAATTTGAACAAGTGTAATACTTAAATTTTCTTTTTCATTTTATTTTTATTAAAATAAAAATCTACTTACAAAAATACATCTCTCCTCATTTCATATTCTTTTCTACTCTTCTTCCATAAATTGGAGTATAACTGTCATTCTAGATGATCGGGGTGGTCAGCGGCATCTCTGGTGATGGAGAGGTTATAGGTGAAGCAGGGAAAATTATTAGGAGAAGGATTCAAACACGGAGGTAGAGGTGATTAGGGATTAAAGTATTTAACCCTAGTTTCGTAGTTGATCGGTATTTGGTCAATGCAAGCTCTAGATGCGATCGAGTTCACCCAATCAGAGGGGATTGATGGTTGGTTGCTTGTCGAAGGTGTTGCTGGAAGGTCAGGATTTCTGGTGGCCGGAATTTTTAGTTGGAGGCGTTCCAATTCCGACATTACTTCCAGTTTTGGAGCTCGTGGCTCGTTTTTGAATTTGGGTTTCTGTAACTTGCTTGATGGTTGGGATTTGGTTGTAGGATGGTTGTCAACTTGAGTGGGTGGTCGCGAACGGTCGGAGGCGACGGTGGGGTTGGTGCAAGTGCACAGGGAACTTGACGTGTCAGATGTTTTTGGGGAAGTTGGAGTCTCGTGTTTATATCGGGGTTATTCGTGAGTTGTTCAAAGCAGGGGTGTGTAGGACTCGAAGTCACTGTTGAGTGGGCTCGGGGGTTTAGTTCATTCAGGGTTTGCATAACCTGGCAATTTTAGTTTAAATGAATTCAAATGATAAGGTACCCTAAGTTTTACTCAAGTTATTTTAGTGTTTGCTCGAGTGGGTTAGGAATTAGACTCGAGTGTGGTGTGTATAGCTCGGGCTAGATTTGTTACGGGTTAGAAATCCTGTTATGTTTTCAAAATTTAAACTTAAATTTAAAAAGTATAAAGAAAGACTTAAAATATGTTTTGAATCTAATTTAAATAACGAATTCAAGTTTAATTTGAATATTAAGATGGAAATGAATAAGCTTTAAATTCAAATTGTTTAAAATACTTTAAGGGATTAAGTGTTTAATAATGTTTTTAAAGAAATTTGAATTTAATTGGGAATTGAAATGTAAAGAAATGTTTTAAATAATGTTTAAACCAATTCAAATCTGAATTTGAATCTTTGGTTTAAAATAAATTTAAGTTTTATAAATTTAAGTGTTTAAAAAATTTGAGTGGTAAAGAAAAATTTAAATGTTTTGAATTTAAAAAGGGAATTTGATTTAACTTTTGTAAAATTGATTTTATAAGAAAAGTATTTAAATTGATTTTAAAACTTGTTGAAGTTAAATTAAATTTAACAATTTGTTATGCATTTAATTATTAGGTAAATTAAATGGATAATTAATTTAATTAATGAAATGGATAATTACTTAAAGTAATTAAAGGTTTAAACTTAAAAGTTTAAGATTAATTATTCTTAGAATAATTAACTTGAAATTAAGAATAATTAATTAAATATGATTTGATTTTAATTAATGAATAGTAATTAATTAATCAAGTAATAATGGATTAATTAAGTTTTAATTAACACTTAATTATTTAATTAATTAGGGATTAATTAATGGGTTAATTAATGTTTAATTAATTTGTAATTAATAATGATCAAATAAGTTAATTATTTTAGAAAATAATTAATAAATAGTTAATAGTTAATGAGGTTATTAACTAAGGATTAATTAATTAATTAATGTGATTAATTTTTAATAATTAATTAGATTATTTAATTTAAAGATAATCATTTGTGTAATTTGTTAAGTATAATTACTTATGGAAGTAATTAAGATATTAATTACTTATTGTAATTCATTAAGTTTAATATGATTAGATTAGGTTAATTAATTCAGTTTAATTAATTTAAATTAATCATTTGATGATTTGTGGAGTATAATTACTTAATGTAATTTAATGAAGAGAAATTACTTAGAGAAGTAATTAATGGGTAATTACTGTGTGTAATTAATTGAAGGTGATTGGTTGATGAAAGTAATTTGAGTATAATTACTTTGTAAATTAATCAAAGGATTAATTAGAGATAATTAATTATGAAGTAGTTAATTTATTTGGGAAGTAATTAAGGGTAGTTAATTACTGAATGGAGTTAATCAAGGGTGATTAACAATTATGGATTAAATAAAGATTAATTAGTTAAGGTAATTAATGTAATTAGAGATCATTAATTATTATAATTAATGATGTAATGAAGAATGATTTAATTAGAAATAATTAGTAATAAAGGAATTAATTAATGTAATTAATTAAGAAGTAATGTAATTAATTATAGTTAATTAATTAAAAAAGTACTTAAAGATTAATTACTGTATTTGGTTAAGTTGAGAAATTAATTAGTGAGTAATTACTTGAATATAATTAAAAATAAATTAATTAGGGATGGTTAATTAAAATAAATAATTGGTTGATGATTAATTAATTGATTGATAATTAATTAATAAGTGATATAAGCAAGTTGATATTGATGAAGTAATTAATTTAATTTACTTTAAATTAATTTGAATGATGTAATTAATTTAATTCATTTTAAATTAATTATTTTTGGTGTGATTATAAATCATGGATTATATGGTTGGATAATGTTGTTTCCTTTACTGGTTTGATCTCGAATATGAGATAGATAATGTTGAGTGATATGGATGCATTGGTTTCATTGTGATGATGATTTGGATTACCTTTTGGATAATGATAATATGGTTTATCTGTTGTAATAGTATTGATTATCTGTTGTGAACCTGTAATTTATCTATCTTTGTGTACAGATAATTGAACTGTTTTAAACCTCAAAAATAACTTGGACCTAAAAGACACGCTTTGGATTTCAATGAGACCGGGATCGGGTTTCCATATTTGGATATCCGAAAACCACATCGATCCAAATTAACGATAGGTCGTGAATCTTATGTGAAGAGTGAAGACTCGAGGTGTAAGGACTATACGTCAGTATAACTCTGAGGGTGATTCCGTGATGAGTTTGACGGAGATAGTTCTTATAGGTTCGAGATGGTGATTTAGAGTGCAAGGGTTATCATCGTTAACTCTGAGGGTGATTCCAAAATGAGTGTAACGAGATAATGCCTTCGGTTTCGTTCGAACCCGGAACTAACTTTTATGGATTGAATGCTTTCAGAACATCGTCAGGTGGACGATGAGCATTCTAAGAGATGTGTTCTCTAAAGGTAATCATAGCCTCAAGCCTCATCAACCGGGAATGGCTAAAACAGGGGAGGTGCAGCAAGGCTTCGTGGGTAGCTCCTACTGGAGAGCGGGATTTACCCCTGTCTAGAGGTCCCTTTTATTTCGGCTGTGTGGGCGGTTGGAACGTAAGCCAACTGCGGGGTTGTCTTGTTCGAG
Organism: Allium cepa; assembly: GCA_030765085.1. Lineage (NCBI taxonomy): Eukaryota > Viridiplantae > Streptophyta > Magnoliopsida > Asparagales > Amaryllidaceae > Allium > Allium cepa. Next base: position 300,984,904 of record CM060928.1, on the reverse strand, counting down.
ACTGTCCAGTAGGGGATGGTTCCGATCTTGTGTTGCAGGGGAGCGGGCGTACTCCTCGGTACGTTGATGTAGGCCACGTACTGTGACGGGCGGTACCCCAATAGCCTAGCCATTGATGGAATCCACAATCCAATAAGTGCCAACGGTTTTGATTGTATTACCCACTTTTGTGGCTAGTAGCTGGAATTTAATAAATGTATCAATTTTGGCTATTTCATATTTACTTGAAAACCCTAGACCTATTATAATATCACTGAATGTCCTATCAAATGTTTTGGTTAGCGTAAGGTAAAAACTTTTCCATGTTTATGTGTGGGAAGTCTTACGTGATACCTTTTCTTTTCAAAGGATTTTCAAAGTTAAGCAACATTAACTGTTACTCACACCAGACCCATGTCTGACCCAAAGTTTATCTTCTGTTTTCTTAAACTCTTGGGTACTCAAATTTTTACGAGTAGCCAAGAGATTCAGGTTAGCTTTTGACGAATTGTGGAGGAGCAATGGAGCAGGAGGCTTTGGCGTTAGATATATAGTTCCGCTGTGTGTTCTCTGTGTTGGTATTTCTGTGTTTGAGTTGTATTGAGTTGTATAACTAGACAGGTGTTTATAACTGTCTAGTATGTGATGGATATCTATGTAACTCTGATTAGTGTTGTATACTATGTATATTCATGTTATTAATATAATTTATTTGTTCCGTTGTTGAGATTCTGATGTTGTTTCTTCTTTCATCTCTTTCTTTTCTCTTTTCTATCCCTTTCTTTCTTCAAGATGATACGACTTTTCTGTGGAGAAAAAGTCGGGTCGTCACGTCGAGAGCTTCAGATCGATATGAAATATGATATAGTTTGAAGTGTTTAAATTTTGAAGCTGAAATTTGAATTGGAATTGAACTAAGGAGTTTTAGGATTTTCAGCCATTGGAAAGAGGAAGAACAGAAATTTCTATGCGTACAAAAATGAGAAATAAAAAGGCCGTTAGGGTTTATAATAGGATATATATAGATAGAGCCGAGGAATAAAGGAATGGATACGATCGGTTGGACCGTTGAACGATAAATGGCTCGAAAAGCCCGCTCTGCCTCCGGAACGAAATTGGTCGTCCCATATATCAAAATAGACGTTTTTAAATATTTTAAATGCAATAGAACAAGTTTCAAATTCAAATTATATCGTATGAAGAAGTTATGCTATAATCAATTTATTTCAAATTGATTTCAATTTATTTCAGTTTCATTGATTTCTAGGCGTTTCGAGCCCGTACGATCAAACGACACGTCCGATCGCTATGAAACTTGAAATCCTACTATAATTCACCATTACAAATCCGATGAGACTAGTTTTGTCGAAATCTGAGTTAGTGACCAAAATGGCTATTTTCCAGTTAATTAAAAAAAAAATATTAAATTAAATTAAATCGCCTTTCCATCCAATTATCATTATTTCCAATTTCTATCACTTTGGATTGCTTAATAATTTAAATCCTTTAAAACAAATTCTTTTATTAACTTATTATTGGACATTTCACAATTTACAGCAGTTAATTTCAAATTTCAATTAATTCAGTAATTATAATTTAAATTCCCAATTAAATCCATATATTTGATTTCTAAATCTTATTATTGAATCAGTTTATCATTTTATGGGTAAAATTATCATTGGTTTATTTTTACTACATTAACATCTCCAATTCCATCCTAGTTTCAATTAATATTGTATTTAATTTCATTTGCTTACCATTTAAATATAATTGATTTCCAATAAATTTTATAGACTAATTAAATAGGTAACCTATAACGATCATTACCATAACCTTTAATTACATTTACGAATACATTATTTACAAACAAATGTTCCAATTCTTATAAAATCTTGATTTTATTTAATTATCATTAACTCTCTATTTCATACAACAATTATATAATTACATTTGTTTCTTATATTCGATCTTGTAACCAGTTGTAACTATCTTCATTATTTCATCATTGAAATTTCATTTCAATTGTTAATGATTAGTTTTTAATTATCATCTCAATCTTCATTGGAATTTCATTTAAGATGTTATTTCCATTTCCAATTCACAAAATATTTTATTTTCTTCAATATTGAATTACAAAATCTTATTAAATTAACAAATTTAATTATCGAAATTTTACGGGTCGTTACAAAACTATAAATACAAATAGAATGGTCTATATATAACTTACATATTTATTTCGTCGGTTTCTTAATTATGCCAGTAGATCATTCAAGAGGTTTCTATATTCAATTCTTATATGTTTGAAATTTCTAACTGAAAATTATTTTATAACGAAATATCTTTATATTAAAATAATTTATATTGAAACAACTTTTGATAACTTGATGTTTCAACAAATTTATCCTCGTTCTTACAAAATCTAGTAATATGTTGATCAGACGTAAGATTAGAAATCTCTAAGTACTCAGTAGACCCGTTTCAATATCCAGTGAAAATACTTAAAAACAGATATGAAAAGTACCGCTCAAAATTTGATATTAAATGTTGATGTTATGATAGCAGTGGACCGTTGCTGATCCATTATTTACACAGTAGACCCAAAACCTTCTAGAAGATCCTTCTACCTTTCGGATTGTAGAAAAATATCATAGCCATTTCGTAAACAAGGGACAATCAAACCCTACTACAGTGGCATGCTACTGATTTAATGATTTCTGTGACGCTCCACCTCTATACCCACGCTAGCCAAGGACACTACAGAGTAATGCCGTCAACTAGCGCGAAGAATAAGGCTGTTGAGGAGCGACCTTCCATGTAATTGCTTTGTGCGAGCACCGATATGTCAGATAATATAACATGCATTTTATTTCAAGAGGAAACCCCACATGTCGATACAAACTCAAAGCTACTACACCGTGGCTATGATATCTTCGGAAAAAAATATAGAAATAAACATAACACAAATCAGTCACAGATATCCATATCACAAAGGCGGAAATAGATATGAATATAACACATGAAAGTGTACATCAGAGTAGTGGTCAAAAAGATCCACAATAACACAAAAGAATGGATACAAGTGCTAGATAAAAGAATATAAATACATTAAGGAGTCTCTATCTCAAATGTATACAACCAAAAACTACTAATCTAAGTATTTAGCCAAAAGTTAGGATAAAAAACCCGATGAGGAGTCAAGCAAAAGCACATGTAACATCTCGGTCTGACCCGAGTATTATTTAATAAGAAAATAATAAACTGATCAGTCTAGCTACAAATATCAGATAAAATGATATAAAATAAGAGATATGACAAAAACGAATGATAACCATTAAGCCATACTGTAATAAGTATGTAATTGAAAATCAACAAGAGATTAATCAATGTCACAAGAATTTTCTCAAAGATCAAAAGAATGTCACACTCTTTGGTTTTATTCACCAAACCATAAATATTGACAATTATATCCAAACCAATCACAAAGTTAATGGAACACAAATTCACCAATGCATAAATATTGATAAAACTTATCAATGCAAATCACGAAAATTGGTGAAAACACAAATCCTAGAAATCATCAATGGAAATCCAGAAATCACAAAAAGGGGAAAGAGGCCTATCACAAGACGGGAGCATTAAAACTCACCAACACGTGTATCACAAAATGGAAAGCTATTCCATGGTTGCTAACCATTAATTTTGAACCGAAGCTCCACAAAAATGGCTCGAAGACCTTTGAGCCGAAGCTCCACTAAAACGGTCCAAAGACCATTGAGCCGAAGTTCCACTAAAACAGTTCGAAGACCATGGGTCGTTACCCCACCAAGCTGAAGCTCCACTAAAAACGGGGCTTAGTCTCCCTCGCAGACAAAGAGACATCGCACATTGCTAGTCTAAATCACAAATTGATCATCATTGAACGATAAGTGTAAATTACACTAAGCTAGTAAATAAATGAGCTAGCTTCATGTCCCATAACCACTAGCTTAACTTAATTATTTACGAACAAATTGTAGACTTCCACTCGAGGTCAAGTGTCAATTACACTAAGCTAGTAAATATATGAGTTTAGCTTCATGTCCCATAACCACTAGCTTAACTTAAATATTTACAAACAAACCGTAAATCTCCACTAGTAAATTGCTACAAGAGATTCAATCGAACAAGTCCAAGAGTTAACCGACGAAGTAAATGCAAGCATTTCATACCACTTGTTTTACTAAGTCGTTTAATTAGATTTCTCATACGAGTGAGGTAAATGTTTGTATATACTAGTAGATTGGAAAACGGTTTGCGAACATGAGCTTTGTAATAAAATAGCATGGAAATCATTTTGAAGAAAGAGTTTTGATATTTACTACCAGTATTAAAACCTTTATATTTTTAAAGTGATAAATCACAAAAATGATTGTAGGAACAATCAATCATCAAAATTCACATACCAAGACGTGAATCAATTCCAAAGAAACCGATACCGAATCCATCAAAGTGGACATACCCAAAAATTCCTAAAATAGAAGTTATCAAAGTCGACAAAGGTGATAACAACTAATCGGAGAAGAAGAATCGATTAAAGATTGGAAAACAAAGCAAATTAAGCATAAATAGGCAAAACAGCAGGTCAGTCGACTGAACACAGACCTGAAAAATTCTCGGGCTTCAGCTCAGTCGACTGAGTCAGAGAATTCAGTCGACTGAACCTGATTTCCTGCATTACCTATCCTATTTTAAATGAAGTGCAAACTCTCTCAATTTGCAATCGGACAAGCACGGACGCTAGGAGAAGAAGAGGATGCTTACCAATAGCTTCTCCTATAATTTGGAGCTAGAGCTTGGATTTTGCAAATGAACTAGGGCTTGGAGTTTCTATTTCCCATTCCATTCCCCTATTTTTGATGAAGCTTGAGTATTATGAAAAGTTATGAAGTAATGAAAAGGACCCTAGTTCCACCCCCTTTCCTTTTCATCGATATGAAGGAAAAGTTATGAGTATCAGGAATAGGGGAATGGAATGGGAAATAGGGGAATCCTAATACTCAAGCTTCATATCTTTGGAAAGAAAAGTTATGTGTATTAGGAAAAGTTATGAAGTAATGAAAAGGACCCTAGTTTCTATTTCCCATTCCATTCCCCTTTTTTTGATGAAGCTTGAGTATTAGGAAAAGTTGGTAACGCAGCAGCCACATACGCCCACCACAAAACACATTCCCAAAAATAGAAACTCTAAAGGAGCACGAGAAAGTAAGTCCGGATGTGTTCGCTCGATGAATTCTCTAGAATCCTAAGAACCATCCTTAGGATTTGAGGACCATTGAACTTTCACAAGAGGAACATCTTTATTTCGAAGGCGTTTAATCTCTGAATCAATGATACGAATAGGATGTTGCTCATAAGTCAAATTAGACGAAACTTCAATTTCTTCCACAATACCGGGCTCGAGAATTGAATCGGAATCTCGAAGACATTTCGGTAATTGAGAAACGTGAAACACGTCATGAATAGCAGAAAACTGAGCCGGTAATAAAAGGCGATAAGCCACAGAACCAATACGTTCGGTGATGGGAAATTGACCAATATATCGAGGTGCTAACTTTCCCGATCGACTGAAACACACAACACCCTTCATAGGTGAAACACGAACAAGCGCAAAACCTCCCACAGAAAAATATAATTTCCTTCTTCGGTTATCGGCATAGGATTTTTGCCTACTTTGAGCTTCTTTCATCCTATGACGAATAAGGTCAATCTTTTCTGCGGAATCACGAATAAAATCTGGACCTAAAACTAGCTTCTCACCGGCCTCAAACCAACAAGAAGGAGATCAGCATGGCCTTCCATAGAGTGCCTCAAAAGGTGCCATACCAATACTAGATTGGAAGCTATTATTATAGGAAAATTCAACAAGAGAAATACGATCTTCCCAACTTCCACTAAAATCAAGAACACATGCACGAAGACGATCTTAAAGAGTTTGATTCACACGCTCGGTTTGTCCATCGGACTAAGGGTGATAAGCGGTGCTAAAATTAAACTTCGTTCCCAAAGCTTTTTGAAGACTCTTCCAAAATCCACTACTAAACAATGGATCACGATCACTAACAATAGAAGTAGGAACTCCACGCAATTTAACAATTTCTTTAATAAAGAGTTTGGCCAAAAGAGGTACAGTCCGGTTAGACCGAACGGGAATAAAATGGGCAGATTTAGTATGTCTATCAGCTATCACCCATAGGCTATCATGACCCGAACGAGAATGGGGATGGCTGTCAATAAAATCCATTGAAATTTAATCCCGCTTCCAAATTGGAATGTCCAAAGGTTGCAATAACCCACCGGGCCTTTGATGTTTGGCATTAACGAGTTGGCAAGTCATGCAACACTTAAGAAAGTTAGCAATATCCGATTTCATTCAATCCCAATAATAAAGTCGCTTCATATCCGCATACATTTTAGTACTACCGGGATGAATGGTAAATTTAGAACGATGAGAATCTTCCAAAATATCTTTACGAAGATTATCAATACTTGGCACGATAAGTCTACCAAATTTTCAAATACCGCCACGGGAATTAATATCAAAGTCTTTCAAACTTTCAACATCAATTTTATCCCTAAGAAGAGCCAATTCGAGGTCTAACTTTTGAGCCTCAAAGATGCGGTCTAATAGAGAAGGATGAGCCTCAAGGCTACATAAAACAAAAGATTAACATAAATTAGATTCACAATCTCGAATCTCACAAGTGGAAAAAGTTTCGAGATCGTTCCATTTGGATATCATCATAGAAACAACCACTTGTTGCTTACGACCAAGTGCATTGGCAACACGATTCCCCTTTTTCCGGGAGTATAAAGAATATCAAGATCATAAGATGCAAGGAACTCGAGCCAACGTTGTTGATGCAAATTAAGTTCCTTTTGATAAAATAAATACTTCAAAGATTTATGATCGGTGTAGAGAACAAATTTATCTCCCAAAACAATAATGTCAAATTCCTAAAAGCGAAAACAATAGCCGCAAGCACTAGATCATGAGTGTCATATCTAGTTTCAGTAGGCTTTAATTGTATGGAAGCATAAATGATAGAACGTTCCCCCCTTTTTTTTCAAGCAAACGACACCTAAACCAATACGACTAGTATCAGTACCAATAGTGAAGTCTTGGTTCCCTTCGGGAATCACAAGAATAAGAGTATCGGAAAAGAGTTCTTTTAATTGATCCACTTTCTCGCAAAGCTAAAACTTTCGAAATTACAATTAACTTTATGTAATCATTTTTCTAGAAAATTTTACTTGTTTAAAGCGAAATTTACTGTGTTTGATTTTCTTATCAAAGCGTTTAGGAAATTCCTATCGATAACGTTGATCAAGTGCATCAACCAGAATTCTTAAAGCACTCAATAGTTAATACAATCACAAAATCATCTTCTATATGATAAAATATCTCTTAAAAACTTTACGAATATTCTTTGTTCATTTCAAGAACAAAAATCCAATCATGCTTATAAATAAATCTTATGAAAAAGATATGCAATTTTTTTAATTGCTATTTTCATCCAAAATCAATAAATACAAGAATGGTCTCATCAGAATACTCGATTTATAAAATGGATGAAATAAGTTGGACAAACTGAATGACATAATAAGTCATTCATAAGAATCATAACAAGTGCGGAATGCGGTAAGTGGAATGCTAACTTCCGCGACTCATAGCGAATGAAAACCGGTGGCAAGGTCGAGTTAAAAAGACCTTAACACCACTCAAAAAGATTGTTTAGGAGATAATCCTAAGACAAGCCCAAAAATACCAGAAAATTTCACAAACTATTTGAATGAGGGAAATAACATTTTCCTCATCAAGTGGGTCTAGAGAATAAAATGATGCCACAAATTGGAATCAAAATCATTTAGAAAATCTGCTTAACAGATTGAAAATGTCGAAGATGAATAGTCCACACGGGATGTAGGATTTGGCTTCATAATGATTAAGCCAACTCGTATAAAAATCAACTCCGAATCCTATATAACACATAACATGCAATTTGGCTCAGAAAGAAAAATCATATAAAATAATCTTGACATCAAAACAGAAAAAAATGAGTGTTGCAGATCCACCAACCGGATTCGCAATTCTCAAAAAGGTCATCAAGCCCAAAATGTTTTAAAGAAAAAGAATCAACAAGTTCTTTTGATACAAAATAATGAGACGAGCTCATATCAACAAGAACTTGGAAAGGATAATCACAAAACAAATGTCATCAAGGATTGAATGAGAAATACCTTGACCAAGAAAAGTGTCACTAGGAGCTTTTAGCTTTCCCTTTCTCCTACTTTGAAGTTTAGGACATGTAGATAAGTAATGACTCGAGCCTTTGCAATAGCGACAATAAAGGGGTTTCGGGCACTTAATTACATAATGGTCCGTGGAACCACAATTGTAGCATTGTTTACGACTAGAGGTAAGAGTCTTTGCTACCGAAGTTTCTTGTTCCCCTTTCTTCTTGCTTTGAAGTTTGGGGCATGCAGAAATATGATGACTTGAATTTTTGCAATAACGACAAAAGAGTGGCTCCGGACACTCCTTTGCATAATCGTCCTTAGAATTACAATTATAGCATCCTCCACACTTAGGGATTGGAGTCTTTGCTACCAAATTAGTTTTCTTTACCTTCTTATTGGGATAAGGGCTTTTGAACTTAATATGCCTCTTCTTGGAAATCCCGATATCACTATCAACTCCTTTACCAACCTCTTCATGTCGAAGAGTGATCTCCACAAGCTGATTGAAAGGAACTTCAAGTTTCAGAGGTAAAACTATTTCGGGGTTCTTACTCGAAGCACAGATAAACCTTTGATTCTTTACAAGATCCAAAAGTTGTTGGGCGGAAATAAATACGCCATCCAGAGAAGGACTACTGGATTGACCAGCGCTACGACTGCCAGAACTAACTATCTCTTCTTCTTTAAGAAAGAAAGAAAGAAGAAGAAAAAGGTTATTCACAAAATGAATATCAAACAATCATGATAGATAAAACAAGGCATCACAAAGAAAATAGGATAGAACGGGTCCTAAGACTCAGATAGAATCCTAAGGCACGACTCCTAAGAAAGACTTAGGACAATGATCCTTGCTAGATTATTCTACATTGTTCCGAAGTGTTGGCTCTGATACCAAGCTGTGACGCCCCACCTCTATATGCACGCTAGCCAAGGACACTACGGAGTAATGCCGTCAACTAGCGCGAAGAATAAGGCTGTTGAGGAGCGACCGTCCTTGTAATTGCTTTGTGCGAGCACCTATATGTCAGATAGTATAACATGCATTTCATTTCAAGAGGAAACCCGACATGCCGATACAAACTCAAAGCTACTACATAGTGGCTATGATATCTTCAGAAACAAATATAGAAATAAACATAACACAAATCAGTCACAGATATCCATATCACAAAGGCGGAAATAGATATGAATATAACACATGAAAGTGTACATCAGAGTAGTGGTCAAAAAAATCCACAATAACACAAAAGAATGGATACAAGTGCTAGAAAAAAGAATATATATACATTAAGGAGTCTCTATCTCAAATGTATACAACCAAAAACTACTAATATAAGTAGTTAGCCAAAAGTTTGGATAATAACCCCAAATGAGGAGTCAAGCAGAAGCACCTGTAACATCTCGGTCCGACTCGAGTATTATTTAATAAGAAAATAATAAACGGAACAGTCTAGCTATACGTATTAGATAAAATGATATAAAATAAGAGATATGACAAAAACGTATGATAACCATAAAGTCGTACTGTAATAAGTATGTAATTGAAAATCAACCAGAGATTAATCAATATCACAAGAATCTTCTCAAAGATCAAAAGAATGTCATACTCTTTGGTTTTATTCACCAAACCATAAATGTTGACAATTATATCCAAACCAATCACAAAGTTAATGACACACAAATTCACCAATGCACAAATATTGATAAAACTTATCAATGCAAATCACGAAAATTGGTGAAAACACAAATCCTAGAAATGATCAATGGAAATCCAGAAATCACAAAAAGGGGAAATAGGCCTATCACAAGACGGGAGCATTAAAACTCATCAACACGTGTATCACAAAACGGAAAGCTATTCCACGGTTGTTAACCATTAATTTTGAACCGAAGCTCCACAAAAACGGCCCGAAGACCTTTGAACCAAAGCTCCACTAAAACGATCCGAAGACCATTGAGCCGAAGTTCCACTAAAACGGTCCGAAGACCATGGGTCGCTACCCCACCAAGCCGAAGCTCCACTAAAAACGGGGTTTAGTCTCCCTCGCAGACAAAGAGACATCGCACATTGCTAGTCTAAATCACAAATTGATCATCATTGATCGATAAGTGTAAATTACACTAAGCTAGTAAATAAATGAGTTTAGCTTCATGTCCCATAACCACTAGCTTAACTTAATTATTTACGAACAAATTGTAGACTTCCACTCGAGGTTAAGTGTCAATTACACTAAGCTAGTAAATATACGAGTTTAGCTTCATGTCCCATAACAACTAGCTTAACTTAAATATTTACAAACAAACTGTAAATCTCCATTAGAAAATTGCCACAAGAGATTCAATTGAACAAGTCTAAGAGTTAACCGACGAAGTAAACGCAAGCGTTTCATACCACTTGTTTTACTAAGTCGTTTAACTAGATTTCTCATACGAGTGAGGTAAAGGTTTGTATATACTAGTAGATTGGAAAACAGTTTGAGAAAACGAGCTTTGTAATAAAATAGTGTTGAAATCATTTTGAAGAGAGAGTTTTGATATTTACTGCTAGCATTAAAACCTTTATATTTTTAAATTGACAATTCACAAAAATGTTTGTAGGAACAATCAATCATCAAAATTCACATACGAAGAAGTGAATCAAATCCAAAGAAACCGATACCGAATCCATCAAAGTGGATATACCCAAAAATTCCTAAAATAGAAGTTATCAAAGTCGACAAAGGTGATAACAACTAATCGGAGAAGAAGAATCGATTAAAGATTGGAAAACAAAGCAAATTAAGCATAAATAGGCAAAACAACAGGTCAGTCGACTAAACTCCCTAAGTCAGTCGACTGAACACAGACCTGAAAAATTCTCGGGCTTCAGCTCAGTCGACTGAGTCAGAGAATTCAGTCGACTGAACCTGATTTCCTGCATTACCTATCCTATTTTAAATGAAGTGCAAACTCTCTCAATTTGCAATCGGACAAGCACGGACGCTAGGGGTTTACGTGTAACAACCCTGTATTTTGTAATTATTTTAATTGAATTTTGATTTAACTTTATTTTTTTTATTTAATTTAGATAATTTTTTTATTTCAAAGATAAACTTTTATTTTGATGTGAATTAGAATTCCAAATATGATTAAAAAGAATATTTTCCAAAAAAATTGTATTTTGGTCAATGTGGTCAACTTTGACTTTTAAATTTAAAAATTAGGAAGTTTGAAAATTTTAATTTTATCTTTTATTATGAAAGTAAATAAAATTTTAAGAACACTGCTTTTCGTTTCGTTGAAATTCGATTAAAAATGTGAAAGTTATGCCTTTTTAACTAGTGTGTGTAATTTGCTGTATTTAACAAAATTATTTATTTTAAATTATATAAATAATATTTTTTTTGGTCATGTATTGTTCTAATTTATGTTTATATGGGTGAGTAACATGTTATGTATATATCTTGGTTTTACAACATTTTAAAGGTATAATTGACATTTTCCAATGTCAGTTGAATTCTATTGTAAATTTTAATTTCCAGCTTCAATTAATTTATGGAATTTTTTATTTATCTTTATATTTTTATTAAGAACTTATTTTCTTCTCATTCCCATTTTATTTTGTTCCTCATTTATTTATTTATTTTACTTTTTATTTTTTTAAAAGTGAAATAGAAATTTTATAAGGCTGGTGATATTCTATTTGTAATTTTTAAGTCCTATTTTTTAATTTTTAAACAATTTCTTTAGTTCTTTTTCTATTTTATCTAAATTAAATTATTTATTTCACTTTGAAAATGTTTAAAAAATCATTTTTATTTCAAATTTTGTTTTATAATATTTTTAAAATGAAGTAAATAATTTTCTAAAGCCAATAGTGATTTATTTGTAATTTCTGGACCCTGTTTTCAATTTTTAGGCAATTTCTTTTATTATTTTTTTCTATTTTCTTTAAATTTTATTTTTTATTTTCATTTATTTACACTTCAAAGAAAAATTTCAGTAAATACATTTAAAAACCAAAACAATTTTATTTTAATTTAAAAGGAATAGAAATATGAAGAGTTTAAAAGCTTTTGACACTCAAGACCTTTCATTCACCAAAAACCTTTCATTTTCCATGACCTTTCACTTGCTCATTTTGGCCGTACCTTTTCTTTACTGTAGCCATGAGTTTCTCAACTCATTTTCACGTGAAATACTCTTCCTCATCTCATTTTTTATGGCATGGAATAATGGGTAATGACCTCCTCTTCTTTCCATCTTTTTCTTCTTGTTTCCATGGAATTTTGCTTGAAATTGCCTTGAGTTCTTCATATGTTTCCTCGGCCATAGCCTCTCCATCACCTCCACCGACCACCACCACTTCTTTCCCATATAATCCATGGCCAAACCATCCCACTCCTCTGACTTGAAAGTTCCATGACCTCCACATGAACACAACACCACAAAACAATGCATGAACTCCTTAAAAAGCATGCCTAGCCACCTAGTCTTCATCACCATCACCTTAGATGACCTTGGCCACCTCCAATTGCTCCATCACTACCTTGACACACCTCTAACCATTACCTCCTACCTCTGTCCAGACCTGTACATGAAAGTGCAGAACCTAGATGGGACATAGACTGAGCCAAATGTTGAACCAAAACTCATATATTTGCCTTAACAACTTGTACTCCTCACTTGTAACTCCTCTACACTTCATATTCTCTTTTAGCTGTGCCTTCATAGGTCCAAACCTGAACCTAAACCATGTCTTAGCCGAGCCATACTAACCCATAGGCCGAGCAAGTGATTGTAGAAAGCATGGCCAAAGCAAATGTGTTGTGTTGCTTTCATTTTCTAATTGTTTCAATTCAATGTTGTATCGTACTCATATTTATATTTTGTTTTGTTTATTGGTTTGTGACAAGATCATTAGCTTGGATCTCGCTCTCCACTCAAGTCCATAGGCTTTTCATTTTGCTCTTGATTCCATTGTGTCAGTTGTATTGCAATCTCCAGCATTTTGAGGTGAGTAAAGCTCATACGACATTTGTACTTATGCAGTTATAGAACAACAACAACTGAATGTGTAGGAAAAAATATATGATGTTATAACTGCCATGTGATTATTTATGTATGATGTTCAACTTGTTAAATTTCATGTCATATCATCTGTTATTTATATATGTTGTTAACTGTTCATTTATATCTGTTTATCACAGTGCAAGTTCCCTATAGATTAGGATCACTATGGGTTGAAATGATACATACCCAAACGGACTTTAGAATAGGAAAAAATCGTTATGGGTTGAAATGATAGACCTGAACGGTTTTTATTTATTTGTTTTAACTTGCGATTGCGGGTTTGAAATGATAGAACCCGGATTTTTCTTTGTAAACTGCGGATTGAAATGATACATATCCGTATCACTTGACCTAGGTTAGAAAACTATATACAGGCCCGTGGTTATAAAGTGTTTTTGGATATTTTTAATTTTTTTTAAAATATAAATTTATGGAATTTGATTTAAATAGATTTCGAAATGTTTTAAAATAAAGAAATTATGATTTTTCTATGATTTAAAAATGTAATTAATGAATGGTTAAATTGGATTATTGAAATATAACTTAAGTTTGGAAATTTGGAATTTTAGTTAAAAATGATATTTAAGTTATATAAATAAAATGGAAATTTACTCTTATTTGGAAAATGGTAAATATGATAATTTGATTTAAATTTGAATTTAAATGATTTAATAAAGTATTATTGAATTTTCTAAATGGTTAAGTAAATGAATGCTTAAAAGTGAAATTTTAAAATACAACTTGATTTGGAAATGTGGAATTTGGTTTTGTTTAAAGGTTTAAGTTAATTAAATAAATTGAAATTTTAGTTTAATTTGTGAAATGGAAATTTGAAAATGTAAGTAGTAATAAGGTGTCAAATGTAAAATGGGAAAATTTTACAATTGAACGTGTTAAGTGAAATTATTGAAAAATTTGGATTTGTCTGTAAAGGTTGCTTTATGAAAACCATTAATTAAAAGAGTATTTTTAATGAACATCTTTGAATGATAAAATATGATTTTTTTTTTATAATTTTTAAATGGTTTAGATTGAATAGTTTTTAAGTATAACTTACAGCAGCCTTTTCTAAATGCTGTGAAAGGTTGAATTTTCAATGTTTATGGTTTTAACTTAGTAAATGAACTCATAATGGTTCCAAACTTTGAAAATTGAATACTTGATTTGAAAGTATATAAACTTAAATTTAAAATGGTTTAAATGAATTATTTTGATTAAAATATAAGCTATTTAAAAGGTGATTTGGAATGAAAATAAATGAATGATATCTTTGAATATAAAAGGTATTTAAAGTTGAATATGGATTTGAACTTATACGACGATTTGAAATTGAAGCTTTGGAAAGATATGATATTTTGATATATATTAAATGTTTTGAAATGAAGTTTTTAAAGAAATGATATTTTGATATTAAAAATGTTTTGAAATGAAGTTTTGAAAGATATGATATTTTGACATATTAAATGTTTGGAAATGAAGTTTGGAAAGATATGATATTTTGATATATATTAAATGGTCTGAAAATAAAATTCTGAAAGATATGATATTTTGATATTAAAATGATTTGAAATAAAATTTTGAAAGATATGATATTTTGATATTAAAATGATTTGAAAATGAAGTTCTGAAAGATATGATATTTTGATATTAAAATGATTTGGAAATGAAGCTTTGAAAGGATATGATATTTTATGTATTAAAATGATTCAAAAGTAAACTTTTGAAAGCATATGATAATTTAAAATATTGAAATGTTTAGAAATGACTTGATATTTATTTTGATAAATAACTGAAATTGAAAGATATAGTATGTTGATATATTGAAATGATTTGGAAATGATTTAATCTTTTTTTTGATAAAGATTTGGATTGAAAGGATATTTTATTTAGAAGTATAAAATATTGTTTCAAAGTTATAATCACGGGTTATAATAATGATTGGTTGGCAAAGAGACCGGGATCGGTATGGGCATACTCTCTGCCGATACCGAAAACCACTTTGACTAACTGTGTATGCGGTGGAGATTCCAGAATGAAGTAGGATGTTGGCGTCGTTCTTATAGTATGTTACGTGGACCCAGCTCCGGTGAGTTGGCATAAGTTGGCTAAAACAGGAGCGGTCTCGGGCCAGTTGAGGCCGCACCTCGTAGCGGACGCATTTCTTCGATACCATAGTATTACTTGTGATTGTTTGGGTGCCCCTACGATTTTTGGGAATGTGTTCTGTGGTGGGCGTATGTGGCTGCTGCGTTACCACCAGCCCGAGTGTCGTAATTGGTATATCTACCCTGGCATTGCCTTGTGTGCCGTGTCACCTACCATATCGAGTCTTTACTACGAGTTTCTATTTGTGTCGTACCTATGGAGTATCTTCTCGTAGTCTCCCAATCAGGAGATATGCAGGTACTGTGTAGACTACTGACATTTTACGTGTTAAGGTGGAAAATGTAAAGCCTTAATGCTATTTTAAAGTAAGTTTATTTTACTTATAGACGCTACTATAATAGCACAATATTACTACATAGTAAATAGTTTAACGGATCCTTAGAGGATGGGCGGTCCCAAGCATCCTTTAAGTTACTCGTATCTTTACTACAGTTCACTTGAGTTGGTTTACATTGTATAAGTATGTATGTCCTGACTTGAGTGTTTGTACTTTTTATTTACGCTCGGGTCAGCCTGAGTATTCATAGAATTGGATTTCCACTTTCTGGAGATTGGAATCGCTGGAGATTATCCACTTGTCTAGTTTTATTTTTTTCCCGTCTGTTGTTCCTTTTCAGCTCTTGTATTAGTCGACTTCTATGTATTGTGACTTCTGTTGTACTCTATTTTTTTCTGTTGTATCTTATGTAACTCTGATATATACTTACATAGTAGCTTCATGAACTACTATTTCTTTTACTTCCGCTGCACTATTATTACTCTGCGTCTGTGATCTGTTATTTTATTTACTGTATATTCTGAGATTTGCCAAATTTATTTACAACGCGGTATTTTGAGCAATTCAAGTCCGACATGTGCGGATGTGAATGGTTGAAAGTATCTGGTTGTTACATTATGTCTATAGGCTACCCGGTCCTGTAAGCTCTTCGATTCATCACCAAAAACATGATCAAACAACAAAGTTAGGATTTTTATAGAATTGAACTCAAAACACTAAAAAATTAAATATTCTCCAATTCATTCCGAACCAAAAGCAAATGGACATGAATAAGTGTTTGGAATTCATATCCAACAATCAAAGATAGATATAGGCATAGATGTGAGATAAAAATCTCACCTTTAAACCCAAAACTATGAAGAAGAAGCTATAGAGCAATGGCAAGAACAATCACACTTCAATTCCAACCCAACAAGCATGAATCTAAGCTTAAAAGAGAAAATTTTCCTAAATTAGGATTAGGAATTTCTGAAATAGAAAGGAGAATGAGTTGGAGAAGAAGAGGATGCTAACCAATAGCTTCTCCTATAATTTGGAGCTAGAACTTGGATTTTGCAATTGAACTAGGGCTTGGAGTTTCTATTTCCCATTCCATTCCCCCATATTTGATGAAGCTTGAGTATTAGCAAAAATTATGAAGTGATGAAAAGGAAAGGGGGTGGAACTAGGGTCTTAAGATAGAACATTGGGCTGAAACCCAAACTCAAACCCAAAGTGAAAAAGTAGCAAAATTCTACTAACTCCAAACATGTCGAAGTTTATACTCAAAAAGGTCACAAACGGCATTGTGAACTCAATGGAAGTGGTCTCGAGTTCTAATTCGACAGTTTGAAAAAAGTAGATTTTCGGACTATAATCCGCCTAACGATGCTATATTTAAATAAAATATTTAAATGTACAATCGCAAAATATGCGGGTTGTTACATTTACGCAATGGATGCACTTCCTTCCTGGAAGATCCATAAACAATAGATCCCAGAAATTAAAGCGCCTCCATTAGGTAAACTAAAGTACCAACTACCTAGAAAAAATTTGAGGAACTCATGAGTTTAAGTTCGGACAACATATCGAGTCGAATCCATTTCTGAATTCACCCAAGTATATTAGGATTTTTTTCGGTCGAATCTATTCCTGGATTACCCATGTCCATCCGGGTTCGAAGCATATCATATTATACTTCTTCGTGGAAGGTACTTCTTTATACCTTTTACTTCAAAATATATCATGCCATATATAGTACCCTTTCTAAATCATAACTTCAAATATCACACTTACATAAATTCCATTATATACAAGATTTCATTTTCAAATCGAGTGCTTTACAAGATCAATAGTCTCGAATATATCATATCATTCTTATATAAAGTCTGTTATATATAAGATTATCGCTTTTTAGATCGAATACCTTTCAAAATCAATAGTCTTTTAAATAACTTTATACTTATACCAACCATTTTCTTATAAGAATAGAAAACATTCAAATTAGATATTTATAGAGTCAAAGGTCTTCGAAATCAATCCATTTCAAATATCAGGTCTGTTTGAAGTCCATATACGATCTCAACAATCATTTTTTTACAAATCACATGTCATTCAAATTCAAAATTTTCCAAATTTCAAATCCATTGTTTTTCACAACTTCAACTTTATATTTGTCAAGTTCATATATCAAGATTTCTTTTTCAAAATTCAAATATCTTCCACAATCATTTCATGCATAAATAACATTATAAAACTTTTACTAAGTTTATAAATATTTCTTCAAACAAATTTTATTATAAAATCCTCCATACCTAAATTCCATATTTATACAAGGTCAAATTTTGCTTTTAAAAGTCATTATGCATATAATAAGTTTATATAAGATAATTACTACGTTTGAAAACATTTTTTGAACTTCTTTCAATTAAAACGTCTCAAAACTAATTTCGTACTCATAAAATGCAAAATAATCTTATACACCATTCTTATCAAAATATGTAACATTTAAAACTTGTTTAGATTCTGTTATAGTTATTTTCAATTAAACAGTAATAAACTATATACCTTTATGCTTTTTAAAATACTAAGCTTTAAATTTAGATATCGATTTGGAAGTGTTTGACTATTCGAAATAGTCAGATAAATCAAATTCCAATTTTAATTTGGAAATTGGCAATCAACCATCTCAACATGATACACAATCAATCAATCCTAATGCATAGGATACATGTGTTCATAATGTAATTCAACCCAAAATTCGAGAACTGAACATTGGTTTTATTTCAAATCGTTTGAATAAATATATGCATATTTCTTTCGAGTATCAAATCATACTTCAGGGATTTGAATTAAATCAGCTTCATTAAACAATCGAGTAGCAAAGCTACTAAAGTGGCCTCCCCCACTTTGAAACTCAAAAATAAACATCGATGATGCTATAGTCATCACTAAAATTATTTTCCAACGACAGAAGTGAGTTTTGGAGTTCCATTTCTTTTAAATCTTTGAAAATCCCTTTTGAAATCACATTGAAATCATTTATAACATTTCTATTCGGAAAATAATTTCAAATTATACTATTATATATTTCCAAAATCTCACAACCCAATTTCAAAAACTCCCAGAATTCAAACTCTCAAATTTCCGGTTTGAATAACGTTCCATTTATTTATTAACCATATCTATATAAAACATATTTCATATATCACTTTCAAATAGTATCCATTACTCTTTAAATGGTACGAGGGAAATTCAAATATATATATTCACTTCTAAATCCATGCTAAAGCATGCAGTTTCTCAAACTGGTTAAATATATTTCAAAACCAAAATTTCCATTCATAGTCAAATGCTCAAATCAACACCCAATAGTCGATGCTCATAAACTGGCCGTGCATGACTTATCAATCAATAAGTATAATATGCATATCCATATTAATCAAACAATCCATCAATAGAGAAATAATATCTATTCATCACCAACAGTCACAAATAATTTTATTGGCTTATAGAATTCCTTCTTTTGTATTCTATATATAATCCGAGTTAAAGCATTTCATTTGTCAAGTTCAAAATATTTTTGTCACTAAAAAATACGCTCTCTCATATACATATATACCCTTAATGAGCTTATCCTACAGGTTTAGGTATACGCTAAACCTTGCTCCGATACCAACTGTGACGGGACACCTGCTAATGGGGCAACTGTAAAGGCCTATATCTCCATATCCTTTAAGTCAACAATAATTCACACAAGGCCACTCAAATTGAACAGGAATACGAATCTTTCGGGGTAAAGAAAAAAGAGATAGAAGAAAATAGAACAACAATACAGAATCTCGCAATCGCAACGAAACAAAATATAATATATAATAACCGATCTTTATACAAAGAGAATTGTAATATACATACAATCGTTAGAGTATAGCCATCAATAAATGAATCTGGATAGTTATAATAACTCGTCCTCACTAGTGCTGACTATACAGTCTACACATAGCGGAATATAAACAAATATATGAAATATGCCTAAGACTTCTCCAACTCGTCTCCTGCTCTTCATAGTATCCTAACCTGAACCTATAATACTCGGTTTGACTCAAGCATTATAATAAAATAACACCCGAGCCAGTTTGGAAAACTAGCTTGAGAAAACACACTCAATTTGAATTAATACTATTATCCAAAATCCTTTGAAAAACAAAGGTATCTCGTAAGACCACTCCACACATAAACACGATGGGTTTTTACCTTACAATAACCAAAAAACTTTTATAAAAAATCCAGTAATATTATAATAGTATCTAAGTATAAATACTTATTAAAATAGCCAAAATTGTAACATTAATTAAATTCCAGCATACTAGGCTCTATAATCAAAACCGTAAAGGTTCGTAGTGGATATTGGATTCCATAATGACTGGGCTATTGGGGTACCTCCTGCCATAGCACACCTCAAGAAAAATGTACCGAGAACCTCGCCTGGATCCCCTACCAACACTAGACTAGCCTACCCCTAACTTGGATAGTACCGAATATGTTACCATCCCAGGTGTTCCCACCCTTATCGAGCGCTCTCTTTTCCATGCACAACTATATCCATAATTATAATATAATATATCCGAGGGTCTCTAGAAAGTCGATAACGTACCCTAATTCGGTGCGACCCACTTGGCCTTGCTGCATCTCCACTATTTTATTCATTCTCGGTTGATGAGGCTTGAGGCTACGTTTACGGTAACGACCGTAAATTTCAATGATTAAAATTAGTTGAATTAATAAGATTTTTGTAATTAAATTTAGAAAGAAATAAAAAATTTATAATTTTCAATGAAGCAAATTTAAAAATGAAATGCAACCATGGAAATTAAAGCTAAATATTAACAATTGAAATGAAATTACAATTAATTGAAGCAATGTAAATTGTTATACTAGGCTAAGAATTGAATATAAGAAAAAAAAGGGTGAATAGTGGATTAATTAATGAATTAATAATAATAAATAGTAATTGAATAAAATCAATGTCCTGTAAGTAATTACAATATTGTTTGGAAATTAACTTATAAAAGTATGAATAAGAGTAAGGGTATTGAATCAACCAATGGAATAATATATTGATTAATAGTAATTGAATGTAAATTAATGTAATAAGGTTGATGCAAGTTGATAAGTAACTAAATTAGTGCAATACCTATTAATTAAAACAAAATTATAAGGTTATAATTGATTGAAATTAGGAAATTGGGAAATAAATTCAGAGTTATATTAATTGATGAAATAATACGTAATAAATTGTAATTTGATAGAATCAATGCTAGATAAGTAACTATAATAATTGTTGGTTGATAATTAAGTAAGAATGTAAGTAAATTAGGCAAATAGTGATAATTTTTAATTGTTTACCCATTCATTTAATGTTTTGAACTAGATCTAAATTAATTACAACATTTATTTGTTAATTATAGCTTATAAGTGAAATTAAATGTTAATGGTAAGATTTGTTTAAGTTAACCATTTATTTAGTACATTAAATTTTAACCGGTAATCAATTGCAATAAATCTAAATTAAAAGTTATGTTAGTATAAATTAAGGAAATAATTAGAAATAATGTTAATTCTATTTATAATATGACAATTGGTTGATTTAAAGAATGGAAATCAAGATTTTATTTATTTAGTTGAAATGTAAAATTTAATAATTGGATTAATTGTAATTAAATGAAATTAAAGTATCTAAATATTACGTTATTGAAACGAAGATGGAATATGAGCAAAATTTATGTAATAGTTTTGAATTCAATGTTAAATCCATCTATTTGACAATAATGAATGGAATAGTTATTGATTAATTTAATTAAATGGAATTTTGGGAATTTTATTTATAATTTGTGAATTTAATGAAATTGAGGTTAATACTGGAATTTAATGAAATTGAATTAACCATCTCTAAATTGACATTTAAATTTGTTTAAATCATTGTAAATGACTGAGAAATCAAAAGTGATGAAATTTGTCAATCATCGAATTGAAATTGAAAATTTTGATTTAATCAATTTATTATTAATTTATTTAATTAATGTAAAAATAGCCATTTTGGCCACTGACTCGGATTTCGATGAAACTAGTTTCATCAGATCCGTAATGGTGAATTATTGTAGGGTTTCAAGTTTTATAGCGATCGGACTTGTCGTTTGATCGTACAGACTCGAAACGCGTTAAAATCAATGAAATTGAAATCAATTGAAATCGATTTGAAATAATTTGATTTTGGCATAAATTCTTCATACAATGGATTTGCGTTTAAAATATCAAAAAACATCCATTTTGATATATGGGTTCACCCAATTTTGTTCAGGAGTCAGAACGGGCTTTTCGGGCCATTTTATCGTTCAACGCGTATATCAATCTGGTCCATCTATTCTATTTTCAGCCTTGCCTATATATACCTCTTTATAAACCCAAATTACTCCTCATTGTCATTTGTCTGTACGTACAATTCATTCTGTTCATCCTCTTCCTCAATGGTAGACAAACAAATTCTCAGTTCCAAATCCAATTGCAATTCAAAATGAAATTAAAATTTCAAACTCCACAAACTATATCGAATTATATATGTATTTGAAGCTCTCAAAGTGCGCAAGTCAACTATGTAACCTGTTTTTCAATCTGGATTTCTGTGTGGCCTAAATCAGATAAAATAGTTTCGGTTGTTCATACGAGAAGGGGTGGGTTAACGGTGGATCTTCGATTTGGCTGCGATCAGATGGTACCATGGTGGAGAGCATGACAAACGGAGTTGATCAATGTGGATATTTTGGTCTGGAACCGCCGTGAGTTGTCCAGAGAGGGGCTCAAAGTGCTGACGACGAGCCGGTCTGGATGATGAACGGAGGGGGTGGCGAAGCACTACCGTGTGCGGGCGGTGATGGCGAGGTGAAGGGAGGCGGCCGATGTGGTTGCAGTAGCTTGTGACGTGGTGGTTGGCAGTCGATCAGAGGCGACTAAATCGAGCTAGGGTTTCGAAACCTGTAGAGGTTGTGCGCGTGAGTCATGCTAACGTGGTATATATATTATATAATGTTATTTATTTATTTAAATTTTGTTTTCAAATCTTCTAACTTTAATAACTTTCGCATATGAGGTCCGTTTCACGCACGGTTTTCTCCGCTAGGTACATATTGGAATTCTAGACATTTTGGCACTTATTTGGATTGATTTTGAGACTGTTCAATTTTTGGGTTTAAATTGGATTTAAATTCAATTTAAATTCAAAAGGTGAGCGTTTTAACCCACTCACAACTTCTTAAATTTCTTATGTTTGTTAAATTAAATTTTGATGCGATTAGAAATTTATTTACGAATATTTGGCATATTTTATTCATCATCTCAGTTAAATTTAATTTATTGAATTAAATTCTTGTATAAGTTATTAATGCATATAAACTACCAGTTAAATAGTTATTTAATTTATTATTAAATATAAACTGCCAGTAATTACCTGTTATTTATTATCTGTTCTATATTGATGTTATTGTTTGAATTGGATGATGATTGTGATAAATGGTTGATGATTGATATTGGGTGAATGGATGTTGTATGTAACGTCCCGTCTTTTTGTACATTTTAAATCGATGATAAACCACACACGTCAGATTCAAACATACAAAAGGGCGGATTGTTATTAGGGTAAATAAGAAAAAGAGAGAAAGAAATAAAACAAAACAGAATCTCACAGCGGAATGACAAAATATAATAATCGAATAACAGTTAATGAGGCTGTTTTACAATATATTTGATTCTACTTATACAACACATATCAGAGTTACAAATACCAAAGAATAATAAATAACAATGCAGCGGAATAATGTGATGCAATGGAATATAATAAATAATAGTAATACAATCTTCGTCTTCGTTCTCCAGAATAAAATCTTCAAATCTTGAAATGCTTGGAATGACCTGAGCGAATTTGTAATGACCCGGCTTTTTCAACAGTTAATTAGTGATATTTAAAATAAATTTAAATAATTAATTTGAAATATAAATTGTTTTCAATATGAAAAGTTGGTTTGATTTAATAAAAAGAGAACTCAGAATTTTAAATATAACAATTAATTGAATAAATTAAATAGTAATTGACAATTAGGTAAATTATTTAAAATTTAGAATTATAAGTTTGTTAAAAATATTTTAACGGCTTATAAAATTTGTATTAATAATACTGAGAATAATAGATGAATTAAAATTGAGTTTAACAGTTGTTTGTTCAATTTTAAAATTTACATGGTTTAAATTGACAATTGAAAAAAGCCTTCCGAGACACAGTCTCGGAATTCAACGAAACCAGTCCCATGGGATTCGTAATATTGAATTATTGTCGGATTTCAAATTTCGTAATTTTTGGAGTGACCGTGTGATTGTACGATAAGCAAACGCGCTATAATTGAATTCGAGAAGGTTTTAAAATATAACGTTTAAAATAAAATAATTCGCACAGCTTCTTCGCCACACTATTGTTGTCTTCCTGAATACGCCTCCCATCTTCTTTATTATCACGATACTTCTCGTTTACACCTTCGTTCAGAAAACAAAATCTAATTAATGGCAGCTGTTCTTCCCTTTTATAATCGCGAATCATAAACGCTTCCTCCTTGCTTGTAATTACCGAGCTCCTATTTTATCCCTTTCTCCCTCAAGCCGGTTCACGGCATATTCAAAAAAAAAAAAAAACCTAAATTGAATTAATGGCGACTGGAGAGTGTCATCACGAGTGGGTCGCGCGCGCGCGCAAGAAGAGCTCGAGCAACAGCTTGATGGATCCCTGACTCGCTGTGACGACCGCCCATGACTCCCGCACCAAAACAAGGAAATAATGCGCTGAAAGGCGTGCCAGGCAGCCATGGACGATAGTCAGGGTAAAACAAAACAAAAGAATCTCTATCGCATAACTCACAGCGCATGGATAAAATACAATAGAGAAATATAATATAGTGAAGCTCCATAGAACAGAACATCATCATATAAGCATCACAGTAGTTTTGTACAATCATCTACTCAAATCCATACATGAAAGCCTCACTACAAATCACTCAACCAAATACAGCAGCGGATACCCAGTACATATAGTAAGAAAACAATATGCAAAGCCTCCTGCTCGTCTTCGTCATCTTCAGCGTAGAACTCCTAGCGCAGCACCTGTCACCTGCTACCTAGTCTGCCCATCCCAAACATGGATGAACAGCCCAAGGTAATAAGAGGAGACTAAAACCTTGAGTCAGACAAAGTCTTAGTGAGCAGTAAATTAACTATCAAACATACCAAAAGAGCATAAAGGATAAAAGGAATAGGAACCAAACCATCCCACTCCACCTCTTTCTACAGTGATAGCCCCAGACATACACTAAGGAGAAGCAAGCATAACAACATAGACAATTAAGGTAAAGCGAATACCACTCGAGTCAAGGACGATGTTTTCCAAATACAAACCCCCAAGGCCTAAACCAAGATCAGATAAGCACCCAGAAAACACCGCTCTTGAAGCCGAATGATAATACAACCAAACATCCATGACTCTGGCTATCACTGTCATCCTTGCCTCGATTTCACCGTTAGTTGAATGACCATCTGTCAAGGGCTAATGGTAACCCCGGTTCTAACCATAACTCCGCACACTGCCTTGTGCCTAGGACTTATCTACTTTGCCCAGAGTACTCAACTACCTACCTGTAGTCTTTTGGGTGTCCCGACTACCTACCTGTAGTCGTTATGGGCGCCCCATGTACTCTTGCTTTTGAGCATGCTAGAACCTTCAACAACGACGAGATCCAAGCCTCCTAGCCATCCTTCTTGACGACTATCCTCATACAAGCTCAAGCTACCTCTTGAACAATCCATTATCAACCAACTTGAACTACTCTTCAAGTTATCAACATGCTTGGAATGATCCCTGCTTGGATTAAGCCAAGACTCACATCATACTTCGCTTCATCGCATCAAAGCAAAGTCTCAACTCAACAACATGGTTTGCCTCATCAAATCATGGCAAAGTCCCATCTCAACATCATCCAATCTATACATATGAGCTTCAACATCCGCTACATATGCCTTAAGCAGCTTTCACCATTCAAGAGCCTTCTTCCATAGCTTTTGAATCCTCTTTCATCATCTTGTTCCAAATCAACTACTAGCTAACTTGGAAACAATCAAATCAATCATACATTCAAATAATCAATCATTCAAACAAGATCTATTAAGCAATTTAAGCAATATCAACTATAATGGCAATTTCGTAAATAAACGAGCAAAAGTCCAACATATGTGAAATCATGGTTTTTAGCATAGATCTATCAATTATAAAACATGGGTTTTGTCTCTAATGCTTATTAAACAAACTTGCATAAGTAAACATCTTCAAAAACCATGGATCTAGACTTCGATCTAAGAAAAATGCATGAAATCTCTAACTTTAACACCCAAACATGCCACCAATCCAATATACTCCTTTGGATCCGCGTGAGAGATAACTACCACTCACCAAATCACCCAAACACTACAAAAACTACACACTTCAGATCTGGACAGCGAAGATCAAGGTTTGATCCGGCAATATCTCGCTCCAATCGATGAATTCTAGCTCGAACGGATGAAGATCTTCAACTTTGGCACTTGGATCTTCGATCTCGATCTTCGATCTTGGATGGATGTTAGAATTAGATTGGAATGGAGAAAAGAAGATGAAGAAATGTTGTAGTCGAGTTCCCAAAATGGCAGCACTTCGTCGCTTCAAAAACCGGTGCCAAAAAGTGAGCCAAACCCCTCTATTTATAGGCTGAACAACCCTTAGGTCGTCGCCCTTTAGGTCGTCCCCGACCTAACACTCCAACGACCTACGACCTAAAACCAGCCCGCCCTAGCGACCTACGGCTTATCCAAACACACAGGGTCTCACGACCTAAACCCCCTGCGACCTAACAAACAAGGCCGACTTAAGCCCAAGGCCGACCTAACGACTTATAACCTTAACGACCTACGACACAACCCAGACATAACCTAAAACACAGGCCGCATATCCCAAGTCCTAAGTCGTATGACGACTTAACCACCATGCCGACTTACGACTTAATACCAGTGCCGACTCAAACCCCTGCCGACCTATGTCCCCAACGACCTAACAAACACACAATACAAAAGCCTCCGACCTAACTTAGGTCGTTGCCGACCTATCATGCTACGACCTAACAACATAGCCGACTCACGACTCAACCTATTTCCTTTAGGTCGCGCTAGCGACCTAACGACTCATCTACCAACGACTCAAGCATGCCTCTCTAAACCCTAAGTCGGCTACTTTCCTGGGTCGGTCCATCTCTAAGTCGCCTAACCTTTAGGTCGCTACCCCCTCTTAGGTCGCTCTCCACTAGGTCGGTCACTTTCTTAGGTCGTTCCTCTATCCTAGGTCGCTCAACCGACCTAACTCTCAACACATTAACATCCTAACCCGTTAGCTCCTTAGGTCGCTCACCCCTACCTACGACCTATCCTTCAAACGACCTAACTCCCAAGCCTTCCATCCTATGAGTCGTAACTTGTACACGACCTATCCTATGAGTCGGTCACGACTCAACCCTTAACTCGGCAATGCCTATGAGTCGGTCACGACTCAACACTAACCACACGAGTTATCTCCTTATACGACTCAGGCTAGGAACACCACAAACAACACTAACGACCTGTAAATTCTACGATCCATCGACACGTAAAATACGGGTCGTTACATTCTCTCCCCCTTAGGAATTTCGCCCCCGAAATTCCAAGCAAACAATCAGAAATCAAAGATATTCTGCATGCCTACCATCCAAAGCAATCAACAAACCATGCAACCAATTCTAACCTAGCATGCAGAATTCTAAGACTGAGAACAAGCTACAAATTCATGAGATGTCACGACACTTTAGGGCCATACCTCGAAGAGTCCGGGATGAGCTGCCTTCATCCTCTCTTCCTCCTCCCATGTACAGTCGTTAACATCATCACTCCATTGTACCTTGAGCAACGTAATCGTTTTCCTCCTAAGCTGTTTCGTATCGGTTTCAACAATACGAAGCGGCTTACGAGGTCTCGAAACAACTGGATCAACCTCCAAGTCTTCACAGCTATCAGCAGAAACCACCGTAGTTGGGTCGTGCATATACTTCCGTAGATAAGATACATGAAAAACACTGTGCACACCCGCCATCTTTTCCGGTAACTCCAATCTATAAGCGAGCTTTCCAATTCGCTCGATAATCGGGAATGGTCCAACAAATCTCGGAGTTAACTTTCCTTTCTTCCCGAATCTAATGACACTCTTCAGAGGAGAAATCTTCACAAAAACCATATCACCTACGTCGAATTCCAAATCCTTACGACGATTATCGGCATAACTTTTCTGACGATCTTGGGCTGCCTTCATTCGTTGCCGAATGATCTCTATACAATCTGAAGTCTGTCGAATCATCTCTGGCCCAAGTATCAGCTTTTCTCCAGTTTCCAACCAACATGTCGGAGAGTTACACGGTCTTCCATATAATGCCTCATATGGTGCCATACCGATACTCGACTGATAACTGTTATTATAAGCAAACTCCACCAAATGAAGGTGATCTTCCCATGATCCTCCGAAGTCCAAAACACATGCTCTAAGAAGATCTTCCAAAACTCGGTTGACTCTCTCAGTCTGACCATCTGTTTGAGGGTGATAAGCTGTACTCAAACACAACTCAGTTCCCAAAACTTCCTGGAAGCTCTTCCAAAATCTACTAGTGAACAATGGATCTCGATCGCTCACTATACTCTTCGGGACACCATGGAAACGAACTATCCACTTCACATATAATTCAACCAACTTCGATGCAGTCCTAGTCGATCGAACAGGAATGAACCTTGCACTCTTGGTCAAACGATCTACTATGACCCAAATCCCTTCATTCCCTGCTCTTGTCCTAGGTAGACCATCGATAAAGTCCATCGACACTTGCTCCCACTTCCATGTAGGAACCTCTAATGGCTGAAGCAATCCACTGGGCTTCTTCTGCTCAGCTTTCACCAACTGGCAATTCATACACTTGGAAATAAAATTCCCAACATCCTTCTTCATACCTTCCCAGTAGTAGGTTCTCTTCATATCCCGATACATCTTATTTCCACCTGGATGAATTGTCAACTTCGAGTGATGACTCTCCCTCAGAACTTCATCTCTCAATCCATCTACATCGGGAACAACTAGTCGCCCTTGCTTTCGAAGCCAACCCTCTCGATCGACTTCAAATCCTTTATCCTTTTCTGGATCCAATCCGGATTCCAAATCACGGATAATCTTGATAAGCTTATCATCTCCCCTTTGCCTCTCACCAATTCTTTCCACAAGAGTAGGCCTTATCGATAAGTTTGCCAACATCTCAGGTTCCAATTCACATCTAGGCCTGAAATCAAATCCAGCCAAATACTCAAGACTCTTCCATTCCGAAAACATGGCTCCCAATCCTGCATGTCTTCGACTTAACGCATCAGCCACTGCGTTACCTTTCCCTGGAGTATAGGCTATACCAAAATCATACGATGCTAAGAACTCTAGCCACCGTTGCTGTCGAAGATTCAAATCCTTTTGGGAAAACAGATACTTCAACGACTTATGATCTGTAAACAGCTCAAATCTAACTCCCAATAGATAGTGTCTCCACATCTTCAAAGCAAACACAATCGCCGCTAACTCCAAATCATGAGTCGGATAATTCCTTTCATGCGGCTTTAGTTGTCGACTAGCATACGCAACAACTTTATCCTTCTGCATTAGCACCGCTCCTAGTCCAGTGCCACATGCATCGGTGTAAACCACCATCTCATCATTCCCACTCGGAATAGTCAAAACAGGAGCACTTGTCAGTCGTTCTTTCAGGATTACGAAAGCTTGCTCACACTTATCATCCCATCTGAACACTTGGTTCTTCTTCGTCAATCCTGTCAACGGTGCAGCTATCTTGGAAAAGTCTTTGATAAACCGACGATAATATCCTGCTAATCCAAGAAAACTTCTCACATCAGATGCATTCTTAGGTCTAACCCAATCCTGGATCGCTGCCACCTTAGCGGGGTCAACCGCTATTCCATTTCCAGAGATAACATGGCCTAAGAACCTCACTTCACTCTTCCAGAAGTGACACTTCGAAAACTTAGCCTTCAGCTGATGTTTCCACAAAATTCCCAAAACAATCCTCAAGTGCGTCTTGTGCTCTTCCTCGGTTCTGGAGTAAACCAAAATATCATCCACGAACACAAGCACGAACTTATTCAACTGATCTCTGAATACCCTATTCATAAGATCCACAAAATATGCTGGCGCGTTAGTCAATCCAAACGGCATTACCAGCCACTCATAAAACCCGGATGGTGTCCTGAAAGCAGTCTTCGGCACACTATCCTTTGCCACTCTCAACTGGTGAAATCCCGTTGCCAAATCCATCTGAGAAAACACCTTAGCCTCGTGAAGCTGATCAAACAAGTCATCTATTCTCGGCAATGGATACTTGTTCTTCTTAGTCACCTTATTCAGCTCACGATAATCCACACACAACCTCAACGATCCATCCGCTTTGGTTGCGAACACAACTGGCGCACCCCATTCGGACACACTTCTCCGAATGAATCCTTTCTGCAAAAGGTCATCAACTTGCACCTTCAGCTCTTGCTGCTCCCTCGGTGCCATCCGCCTAAGAGGCATCACAACAGGTCTGGCTCCCTCAACTAGATCGATACGAAACTCGATCTCCCTATGCGGCGGTAACCCTTTGACTTCCTCAAAGACATCACCAAACTCATTCACAATAGGCACTGATGACAGTCCATCCCGTGGAACAACTAGCGAATACATGAAGCTCATGAAGACGCCTTCTTCATGCTTACATCGTATCACAACCTTTCGCCCTTCCACATTCCCGACTGTCACCTCAAGCCTCTCACAATCAATCCTTGCCGCATACTTCCTAAGCCAGTCCATACCCAAAATAATTCCGAACCCCGCAAAGTTCAGAACAAAGCAATCACAAACAAACGAGCAATCATGACTCGACACAACTAGACCACGACATAACATACACAAACATGACGAACCCCCTACCGGATTAGTCACAACCAATGGCCTATCAACAATATCCGGTTTCATACCTAACCGGCTTACCAAATCATCACAAACAAAAGAATGCGACGCTCCAGTATCAAACAACACTCTAACTGGAACACCACAAATAGAAAGAGTACCTTGAACCACCACACTCTTCCCCTTTTCTTCAGCAGTCGGAGCTTTTGAAGACGACGGCACAACTCCCAAAGCATAGGCTTGCACAATCTGCCTATCTTTCCTCGGCTCTGGGCAATCCTTCTTGATATGTCCCAGCTTATCACAGTTATAACACTTTCCCGGCACCTTGGGATTCTTACAATCTTTGTAAAGATGGCCCTTCTGTTGGCAGTTATAACAAGTCACTTCGCCTTTCGGCTTCTTCTGGCCATCCTTACCCTTCTGCTGCTGCTGCTTCCTCCTCTTATTGCCATTCTGGTGTGGTTTAGATCCTTCCCTGGTTACAGCAACAACAGAACTTTCCTTAGGAAACAAACTCTCATGCCTAAGGGCTTTCTCCACAAGCTTCTCAAATGGATCGTCCAAATGATCCACTAACTGCCTCCCAAGATAAGCATCCAGACCAGTCACAAACTTCTCATTCTTCTGATAGGGAGAATCAATGTACGATCTGGCATACTTGGACAAAGCTTCAAACTCAGAAATATACTCAAGAACTGGTCTCCCACCTTGCTTGAGCTCTACAAACCTCTTGAACAAAACAGACTTCTGAGCCGTAGAGATGAACTTGGCTTCAAATCTAACTTGGAATTGCTCCCAAGTAATCTCTTCTTCTGGGGTATCAATGGTGATAGAATTCCACCAATCAGCAGCTCTTCCCTGAAGCTGTCTCGATGCAAGCTTTCTCTTAGTTGCATCCTCAATCCCTAAGTCACCAAAGATCCTTCGACATGCATCAATCCATCTCTGCACCTCAATAGTCGACTCCGTCCCCAAGAAAGCTTTTCCTCCAAGAGAAGTATAATCCTTGCAAAGCTTAGCAAAATCCACCGGTCTTGGAGCTTGAACTTGAACTCCCACATCCACTGATGATCCTGAAGCTGGTATCCTTCTCATGATCGAAGTCATCATCGCTTCGAACATAGTTCCATAATCAACAGCTCCTTCATCAGCACGGCTTTCCCTTGCAGCTGGTCTCCCTCTTCGACTCATCCTTAATATCTGTAATAAGAATGATTAGAACACCTTAAGAAACAACTGCATAAGGAGTTCAAATCCTTCTAGGCTACTATATTATATATAGTAATCATCCATCAAAATACAATTACGTCTCTCATACGTAGTTACGTCAGCGAGCGTTGGCTGAAATCGATTAACCAAAGCGCTCTGATACCAAATGTGACGACCGCCCATGACTCCCGCACCAAAACAAGGAAATAATGCGCTGAAAGGCGTGCCAGGCAGCCATGGACGATAGTCAGGGTAAAACAAAACAAAAGAATCTCTATCGCATAACTCACAGCGCATGGATAAAATACAATAGAGAAATATAATATAGTGAAGCTCCATAGAACAGAACATCATCATATAAGCATCACAGTAGTTTTGTACAATCATCTACTCAAATCCATACATGAAAGCCTCACTACAAATCACTCAACCAAATACAGCAGCGGATACCCAGTACATATAGTAAGAAAACAATATGCAAAGCCTCCTGCTCGTCTTCGTCATCTTCAGCGTAGAACTCCTAGCGCAGCACCTGTCACCTGCTACCTAGTCTGCCCATCCCAAACATGGATGAACAGCCCAAGGTAATAAGAGGAGACATAAAACCTTGAGTCAGACAAAGTCTTAGTGAGCAGTAAATTAACTATCAAACATACCAAAAGAGCATAAAGGATAAAAGGAATAGGAACCAAACCATCCCACTCCACCTCTTTCTACAGTGATAGCCCCAGACATACACTAAGGAGAAGCAAGCATAACAACATAGACAATTAAGGTAAAGCGAATACCACTCGAGTCAAGGACGATGTTTTCCAAATACAAACCCCCAAGGCCTAAACCAAGATCAGATAAGCACCCAGAAAACACCGCTCTTGAAGCCGAATGATAATACAACCAAACATCCATGACTCTGGCTATCACTGTCATCCTTGCCTCGATTTCACCGTTAGTTGAATGACCATCTGTCAAGGGCTAATGGTAACCCCGGTTCTAACCATAACTCCGCACACTGCCTTGTGCCTAGGACTTATCTACTTTGCCCAGAGTACTCAACTACCTACCTGTAGTCTTTTGGGTGTCCCGACTACCTACCTGTAGTCGTTATGGGCGCCCCATGTACTCTTGCTTTTGAGCATGCTAGAACCTTCAACAACGACGAGATCCAAGCCTCCTAGCCATCCTTCTTGACGACTATCCTCATACAAGCTCAAGCTACCTCTTGAACAATCCATTATCAACCAACTTGAACTACTCTTCAAGTTATCAACATGCTTGGAATGATCCCTGCTTGGATTAAGCCAAGACTCACATCATACTTCGCTTCATCGCATCAAAGCAAAGTCTCAACTCAACAACATGGTTTGCCTCATCAAATCATGGCAAAGTCCCATCTCAACATCATCCAATCTATACATATGAGCTTCAACATCCGCTACATATGCCTTAAGCAGCTTTCACCATTCAAGAGCCTTCTTCCATAGCTTTTGAATCCTCTTTCATCATCTTGTTCCAAATCAACTACTAGCTAACTTGGAAACAATCAAATCAATCATACATTCAAATAATCAATCATTCAAACAAGATCTATTAAGCAATTTAAGCAATATCAACTATAATGGCAATTTCGTAAATAAACGAGCAAAAGTCCAACATATGTGAAATCATGGTTTTTAGCATAGATCTATCAATTATAAAACATGGGTTTTGTCTCTAATGCTTATTAAACAAACTTGCATAAGTAAACATCTTCAAAAACCATGGATCTAGACTTCGATCTAAGAAAAATGCATGAAATCTCTAACTTTAACACCCAAACATGCCACCAATCCAATATACTCCTTTGGATCCGCGTGAGAGATAACTACCACTCACCAAATCACCCAAACACTACAAAAACTACACACTTCAGATCTGGACAGCGAAGATCAAGGTTTGATCCGGCAATATCTCGCTCCAATCGATGAATTCTAGCTCGAACGGATGAAGATCTTCAACTTTGGCACTTGGATCTTCGATCTCGATCTTCGATCTTGGATGGATGTTAGAATTAGATTGGAATGGAGAAAAGAAGATGAAGAAATGTTGTAGTCGAGTTCCCAAAATGGCAGCACTTCGTCGCTTCAAAAACCGGTGCCAAAAAGTGAGCCAAACCCCTCTATTTATAGGCTGAACAACCCTTAGGTCGTCGCCCTTTAGGTCGTCCCCGACCTAACACTCCAACGACCTACGACCTAAAACCAGCCCGCCCTAGCGACCTACGGCTTATCCAAACACACAGGGTCTCACGACCTAAACCCCCTGCGACCTAACAAACAAGGCCGACTTAAGCCCAAGGCCGACCTAACGACTTATAACCTTAACGACCTACGACACAACCCAGACATAACCTAAAACACAGGCCGCATATCCCAAGTCCTAAGTCGTATGACGACTTAACCACCATGCCGACTTACGACTTAATACCAGTGCCGACTCAAACCCCTGCCGACCTATGTCCCCAACGACCTAACAAACACACAATACAAAAGCCTCCGACCTAACTTAGGTCGTTGCCGACCTATCATGCTACGACCTAACAACATAGCCGACTCACGACTCAACCTATTTCCTTTAGGTCGCGCTAGCGACCTAACGACTCATCTACCAACGACTCAAGCATGCCTCTCTAAACCCTAAGTCGGCTACTTTCCTGGGTCGGTCCATCTCTAAGTCGCCTAACCTTTAGGTCGCTACCCCCTCTTAGGTCGCTCTCCACTAGGTCGGTCACTTTCTTAGGTCGTTCCTCTATCCTAGGTCGCTCAACCGACCTAACTCTCAACACATTAACATCCTAACCCGTTAGCTCCTTAGGTCGCTCACCCCTACCTACGACCTATCCTTCAAACGACCTAACTCCCAAGCCTTCCATCCTATGAGTCGTAACTTGTACACGACCTATCCTATGAGTCGGTCACGACTCAACCCTTAACTCGGCAATGCCTATGAGTCGGTCACGACTCAACACTAACCACACGAGTTATCTCCTTATACGACTCAGGCTAGGAACACCACAAACAACACTAACGACCTGTAAATTCTACGATCCATCGACACGTAAAATACGGGTCGTTACACTCGCGATTCAAATAGGGGGGAAACCCTAAATCAATTCGCTTCGATGTCGCGCGGGCAAAGAAGACTCGCAACGTGTCGATTGATGGTGGGGGGGATGCCGTGTTTTCGAGTGGTGGATTATTCGCGTGAGCGTTTCGCGAGGCGTGGCAAGGTCGGCATCACCTGGCCAGTGCTCGCGTGCAGTGGAAGCTCGTGGTTAGGCGTAGTGGCGACGATGAGGTCGAGGCTGGTTCATGCTTGGTTGAGCGTGCAGTGACGTATATCTTTCATCTGCTTTTTAATTTAATAAACATACATATTTTAAGATTGCTAAATTTATTTTTAATGGACCTGGAAAAAAAACAAAAAAAATTAAAAATTAAAAATAAATTGTTTACTAGAAGAAAATGTTTCCAGTTTAAAGCTTAGTAATTAGTAAATTGAAAATAATGTTTAAATTTGTTCCAAATACTTATAAAATTCAATTTTGGATCGTCAGTTCATTAAATGATAAAATGGAAATTTATGGATCGATTATTTTGAATATTTATAAAATTCATATGAATTGTTATATAAAGTTTAAAATCGGGAAATAAATAGCTTAAATAAATTGTAAGTCAATTAAAATATTAAGCGATAAATTTATTATGGATCAGTTCTAATATTAATAAATCATCAAGTTGTTATTCAAGGTCAAAGATATGGAGACGAGTCGAGATCGGTAATGATTGCAACTTAAAGGCAAAGGTGAGATTTTCTCACTCATTTGGATACCCAAATTAAATTGAAATGTTAAATTTAAACTATTGGATGTGATTGATTGGTTGATTTTATTTCATTCACTGGTTAATATTATAACCCATATGCTGCAATATTTCATCGTTGAAATTGTTATTTTATTGTGCTAACATCTGTGGATGCAAGGAAACAGTTTGGAGGGATCCAACAGGGTTCCTCAAAACTATTTATTTTATTTTATATATATGCTGTTCTGTGACAGGATGATATATTGATTTGGGTGGTTTTATAGATAATTGAATTATCAACTGTTGAATCACAGAGAAGTTGAAAATTTGAAATTTCTATTACCGTTGATAAATTAATTTTGAAGAAGTTAAATAAAACTCAAATAGAAAATATTTATTTGAAATTTGAATCTACTTTAAGTGAGAATGAAGAAAAGAAAATAAAAGTATATTTTCTACTTAAATTAAACTTTAATGTGATAAAGTTGAGTTTGGAAAATTTAAATTATAAATTATACTTGGAGGAATATTGTAATCGATAAGTGAATTAAAGAAAATGGAATTATGTTAAGAAATGGAAATGGAGGTCTATTAAGGAAATAAAAAGAAATACTAATAAGAAAAGAAAAGAAAATTTATTATGAAATAAAGAAGATGCTATAAAGAATTACGAATAAGAAATTCTGTTAAGAGTCAAAAGGAAATTTTATTTAAAAATGAATGGAATTTATTAAATGGGACAATATGGAACTTTATAGAAAGAAATAAATTATAAAGATGAGATTTTTAAATCAAACTATCTTATAATAAATGAAATCCAATGAGATTTTATAAATTCATGAATGGAATTTATAATGAGATATGAAATTGGTTGAATGGAAATAGCAGGATATTTCCAAAGGTGAATGTGGACAAGAGGCATTTATAAATGGATATTGGATTTTCTAAAATTATAATTTATTTTAAAAGGAATATTTTAAATTACTATACTACATAAATCTTTTTATAAACTATTATTTGAATGTAAAATATTTTCGAATTAGTTATTTTGAAGGTTTAGCAATTATTTATTATAAACTCTAAGTTTTCTAAGACCAGCTTTGAAATTTATAAATAACTAGATATAAATTTTAATATTTTATATTACTTCTTATTTTATAAATCTATATAGTTTCAATTTTTTTTTAAAATCCAATTAAAATCCTCTTGTGATGGTAAGCAAATAAATTTAAATGGGATAAGATTTAGGAGAAATCTTATTAAGTGGAGAAAGTGAATTTGAGAAATTATAAGGAAAGTGTAAATTGACTTTTGAAAAATTAATGAGAAATAAATGATATTTCCAAAGGGTAAACCAATGGAGTGAGTATAAGAAATCAATTAAGTGATTTCATGGAAATAAAAGGACTTTGAAAATTTATTTCAAATGGATTAAAATGAGAATTATATTTGAATGATATTGAGATAAATAATTTATGGAAATTATTTGATGGTTGCTTGTATGTGATTAATTGATAGTTAAATAACCGACTATCAATATTGGACAATGCGCTGATCATTTCGAAGAGTCCGGGATCGGATTTAATTATCCGAAAACCACTTCGATCCGGTTTGAACGATACGTATGAAGACCGTGAAGAGTTGAAGACGGTGATTTGGTTTGTCCAGACCCAGGGCAACTTGTATGGATTGAATGCTTTCAGAACATCGTCAGGTGGACGATGAGCATTCTAAGTGATGCGTTCTTGAAAGGTAACGTTTAACCTCAAGCCTCATCAACCGGGAATGGCTAAAACAGGGGAGGTGCAGCAAGACTTCGTGGGTAGCCCCCACTGGAGAGTGAGGTTTCCCCTGTCTAGATGTCCCTTTTATTCGGCTTAGTGGGCGGTTGGTCGCGCCAACTGCGGGGTGATCTTGCTTGGGACTGTTCAGTAAGGAATGGTTCCGGTCTTGTGTTGCAGGGGAGTTAGGGTGGCTCCTCGGTACTCTGATCTAGACCAGGTACTGTGACGGGCGGTACCCCAGTAGCCCTGCCATTGTATGGGATCCAAACTCCAATAAGCGCCTGTACGGTTTTGATTGTGCCCAACTATTGCTGAAACGTGAGATGCAGGCATTTCAGCTAGATTCTATTTACTTTCTATAGACACTATAATAATATCAGAGAACTTTAATAAAAATTGTTTTAGCTATCGTAAGGTAAAAAACCGACATGTTTATTTGTGGCGTGGTCTTACGAGATGCTTTTGTTTTCAAAGGATTTTTGAAACTTTAATAATCCAATTGAGTGTGATTTTCTCACGCTAGTATTCCAGACTGACTCGGGTATTGTTTTATATGATGCTCGGGTCAGACCGAGTTAAACAGGATTTAGGTTTTATACTGGAGCTCAGGAGACGAGCTGATGACAGAGCGTATCTACGTATTTGCCTATTATTTCCGCTGTGTATGATCTTATAGTAGTTGTCTCTGTATGAGTTGATTGATGTACTCTGATGATGGTATGTATGTATATGTATACAGTACAGATTTCTTGTATTTAAAACTGTATTCTATATATTATATTTTATTCCGCTGCGATGTGAGATTCTGATGTTGTTTTTCTTCTTCTTCTTCTATCCCTTTCTTCTTTTTCATAACTATCTGGAGTTTTCGGGTTCGGAAATTCCGGGTTGTTACACTTGGTATCAGAGCCGAAAGGTTAAGCGAGAACCTTGGCTCTGGTGGGGAATTACTCATTAGAGATAGAGTCAATGGTACTCTAGAATGAGTTTGAGCGTATTTATAGATATGAGCGCGTATTTGTTAGTGAATATAAAGTGATTTTGTATTGTGTTGATTGATTTATTGAGTGGTATATGAACCTTCGTCGGCACAGCCTCGAAACTGCATCGAAGGGGTTTCTAAACACTTGAGTAGAGCAATTCGACACAATACTGATTTTTAAAGGTGGGTGAATGAAATAATTTCATCCAAAATATATTTTGATATAAAAGGAATATTTTTCTGAAATTATTATTATAACTTGGATGTTTGGATGCTAGTATTGTAGACAAATGATATTTTAAAATCTGAAATAGCTTATATAACCTAGGAAATCATTAGATTTGAATTATGGAATTTAAAATCAAGTGAAAAGTTAGAAATGAGAATTTAACTTGGATTTGAGATTAAATTTTTGAAATGTAATTAATGAATAAGAAATTTTTGTTGTGATTGAAGTGAGATGATGAAATATATAAAAAAATATAAATAATGTGGAGAAGTAAATAAAAATTTAGAATGTGAATGAATTGAGAAGAGAAATAAAACTTAAAGTGGATTGAAATTAATTCAAGTGATATGAATGGAAGTAAATTGAATTAAACTGAAATTAAAATTTAGTTGTATTGAATAAAATTGAAATTTGGAATTAAAATGGAATTTAGTGATGAAACCTGAATTATACATAGAAATTCCATTGAATGGTAAGTAAATTAAATATGAATTGAAATTGTTTTGGAGTCGGACTAAAGTAAAGGTAATTAGAAGTTACAAATAAAATCCAAATTAAGCATGGATGGAATAATTTGGTCTTGGATGTTATCTAAACCAATTTAGAATGGCTAATTAAATCACATGGGATTTGATCTAGATAAGTATCAAATCAATTGCAATGAATTTAAGTAAGAAGTTGCGATAAATAAAATTAACGTAAGATGTAAAATTTATGAAAGGTGATTTCGAAGGAAGTGAAAGTTCATTGAATAAGATGGATTGGTAAAGTGATGTGATTGGAAAGTAAATAGCAAATTTAATTGGATTGAGCACTTTGATTTAATTGGAATTAACTCAAGCTAAGTTAATGTGTGAATTTGAATGAAGATGAATTTAATGTAAGCTAAGTGGAATTTGAATTTGAAGTAATAAGACTTCGATAGCTTATAAAGGAATTGAGAGGTGCTGAAATAACTTGGCGAAGTAAAAATATATAAACCCGAAGTAAAATAAAATGGGAATATGGTTAACTGGTAAATAAATGGAAGTGAGAAGATAAATAAGAAGTGGACTTATAAAATTAAGATGGAATAAATAAGTCAAATAGAATTGTTTGAATTTGGGAAATGAATAGAAAATCCAAACCTGAATTATAAAATAAAATTGAATCAAAGAAATTTAAATGAAGAGATTTTTGAAGCTAAAAATCAAATATTGATTTATAAATTGGGAATAAACTAATTTGGGATAAATTAGTAACCTGAATGTGTGAATAAACTTTGAATTGGGTAAATAAGGGTTGAATGGTAAATTAATAAAATTGGATTGTGAATTTAAGTGAATGGCAGAAAGAGAACTTGAATTGTAAATATAAAATTCAACTTGGATTGGTTGGTAAATAAATTGAAATTGGATTAAATATGATGGTTAGAAGTGTAAACAAAATCCAATTGTGTGTAAATAAAGTGAAAGTGGTCTTGTAATAAGTTAAATAAGTTCGAGCATGAATCGAACATGGAAATTGAATTTTTAAATGAAATAATTAATTGAGTTAAGGAGTAAATGAAAGAAATGTGATTTGAATAAAATCAAATTAGATTGGAAAAGAAATTATGGACAAATGAAATTAACTTAAGTTATGGAAATTAAATAATTTGAAGTAAATTAACCTAAGTCTAAATTCAATGAAGCACGACTTATATAAATTTGAGACATGTTTGTTAAATTTTAAGCATTGAAGTTGTCGAACTTAATAAAATGGTTTGGAATGCAATCAATGCAAAGGTATGGTTTAAAAATAAAATTTGGAATGAAATTTCATATAACTAGAGTTGGAATTAATTTTTAAAACAGATATAAAAATAAAGTAACTGTTTGTTTGTATGAATATTGCTGGAAATTGCATAGAAATAATTGTTGATGTCGCAAATATGATTAAATTAAGTTCTATGGAATAATAGAAGTAATTAAACTTGATTTTTGAATGAATTTCCATGAATACGAAATAGTGAATGAATTGAATAAAAGAATGATGTGAAAAGCATTCCGAATTGGATAGGGTGATTTAAATTAAGTAAGAGCAATTAAATTAATATGGAAACCTTATTACCTGCTTATAGAACTTGATTCGTGTATAATTGCTTATAAAAATATGGTTTTGAATTGATAAGAAGCAGGAATTGATTTTGGAAATCAATTAAATAGAGAATAGGTTTGTTTGGACATAATTATGAATTGGAGTTAAGTAAATGTGTCGTAACCTACTTAAAGTTGGATGCAAACAGTGTTTGCGTCAGTTAGAAACAAATGGAACTAGTTTGGAAACCATAAAAATTTGTTATGAAGCGATTTATATTGCATTGCTTATGTTTTTGATGTGTTGTAGTTGTTTAAATGAATGCAATACTATAAATTGTCATAAATATGTTACTAATGTTTATAAATCGAGTAAGTACAGGTACCAGAAGACTGTATAGCGAGATTTTGGACGCACATATGCTAAAATAAAATAAGCCGCTTGCTTAAAATGCTAAATAAGGTACGCCTACGCAATACAAACAAGGAAATATGAACTGTTTTTGTTTTGCCGACCGTGTGGGTCTGTAACATCCCGCCTTTTCGCACACTTTAAACCGACACACGTGTCAATTCAAAGCATACGCAAGGGCGGATTGTTATGGGGTAAATAAGAAAAACAGAGAAGAAATAAAAACAAAACAGAATCTCACAGCGGAAGGATAAAATATAATAATAAATATACAGTTCATAAATGGTTTACAAACACTTGTTATTCTTTACACAATAAATATCAGAGTTACACATACCAATACAATCAATGCAGCGGAACAGTATGAGTGTGGTGCAATACTATAAATAATAATAATACAAATCTTCGTCTTCGTCCTCCAAAGCTAAATCTTCAAATCCTGAAACGCTCGGACTGACCCGAGCGAATTTGAAAAGACAAAAACACCCGAGTCAGACTAGAATATCTTATGTGAGTTAAATAAACAGAAATAAATATGAGTACAGTAACTCAAGAGATGTTCGGGATTTACATCTCCTAAGGATCCGTTAAACTATTTACTATGTAGTATATTGCGCTATTATAATAGTGTCTATTTATAAAATAAACTTACTTTTAAATAGCGTTAAGGGGTTACCCATATAGCCCTTAACACAAATAATGCCAATAGTCTATACAGTACCGTAATACCTCCTGATCGGGAGGCTACCAGAGGATACTCCATAGGTACGACACAAATAGAAACTCGTAGTAAAAGCTCGGTATGGTAGGTGACACGGCACAACTAGGCAATGCCAGGGTAGATATACCAATTGCTATCCAGGCTGGTGGAAACGCGTAGCCGCAGTTACCGCCCACCTCGGACTAACTCCCCAAAATCAAAATATAGAAGTGGCCACTGAATCAATCCAAGTCAAAGTATAATATCGAAGAGGAGCGTCCGATCAGAGGAATGACCTCATTGGCCTGAGAATCGCTCCTATTTTAGCCACCTTATGCCAACTCACGGGAGTTGGGTCCACGTATTTACCTTGCAGGAAACGTCGCCACCACCTACTTCATTCTGGAATCTCCACCGCGTACACGGTTAGTCAAAGTGGTTTTCGGTATCGACAGAGAGTATGTCCATATCCGATCCCGCTCTCTTTGTCAGCCCATCGTTATTATAACACCGTGGTCATTTAAAAATAGTTTATACTTTAAAACCAGAATATAATCCATTTCAAAACCATAATATTACGATATCATTTCTTCTTTAAAACCCAAAAAGATTCATTTTGATATTATTTTTATAAAACCCAAATCAATGATATCATTTCCCAAATATAAATCTTTTCCAAAAATTATGCCCCTTTTAAAATTTATAATTCCTTGTAACCAAATATTTAAAGATTAACTTTCAACATAATACTTCGAAATCCATAGTTTTTAAAACCATTACTTTCAAACTAAATGGTTTGGATATTCAACAGTATATAAAATAAGTGGTTTAACTTAAATGTTACTTTGAAAAGAAATATTTCTCGTGGCTTTACAATACATTTCTTTATTTAAAGTTAAAACCAAAATTTAATATCGCTTCAAGTTCCAAAGCCATTTCAATAAATTCATATATATACGTATATCCATTTTGAGTATAAATATTTCAACTAAAGTTGGATTTTATTCTTTCAAATCAAATGTTCTATTAATTAGCCTTGAATATTCACATAGAATCCATAATTAATAAGACTTCAATTTATAGTAAAATATATATATATTTCCAAATTCAAATTTTACTAGAATATTCATTTCAAAATATTTTGGGAAAAATCCAATTATAAATATCATATCTTTAAAATTTCCAACTTAATATTTAAACATAGGATATAAATCATCATACTCCATTTTCTTAATTTTCTTCCATTTTTAATAAAGAGATTTATACACCTTTTAATTTCAAAAATTTCAACTTCATATGCATATATATGGAAGAATAATATTTATACCATATAAAATTTAAGATTATCATAAACCGTATTCCATCCAAACCTTAGAAATCACATAAAAATAGTTATATATAGACCGCGGTGCCTGTATATAGTTTTCTATCCTATGGTCAAGTGATACGGATATTTATCATTTCAATCCGCAATTTAAAAAAATAAAACTGCGGTTGTATATCATTTCAAACCGCAATCCCGAATGAAATGAAGAATGCATACTAACTTGCAGTTTAATGATATCAAATAAAACATCCATTCAATAACACATCCATCATCCAATCACAAACATCAAGCAATATCAATCAATAACAATATATGTTTGGTAATATACAACAGGTAATAATTGGCAGTTTTATTTCAAATTATATTTATCAACTATTAATCTAACAATTTATATTCAGTGATAATTTGACATAACTGTTAACTAGCAGTTCATATGCAAACAATAATTTCTAACAGCCAATTAACACGCAATAAATCAATTAAATTAACAGTTAAATTCAATAAAATGCAATTCTACAGATATGAATGAAATAACATGCCAAAAGCTCATAAATCAATTTCTATTCGTTTCTAAAATTTATTTAACAAACATAAAAGCTTCTAGTAGTTGTGAGTGGGTTAAAACACCCACCTTTTGAATTTAAATCGAATTTAAATTCGATTTAAACCCAAAAATTCGCCCGTCTCGGAATTCGTCCAAACCAGCGTCATCAAGTCCGGAATTAAATTACGATCCTAACAAAAGAAATTTCGTTTGAATCTGAGGTCGTATGAGAAAGTTATCACAATTAAACGATTTGCAATTGAAATAAAAAAAAATTAAAAATAAACAAAACAAAAATAAAGTACCGTGCCGCATCCACCTTCCCTCGTGAAAAACGCATATGCTTCTTCTTGATTGCTAACTTTGTTCCGTAATTTTTCTTTTATTTCGATTTACTTTAATTTTCCTCCTTATTATACGAATGTATGTATTTTAAAAGGTTTGAAAGAAAAAGAAGATTTGAAAAAGAAGAATTGAAAAAAAATGATTAAAATAAGAACTGAAAACGGAAGAGAAGATCTAGATTTGAAAAGAAGAAAGTTTGAAATAGAAGTAAATTTGAAGAAGAAGAAGAAAAATATTTGAAGGGAAAGAAAATAAAAATAAAATGAGAGATAATAAGGAGCTTTGAGAAAAACAAGAAAAAAGAAGAAGAAGAAGAAGAAGAAGAAGAATAGCATGGAGGCTAGGGTTAGAGTTAGGAGAAACAAAATGTAATAGAAGAATAAGAAGTAGGTTATTTATAAGGTTAGAGTTAGGTTTAGGGACAAATAGATTTGAAAGGAAAGGCTGCTATTAATTAGAAATAAAGTGAATATGAACACTTGGTA
The DNA here is from genome assembly GCA_030765085.1 of Allium cepa. Lineage (NCBI taxonomy): Eukaryota > Viridiplantae > Streptophyta > Magnoliopsida > Asparagales > Amaryllidaceae > Allium > Allium cepa. Next base: position 300,940,125 of record CM060928.1, on the reverse strand, counting down.
TTGAAATATAGCAAATATGAACAGTCCTTTTTTTTTTTTTAAGTAGCAGGTATTAAAAAGAGGTATTTATTAATTAGAAAGAAAATGAATATGGAGGGACAAAAATAAATGACACGTTTCGTTAGTTTGATTCTAAATTAATTAAGTGCTAGATACAGAAAAATTTGAATATATCATATGTATATATATATTCATACTTTAACTGTGTGACAAAATTGCTAAACATACATCAAGTACGATTAATTGGTGACAATATATAGGAATAATCAACAATAAATGTGGATGCAATCACGTAAGGATCTAATAGGGAAGGAGATAAAAGTAACAACGTTGATTAATTCCACTTTCCCACTTTAGCCAATCCAATTACAAAATTTAAAATTTTATAAAATTTCTCTCCTTTGATTTCTTAAACAATTTTAATAACTAACAACAAGTTCTATGTTAATTCAATCATTAATCATTTCGCCAATTACCAAATTAAATTTCACTTATTCGCAATAAATCAAATTATAAATTTTTCATTCCAATAAATAAAATAAATCTTGATTTTTTTTTCTTCCATCCTTATTAATTCCACAACTTGTTCAATTTGAAAATCATTATCATATTTTCCAAATGTTACCTTAATTTAACACTTATGTAACGTATTATTAGATTCGTTGCAAGATTTCAATTTCAATCCCCATTTCTTAATATACTCAAATTCTGGACATTTTTATTTCCTTACCCATAAGTGTAACATTTATTGCCAATTCCATCCAAATTTAACAGGTAACCCTTAACAATGTTTTCAATCCAAAGGTTATACTTAAGTTTACGTTGTATTCTACAACTTATCATATTATGAAGAAAATTCACATTATTCCCCAATATTACCTTAATTTATATTAACTTAACATTAAATTTACTCTTCATTCTATTATTAACCTATTAGTATTAAATAGATGAAATTAACATTGGTTTTACACTCTATTACGTAGATATCCTTAAATTTTATCTAAGTTTATATTTACATAATATTCCAACATTAAATTTCACCCAATTTTTTTTTCTTCCTTTTTATTTTAATTAAATCCAATTTCCCTAAAGTTACATTCAAACAAGTAAATTTTGATTTCCAATCAATCATTATACTATAACATTCTTAACATTTTTTCATTACACTACTAAATTCTACCTTGATAAGTTTACGCTTCTATTGCTTTACTTTCACACTTCCGTTAAAATATAAATTAATTCTAAAGTAACGTTTATTGTTGACCCCGCCATTTTAATTACTCATATTTAGATTAACGTTATTTCAAATAAGTTCATTGACTCATTTAAATTAGGTAGTTTATAGTAGTTGTTATCCCACCCTTACAATTATTTCCTACTAACGTGCTACCAACTCCTTTAATTAAAATTTGAATTCCAAACCTTATTTAATATACTAAGTAAGATAAATAACATATATAGATTGCTACCAACTTTCCTTTTCTTGCATCTATGTGTTTATTACTTGACACACCAGTAAATATTACATATACACAAAATTCCGTTATCACTTGCCTAACAAGGTTATTATCACTTAAGATCTCACTGCATCCACATTTTCACATTTTCATTTCCTAGTTTCTTTACTTTATTCTACATAATTTATTACAAATGGGATTTTCTTTGGTTTACATCTTATTTGTATTTAACATTTCTCAATCACCAATTCATTTCACTTTAACTGCGGTAAATTGGCGGATAAATTGAATTTGATTCCCAAAATCTAAATTAACAAGAAACAAGGGTAGGTAACATACAATAGTCATTACTCCAAATTCTAGTCACCTAAATAGGCTTTTATTCCTTGCAAATAAATGTTACTATTTATTTTCATAGTACAAAACTCAATGATTATTCCATTTTATATTGCTTAGGTCATTTATAGTCCACTATACATATCTACATAAATGGGTAATTTATTCAATTCATTAAGTGTCAATTCTATTAAGCCCTGTTTATATCTTTATGCATTCTTCTATTACTTTACAAAAGGGAATAACTTTTAAACTCATACACTTAATAACAAAACCGTTATAAATCCAATAAACTTCCAAATCCAAGTTTGTACACATTTTACACAACTATTATGATTTCTCACAAACGTTGAATTTATTAAATGACCATTTATTATAATTTAATTCCCTTAATTGAATCAAATGCTTATTATTATATATATTCTTTTCATTCTACCATTCCTTCCCATTTTAAATTCATTAACGTATTTACACATCTCTATCTTTCAAATATAAAATAACCAAACTGATTACAAACACTGTTTCTATCAATTTTCATAAGTTTGTTCAAAACTATACTTTTGTTTACATTAAATAAATTTTATGTTTCTATTAGTTTTCTTTTCCTTTCACTATAGGCATAAATTATTACTATCTACACTAATTACATCTTTGTATTAATGAGCACCATTTAAGTTAATATTTATACTAACATTCACAAATTCAACATTTATTTGTTTCTTCAAAATTACTTTAAATCAAGTTGTGAAAATTTACATTATCCACATCTATTATCATAAAATTTTATAGTTACACTAAATTGCAACCACTACCAAATTTCTACATTTATTCTTAACCAAATTAGAAATTATATTAATTCATTTTATTAAATATCATAAATTTAACGGGTCGTTACAATCTCCCCCACTCAAAACTTTTCGTCCCCGAAAAGGAAAAAGAAGGGAGGAGGAAGATTTACAGTGCATCTTATTTCAAATATTAACTTATAAACAATATTTTACTGGATTAATTTCCTTTAATGAAATATACTTGTTTTATAATCATTATATCCTTTAATACTTGAATTATTAAAGTTGGAAAAATACTTTCACAAAATTCTAAGTCCAAAATTTCCTGAAAATTTTGGCAAAGTCTCCTTTGTACGGAGGGACTCTGGAGAAAATATAATATCCAAATATACAATATATTACATATATATCCAAAATAAAATATCCCAACACGGGAAAATATATAAAATAGCGCTTTATACGTAATCCGGAAACGTACCTATTTGTCGGACACTATACGTTTTTTTTTATTTTGGAACCAAAAGCAGTAGCAGTTGCTTCCATCACCTGTATTCACTTATATAGTCTAAAAGTTAAATATTTATATTACAGTGAAATGTTTGGGTAGATTCAATCATTCATATCCAATCAAATGCAACAACCATAAATTTTAACAAACAGCACATGCCACCAACAGACAACCATTCAATCAAACAATCAATTTGTTGTTCGGGTTCAAATTCTGAAATTGTACGGAATGAAGAATAACTATCAATTGCATCCGTTACTCAACAGTCTTAGATGGAACAAAGATAGATTATTTGTTCATCCCATAACTCCAAAATTTCTTACCCAACCAACATACATCAACCAAACAATCCAAACCAACACCAAAATATTTTATTTACATTTATTTCATACTTCAGTGGTTTGATTTTCTTCCCTTCATTTATGAGGGATTTCTTTGTTCTTACAAGTTTTATTTTCCAATTATCACCAAATTTATTATATTTGTATTTCTTTTTTATTACTTAAGTTTATAAAATAATTCTCATTAATAACAACAAATATTTTGAATATCTTCCTTTCTTTACTCTTTACTTGTAAGGTTTCCCTTAAATTCTTAATCTGCTAACATTCATTCTTATAAGTGGAAGTTTTTATTTATCTATTAACTATGGATTACAGTCATTTAAATTCTTCCTACTTTCCATTATATTAGAATAGGGAAGATTAAAACATACTTAAGTCAATAATCATACAATCAATTCTTATTTTGAATTTCATTTTATATACTTAGGTTCATATCATCTATTAATAATTCTTAACCCTTTTTCAGTAAAATTTCAATGATAACCTAAGTTTATACCATTAAATTCTTATTATAACAGTAATTTATTGAATACTTCATTTTTCCTAAATTCCTACTTGTAAAATATTCAATTCCAGTTTCTCATTTAACACTTCAACTTTTATATTTGGGTAAGTTATTTATGTTAAGGAAATTGCAATTGAACTTATACAAGTTTAATCTCCATTCTTTTAATTAAATTTAATGTTTATCCATATTACTCTTTGTCTCATATGTATGCAAATTCCTCTTTATAGCTTTGCAATTATTCTGTTATTTCAATTAGAGGTTTCAATTCATTTATTACTTAACTTTTATTTCACTACAGTTTAACAATTGATTAATTAATGGAGAATTTTAGAATTGGATTCTGGGTCAGATTTCAATTTATTTCAAAATAATAGATAAATAAGTTCTTACAACTCAAAATCTCTAATTATAGTTAGAACAATAAAAAAAAAAAAATTTTTAGAAAATTTCATAATAAATCTGCAGTAGAATTTACTACAGTGGCATTTCCCCTTCGAAACTCGAAATGAAAGTCGATGATGCGGCCGTCATCACCGAATTTATTTTCCAGTGACAGAGAGGAAAGTACAGAATTTAAATTTTTTTTTTCCCAAAATCTTCTTTAAAACAATTCTTTCAAATTATACGAAATATTTATATAAGAAATTTCTTATAAACCAAATCAATAAATTTCACAAATTCTTTGAAAGCAGATTTGGAAAAAATCCCGGACTTAAGTTCTAAAATCTCCAATTTGATTTATCATAATTTCAACTTAGCTTCAGCTATTATAAATATTTTATTTCCTAACACCCAATCTATAGCAACCAAATATATATATATCTTTATAAAAATATTTTTATATATAGAAAATATAATAGGCAAAATTCTTTCATTCACCTATATTAAAACAAATATTATGTCGGTCTGTCCTATTAAGTGTTTAGAAATCCCTATTGATGACATAGCGTCCCATGCATCAACCAGAATTTATAAATACAAAGCGGAACAGATTAACACAATATAAAAATCTTTTTATTAATACTAACAAATACGCTCTCTCATATATATACACTCAGCGAATCCCATAGGATATTACTACCCTATTAACAAAGAGTCAAACCCCACAAAGCCAAGGTTTATCGCTAAACCAAAGCTCTGATACCAGATGTAACATCCCGCCTTTTCGCACACTTTAAACCGACACACGTGTCAATTCAAAGCATACGCAAGGGCGGATTGTTATGGGGTAAATAAGAAAAACAGAGAAGAAATAAAAACAAAACAGAATCTCACAGCGGAAGGATAAAATATAATAATAAATATACAGTTCATAAATGGTTTACAAACACTTGTTATTCTTTACACAATAAATATCAGAGTTACACATACCAATACAATCAATGCAGCGGAACAGTATGAGTGTGGTGCAATACTATAAATAATAATAATACAAATCTTCGTCTTCGTCCTCCAAAGCTAAATCTTCAAATCCTGAAACGCTCGGACTGACCCGAGCGAATTTGAAAAGACAAAAACACCCGAGTCAGACTAGAATATCTTATGTGAGTTAAATAAACAGAAATAAATATGAGTACAGTAACTCAAGAGATGTTCGGGATTTACATCTCCTAAGGATCCGTTAAACTATTTACTATGTAGTATATTGCGCTATTATAATAGTGTCTATTTATAAAATAAACTTACTTTTAAATAGCGTTAAGGGGTTACCCATATAGCCCTTAACACAAATAATGCCAATAGTCTATACAGTACCGTAATACCTCCTGATCGGGAGGCTACCAGAGGATACTCCATAGGTACGACACAAATAGAAACTCGTAGTAAAGGCTCGGTATGGTAGGTGACACGGCACAACTAGGCAATGCCAGGGTAGATATACCAATTGCTATCCAGGCTGGTGGAAACGCGTAGCCGCAGTTACCGCCCACCTCGGACTAACTCCCCAAAATCAAAATATAGAAGTGGCCACTGAATCAATCCAAGTCAAAGTATAATATCGAAGAGGAGCGTCCGATCAGAGGAATGACCCCATTGGCCTGAGAATCGCTCCTATTTTAGCCACCTTATGCCAACTCACGGGAGTTGGGTCCACGTATTTACCTTGCAGGAAACGTCGCCACCACCTACTTCATTCTGGAATCTCCACCGCGTACACGGTTAGTCAAAGTGGTTTTCGGTATCGACAGAGAGTATGTCCATATCCGATCCCGGTCTCTTTGCCAACCCATCGTTATTATAACACCGCGGTCATTTAAAAATAGTTTATACTTTAAAACCAGAATATAATCCATTTCAAAACCATAATATTACGATATCATTTCTTCTTTAAAACCCAAAAAGATTCATTTTGATATTATTTTTATAAAACCCAAATCAATGATATCATTTCCCAAATATAAATCTTTTCCAAAAATTATGCCCCTTTTAAAATTTATAATTCCTTGTAACCAAATATTTAAAGATTAACTTTCAACATAATACTTCGAAATCCATAGTTTTTAAAACCATTACTTTCAAACTAAATGGTTTGGATATTCAACAGTATATAAAATAAGTGGTTTAACTTAAATGTTACTTTGAAAAGAAATATTTCTCGTGGCTTTACAATACATTTCTTTATTTAAAGTTAAAACCAAAATTTAATATCGCTTCAAGTTCCAAAGCCATTTCAATAAATTCATATATATACGTATATCCATTTTGAGTATAAATATTTCAACTAAAGTTGGATTTTATTCTTTCAAATCAAATGTTCTATTAATTAGCCTTGAATATTCACATAGAATCCATAATTAATAAGACTTCAATTTCTAGTAAAATATATATATATTTCCAAATTCAAATTTTACTAGAATATTCATTTCAAAATATTTTGGGAAAAATCCAATTATAAATATCATATCTTTAAAATTTCCAACTTAATATTTAAACATAGGATATAAATCATCAAACTCCATTTTCTTAATTTTCTTCCATTTTTAATAAAGAGATTTATACACCTTTTAATTTCAAAAATTTCAACTTCGTATGCATATATATGGAAGACTAATATTTATACCATATAAAATTTAAGATTATCATAAACCGTATTCCATCCAAACCTTAGAAATCACATAAAAATAGTTATATATAGACCGCGGTGCCTGTATATAGTTTTCTATCCTATGGTCAAGTGATACGGATATTTATCATTTCAATCCGCAATTTAAAAAAATAAAACTGCGGTTGTATATCATTTCAAACTGCAATCCCGAATGAAATGAAGAATGCATACTAACTTGCAGTTTAATGATATCAAATAAAACATCCATTCAATAACACATCCATCATCCAATCGCAAACATCAAGCAATATCAATCAATAACAATATATGTTTGGTAATATACAACAGGTAATAATTGGCAGTTTTATTTCAAATTATATTTATCAACTATTAATCTAACAATTTATATTCAGTGATAATTTGACATAACTGTTAACTAGCAGTTCATATGCAAACAATAATTTCTAACAGCCAATTAACACGCAATAAATCAATTAAATTAACAGTTAAATTCAATAAAATGCAATTCTACGGATATGAATGAAATAACATGCCAAAAGCTCATAAATAAATTTCTATTCGTTTCTAAAATTTATTTAACAAACATAAAAGCTTCTAGTAGTTGTGAGTGGGTTAAAACACTCACCTTTTGAATTTAAATCGAATTTAAATTCGATTTAAACCCAAAAATTCGACCGTCTCGGAATTCGTCCAAACAAGCGTCATCAAGTCCGGAATTAAATTACGATCCTAACAAAAGAAATTTCGTTTGAATCCGAGGTCGTATGAGAAAGTTATCACAATTAAACGATTTGCAATTGAAATAAAAAAAATTAAAAATAAACAAAACAAAAATAAAGTACCGTGCCGCATCCACCTTCCCTCGTGAAAAACGCATATGCTTCTTCTTGATTGCTAACTTTGTTCCGTAATTTTTCTTTTATTTCGATTTACTTTAATTTTCCTCCTTATTATATGAATGTATGTATTTTAAAAGGTTTGAAAGAAAAAGAAGATTTGAAAAAGAAGAATTGAAAAAAAATGATTAAAATAAGAACTGAAAACGGAAGAGAAGATCTAGATTTGAAAAGAAGAAAGTTTGAAATAGAAGTAAATTTGAAGAAGAAGAAGAAGAATATTTGAAGAGAAAGAAAATAAAAATAAAATGAGAGATAATAAGGAGCTTTGAGAAAAACAAGAAAAAAGAAGAAGAAGAAGAAGAAGAAGAATAGCATGGAGGCTAGGGTTAGAGTTAGGAGAAACAAAATGTAATAGAAGAATAAGAAGTAGGTTATTTATAAGGTTAGAGTTAGGTTTAGGGACAAATAGATTTGAAAGGAGAGGCTGCTATTAATTAGAAATAAAGTGAATATGAACACTTGGTATTGAAATATAGCAAATATGAACAGTCCTTTTTTTTTTTAAAGTAGCAGGTATTAAAAAGAGGTATTTATTAATTAGAAAGAAAATGAATATGGAGGGACAAAAATAAATGACACGTTTCGTTAGTTTGATTCTAAATTAATTAAGTGCTAGATACAGAAAAATTTGAATACATCATATATATATATATTCATACTTTAACTGTGTGACAAAATTGCTAAACATACATCAAGTACGATTAATTGGTGATAATATATAGGAATAATCAACAATAAATGTGGATGCAATCACATAAGGATCTAATAGGGAAGGAGATAAAAGTAACAACGTTGATTAATTCCACTTTCCCACTTTAGCCAATCCAATTACAAAATTTAAAATTTTATAAAATTTCTCTCCTTTGATTTCTTAAACAATTTTAATAACTAACAACAAGTTCTATGTTAATTCAATCATTAATCATTTCGCCAATTACCAAATTAAATTTCAATTATTCGCAATAAATCAAATTATAAATTTTTCATTCCAATAAATAAAATAAATCTTGATTTTTTTTTTCTTCCATCCTTATTAATTCCACAACTTGTTCAATTTGAAAATCATTATCATATTTTCCAAATGTTACCTTAATTTAACACTTATGTAACGTATTATTAGATTCGTTGCAAGATTTCAATTTCAATCCCCATTTCTTAATATACTCAAATTCTGGACATTTTTATTTCCTTACCCATAAGTGTAACATTTATTGCCAATTCCATCCAAATTTAACAGGTAACCCTTAACAATGTTTTCAATCCAAAGGTTATACTTAAGTTTACGTTGTATTCTACAACTTATCATATTATGAAGAAAATTCACATTATTCCCCAATATTACCTTAATTTATATTAACTTAACATTAAATTTACTCTTCATTCTATTATTAACCTATTAGTATTAAATAGATGAAATTAACATTGGTTTTACACTCTATTACGTAGATATCCTTAAATTTTGTCTAAGTTTATATTTACATAATATTCCAACATTAAATTTCATCCAATTTTTTTTTCTTCCTTTTTATTTTAATTAAATCCAATTTCCCTAAAGTTACATTCAAACAAGTAAATTTTGATTTCCAATCAATCATTATACTATAACATTCTTAACATTTTTTCATTACACTACTAAATTCTACCTTGATAAGTTTACGCTTCTATTGCTTTACTTTCACACTTCCGTTAAAATATAAATTAATTCTAAAGTAACGTTTATTGTTGACCCCGCCATTTTAATTACTCATATTTAGATGAACGTTATTTCAAATAAGTTCATTGACTCATTTAAATTAGGTAGTTTATAGTAGTTGTTATCCCACCCTTACAATTATTTCCTACTAACGTGCTACCAACTCCTTTAATTAAAATTTGAATTCCAAACCTTATTTAATATACTAAGTAAGATAAATAACATATATAGATTGCTACCAACTTTCCTTTTCTTGCATCTATGTGTTTATTACTTGACACACCAGTAAATATTACATATACACAAAATTCCGTTATCACTTGCCTAAAAAGGTTATTATCACTTAAGATCTCACTGCATCCACATTTTCACATTTTCATTTCCTAGTTTCTTTACTTTATTCTCCATAATTTATTACAAATGGGAATTTCTTTGGTTTACATCTTATTTGTATTTAACATTTCTCAATCACCAATTCATTTCACTTTAAATGCGGTAAATTGGCGGATAAACTGAATTTGATTCCCAAAATCTAAATTAACAAGAAACAAGGGTAGGTAACATACAATAGTCATTACTCCAAATTCTAGTCACCTAAATAGGCTTTTATTCCTTGCAAATAAATGTTACTATTTATTTTCATAGTACAAATCTCAATGATTATTCCATTTTATATTGCTTAGGTCATTTATAGTCCACTATACATATCTACATAAATGGGTAATTTATTCAATTCATTAAGTGTCAATTCTATTAAGCCCTGTTTATATCTTTATGCATTCTTCTATTACTTTACAAAAGGGAATAACTTTTAAACTCATACACTTAATAACAAAACCGTTATAAATCCAATAAACTTCCAAATCCAAGTTTGTACACATTTTACACAACTATTATGATTTCTCACAAACGTTGAATTTATTAAATGACCATTTATTATAATTTAATTCCCTTAATTGAATCAAATGCTTATTATTATATATATTCTTTTCATTCTACCATTCCTTCCCATTTTAAATTCATTAACGTATTTACACATCTCTATCTTTCAAATATAAAATAACCAAACTGATTACAAACACTGTTTCTATCAATTTTCATAAGTTTGTTCAAAACTATACTTTTGTTTACATTAAATAAATTTTATGTTTCTATTAGTTTTCTTTTCCTTTCACTATAGGCATAAATTATTACTATCTACACTAATTACATCTTTGTATTAATGAACACCATTTAAGTTAATATTTATACTAACATTCACAAATTCAACATTTATTTGTTTCTTCAAAATTACTTTAAATCAAGTTGTGAAAATTTACATTATCCACATCTATTATCATAAAATTTTATAGTTACACTAAATTGCAACCACTACCAAATTTCTACATTTATTCTTAACCAAATTAGAAATTATATTAATTCATTTTATTAAATATCATAAATTTAACGGGTCGTTACAGGGTCGATGTATATATATTTATATCTATTGTCAAATTGCAAAAGCTCCTCCGTACAAAGGGGACTCTACCAAAAAATTTCAGAAATTTTGGGAGTTAGAAAATTTTTGAAAGTTTTTGAAAATTTTGTCAACGACAAATGTTTTCAAAATTGAAAATTTAAATAAGTTAGTGAATGAAACTAATTTAAAATTTAAGACATGAATTTGATATAAATGAAAATTAGAATTTGAATATTTAGAGTTATAGATAAATTAAGTTCATATGGGAATGAATGAATAAATTGAATAAGGATGAATACAAACTAAAGTGGTAAGATGAAAATAAATATAAGAGATACATAAAATGCATTCTCAATCGGGAATTGATATTTCGAACATAATTTAAGAATTGAATGAATAGATATGGACATTTGTGAGGATATCGATGAAATGTTTTGTAAATTGTGTTTGGATATACTGCTGTGTAAGATTTGCAGGTAATATAAAGATTAAGAGAATTGAGTTTGGTTTCAAAAGATAAAATTTGAAATGCTCGACAAAAGGGTATGTGTTTGAATTTCTATATGGAAATTGATTAGGATTTTGATTGAGCCGCTTGGCCTTTTGTTTTCTTTGAGTTTTTGAGAGGCCGTAGAGCCATTTTGTAGTTGTACCGAGCTAGCCGCGCAAAGGAGACGCTGGGAAAATTTTTCGGGAATTTAGGGTGTTAGAAAAATTTTGAGAAAATTTTGATAAGTCAAAATTTGAGTTTAAATTGAAACTTGAATAGTTAAGCATATAGTATAGTTTGAACTAGGGAAAAGTTTAGAAAGTTATTAAGAAGGGTAATGCATCTGTTATTAAAAAGGGTAGTTGGTAGGATGTTGAATTGTTGATTGTAAAGTAATAATAACGGGTATATGACCATTCTTCCTAACTAGTAATTTCGGGGACGAAATTCTTTTAAGGGGGGAGGAATGTAATGACCCGGCTTTTTCAACAGTTAATTAGTGATATTTAAAATAAATTTAAATAATTAATTTGAAATATAAATTGTTTTCAATATGAAAAGTTGGTTTGATTTAATAAAAAGAGAACTCAGAATTTTAAATATAACAATTAATTGAATAAATTAAATAGTAATTGACAATTGGGTAAATTATTTAAAATTTGGAATTATAAGTTTGTTAAAAATATTTTAACGGCTTATAAAATTTGTATTAATAATACTGAGAATAATAGATGAATTAAAATTGAATTTAACAGTTGTTTGTTCAATTTTAAAATTTACATGGTTTAAATTGACAATTGAAAATAGCCTTCCGAGACACAGTCTCGGAATTCAACGAAACTAGTCCCATTGGATCCGTAATATTGAATTATTGTCGGATTTCAAATTTCGTAATTTTTGGAGTGACCGTGTGATTGTACGATAAGCAAACGCGCTATAATTGAATTCGAGAAGGTTTTAAAATATAACGTTTAAAATAAAATAATTCGCACAGCTTCTTCGACACACTATTATTGTCTTTCTGAATACGCCTCCCATCTTCTTTATTATCACGATACTTCTCGTTTACACCTTCGTTCACAAAACAAAATCTAATTAATGGCAGCTGTTCTTCCCTTTTATAATCGCGAATCATAAACGCTTCCTCCTTGCTTGTAATTACCGAGCTCCTATTTTATCCCTTTCTCCCTCAAGCCGGTTCACGGCATATTCAAAAAAAAAAAAAAAAACCTAAATTGAATTAATGGCGACTAGAGAGTGTCATCGCGAGTGGGTCGCGCGCGCGCAAGAAGAGCTCGAGCAACAGCTTGATGGATCCCTGACTCGTGATTCAAATAGGGAGGGAAACCCTAAATCAATTCGCTTCGATGTCGCGTGGGTAAAGAAGACTCGCAACGTGTCGATTGATGGTGAGGGGGGGGATGCCATGTTTTCGAGTGGTTGATTATTCGCGCGAGCGTTTCGCGAGGCGTGGCAAGGTCGGCATCACCTGGGCAGTGCTCACGTGCAGTGGAAGCTCGTGGTTAGGCGCAGTGGCGACGATGAGGTCGAGGCTGGTTCATGCTTGGTTGAGCGTCCAGTGAGGTATATCTTTCATCTGCTTTTTAATTTAATAAACATACATATTTTAAGATTGCTAAATTTATTTTTAATGGACCTGGAAAACAAAAAAATTGTTTACTAGAAGAAAATATTTCCAGTTTAAAGCTTAGTAATTAGTAAATTGAAAATAATGTTTAAATTTGTTCCAAATACTTATAAAATTCAATTTTGGATCGTCAGTTCATTAAATGATAAAATGGAAATTTATGGATCGATTATTTTGAATATTTATAAAATTCATATGAATTGTTATATAAAGTTTAAAATCGGGAAATAAATAGCTTAAATAAATTGTAAGTCAATTAAAATATTAAGCGGTAAATTTATTGTGGATCAGTTCTAATATTAATAAATCATCAAATTGTTATTCAAGGTCAAAGATATGGAAACGAGTCGAGATCGGTAATGATTGCAACTTAAAGGCAAAGGTGAGATTTTCTCACTCATTTGGATACCCAAATTAAATTGAAATGTTAAATTTAAACTATTGGATGTGATTGATTGGTTGATTTTATTTCATTCACTGGTTAATATTATAACCCATATGCTGCAATATTTCATCGTTGAAATTGTTATTTTATTGTGCTAACATCTGTGGATGCAAGGAAACAGTTTGGAGGGATCCAACAGGGTTCCTCAAAACTATTTATTTTATTTTATATATATGCTGTTCTGTGACAGGATGATATATTGATTTGGGTGGTTTTATAGATAATTGAATTATCAACTATTGAACATAGAGAAGTTGAAAATTTGAAATTTCTATTACTGTTGATAAATTAATTTTGAAGAAGTTAAATAAAACTCAAATAGAAAATATTTATTTGAAATTTGAATCTACTTTAAGTGAGAATGAAGAAAAGAAAATAAAAGTATATTTTCTACTTAAATTAAACTTTAATGTGATAAAGTTGAGTTTGGAAAATTTAAATTATAAATTATACTTGGAGGAATATTGTAATCGATAAGTGAATTAAAGAAAATGGAATTATGTTAAGAAATGGAAATGGAGGTCTATTAAGGAAATAAAAAGAAATACTAATAAGAAAAGAAAAGAAAATTTATTATGAAATAAAGAAGATGCTATTAAGAATTACGAATAAGAAATTCTGTTAAGAGTCAAAAGGAAATTTTATTTAAAAATGAATGGAATTTATTAAATGGGACAATATGGAAGTTCAAGAAAGAAATAAATTATAAAGATGAGATTTTTAAATCAAACTATCTTATAATAAATGAAATCCAATGAGATTTTATAAATTCATGAATGGAATTTATAATGAGATATGAAATTGGTTGAATGGAAATAGCAGGATATTTCCAAAGGTGAATGTGGACAAGAGGCATTTATAAATGGATATTGGATTTTCTAAAATTATAATTTATTTTAAAAGGAATATTTTAAATTACTATACTACATAAATCTTTTTATAAACTATTATTTGAATGTAAAATATTTTCGAATTAGTTATTTTGAAGGTTTAGCTACTATTTATTATAAACTCTAAGTTTTCTAAGACCAGCTTTGAAATTTATAAATAACTAGATATAAATTTTAATATTTTATATTACTTCTTATTTTATAAATCTATATGGTTTCAAATATTTTTTTTAAAATCCAATTAAAATCCTCTTGTGATGGTAAGCAAATAAATTTAAATGGGATAAGATTTAGGAGAAATCTTATTAAGTGGAGAAAGTGAATTTGAGAAATTATAAGGAAAGTGTAAATTGATTTTTGAAAAATGAATGAGAAATAAATGATATTTCCAAAGGGTAAACCAATGGAGTGAGTATAAGAAATCAATTAAGTGATTTCATGGAAATAAAAGGACTTTGAAAATTTATTTCAAATGGATTAAAATGAGAATTATATCTGAATGATATTTGAGATAAATAATTTATGGAAATTATTTGATGGTTGCTTGTATGTGATTAATTGATAGTTAAATAACCGACTATACATATTGGACAATGCGCTGATCGTTTCGAAGAGTCCGGGATCAGATTTAATTATCCGAAAACCACTTCGATCCGGTTTGAACGATACGTATGAAGACCGTGAAGAGTTGAAGAGTTGAAGATGGTGATTCGGTTTGTCCAGACCCAGGGTAACTTGTATGGATTGAATGCTTTCAGAACATCGTCAGGTGGACGATGAGCATTCTAAGTGATGCGTTCTTGAAAGGTAATGTTTAACCTCAAGCCTCATCAACCGGGAATGGCTAAAACAGGGGAGGTGCAGCAAGACTTCGTGGGTAGCCCCCACTAGAGAGTGAGGTTTCCCCTGTCTAGATGTCCCTTTTATTCGGCATAGTGTGCGGTTGGTCGCGCCAACTGCGGGGTGATCTTGCTTGGGACTGTTCAGTAAGGAATGGTTCCGGTCTTGTGTTGCAGGGGAGTTAGGGTGGCTCCTCGGTACTCTGATCTAGACCAGGTACTGTGACGGGCGGTACCCCAGTAGCCCTGCCATTGTATGGGATCCAAACTCCAATAAGCGCCTGTACGGTTTTGATTGTGCCCAACTATTGCTGAAACGTGAGATGCAAGCATTTCAGCTAGATTCTATTTACTTTCTATAGACACTATAATAATATCAGAGAACTTTAATAAAAATTGTTTTAGCTATCGTAAGGTAAAAACCCGACATGTTTATTTGTGGCGTGGTCTTACGAGATGCTTTTGTTTTCAAAGGATTTTTGAAACTTTAATAATCCAATTGAGTGTGATTTTCTCACGCTGGTATTCCAGACTGACTCGGGTATTGTTTTATATGATGCTCGGGTCAGACAGAGTTAAACAGGATTCAGGTTTTATACTGGAGCTCAGGAGACGAGCTGATGACAGAGCGTATCTACGTATTTGCCTATTATTTCCGCTGTGTATGATCTTATAGTAGTTGTCTCTGTATGAGTTGATTGATGTACTCTGATGATGGTATGTATGTATATGTATACAATACAGATTTCTTGTATTTAAAACTGTATTCTATATATTATATTTTATTCCGCTGCGATGTGAGATTCTGATGTTGTTTTTCTTCTTCTTCTTTTATCCCTTTCTTCTTTTTCATAACTATCTGGAGTTTTCGGGTTCGGAAATTCCGGGTTGTTACAGAATTGAAAAGACAAAACACTCAAGTCAGAACTAAAAGTTCTTATGTAAGTTAAATCAACGGCAAAAATATGAGTGGAACGGCGTCAGAGATGTTTACGGGATTTGACATCTCCTATCCAGTGTCTAACGTGAGTGCAGTAACTTAAGAGATGCCCAGGATTCACATCTCCTAAGGATCTGTTAAACTATTTATTATGTAGTAATATTTCTCTATTATAATAATGTATATAGTAAAATAAACTCACTTTTAAATAGCGTTAAGGAGTGATCCAATATTCCCCTTAACATGTAATAGTCCCAGTAGTCTATCCAATATCATAGACCCTCCTGATTGGGAAGCCACTAGAGGATACCATACGGCCTATGGAAGAAAACCAAACTCGTACATGGCGCACTAGGGTAGGTGACATGGCACAACTAGGTAATGCCAGGGTAGATATACCAATTACACTTCCGGGCCGGTAGTAACGCGTAGCGCACAGCTACCGCCCACCTTGAGCCACAACCCCAAATCAAAAATCAAAAGTGGCCACCGAATCTATCCAAAAGTCAGAGTGTAATATCGAAGGGATGTGTCCGATAAGAGGGGCTACCTCCTTGGCCCAAGATCGCTCCTGTTTTAGCCACTTATGCCAACTCACGGGAGTCGGGTCCACGTATATACCTTAATATAATGTCGCCACCATCCAACTTCATTCTGAAATCTCCACCGCGTACACGGTTGTTAAAGTGGTTTTCGGAGTTGGCAGAGAGTATGACAACTTCCGATCCCGGTCTCTTCGACAACCAAACGTTATTATAACACCGCGGTCTTTTAAAATAATTTATGCTTCAAAACCAGAATATAATATCCATTTCACAACCATATAAATACGATTTCCTTTATATTTCAAAAACCAAATCATTATGATATCATTTTTATATAAACCCAAATCAATATAATATCATTTTAATTCCAAATATATTTCCTCTCGAAAATCATAGCACTTTCAAATTTATAACGCTTCGAAAGCAAAACACTTGAAATATAAAACTTTCAAATCATAGTAATTTGAAATTCATAACCTTCAATCTTAACTTCCACCACTTAAATGGTTTAAAATATTAGAGAATACTATACATAATAAAATAGCATCTTAAATTTCACAAATCAATTCCAAACAACTCGAATTTTCTAGATTTTAATTTGACCAAATCCCAAATCACAAATTTCAACTCAATTCAGTTTCCAAGTAAACTTTTCCAAATTACGTTGTTTTCAAAAGCATTTCGCATTCAGTATATTTCAAATTTTAAGTATTCAACCATTTCAAAACTAAGTTTGTTAATTATAGTTCAACAATCCAATTTCTATTATTCTGTTTTGAAATATGTTACATAATAAACCCATTATCATTTAAATAAAACTCAAATTACACATAACTCAATATTTTCTTCAATTTATTTATACTTGAAATATTCATTTAATTCACCTTAAATAAAATCAAGTTATAAAAATCATACCCTCTAAAACTTCCAATTAAATGAATTTCACATCAAGCTTATTTAAGTTTAATTCTTAAATAAATTCAATTTCAATAAATTCCAATTTATATTTTAACCATTATTTTATCTAAATAATTATGAACTCTATATTAAAGTATAATTTAAATGCTTAACCATATTATCTTTAATAAATCAAACTTATTATTAAGCTTATTTGATATTAAAACAAATTTATTCATAGCTTAATGATCAAGAATAAAATATCGTGTATATAAAATCATAAATCAATATTTATATAAACCATATATTTCTTTACAAAACCATAGAAATCATTTCAAAATATTTTTATATATAGACCACGGTGTCTGTATATAATTTTCTACCCTATGGTCAAGTGATACAGATATTTATCATTTCAATCCGCAATTTAAATTAAAAATACGATTATATACCATTTCATTCCGCAATCCCAAATTGAATAAAAATGTGTAACAACTTGCAGTTTATAACAATATAAATACAACATCCATTCATCCAATATCAATCATCAACCATTTATCACAATCATCATCTAATTCAATCAATAGTATCAATATATACAGATAATAAATCACAGGTATTTACTGGCAGTTTATATGCAAAAATAAATTAAATAACAATTTAATTCAATAAATTCAATTTAACTCGGATGATGATAAAAATATAACAAACAGCCATAAATAAATTTCTAATCACATTAGAAATTAATTTAACACACATAAGAAATTTTAGAAATTGTGAGTGGGTTAAAACACTCACCTTTTGAATTTAAATTGAATTTAAATTCAATTTAAACCCAAAAATCAAACAGCCTTAGAATTCGTCCAAACCAGCGCCCCTGGAATTCCAATACGAACCTAGCAGAGAAAACCTCTCTTGAATTAGACCTCGTACGCAAAAGTTATTCGAGTTAAAACGAGTTGAAATCTAAATTAAAAATAAAAGAAAACATGCAAACTAACCCAACCCTTATTGCCACATCATCGCTTCTACCAGAGCCCTGTACATCTTTTCAACGCACAAACGAAACAGCGCATCTCGTTCAAAGGCACTCACCGCCACCATACTTTCGATCGCACGCCACAACTGACACGACCGCGACCACCAGGGGTTCTCCGCCGCGCATCCCCAAGGCTACGAAGGCCATACACGTCCTACGTGAAGCCCAGGTCCGCCATCGTCGCACAAAAAACCGAAACCCTAGCCAATTTTTGCCATAGATCCAGCCGTCAATTCACGAAACGAAGCATACCGATGAACTCCCCATCGTCCACTCTACAAAACCCAGAAATGATTCGCCGAACCGACAACGTTCAACGACGCGCGATGAATGGCCACGAATGTTTGCTCGATTTCAAGCCACACCAAACCTCAAATTGAAAGACGAACCATATATCTGACTTGCGCTCGTCGAGAGCTTCAAATCCATATATAATTCGATATAGTTTGAAGAGATTTAAGTTTTGGCTTTGGATTTGATTTGGAATTGTAATTGGGAATTAGGGTTTGCAGCCATTAGAAAGAGGAGCTAATAGTACAAAAATGAGGAATAAGAAATGAATTAGGGTTTATAACAGGGTATGTATAGGTAAGCTGAAATTAGAATGGATCAGATCGATTGGATATACGCGTCGAACGATAAAATGGCCTGAAAAGCCCATTCTGACTCCGGAACGAAATTAGGTCAACAATTATATCAAAATAGATGTTTTAAAATATTTAAAAATCAATGGAACAGGTTTCAGGTCCAATTTCCATTGTATGAAGAAGTTATGCTAAAATCAATTTATTTCAAATTGATTTCAATTGATTTCAATTTCATTGATTTCAAGGCGTTTCGAGTCCGTACGATCAAATGACAAGTCTGATCGCTACGAAACTTGAAACCCTACAATAATTCATCGTTACGGATCCGATGAAACTATTTTCGTGGAAATCCGAGTCATTGGGCAAAATGGCTATTTTTCATTAATTAATTAAATTAATAAATTAACTAATTAAATCAAAATTTCAAATTCAATTCTTTAGTTTACAAATTTTATCACTTGATTTATTTAGCCATTTATAACGATTTAAAACAAATTTTCATGTTGATTCAATGTAATTATTTCAATAGTTATTATCTTTGCTTTCAATTGCAATAATTCAAAAATTAACAATTTTATTTTCAATAATTCCATTTAATTGACCTTTCATTCTATTATTCAATCTATCATTATCAATTAGATGAAATTTTCATTGGTTCATAGTTATTGCATTAATATTCACTAATTTCATCCTAATTTCCATTAACGTAATATTTTAATATTAAATTCCACTTATTTGCAATTAATCCACTTATTGAATTTTAAATTTCAAATAAATTAATAAACCTTGATTTTCACTCCTTAAATTAACCAATTGTCATATTATAAATAAAATTAACATTGATTACATCTTATAGAATAAACAATCTTCAATGACAAATCAAATGTACCATAACTGCACAAATTAAGTCAATTAACTGCAATTGATTTCACACTAAATTTTATTAATTATCAAATGAAATCTCAATAAATCCGTTTATTTGACAATAAATTGACATTTTATGGGTATAATTAAGATTGATTTATATTACATTTCATTAATGTATGCTTCATTTCATATTAATTCCCATTATTAACTAAATTAACATAAGTAAAATATTTAATTTAGTTTTATTGCAATTTTTACCACATTTAAATTAACAGGCTAAATAAATAGATAACCTAAAATATTTGCTATCATTTACTTTCAATCACATATATGAGTTATTATTCCCAAACAATTGTTACAATTGTTTACATCACACAAATTTCATTCAATCATCATTAGCATGCTATTTAATTATATTTATTGAAATTTATTCCCAGTCCTCTAAATACAATCAATTATAACCTTACCATTGTTTCAATTAAATTGGGATTGCACTAAATTTTTTATTTATCAACTGGCATTAACATTACTACCTTGATTTACATTCAGTTACTATTAATCAATATATTATTACATTGGTTAATTAAATTCTTGCTTAAATTTACTTATTTTAAATTTTATACCCAAATGTAACAATTAGCACTATTTCTTTAATGGGATTTCACTCCAATTGTCAAAAATAAATTTTAACTACCATTGCTACATTTCATTTTTAACATTTGCTTCATTATAAATTATAAAGTTTTATTTCTTTCTAAATTTTATTACAAAAATCTTATTATTTACCAAATTTAATTGTCGAAAATTAGGTTCGTTACATTGTATTTTATATTGTTATAAACCACAAGTTATTATGCATTTTTATTTCATTCGGGGTTGCGGTATGAAATGATATGCAACAACTCGATATTTTCAACCATTCACATCCGCACATGTCAGACTCGAATTGCTCAAAATATCGCATTGTAAATAAAATTTGGCAAATCTTAAAATATGCAGTAAATAAATAATCACATATCACAGACACAGAATAAATAATAATGCAGCGGAAGTAAAAGGGATAGTAGTTCATGAAGCTACTATATAATAATAAGATACGTAAGAGTTAAACAAAATACAACAGAAGAGTAACAAGATACATCAGGTACAAATCAGAATAGATCACTGAAATCACTAAATACTGAAAGCAGAATTTATGGCTGGATCTTCAAGAAAAAGCTCCAACTTCGAAGGTGAGTCTTGAATGCCGAATCACTCAATCTGACCCGAGCTTAAAGAAAAACACAAAACACTCGAGTCAGGACATAAATACTTATGAACTGTAAATCAACTCAAGTGAGCAGTAACAAAATGCATCGGTAACTTAAAGGATGCTTGGGATCGCCCATCCTCCAAGGATCCGTCAAACTATTTACTATGTAGTAATATTGCGCTATTATAATAATGTCTACAATAAAATAAACTTACTTTAAAATAGCATTCCGGGCATACCCATATCACCCTTCACACATAATAGTCCCAGTAGTCCATCCAATATCATGATATCTCCAGATTGGGAAACTAGCAGAGGATACCACACGGGGTACAGGAGAAAAACAAACTTGTAGTATAGTGTAACGCCCCACCTCTATGCTCGCAATAACAAAGAGTATTAAAAGAAATATTGTCTGTTATCACGAAGAATAAGGCTGGATAGGAGCGGTCATCCGCAGTTAGGCCTTATACTAGTATTAGTTACCTCGATAGGAGTGGTATATATTTTTATTTTTCATCTCATATTTATTTACTCCCATCAACCTAACCAATTCCAGTATAAAACGAACTACGATGGTTCATAATAGTTTAGGACAATAGATATAATAATAACCCAGATAATATAAATACGGAACACAGATAAAACAGAAAGTCTCATATATATAATAACTGATATCAGTTACAATACATTTGATACAGTACATATGATACAACTACAACTGTCAACTCTGGAAGTTACATATACAAGTACATTATCGGGAATAATATACATGAATATACAACATCCTATACTAAGACAACAACTACTTCAAAAGATATGAAAAGGCTTCATAGCTCTAGCAGCAACCCAAAGTAAGATATCAACAACCTGTAAATACTCGGTCTGACCCGAGTATTTCATTCAAAAGAAAATAATACACGGGTCAGTCTAATTCAAACTCAGTTATTAGTGCACAGAAGCAATAATAATTAAATAATGAATAGACGACAGTCACAATAAATCTCGTTTATCCGATCCTTAAATAAAGAAATCAGATAATGATAAATATAACACGTAACAGTGTTAAACACAAATCAGAAAATTAAACCAAATCAGAATATTGAATTTGAATAAACAAAACAGTTCAAAACATTGAAATCTCCATTAAAATATTAATTCGAGTAGGGCTGCAGTACACGCACGCGTGCACTGCCTCGCCACTATAGCATATGGAATATGCAAAAGATCAAATAATCAAAACAAGATAGAATATCGTAAAAGCCATACCGTGTGGCTGCAGTTCACGCTTGCGTGCACTGCCTTGCCACTACAGTGACGATGTACCCAATGAATACCGTATGGCTGCAGTTCACGCTTGCGTGCGCTGCCTTGCCACTACAGTGATGATGTACACCACCGGGCACAAGGTCAAACCCGAACTATTAGTTGGATTCAACACAAGTATAATTAGGAAAACAATCTAATTGCATCAATGCGATGCAAACCAACAAGGGCATGACTGCATATAAAACTAAACTGCAGTCACCACATAAATGCTACGGTTCAAGGGAAACAAACTCAAAATGGTCAAATTTCAAAATCCAGTACAACACAGTGCACAAGTACGAACATCAACTATAATATAGCTTCCTTTTGCGAAACACAGTGTCGCATGTGCATAGCCACAGTAGGAATACACATGTACCACATCCAACAACCTGAAGGAACCCAAAACACAAAATAATGCAAAACATTTAAGAAAATGTCATTAAGAAGCATTGCTTAGCATATATATGAACTGGGTTTATATGTATACAAACACCAAGCCGAAGAAGACTACAGACCGAACCTAGATAAGCAGAGTCAAGGCAACACATCACAAGTACAAGGCTACAGATGAAATAAGCATGTGAATGCACAAGATTTGTGACAAGCTTAACACATACTTATACGCAGTAGTATTCAAACTAATGCAACGAATTAGAATGTTGACAAAAGATGCCAGGTGATAAAAATCACATGTTTGAAGTAACCAAGGAAACATCGCGCCAGACACCCTGCTAGCATGAACAAGATAACAGTGACACTGGTGCAGTTGGCACAAATGACATAATGCATATACAATGAATGAACAGACACAATGAGACATCATGGCAGATGCAAGCACACTCGAAGCAAAGTGTATACATATGCATATGAACTCAGGGGGACAGGAAGGACGGGTATAGGAATGCAACATTGGACAAGGGCTTAACAAAGCAACTCAAACTCACGAAGGAACCATACTCAAATTCAAAGTAGCAGTCGTGCTAATGTCAATAGAATAAAGTCAGGAGGAAGACTTTACAATTCAAAAGTAAGATGAGCGAAGTAAATGCAAATCAAGCAGTAATTTCAACTAAAATCAAAGTCATTTGCAGTTCGAATTATACTGCACCAAAGTTACAGAGATAACAGATAACCATTCAATGCCATAGATAAACAACGAAAGTTCAATAAGCAGAAGATTCAAGTCAAAAACCCCAAGTAAAACAAACGAATAGTGGCCAAAGCCAATACACCCAGCAGTAGCAAAACCGATGTCAACACAGTAAAGTGGAAGACTATTTCTTTTTTTTTTCTTTTTAAACTGAAGTAAACTTTAAAACTGTCAGAGAAGCAATGAAAATCTTCTAGGAATCAAAATCCCCAAAATCAATGTTGTTTTAAATAAATGACAGTTTTGAACAAGTGATAAAACAGATTAAATCACTAGCCGAGATAAACAATCACAACAATATATGGATTCGAGCAAAATCTCAGTAAGGATGAACAAAACCAATAAAACACGAATCGAACCAAGACAGATAAAAATCATCTACAACGAAACACAATCAAACTATCGAAGCACTATACCAAGCACGAATTAGATGTGAGTAAATAATTTACTCACCTTTGTCTCGACATGAAAAGATGCAGCCGAAGTGAGCAACGAGGAGACAATCAATAAACCCAAAGTCGGCGCTTCGAATTAGCTCAAAACCCTAATTTGGAACGATGAACACGAGGCCGCCATTATTCGTATGCTTTTAATTTAGGGTTGCAAAATAAAATGAAAGGGGGGAAAAGGACGGGCCGAAGTAAAAAGAGGGGCACGTTTGTTTAGGGTTTGACAAAAGGTGAAGGGTGGAACAAGTTAAAGAACGACAATGATACTAATCACGGCAACAACAGAAATGGGCCGAAACAAATTTTAAAGCCCGATATAATTCTCTCAACAATTTAACCAATTTTCGTTAAAGAATTTTAACCCAATAAAACTCCAACTATAAATTAGCTAGCACGGTAATCATCTTATGATGATATTAAATCGATGCAGAAACCCCGGGTTGTTACAGACTCCCCTCCTTATAAAAATTGCGTCCCCGCAATTTTCATAATTAAGGTCGTCAATAACAATTATTTTTCCAACATAAACTGGTTAAGCTAGAAAAATAAAGTCGGGAATACAAATGCCAAAGAAACCTTTTAATTTCAATAAAAGAAATTCATAAATTCTCAACAAAATCTAACTATCAAGTAGATAATCAAAAAGCAACAAAGGTCTAATTATCAAAAACGACAACCAGAAATCTCAATTCAACACATATTCAATTATCAAAAACGATAATTAAATTTCAAATCAACAAATATTTAATTATCTAAGCGATAATTAAATGTCAAATCAACAAATATTTAATTATCTAAGCGATAATTAAATCTCAAATCAACAAATATTCGATTATCAAAAACGATAATCAAATCTCAAATCAACAAATATTCGATTATCAAAAACGATGATCAAATCCAACAAATATTCGATTATCAAAAACGATAATCAAAGCTCAAATCAACAAATGTTCGATTATCAAAATTGATAATCAAATCAACAAATATTCGATTATCAAAAACGATAATCAAATCTCAAATCAACAAATATTCGATTATCAAAAATGGTAATCAAATCTCAAATCAACAAATATTCGATTATCAAAAACGAGAATCAAATCAACAATTATTCGATTATCAAAAACGATAATCAAATCAACAAATATTCGATTATCAAAAACGATAATCAAATCTCAACAAATATCCAATTATCAAAAACGATAATCAAATCAACAAATATCTAATTATCAAAAACGATAATTAGAACTCATATCAACAAATATTTAATTATCACAAGCGATAATCAAATCAACAAATATCTAATTATCAAAAACAATAATTAGAACTCATATCAACAAATATTTAATTATCACAAGCGATAATCAAATCAACAAATATTTAATTATCACAAGCGATAATCAAATCAACAAATATCTAATTATCAAAAACGATAATCAAATCAACAAATATCTAATTATCAAAAACGATAACTAGAACTCATATCAACAAATATTTAATTATCACAAGCGATAATCAAATCAACAAATATCTAATTATCAAAAACGATAATTAGAACTCATATCAACAAATATCCAATTACCTGCAGATAATTGGAAACAACAAATATCTAGAAATCAATTAAGATGATCTAGAAAATCAACCTAAAAGGTGGATCGATCCCAACAAATGGCAAGTTTTAGCTACGACGCACGTGCATTAACATATGGCCAAAGCCTACCAAGTACCCAACATAATTTTGGCGCCCAACAAATGACCCAAAGGTCCAACATATGACCCGAAGGTCCGGTACTGGTATTGACCCGAAGGTCCAACATATGACCCGAAGGTCCATCATAGAGGCTCGAAAGCACACGAAAATCATCATAAATTCAATTAACGAGTCCGGAATTAACCGAAATAGCAAACGCACATGTCCCATACCACGTGTTTTACTAAATCGTTTGATTCTCTTCATCGTTTCCCTGAACGTGTAAAATCATCAAAATAGCAAATATTTCAATTAACGAGTCCGGAATTAACCGAAATAGTAAAAGTGTGGTTCCATACTCCGCACTTTCGCTACATCGTTTAAATCTCTTCATCGTTTCCTTGAAAGTGCAAATTGTGTATTCCAAAAATAACATTTCACATTCTCAAACGGACAAGTCCGGAATTAAACGAATCAGTAAAAGAAAGGGGTCATAATCCTCGATTTTTCTGAAACGTTTAAGTCACTTTCTCATTCTTCTGAAAATGCAAACTGTAAAAATTCTGAAAACAATTTCATTTATTTTATAAAAGTAACAATCTACATTCTCAAAGGAACAAGTCCGGAATTAAGCGAATCAGTAAAAGAAAGGGTTCATAGTCCTCGATTTTGCTGAATCGTTTAAATCGCTTCCTCATTCTTTTGAAAGCATAAACTATAAAAATTTTGAAAACAATTTTTTTTTTTGAAACCATTTGAAAATCCGTGCTCAAAATAGCAACATCAAAACCAATTTCGATATGGAAATTGTACTTCTCAAAACACCGTAAAAACGAATCTCAAAATCAGAATTGCGGAATAACCGCTTGAAAAATCCACTTTAAAAATTTGACGGTTACTGAAGTCAAAGTGATAGTAATTTTTAAACGTAAAAATCTCATCAAAATAATTTGCATCAAAATTTCATATCAGTGAATTTTCATTCATTAAAATGTCAACAAAACAACGTACTTCAAAAATTTAGCACAAGTGTTAAAATCCCGTTATAATAATAACGGCAACAAAATACGTTTCATAACCAAGCATCGGTTCAACGTAAAATTAATGTAGTAACGTGCAACTCATGTTTGAACACACACTACAAAATAAACAAAAAAATCATTCTATTATATCTTCAATAAAGATATTTTAAAACAGCAAAAATCTAATCAGATATGATTAGCATCAAAGAAAACCAGTAAGAAATTTCAACAAATTAAATCCACTGGTTAAACAACATAATGAAATTAATTTCATTTTCATATTTTGATTTTTTAAATCAAAATAATTATCAGTTGTACTCAGCGAAGCAGTCACACTGTTTTCGCTGCACACTCTGATAAACAAAGCACAAACCAATCAATCATCAAAACACAAATTCACTTTTTATTTTTAAATAAGGACATTTAAAAATTTCCATCGTATTTTCAAAGCTTTAGTTTTGACTCAAAGCACATATAAAACATCGACACATAGTTGTAACACATGTTCCATCTAAGTTATGTTTTATATTATGTCCATAAACCCCAAGCTCTGATACCAACTGTAACGCCCCACCACTATGCTCGCAATAACAAAGAGTATTAAAAGGAATACTGTCTGTTATCACGAAGAATAAGGCTGGATAGGAGCGGCCATCCGCAGTTAGGCCTTATACTAGTATTAGTTACCTCGATAGGAGTGGTATATATTTTTATTTTTCATCTCATATTTATTTACTCCCATCAACCTAACCAATTCCAGTATAAAACGAACTACGATGGTTCATAATAGTTTAGAACAATAGATATAATAATAACCCAGATAATATAAATGCGGAACACAGATAAAACAGAAAGTCTCATATATATAATAACTGATATCAGTTACAATACATTTGATACAGTACATATGATACAACTACAACTGTCGACTCTGGAAGTTACATATACAAGTACATTATAGTGAATAATATACATGAATATACAACATCCTATACTAAGACAACAACTACTCCAAAAGATATGAAAAGGCTTCATAACTCTGGCAGCAACCCAAAGTAAGATATCAACAACCTGTAAATACTCGGTCTGACCCGAGTATTACATTCAAAAGAAAATAATACACGGGTCAGTCTAATTCAAATTCAGTTATTAGTGCATAGAAGCAATAATAATTAAATAATGAATAGACGACGGTCACAATAAATCTCGTTTATCCAATCCTTAAATAAAGAAATCGGATAACGATAAATATAACACGTAACAGTGTTAAACACAAATCAGAAAATTAAACCAAATCAGAATATTGAATTTGAATAAACAAAACAGTTCAAAACATTGAAATCTCCATTAAAATATTAATTCGAGTATGGCTGCAGTACACGCACGAGTGCACTGCCTCGCCACTACAACATATGGAATATGCAAAAGATCAAATAATCAAAACAAGATAGAATATCATAAAAGTCATACCGTGTGGCTGCAGTTCACGCTTGCGTGCACTGCCTTGCCACTACAGTGACGATGTACCCAATGAATACCGTGTGGCTGCAGTTCACGCTTGCGTGCACTGCCTTGCCACTACAGTGATGATGTACACCACCGGGCACAAGGTCAAACCCGAACTATTAGTTGGATTCAACACAAGTATAATTAGGAAAACAATCTAATTGCATCAATGCGACGCAAACCAACAAGGGCATGACTGCATACAAAACTAAACTGCAGTCACCACATAAATGCTATGGTTCAAGGGAAACAAACTCAAAATGGTCAAAGTTCAAAATCCAGTACACCACAGTCCACAAGTACGAACAACAACTATAATATAGCTTCCTTTTACGAGCCACAGTAGGAATACACATGTACCACATCCAACAACCTGAAGGAACCCAAAGCACAAAATAATGCGAAACATTTAAGCAAATGTCATTAAGAAGCATTGCTTAGCATACATATGAACTGGGTTTATATGTATACAAACACCAAGCCGAAGAAGACTACGGACCGAACCTAGATAAGCAGAGTCAAGGCAACACATAACAAGTACAAGGCTACAGATGAAATAAGCATGTGAATGCGCAAGATTTGTGAGAAGCTTAACACATACTTATACGCAGTAGTATTCAAACTAATGCAACGAATTAGAATGTTGACAAAAGATGCCAGGTGATAAAAATCACATGTTTGAAGTAACCAAGGAAACAGCGCGCCAGACACCCTGCTAGCATGAACAAGATAACAGTGACACTGGTGTAGTTGGCACAAATGACATAATGTGTGACGACCGTCCATGACTCCCGCACGGAACAAGGAAATGGTGCGCTGAAAGTGTGCCAGGCAGCCATGGACGACCGTCAAGGGTAGAATAAACATCGCAGACTCTATCGTAAGGCTCACAGTGCATGGATAAAATACAATAGAGAAGTATAATATAGTGAAGCTCTATAGAACAGAAACTGCATATCATAAAATCTGAACAGCTTTATACAAGGTCTGAATCAGGAATACAAGAAGCCTCACTACATGGCACTCAGAGTAACAACAAACAGCGGAAAAAACCCAGTACATAGAATATGAAAATAATATGCAAAGCCTCCTGCTCGTCTTCGTCATCATCAGCGTGAGCCACTAAGATCAGCACCTGCCACCTGTCACCTAGTCTGCCCATCCCAAACATGGATGAACAGCTCAAGGTAATAAGAGGAGACATAAAACCTTGAGTCAGACAAAATCTTAGTGAGCAGTAAATCAACTATCAAACATACCAAAAGAGCATAAGGGATAAAAGGAATAGGAACCCAAATCATCCCACTCCACCTCTTTCTACAGTGATAGCCCCCAGACACACACTAAGGAGAAGCAAGCATAGCAAAGCAGATAATTAAAGTAAAGCAATAATCACTCGAGTCAAGGTCGATGTTTTCTAAATACAAACCCCCAAGGCCTCAACCAAGATCAGATAAGCACCCAGAAAACACCGCTCTTGAGACCGAATGATGATACAACCAAACATCCATGACTCTGGCTATCACTATTATCATTGCCTTGATTTTATCGTTAATTGAATGACCAACTCATCTTTCAAACATCCGTCAAGGGCTAATGGCAACCCCGGTTCTAGACATAACTCCACACGTCCTCGTGACCCGTGCCTAGGTATAACGAATCTACCCAGAGTACTAGCACGTCATCATGACCCGCGCCTGGGTATAACGGATCTACCCAACGTACTCTTGCTTTGAGCTTGCTAGAACCTTCAATAACGATAAGATCTCAGCCTTCTAGTCATCCTCCTCGACGACTATTCCCATTATAGCTCAAGCACCTCTCGAGCCACCATTATCCACCAACTCGAACCGCATCATCGAGTAATCAACATGCTTGGGATGATCCCGTCTGGATTAAACCAAGGCTTCCACATCATGCTTTGATCCAACGCATCTTAGCAAAGTCCATCTCATCATCATACTTTGCTTCCTCTAACTATAGCAAAGTCCTCGAACCCATTCATATGAGCTTCACTATCCGCTTCATATGCCACAGCAGCTTTCACCATTCAAGAGCCTTTCTACTTAGCTTTTGAATCATCTTCAACCATCTTGTCCCAAATCAACTACAAGCTAACTCGAGACAATCAAATAAATTATACATCCAAACAAGATCTAATCAAGTAATATCAACTATAATGGCAATTTCGTAAATAAATGAGCATAAGTCTAACATATATGAAATCATGGATTTTAGCATAGATCTATCAAATATAAAACATGGGTTTTGTCTCTATAACTTGTTAATTGAACTTGCATAGGTAAACATCTTCAAAAGTAATGAATCTAGTCTTGGAACTAAGAAAAATGCATGAAATCTCTAACTTTAACACTCAAACAAGCCACCAATCCAATATACTCCTTTGGGTCCGCGTGAGAGATAATTACCACTCACCGAATCACCCTAACACTTCAAAAACAATCAACAAAAGATCTGGACAACAAGGACTCAAGCTTGATTCGTCGGAATCTCGCTTGAAATGGTGAGATCTGCTTCGTCGGATGAAGATCTTCAACTTTGGCTCTTCGATCTTCGATCTTGATCTTCAATCTTCAATGGATGTTAGCACTAGATTGAAGTAGAGAAAGAAGTGAAGAAAATGTTGTAGTCGAGTTTCCGAAATGGCAGCACTTCGTTGCTTCAAAAACCGGTGCCAAAAAGTGAGCCAAACCCCTCTATTTATAAGCTGAAAACTCCATGAGTCGTTCGTCCATAAGTCGTCCACGAGTCATCCCTGAGTCGTTCACGACTCATCATATTCCACGACTCAGAGAATCCCAATAGCATACGACCTAACAAGCTACGACTCATCCAAGCGCGCGACCTAAGCCACACGCGACATAACGACCTAAGCCCTCAACGACTCATCTACTATACGACTCATCCCCTTAACCCGGTCACGACTCAACCTATCCCGTTAACTCGTAACCTGGCAATGTTCTAACTCTATAAGCCGTTAACCACCATGAGTCGTCCCATACGAGTTAACTCATAACTCTTAACTCGTTAGCTCCTTATCCCCTGAGTCGGTCAAAACCTTAAGTCATTCACGACTCATACATGAGTCGTTCACTACCTTGACTCGTTAACTCGTGCACACTCATCTCTTAACTCGAACACGACTCATCACTTAACTCACGAGTTAACTTCCTAAACGACTCAAGCTAGAGACAACATAAACAACACTAACGACCTGTAAATTCTACGATATATCGACACGTAAAATACGGGTCGTTACATTCTCTCCCCCTTAGGAATTTCGCCCCCGAAATTCCAAGCAAACAACAACAACCAAAGATATTCCGCATGCCTACCATCCATAGCAATCAACAAACCATACATCCAATTCTAGCCTAGCATGCAGAATTCTAAGACAGAACAAGGTACAAATTCATGAGATGTCACGACACCTTAGGGCCATACCTCGAAGAGTTCTGGGTGAGCTGCCTTCATCCTCTCTTCCTCCTCCCACGTACAGTCGTTAACATCATCACTCCATTGTATCTTGAGCAACGTAACCGTCTTCCTTCTAAGCTGTTTCGTATCGGTTTCAACAATACGAAGCGGCTTACGAGGTCTTCTAACAACTGGATCAACCTCCAAATCTTCATAGCTATCAGCAGAAATCACTGTACTCGAGTCGTGCACATACTTCCGTAGATATGATACGTGAAAAACATTGTGCACACCCGCCATCTTTTCCGGCAACTCTAATCTATAAGCGAGCTTTCCAATACGCTCGATGATCGGGAATGGTCCAACAAATCTCGGAGTCAACTTCCCTTTCTTCCCGAATCTAATAACAATCTTCAGAGGAGAAATCTTCACAAAAACCATATCACCTACGTCGAACTCCAAATCCTTTCGACGTTTATCTGCATAACTTTTCTAACGATCCTGGGCTGCCTTCATTCGTTGCCGAATGATCTCTATGCAATCCGTAGTCTGACGAATCATCTCTGGCCCAAGTATCAGCTTTTCTCCAGTTTCCAACCAACATGTCGGAGAGTTGCACGGTCTTCCATACAGCGCTTCATATGGTGCCATACCAATGCTTGACTGGTAACTGTTATTGTACGCAAACTCCACCAAATGAAGATGATCTTCCCACGATCCTCCGAAATCCAAAACACAAGCTCTGAGAAGATCTTCCAAAACTCGGTTGACTCTCTCAGTCTGACCATCTGTTTGGGGATGATAAGCTGTACTCAAACACAACTCGGTTCCCAAAACTTCCTGGAAGCTCTTCCAAAATCCACTAGTGAACAATGGGTCTCGATCGCTCACTATACTCTTCGGAATACCATGGAAACGAACTATCCACTTAACATACAACTCCGCCAACTTTGATGCAGTCCTAGTTGATCGAACAGGAATGAATCTTGCACTCTTGGTCAACCGATCCACTATGACCCAAATTCCTTCATTTCCCGCTCTCGTTCTAGGTAGACCATCGATAAAATCCATTGATATTTGCTCCCACTTCCATGTAGGAACTTCTAATGGCTGAAGCAATCCACTTGGTTTCTTCTGCTCTGCTTTAACCAACTGGCAATTCATACACTTGGAAATAAAATTTCCAACATCCTTCTTCATGCCTTCCCAGTAATAGGTTCTCTTCATATCCCGATACATCTTATTTCCTCCTGGATGAATTGTCAACTTCGAGTGATGACTTTCCTTCAGAACTTCATCTCTCAATTCGTCTATATCTGGAACAACTAGTCGTCCTTGCTTCCGAAGCCAACCCTCTCGATCGACCTCGAATCCTTTATCCTTCTCTGGTTCCAATCCAGATTCCAAATCACGGATAATCTTGACAAGCTTATCGTCTCGCTTTTGGCTCTTGCCAATTCTTTCCACAAGAGTAGGCCTTATCGATAAGTTTGCCAACATCTCAGGTTCCAATTCACATCTAGGCCTGAAGTCAAATCCAGCTAAATACTCGAGACTCTTCCATTCCGAAAACATGGCTCCCAATCCTGCATGTCTTCGACTCAACGCATCAGCTACTGCGTTACCTTTACCCGGAGTATAAGCTATACCAAAATCATACGATGCTAAAAACTCTAGCCACCGTTGCTGCCGAAGATTCAAATCCTTTTGGGAAAACAGATACTTCAACGACTTATGATCCGTAAACAACTCGAATCGAACTCCCAAAAGATAATGTCTCCACATCTTCAGAGCAAATACAATCGCCGCTAACTCCAAATCATGTGTCGGATAATTCCTTTCATGCGGCTTCAGTTGTCGACTAGCGTACGCAACAACTTTATCTTTCTGCATTAGCACTGCTCCAAGTCCAGTACCACATGCATCAGTGTAAACCACCATCTCATCATTCCCACTAGGAATGGTCAAAACAGGAGCACTTGTCAGTTGCTTTTTCAGGATTACGAAAGCTTGCTCACACTTAGCGTCCCAACTGAACACTTGGTTCTTCTTCGTCAATCCTGTCAATGGTGCAGCTATCTTGGAAAAGTCTTTGATAAACCGACGATAATATCCTGCTAATCCAAGAAAACTTCTCACATCGGATGCATTCTTAGGTCTAACCCAATCCTG
This sequence comes from Allium cepa, assembly GCA_030765085.1. Classification (NCBI taxonomy): domain Eukaryota; kingdom Viridiplantae; phylum Streptophyta; class Magnoliopsida; order Asparagales; family Amaryllidaceae; genus Allium; species Allium cepa. Next base: position 300,905,892 of record CM060928.1, on the reverse strand, counting down.
GATTGCTGCCACCTTAGCGGGATCAACCGCTATTCCATTTCCAGAGATAACATGGCCTAAGAATCTCACTTCACTCTTCCAGAAGTGACACTTCGAAAACTTAGCCTTCAGCCGATGTTTCTGCAAGATTTCCAAAACAATACGCAAGTGCGTCTTGTGCTCTTCCTCAGTTCTGGAATAAATCAGAATATCATCCACGAACACAAGCACGAACTTATTCAACTGATCTCTGAACACTCTATTCATAAGATCCACAAAATATGCTGGTGCGTTAGTCAATCCAAACGGCATTACCAGCCACTCATAAAAACCGGATGGTGTCCTGAAAGCAGTCTTCGGCACACTATCCTTCGCCACCCTTAACTGGTGAAATCCCGTTGCCAAATCCATCTGAGAAAACAATTTAGCCTCGTGAAGCTGATCAAACAAGTCATCTATTCTCGGCAATGGATACTTGTTCTTCTTAGTCATCTTATTCAGCTCACGATAATCGACACACAACCTCAACGATCCATCCACTTCGGTTGCGAACACAACTGGTGCACCCCATTCGGACACACTACGCCGAATGAATCCTTTCCGTAAAAGGTCATCAACTTGCACCTTCAACTCTTGCTGTTCCCTAGGCGCCATCCGCCTAAGAGGCATCACAACGGGTCTGGCTCCCTCAACTAGATCAATACGAAACTCGATCTCTCTATGCGGCGGTAACCCTTTGACTTCGTCAAAGACATCCTCAAATCCATTCACAATAGGCACCGATGACAGTCCATCCCGTGGAACAACCAGCGAATACATGAAGCTCATGAAGACGCCTTCCTCATGCTTACATCGTATCACAACCTTTCGCCCTTCCACATTCCCGACTGTCACCTCCAGCCTCTCACAATCAATCCTTGCCGCATACTTCCTAAGCCAGTCCATACCCAAAATAATTCCGAACCCCGCAAAGTTCAGAACAAAGAAATCACAAACAAACGAGCAATCATGACTCGACACAACTAGACCATGGCATATCATACACAGACATGACGAACCCCCAACTGGATTTGTCACAACCAGTGGCCTAACAACAATATCCGGTTTCAAACCTAACCGGCCTACCAAATCATCACAAACAAAAGAATGCGACGCTCCAGTATCAAACAACACTCTAACTGGAACACCACAAATGGAAAGAGTACCTTGAACCACCACACTCTTCCCCTTCTCTTCAGCAGTAGGAGCTTTTGAAGATGACGGGACAGCTCCCAAAGCATAAGCTTGCACAACCTGCCTGTCCTTTATAGGTTCCGGACAGTTCTTCTTAATGTGCCCCAGCTTGTCACAGTTGTAGCACTTCAACAACACCTTCGGATTCTTGCAATCCTTGGAGAGATGGCCCTTCTGCCGACAATTATAGCAGGTCTTTTCCCCCTTCAGCTTCTTCTGACCATCCTTACCCTTCTGCTGTTGCTGCTTCCTCTTCTTGTTTCCACCCTGCTGTGGTTTAGACTCCTCCTTGGTCACAGCAACAACAGATACTTCCTCAGGAAACAAACTCTCGTGCCTGAGAGCTTTCTCCACCAGCTTCTCAAATGGATCGTCCAGATGATCCACCACCTGCCTTCCAAGATAACTGTCCAAGCCTGTCACAAACTTCTCATTCTTCTGATAAGAAGATTCAATATACGACCGAGCATACTTGGACAAGGCCTCAAACTCAGAAACGTACTCAAGAACCGAGCTCCCACCTTGCTTGAGCTCAACAAACTTTTTAAACAAAACAGACTTCTGAGCTGTAGAGATAAACTTGGCTTCAAATCTAACTTGGAATTGCTCCCAAGTAATCTCTTCTTCTGGAGTGTCTATGGTGATAGAATTCCACCAATCAGCAGCTCTCCCTTGAAGTTGTCTCGATGCAAGCTTCCTCTTAGTTGCATCCTCAATTCCTAAATCTCCAAAGATCCTCCTACAAGCATCCATCCATCTCTGCACTTCAATGGTCGATTCCGTTCCCAAGAAAACCTTCCCTCCAAGAGCAGTATAATCCTTACAAAGCTTAGCAAAATCCACCGGTCTTGGAGCTTGAACTTGAACTCCAACATTCACTGATGGCCCTGAAGCTGGTATCCTTCTCATGATCGAAGTCATCATGGCCTCAAACATAGGAGCATAATCAACAGCTTCCCTAGCAGCTGGTCTCCCCCTTCGACTCATCCTTAATATCTACAAAAAGGAATGACTTAGAACACCTTGAGAAACAACTGCATAAGAAGTTCAAATCCTTCTAAACTACTATATTATATATAGTCATCATTCATCAAAATACAATTACGTCTCTCATACGTAGTTACGTCAGCGAGCGTTGGCTAAAATCGATTAACCAAAGCTCTGATACCAAATGTGACGACCGTCCATGACTCCCGCACGGAACAAGGAAATGGTGCGCTGAAAGTGTGCCAGGCAGCCATGGACGACCGTCAAGGGTAGAATAAACATCGCAGACTCTATCGTAAGGCTCACAGCGCATGGATAAAATACAATAGAGAAGTATAATATAGTGAAGCTCTATAGAACAGAAACTGCATATCATAAAATCTGAACAGCTTTATACAAGGTCTGAATCAGGAATACAAGAAGCCTCACTACATGGCACTCAGAGTAACAACAAACAGCAGAAAAAACCCAGTACATAGAATATGAAAATAGTATGCAAAGCCTCCTGCTCGTCTTCGTCATCATCAGCGTGAGCCACTAAGATCAGCACCTGCCACCTGTCACCTAGTCTGCCCATCCCAAACATGGATGAACAGCCCAAGGTAATAAGAGGAGACATAAAACCTTGAGTCAGACAAAATCTTAGTAAGCAGTAAATCAACTATCAAACATACCAAAAGAGCATAAGGGATAAAAGGAATAGGAACCCAAATCATCCCACTCCACCTCTTTCTACAGTGATAGCCCCCAGACACACACTAAGGAGAAGCAAGCATAGCAAAGCAGATAATTAAAGTAAAGCAATAATCACTCGAGTCAAGGTCGATGTTTTCTAAATACAAACCTCCAAGGCCTAAACCAAGATCAGATAAGCATCCAGAAAACACCGCTCTTGAGACCGAATGATGATACAACCAAACATCCATGACTCTGGCTATCACTGTTATCATTGCCTTGATTTTATCGTTAATTGAATGACCAACTCATCTTTCAAACATCCGTCAAGGGCTAATGGCAACCCCGGTTCTAGACATAACTCCACACGTCCTCGTGACCCGTGCCTAGGTATAACGAATCTACCCAGAGTACTAGCACGTCATCATGACCCGCGCCTGGGTATAACGGATCTACCCAACGTACTCTTGCTTTGAGCTTGCTAGAACCTTCAATAACGATAAGATCTCAGCCTTCTAGTCATCCTCCTCGACGACTATTCCCATTATAGCTCAAGCACCTCTCGAGCCACCATTATCCACCAACTCGAACCGCATCATCGAGTAATCAACATGCTTGGGATGATCCCGTCTGGATTAAACCAAGGCTTCCACATCATGCTTTGCTCCAACGCATCTTAGCAAAGTCCATCTCATCATCATACTTTGCTTCCTCTAACTATAGCAAAGTCCTCGAACCCATCCATATGAGCTTCATTATCCGCTTCATATGCCACAGCAGCTTTCACCATTCAAGAGCCTTTCTACTTAGCTTTTGAATCATCTTCAACCATCTTGTCCCAAATCAACTACAAGCTAAATCGAGACAATCAAATAAATTATACATCCAAACAAGATCTAATCAAGTAATATCAACTATAATGGCAATTTCGTAAATAAATGAGCATAAGTCTAACATATATGAAATCATGGATTTTAGCATAGATCTATCAAATATAAAACATGGGTTTTGTCTCTATAACTTGTTAATTGAACTTGCATAGGTAAACATCTTCAAAAGTAATGAATCTAGTCTTGGAACTAAGAAAAATGCATGAAATCTCTAACTTTAACACTCAAACAAGCCACCAATCCAATATACTCCTTTGGGTCCGCGTGAGAGATAACTACCACTCACCGAATCACCCTAACACTTCAAAAACAATCAACAAAAGATCTGGACAGCAAGGACTCAAGCTTGATTCGTCGAAATCTCGCTTGAAATGGTGAGATCTAGCTTCGTCGGATGAAGATCTTCAACTTTGGCTCTTCGATCTTCAATGGATGTTAGCACTAGATTGAAGTAGAGAAAGAAGTGAAGAAAATGTTGTAGTCGAGTTTCCAAAATGGCAGCACTTCGTTGCTTCAAAAACCGGTGCCAAAAAGTGAGCCAAACCCCTCTATTTATAAGCTGAAAACTCCATGAGTCGTTCGTCCATAAGTCGTCCACGAGTCATCCCTGAGTCGTTCACGACTCATCATATTCCACGACTCAGAGAATCCCAACAGCATACGACCTAACAAGCTACGACTCATCCAAGCGCGCGACCTAACCCACACGCGACATAACGACCTAAGCCCTCAACGACTCATCTACTATACGACTCATCCCCTTAACCCGGTCACTCAACCTATCCCGTTAACTCGTAACCTGGCAATGTGCTAACTCTATAAGCCGTTAACCACCATGAGTCGTCCCATACGAGTTAACTCATAACTCTTAACTCGTTAGCTCCTTATCCCCTGAGTCGGTCAAAACCTTAAGTCATTCACGACTCATACATGAGTCGTTCACTACCTTGACTCGTTAACTCGTGCACACTCATCTCTTAACTCAAACACGACTCATCACTTAACTCACGAGTTAACTTCCTAAATGACTCAGGCTAGAGAAAACATAAACAACACTAACGACCTGTAAATTCTACGATATATCGACACGTAAAATACGGGTCGTTACATAATGCATATACAATGAATGAACAGACACAATGAGACATCACGGCAGATGCAAGCACACTCGAAGCACAGTGTATATATATGCATATGAACTCAGGGGGACAGGAAGGACGGGTATAGGAATGCAACAGTGGACAAGGGCTTAACAAAGCAACTCAAACTCACGAAGGAACCATACTCAAATTCAAAGTAGCAGTCATGCTAATGTCAACAGAATAAAGTCAGGAGGAAGACTTTACAATTCAAAAGTAAGATGACCGAAGTAAATGCAAATCAAGCAGTAATTTCAACTAAAATCAAAGTCATTTGCAGTTCGAATTATACTGCACCAAAGTTACAGAGATAACAGATAACCATTCAATGCCATAGATAAACAACGAAAGTTCAATAAGCAGAAGATTCAAGTCAAAAACCCCAAGTAAAACAAACGAATAGTGGCCGAAGCCAATACACCCAGCAGTAGCAAAACCGATGTCAACACGGTAAAGTGGAAGACTATTTCTTTTTTTTTCTTTTTAAACTGAAGTAAACTTTAAAACTGTCAGAGAAGCAATGAAAATCTTCTAGGAGTCAAAATCCCCAAAATCAATGTCGTTTTAAATAAATAACAGTTTTGAACAAGTGAAAAAACAGATTAAATCACTAGCCGAGATAAACAATCACAACAATATATGGATTCGAGCAAAATCTCAGTAAGGATGAACAAAACCAATAAAACACGAATCGAACCAAGACAGATAAAAATCATCTACAACGAAACACAATCAAACTATCGAAGCACTATACCAAGCACGAATTAGATGTGAGTAAATAATTTACTCACCTTTGTCTCGACACGAAAAGATGCAGCCGAAGTGAGCAACGAGGAGACAATCAATAAACTCAAAGTCGGCGCTTCGAATTAGCTCAAAACCCTAATTTGGAACGATGAACACGAGGCCGCCATTATTCGTATGCTTTTAATTTAGGGTTGCAAAATAAAATGAAAGGGGGGAAAAGAACGGGCCGAAGTAAAAAGAGGGGTACATTTGTTTAGGGTTTGGTAAAAGGTGAAGGGTGGAACAAGTTAAAAAATGACAATGATACTAATCGCGGCAGCAAAAGAAATGGGCCGAAACAAATTTTAAAGCCCGATATAATTCTCTCAACAATTTAACCAATTTTTGTTAAAGAATTTTAACCCAATAAAACTCCAACTATAAATTAGCTAGCACGGTAATCATTTTATGACGATATTAAATCGATGCAGAAACCCCGGGCTGTTACAGATAGGCTCGGTATGGTAGGTGACACGGCACACAAGGCAATGCCAGGGTAGATATACCAATTATGCGCACGGGCTGGCGGTAACGCAGCAGCCACATACTCCCACCTCGGAACACACTCCCATATCAAAATAGGAGGATGGCCATCAAATCAACCGCAAGTGAGAGTATAATATCGAAGAAGTGTGTCCGACCAAGGGAGTTACACCTTTCGGCCCGAGATCACTCCTGTTTTAGCCACCTGATGCCAACTCACGGGAGTTGGGTCCACGTAATATACCTTAAGAACGACGGCACCATCCTACTTCATTCTAGATTCTCCACCGCGTACACGGTTGTTAAAGTGGTTTTCGGAGTTGGCAGAGAGTATGGCAACTTCCGATCCCGGTCTCTTTAATAACCGAACATTATTATAACGCCGTGGTCATTTCAAAATAATTTATACTTCAAAAAGATCAAATCATTTCATTTCAAACTATATTCCTTTCAAAATAGTTTATACTTTAAAACCAAAACCATTTTTATTTCAAAACTATTTATTCAATCAAAATAGTTAATACTTCGAAACCAAAATCATTTTTATTTCAAAACTATTTATTCAATCAAAATAGTTTATACTTCGAAACCAAAATCATTTTTATTTCAAAACTATTTATGCAATCAAAATAGTTTATACTTCAAAACCAAAAACATTTTTATTTCAGAACTATTTATTCAATCAAAATAGTTTGTACTTCGAAACCAAAAATCATTTTTATTTCAAAACTATTTATTCAATAAAATTAGTTTATACTTCGAAACCAAAATCATTTTTATTTCAAAACTATTTATTCAATCAAAATAGTTTATACTTCAAAACCAAAAACATTTCAAACATATATTCATTTCAAAATCATAATACTTTCAACATATAACTCTTTTGAAACCAAAAATACTTGAAACAATTAAACAGTGAAAATCATAAGATTTCAAAATCATACATTTGAAATCATGGAATATTCATTTAATTCTTTACATTTTACAATTCATTCAATTAATCCCAAATTTCTAATTTCCAACTTAATTCAATTCAAACCATCAGTTTCAATTAAATTTCCCAACAACCATTTCAAATCATATCAATTTCAAATATAGATTTGATCCACAAATTAAACTATTCAATTTTTAATATATTTCAAAGCTTTAATATCCCACATTTCAAAACTAAATTTTATAATTTCATATATCTCAAATCTAGTTTCATTATTACTTAGCTTTGAAATATTCATTTCATAAATCCAATATTATTTAAATAAACTCAATTTACAATTAAACTAAATATCCTTTCATACCAATATAAACTTCAAATATTCATTTATCAAAAGTACATATCATTCCAATTCATATTCTTTATCAAAATAAAGATCAAATCTTTTCCAAACCATTTCAATCATCAAATATCATATATTTTCAAGACCTTATTACCAAATCATTATTTGAATTCAAATTCAAATATTCAAATTTGAATATCATATTAAAATCAAATATGTCATTTAAATATCATTTCAAAACACATTTCAAAATTTCATTCAAAAATTCATTTTTCTCATTACATCTTATTCCACTTAACACAAAACCAAGTAAACCTTATGTAAATTCAAAATCAATTTGAATTCCTTAAAATTCAAATTTAAATATTAAAATATATATTCAAACTCTTAAAATTTCACAAATAATCAATTTCAAAAGTTAAATCATTTAACACTTTAAAATATAACTCAAACAGTGTTAAAATCTATAATATTTCAAAACATTGTCAAATTATAGCAACGACGGCATTTACAAAGTACAATCGTAGCTTAAAATTTCCAAAATATTTTAGTTTAGGAACAATGGCATTTACAAAATGTCGTAATAGATATTTAGTTATTTCAACATAGTTAAATTCAAAAACAACAGCATTTAAAAATGTTGTCATAAAACTACAGCATTTCGGGAAATGCTGTTAATAAAATTACAATTTTTATTATAAATTTTAGAAACAAATAAACTCCAAATTATCGTTATTTAAATTTATAAATCATATTTCTAGGCTTCAAATTTTCACATTTAAATACCTTTAACATATGCAAAATTTTATAATTAAATATACAATTAAAACTCACTTTCATTTGTTAAGTCAAAATTTCACTATTTATTTACTTATTAAATTTAATAAAACTTAACATTTTATTTCAAATATCATTTCAAAACTTTAAATTAAATTTCCATTATTCACTTACAATTTAAAAAAAAAATTAAAGTCAAGAAATCATATTTACTTCAAATTTACATACTTAACTTCACAAATTCAAAACTTAATATTTATCTTTCTCAAAACCATAAATATATATTTTTAAATCAAATTTCATATTTAAAAAAATACATATCTTAAGAAAAATCATTTAAAAATTTACCACGGGGTCTGTATATGTTTTTGTAACCTAGGTTAAATGATACGAATATGTATCATTTTAATCCGCAATTTAAAAAGAAAACCCGGGTTCTATCATTTCAAACCCGCAATCCCAAGTCAAATAAAATACAATAAAAATCGCTCAGGCCTACCATTTCAGCCCATAACGATTTTTTCCCTATTCTAATGTCCGTTCGGGTATGTATCATTTCAACCTATAGTGATTCTGTTCTAACAGGGAACTTGTAGTGTGATCATATATAGAAATAATATAAACAATGCCAATATCACAATATAATGTCATATATCAGATGTCAGGTGATAATTAACAGTTTTAACATGGTAATAACATGAAATAACATATCAAAAAATCATCATTAACTTACATAAATATTTTAATTACTAAACACTTGTCATCAATTTACGATTTCATAAGTAAATATGTCGGAGTGAGAAAAACTCACCTTTTCAAGCTAGAGTTAGCAAGTCAAACAGCACGAAGGAATTCCAGAAAACACGATATGACACGACACAGCATGACTATGGATTCAAATGATTGGAGAGAGCCAAGTTATTATCTTGTAAACAACCAAAACGACAGACAATATATACATGAATATTTAACCAAAACAGCATTGAAATAAATGGAAATACAAAGCAACAAAGACAAGAATGATTAGACCTTGCTTTAATCACTCCAATGCTTGGCCATAGGGATCTTTTGCTCGACCATGATGGTGAAAAAGACATGGGTTTGGCATCCATATGGCACGGCTAGCAAGGTGGTGAAGATGGTAGAACCTATAAGGTGAACGATGCAATTGGTCAAGGCAAAATGGAGTGGTTTTGGTGCACCATTTGGCTCGGCTATGCCAAGTTTTGGTCTCGGCCCTATGTACTTCAGGTATGGTAAGATCTGAAGTGATGTCTAGAAGTGGTGTAGGTAGGTGGTGGTGGAGCTAGGGGTGTGGCCAAGTCAAGAAATGAAGGAGATAGTGGAGTTTACGGCTAGGCTAGGCAATTTTTGTGGAGTTTTATGCAAAGTTGTGGTGTTTTGGTCACATGGAGGTCATGGCTAGAGGTGGTGGTCAGAGGAGAGGCTGATGGTTTCTATGGCTGGTGATGGTGGAGAGGATGGTGGTGATGATGGGTGGTAGGGCCGAGCAAAGTTAGGTAGAGGCAAGGCAAAAAACAATGAAAAGAAGAAGGAAGAGTAGGAAGAAGAAAGCCGTTTTTCTTTTTCTTTTTCTTTTTTGAAGCCGTGAGTTTTTTTTGAGAGGAGGAGAATGTTTTCTCACGTGAATTAGAAGGAAGTCACGGGTGAAACAAGGAGAAGTGGTCGGCTAAACAAAATGAAAAGGCAAAAGGAATTTGTAAAGGCAAGTAAATGAAAAGACATAGAAAAATGAAAGGTCATTGCCTCTTCACATTTCCATTTTCATTTAAATCAAAATAAACTAAATAAATTCAGAAAATAAAATAAAATACTGAAAAAAATAAAATGGAAAAGAAAATAAATAAATATTTTTGTAGAAAAATATAAAATAATTAAGAAAATAGCACAATAATAGAAACTAGGGTGAAAAATTGTAGATAAAATACAATAAGCTTTAGAAAGTTAGAATCACACTTTTAAAATGTTTTAAAAGTAAAATAAATACATAACATGACATATTACACATATTAGAACATGTTTTGACAAATAAAAATATTATTTATATAAATTAAAATAGATAATTTTGTTAAATAAAACAATGTACACACAATATTGTAAATAGCATAACTTTCACAATATAATTCGGATTTCAACGAAACAAAAAGCAGTATTCTTAAAATTTAATTTAATTTCATAATAAAAGGTAAAATTAAAAAAATCAAATATTTAAATTTTAAATTTAAAAATTCAAATTCAAAGTTTGACCAAATTGACCAAAATTCACATTTATTGGAAAATATTCCATTTATTCCTGTTTGAAACTATAATTCACATCAAAATCAAAATTTATATTTAAAATAACAAAAATTATTATTTTTTAATAATTAAAATAAAGTTTTTAAATCAGGAATTTAAATTAAAATAATTAAAATAATCACAAAATAAAGGGTTGTTACACTCTCCCTCACTCAAAACTTTTCGTCCTCGAAAAGGAATGAGGTACGGGAAAGCACAGAAAAAGATAGAATGAAATAGGATTAAGGCAAGATGACAAGAAGATTGAAATTATACCTGATAACTTTGTTATAGGTAAGTTTAACAATGTGAAGACGATCTTGCCAAAATCCTCCAGAATCAAGAACACAAGCACGAAAAAGATCTTTTAAAATCTGATTCACCCTTCCCGTTTGACCGACGGTTTGTAGATGAAAAGTAGTGATCAGATTCAAAATGAGTTTCAAAGATTATAGAAAGATTTCTAAACAGACTGGTATAAGCAATAGCCTCCTCATTCTGTGGAAAGATAAGTAAAATAAGGACAACCAAAAGATAGTTTGAAAAAAACAAAATAAGATAATAAATTTGAAACCTTGAAAATTTCAACTTAAGTAGAAAATAAATTTTACACAATTTAAATAAATCTTAACCATCTCTAATTTCATTATCTTATCATCAAATTATCTCAAATAGACAATCTCTAAAATCATGGATTTGAAAAATCATTTATATACTCATAATGTACTCGATAAATTTAATTCTTCTTTATTAATAATTAAAATTAAATTTATTCCTCTCACTATATTTTATCACCTATGTTAAATATATTTATACTTATTATAATTTCTTTAATTTATTCTTAGTTCCTTTAACATCATTTTATATTGTAAATTATTCCATTACCCTTTTTCTCTATTTACCTCTGTTAATCTTTTTATAACTAAAATGTAAGTGTATAACACTTATTATAATCACTCAAATTTTATTTATAAAATCTTTTTTTTATATTGTATATTATCCAATTACATATTCAACTTCTGAAAATTAAGGTAAGTTATATTGGAATGAAATTGTGTATTATACAAATAAAACTTTCAATTCAATCATTTCAAGCTTAATTATTCATCCAAATCTTGAAATTATACTTAAAAATTATCTTTCAAGATAAAATTTAGGAATTAAATTTTGGATAAATCCAACTTCTTAGAAATAAATAAATGCACATATACTATATATATATATATATATATATATATATATATCCATTCAAATTTAAATCATACAACAGCATATGTTATAAATCAGTCTTATTTTAGAAATTCAAATCAGTTAAATTCCCCAAAAACAAGACCGTAGAAAGACTACAGAACGGTCTCTTCACCTCGAAATTCGAAAATGAATGTCGATGATGCTGCAGTCATCACCGAAATTATTTTCCAACGACAAAAAGAAGAGCACTAATTTTATACTTTAAAATTTCTTTGGAAGCAAATTTCTATTCGAAAATACTTTAAATAATATATCCTTTAAAATTTTAAACACAAGGTTTGAAATCCATCGGAAATTAAATTCTCAAAATTCTTGTTTTAAATTCATTTTAAATTTCCAAATAAATTTATAACCATGTTTTATAGTTCAATTATTTATATATGAAACAAGAGATAACGAGATATAAAATCAAATATTATTTCTTAACAACCAATTCAAATAAAATCCAGAAAAATATTTATAATATAGTTACAAAATTTATTTCATTACTAAATTTGAAAAACATATTATGTCAGTTTGCTCTGTTCAAGTGTTGGAAATTTTATCGATAGCGTTGATCAGACGAATCGATCAGAAACCCAAATTAACATCAACAACTCAGACAACACAATATATAAAACATTTTAAATATTAGTTTACAAATATACTTCAAGAATGATTTGAAGGTAAATTGGAAACAAAGATGAGATGATTAAATAACAGAATATGAAGATGGATAAGCTTATATAAATCGCGGGCGGCCTTAACCGGGTCAACCGTGACTTAAAGAATAAGATCGATGTAGATTTCTTAGGTAAATCAACATCCGATCTCAAGATATAGAGTTCGGAATTATAAGAGATACTAGCATCTAAACCGAGGATATAAAATCTCTGGTGAATCGATGCCGTTGTAAAGAAGTTTCCCCTTTATAAATAGATTTGAGATTGGCGAGACTGTCGACTCATTATAAAGATCTTTTGAAGTGGATTTATGGCATAATCCAGAATCAAAAGAAGATAAATAGTGAGGGACACGAATGGATTTTGGAACCGTAGGGAATGTTCCAAAATTCAAAGGAATCGAGCCAAAAAGGAAGAGATTCAAACTCGAATGAAAGTGATTATGTAAATACATTTACCATATATTCCAAGTTTTTCCTAGAGCTACCAAAGCTCTGATACCAAATGTAACAACCCGATATTTTCAACCATTCGCATCCGCACATGTCAGACTTGAATTGCTCAAAATTCCGCGTTGTAAATAAAAATTGGCAAATCTCAGAATATATAGTAAATAAATAATCACAGATCACAGACACAGAGTAAATAATAATGCAGCGGAAGTAAAAGGGATAGTAGTTCATGAAGCTGCTATATAATAATAAGATACATAAGAGTTAAACAAAAAACAACAGAAGAGTAACAAGATACATCAGGTACCAATCAGAATAGATCACTGAAATCACTGAATACTGAAAGCAGAATATATGGCAGGATCTTCAAGAAAAAGCTCCAACTTCGAAGGTGAGTCTTGAATGCCGAATCACTCAATCTGACTCGAGCGTAAAGGAAAACACAAAACACTCGAGTCAGGACATAAATACTTATGAACTGCAATTCAACTCAAGTGAGCGGTAACAAAATGCATCGGTAACTTAAAGGATGCTTTGGATCGCTCATCCTCTAAGGATCTGTCAAACTATTTACCATGTAGTAATATTGCGCTATTATAATAATGTCTACAGTAAAATAAACTTACTTTAAAATAACGTTCTGGCCTTACCCATATCACCCTTCACACATAGTAGTCCCAGTAGTCCATCCAATATCATGATATCTCCAGATCGGGAAACTATCAAAGGATACCACACGGGCTTTGGGAGAAAAACAAACTCGTAGTAAAGGCTCGGTATGGTAGGTGACACGACGCACAAGGCAATGCCAGGGTAGATATACCAATTATGCACATGGGCTGGTGGTAACGTAGCAACCACATACGCCCACCTCGGAACACATTCCCATATCAAAATCGAAGGATGGCCATCAAATCAACCACAAGTGAGATTATAATATCGAAGAAGTGTCTCCGACCAGGGGAGCTACCCCTTTTGGCTCGAGATCGCTCATGTTTTAGCCACCTTATGCTAACTCAAGGGAGTTGGGTCCACGTAATATACCTCAAGAACGACGCCACCATCCTACTTCATTCTCGAATCTCCACCGCGTACACGGTTGTTAAAGTGGTTTATGGAGTTGGCAGATAGTAGGCAACTTTCGATCCCGGTCTCTTTAACAACCAAACGTTATTATAACGCCGTGGTCATTTCAAAATATTTTATACTTCAAAAAGATCAAATCATTTCATTTCAAACTATATTCCTTTCAAAATAGTTTATACTTTGAAACCAAAACCATTTTTATTTCAAAACTATTTATTCAACCAAAGTAGTCTATACTTCGAAGCCAAAATCATTTTTATTTCAAAACTATTTATGCAATCAAAATAGTTTATACATCGAAACCAAAATCATTTTTATTTCAAAACTATTTATTCAATCAAAATAGTTTGTAATTCGAAACCAAAATAATGTTTATTTCAAAACTATTTATTAAATCAAAATAGTTTATACTTCGAAACCAAAATCATTTTTATTTCAAAACTATTTATTCAATCAAAATAGTTTATACTTCAAAACCAAAAAACATTTCAAACATATATTCATTTCAAAATCATAATACTTTCAAAGTATAACTCTTTTGAAACCGAAAATACTGGAAACAATTACACTTTGAAAATCATAACATTTGAAAATCATACATTTGAAATCATGGAATATTCATTTAATTCTTTACATTTTAAATTCATTCAATTGATCCTAAATTTCCAATTTCCAACTTAATTCAATTCAAACCATCAGTTTCAATTTAATTTCCCAACAACCATTTCAAATCATATTAATTTCAAATATAGATTTGATCCATAAATTAAACTATTCAATTTTTAATATATTTCAAAGCTTTAATATCCCGCATTTCAAAACTAAATTTTATAATTTCATATATCTCAAATCTAGTTTCATTATTACTTAGTTTTGAAATATTCATTTCATAAATCTAATATTATTTAAATAAACTCAATTTACAATTAAACTAAGTATCCTTTCATACCAATATAAACTTCAAATATTCATTTATCACAAGTACATATCATTCCAATTCATATTCTTCATCAAAATAAAGATCAAATCATTTCCAAACCATTTCAATCATCAAATATCATATCTTTTCAAAACCTTATTATCAAATCATTATTTGAATTCAAATTCAAATTCAAGTATTCAAATTTAAATATCATTTTAAAATCAAATATGTCATTGAAATATCATTTCAAAACACATTTCATAATTTCATTCAAAATTCATTTTTCTCTTTACATTTTATTCCACTTAATACATAACCATGTAAACCTTATTTAAATTCAATATCAAATTAAATTCCTTAAAATTTAAATTTAAATATTAAAATATATATTCAAACTTCTAAAATTTCACAAATAATCAATTTCAAAAGTCAAGTCATTTAACACTTTAAAATATAACTCAAACAGTGTTAAAATCTATAACATTTTAAAACATTGTCAAATTATAGCAACGACGGCATTTATAAAGTACTATCGTAGCTTAAAATTTCTAAAATAGTTTAGTTTAGGAACAATAGCATTTATAAAATGTCGTAATAGATATTTAGTTATTTCAATATAGTTAAATTTAAAAACAACAGCACTTAAAAATGTTGTCATAAAACTTCAGCATTTCGGGAAATGCTGTTAATAAAATTACAAATTTTATTATAACTTTCAGAAACAAATAAAATCCAAATTCTTGATATTTAAATTTATAAATCATATTCCTAGGCTTCAATTTTTCACATTTAAATACCTTTAACATGTTATTTATGACAACAAAATTTTATAATTAAATACACAATTAAAGCTCACTTTCATTTATTAAGTCAAAATTTCACTATTTATTTACTTATTAAATTTAATAAAACTTAACATTTTATTTCAAATATCATTTCAAAACTTTAAATTAAATTTCCATTATTTACTTAAAATTTAAAATAAAATTTAAAGTCAAGAAATCATATTTACTTCAAATTTACATACTTAACTTTATAAATTCAAATTTTAATATTTAACTTTCTCAAAACCATAAATATATATTTTTAAATCAAATTTCATACTTAAAATAATACATATCTTAATAAAAATCATATAAAAATATACCATGGGGTCTGTATATATTTTTCTAACCTAGCTCAAGTGATACAGATATGTATCATTTCAATCCGCAATTTAAAAATGTAATGACCCGTGAATTTCGTTAATTAAAGTTGTCATATTAATAAGATTTTGGAATTAAATTTACAGAGAAATATAATTGTTATAATTTGTAATAAAGTAAATGTTAAGAATTAACCTATGAAATATTACATTGATTAAAATAGACTCAACTAAAAAGGTTGAATTGAATAAATCCTATTTAGTGGAACCTAATTTATTGGTACGCAAATTTATAATAAACGAGTTATTGCAAGAAATTGACATTTGAATAGAATTCTAATGGATGAAAGTAGTGAAAAGATTATACCCGGATGTAATTGTATATGAGAAATAAAGGAAAGTATTAAATTGATTTATGTAATAAAACATTGTTAACGGTATTTGATTGTAAATTAAGGAAACGTGTTAATGCAAGTTAATATTTAATAAACTTGAATGAACGTTACAATTTAATTAAAATTCAATAATTATGACTTAGCTATAAATGGAATATAATAAGAACAAATGAAATTATTGTATTTATGGGTGAAATAATATATTGATTTATTTGTAACTGAATGTAAATTAATGCAATTATGTTAATGTAAGTTTATAAATAATTAATTTAGAATAATCCCAATTAATTGAAATAACTGTAAGGTCATAGTTTGTTGTATCTAGTAAATTCGGAAATTTAATTCCAATAAATGTAATAAAGTACTAGAAATGCATATTGTTTCATAAGATAGTATAAAGAAATGTATACGTATGGTCTACGTATGAAATAATAACCAAAATAAGGGAAATAGTGTTAATGCAAGTAAAGTTGCAACAAATTGGTTAACTAAATCAAAATGTGGATATCAATAATGTAATGTTTATGAGAATTAATGCAAGGGCTGAAGGTAGGTATGTAATAAATAAATAGAAATTGGAAATTTTTCATAAGTAATAAATTGGAAAAAAAAGAATGGAACCAAGGTTTGGTATTAAAACCTTAATTTATGTGTGTAATTAATAAGATTTCACATTTGAAACATAGCCATTAATACAAATAAAGAAAAAGAGGCAATAGTTAAAACTTTAATCATTTACCCATTCATGTAATGCATTGAATTTTCTCTAAATCAAATTTCAACATTTGCTTGTTAATAATAGCTTATGAGTGAAATAAACGTTAAAGGGTAACAAGTATTGTAAGTTAACCTTTTAGACAAGTATATTAAATTATAACTCGTAATCAATTGCAATAAATATAAACAAATTTTTACGTTAACGTTAAATTAAGTAATTTTTGAAAATAATGACATTTCCATTTATAGTATGACTATTGGTTGAGGTAAAGATCGTACATCAAGATTTATTAATTTATTTGAATGAATTTAAAGTATAAAACCAAGTAAATAATTAATGGAGAATATAAATAATAATTAATGTATGTATTTGGCAAATACAGTAAAATTGGAATAAAATGTTGTGCAATTGAAATAAAGATGAAAATAGAAATGGAATAAACCTTTATTAATTTATTGGAATTTAAAATTTTAATAAAAGGATTTAATTGCAATTAAATGGATTTAATATTTAAAATGGAAATTTAGATGAAATGTGAGGATATTAATATAAATTATTTTGAATCCAATGTTAAATCCATATATTTGACAATAATTAATGGAAAAATGATTTGTTAATTTAATTTAATAGAAATTATGGAAATTAAATTTATAATTTTCGAATTTGAATGGAACTGAGGAGAATACTGAAATCGACAAGATAATCAACTTTAAATTGACTTTTAATTTGTTTAAAACATTGAAATTGATTGAGAAATATAAAAGTGATAAAATTTGTCAATTTTAAGATTGAGATTTAAAATTGGATTTAATTAATTAATTTTTAATTTATTTAATTAATGTAGAAATAGCCATTTTGGCCACTGACTCGGATTTGGACGAAACTAGTTTCATCGGATCCGTTACGGTGAATTATTATAAGATTTCAAGTTTCATAGCGATCGGACTAGTCGTTTGATCGTACAGACTCGAAACGCCTTGAAATAAATGAAATGGAAATCAATTGAAATAGATTTGAAAAATATTGATTTTAGCATAACTTCTTCATACGATGCAATCTGAACCTGAAACCTTTTCCATTGCATTTAAAATATTTTAAAACACCTATTTTGATATATGGGTTGGCCCAATTTCGTTCCGGAGTCGAAACGGGCTTTCTGGGCCACTTCGGCGTTAGCGCGTATATCCAACCTTATCCATCCATTCTAATTTCTGACCTACCTATATAAACCCGGTTATAAACCCTAATTCCCCTCATTCTCATTCGTCTGTACGCAATTCATTCTATTCCTCCTCTTCCTCAACGGCAGACAAAATTCTATATTTTCAGATCTAATTGCAAATCAAATTTAAATCATAAATTTCAAACTCCTTAGAAAATTTTGAAAAAATTATATATCGAAGTATGTTTATTTTACTATAGACACTATTATAATAGTGAAATATACTACAAAGTAAATAGTTTAACGGATCCTTAGGAGATGTAAATCCCGAGCATCTCTTGAGTCACCGCACTCATATTTATTTCTGTTGATTTAACTTACATAAGATCTTTTAGTTCTGACTCGAGTGTTTTTGTTTTTTTCAAATTCGCTCGGGTCCGTCCGAGCGTTTCAGGATCGAAGACCTTAGCTCTGGAGGACGAAGACGGAGATTTCTATTATTATTATTTATTATATTCCACTACACTCATATTGTTCCGCTGCATTGTTATAGGTATGTGTAACTCTAATATGTATTATATAAATATAATCAATGTTTTTGTAAACAAGTTTATAAACTGTATGTTTGATTATTATATTTTATCCTTCCGCTGTGAGATTCTATTTTCTTTTTATTTCTTTCTTGTTTTTCTTATTTACCCCATAACAATCCGCCCTTCCGTATGGTTTGAACCGGCACGTATGTCGATTTAAAGCGTGCGAAAAGGCGGGACGTTACAACCTGGTATCAGAGCTTTGGTTTAGCGATAAACCTTAGCTTTGTGGGGTTTGAATCTTTACTAATAGGGTAGTAATACCCTATGGGAGTCGTTGAGTGTATATATATGAGAGTGCGTACTTGTTGGTGTTATAAAAAGGTTTTAATATTGTGTTAATTTGTTCCGTTTTGTATTTAAAATTTCTGGTTGGTGCATGGGATGCTGTGACATCAATACAGATTTCTAAACACTTAATAGGACAGACCGACATAATATTTGTTTTCAATATAGGTAAATGAAATAATTTTGCCTATTATATTTTCTCTATATATAAATTATTTTTTTTATAAAGATTGTATTAGGTTGCAATATATTGGTTGTTAGGAATAAAATTTATAAATAATAGGTAAAATAAGATTGAAAATAAAATCAATGAAATTTGGAAATTTTAGAACATAAGTCCGGGATTTTGAAAAATTGCTTTCAACGGATTTTGAAATATAATAATAGTATTTAGAAATATTTTTGATATAAATATTTCAATATAATTTGAAAGTATGGTTTTAAAGAAATTCTGGAAAGAAATAAGTTGCACTCCCTTCTCTGTCGTTGAAAAATAATTTCGATGATGAGTGCACGCATCATCGACATTCATTTTCGGGTTTCGAAGTGGGAAGGCCACTGTAGTAGTTTTACTACAGTTTTATTTTGAGAAAATATATAATTTTTAAATTGTTTCAAATATAATTGGATATATATAAGTTATAAGTATATATTTATCTGTTATTTTAAAATGAATTTAAATTTAACTCGGTATTTAATTCTTAAGTTTTCGATAAATTAATAGTTTCAAGCAGCGTAGTGAAATGGAATGTAACCAATTAATAATTGGAGTTTTAATTGAAATAGAAATTTAATGCTAAGTATTAATGGATTTAAAGAAATTTGAAATTGTAACTTGTATAAGCAAAGGATAGTATTATTGAACTTTAATTTAATTAAAGGAAATAGAACAAACTTGTATAACTTTCAATTACACCCTTAAATAACATATATACAACTTACCAAATATTAGAAGTTGAAATGTTTAATAAGAGTTTGTAATAGAATATTATACAAGTAGAAATTTGAAATAATGAAAGTATTCAATGAAATTGCTGTTAAATGAGAATTTAATGTTATAAACTTAAGTTACAATTGAAATTTTACCAAGTACATATAATTAAAGGTAAGTATAACAATTAGATGATTATAAAATTAAGTAATTAAAGGGTAAATAAATGAGGTCATGCGATAATAAATGAGTGAATAATTATAGTGGAAAAAAAGGAGGAACTGGCATGACCTGAGTTAATGGAAATGAATAATAGTAAGTAATAAGTGAAAATAAATGAATGTAAGATAATAAAGAGAAATTGTAAACTTAAGTAAAAGGGTTGAAGTTATTTCTAAATAAGATTGAAAGAAATAAAATGAAAATAAAATTGAAAGAAATAAATGAAAATAAAAAGATAAACCTTTATATGAATGAAAAGAATCAAACAACAAATGTATGAATGGAATAAATAAGAATAGACTAAATCTATTGTTGAAATTGTTGTTTGTCGTGGTTTGTGGTTGTTGGGTAAGGAAACTTTAATTTTGTTGGGATGGATGAATAATCCATTGTGTTTTATCTAAGACTGTTGAGTAAATGATACACTTGATGGTTTATTTTTCATTCAGTACAATTTTAAGTTTTGAGCCCAAACAACTATTTGTTTTGTTTTGCTTGAAAGGTTGATTTTGTATTTGTTGTATATAATGTTTGTTGAAATTGATTGTTGTTATATTGATTTGTTTGTTTATGGTTGAAACAACCTTTAATATTTCATTCTATATGATTGTTAATCTTTTTAGATTTCATAAGTGAAATACAGGTTATGGAAGCAATTGCTACTGCTTTTGGTTTCATAATTAAGCATAAATTGCCCGACAAATAGGTACGTTTTCGGATTACGTTTTATAGCGCTATTTTAATGTTTTTCCCGTGTTGATATATATATTATTTTGAAATATTTGTTTTATTTTGTTATATTTGATATTATATTTTCTCCCGAGCCTCTCCGTACAGAGGAGACTCTGTCGAAATTTTTCGTAAATTTTGGACTTAGAAATATTTTGAAAATGTTTTCCAAACTTTAATAGTTTAAGTATAAAAAGATTAAATTGGAGATATTTTATCTAAATTAATTAATTTTTTTAATTTTTTTTATATTGATTTTTTAATTCTTCTTCTCCCTTCTTTTTCCCTTTTTGGGGACGAAAAGTTTTGAGTGGGGGAGTGTGTAACCACCCGTAATTTCCGACAATTAAATTTGTAATTGAATAAGACTTTTGTAATTTAATTTAGTAGAAAAAAAAAACACTTTATAAATTAATGTTGGAATGAATGCTAAATTAAACTACAGCAATGGTAATTAAAACATATTTATAGAAATTTGAATTTAATTCAAATGAATTTAAGTAGTGAAAAGATTTTTGCCTGTATATAAATTGAATATGAGAAATTATAGGAATGTATTAAATTGATTTAACGTAATAAAACATTGTTAACAGTAATTGGAATAAACTAAGTAATTTTGTTAATGCAAGTAATAATCTATAAACTTGAATGAACATTTCAATTTGATAAATTATTTTAAATGATATGACTTAGTATAAATGAAATAATTAGGTCAATTGGTATTTGATGAAATTAAATGTTGGAATATTGCATAGATAAGGATTTAGATGAAATGGGTTAATTTATGAAATAAAATAAATTGAATATAACATACACTTAAGTGTAAACTTTAGGGTAAAATAACAACTATTATAAATTACTAAATTTATTGGTCAATCAATTTCTTTGAAATAAAGTTATCTTAAATGTTAAGTAATTTTAATACTGTATTGAGGAAACGTTACTTAATAATTTTTAATTTAGTAACGGAAGAGTGAATGAGAATTGATAGAAAACATAAATTTATTTATTAGTAAACAAGAGTATATATTGAACAAATTTATGAAAATTGGATAATGCAGTGTTATTGGGAATTAATTAGTGTTATATATGGGATTTATACCTGGTTGGGTAAGTAGTAAACTTATAAATGAAAGAAAGTAAGTAGGTGACCATTTATTTAGGTTATTTATTCATTTAGTATGTTAAATAAAAATTTGGGAATCAGATCTCAATTAAGGGAAATTAAGTAGTACGTCAATTTGAAATAAAATCTAATAAATATTACATTAATAAGAAATGTAGTACAAATGGTTAGGGATTGTTAATTTTGGTAAAAAGGGATTGGACTTAGGAAATTTTGTTAATTGAGTTTAAAACCTTAATTAATATGCGTAATTGACAAGATTCACATTTTTAAATATAACCATTGATACAAATCTAAGATGTATATAAAAGTATCAGTGCAATGAAATGTAAACAAATGTTAAGTATGCTTATAGAATAAAGATTGTTTGAATAAAAAGAATGGAAAGCAATTTTTTTTAAGTTAATTGAAGTATAAAAAAATTCAATAATTGAATTAATGGCAACAAATGAAATTTAACACTAAATTATTACGTTAATAGAAAGTTAGATGGAATGTAAGAATATTATGGTAATAGTTTGCAAATTCAATGTAAAATTTTATCCGTTTAAGAATAGTGAATTGAATAGAATAAAAGGTGAATCTAATAGAATTTTGGAATTTATTAAAATTAATTTGGATTCAATTTATAATAAAGAGATTATTTTGAGTAAATGAAATAAAAACTATAATTGGAGAAATTAACACTGCAATTGATAGAGTTATAAACTTTTAAATTACATCTAAACTTGTTTAAATTTTTGTAAATGATTAAGAAATATAAAAGTGATAAAATTTTCAATTATAAGATTGAAATTTAAAGATTTGGATTTAATTAATTAATTTATTTATTTATTTAATTAATGGAAAAATAGCCATTTTGGCAACTGACTCGGATTTCGATGAAACAAGTTTCATCGGATCCGTAACAGTGAATTATTGTAGGGTTTCAAGTTTCGTAGCGATCGGACTTGTCGTTTGATCGTACGGACTCGAAACGCCTTGAAATTTACGCAATTTAAATCAAATGAAATTAATTTGGAAAATTTGAATTTAGCATAACTTCTTCATACGATGGAATTTGGACGTGAAAATTTTTCCATCGCGTTTAAAATATTTTTAAACATATATTTTGATATATGGGTTGACCCTTTTCCGTTCCGTAATCGAAACGGGCTTTTCGGATCAATTATCGTTCAAAACCCAAATTCAACCTGGCTCATTCTTTCTATTCTGTTTGCCTATACATATGTGGTTATAAACCCTAGGTCATTACTTATTCCTCATTCTGAACGTATGCTCTTCCTCATTCCACTACAAAACCTAATCTTCCCAATCCAATTTTAATTCCAAAAAAAAAAATTTGCGGATCTGCAGCAACTTCTAGTCGCGCTTCGAGATTTAGAGGCAAAAACGCTGCATCTACTTCGGGTTAGGAAGAAAGTTACTCGGGTCGCTCCGGGTCGTTTTGGCAAAAACTCCAAGCAAGCGCGGGGAATTGAGGCGGTGGACCGAAGTTGAACCTGAAGCCGACTCAGGACCAGAATTTTCCAATCTTCTAATTTTCCTAACTTTTTCATACGAGCTCGGTTTCATGCGCGGTTTGTTTTGCTGGGATCGTATTAGAATTACGGAGGATTTGGCACTGTTTTGGATGGATTTGAAGACTATTGAAATTTTGGGTTTAAATTGGATTTAAATTCAAAAGGTGAGTGTTTAACCCGCTCACGACTTCTAAGTTTTCTTATGTTTGTTAAATTGATTTAAGATATGAGTAAAAATTTATTTATGACTGTTTTTCATATTTTATTCATTATCTCAGTTAAATCGCATTTATTTAATTTAACTGTCAACTAATTTTATTATTGCATATAAATTGACAGTTAAGATTTATTTATTTTGCCTATAAACTGCTTGTTAAATAGTTATTTATTTATTTTTTGAATATAAACTGTTCGTTGATACCTGTTATATTTTATATGCTCTATATTAATGTTTGTTTAAATTTGATGATGATTGTAATAAATGGTTGATGACTGATATTTGGATGAATGGATGATATATTTTATATTGTATAAACTGCAAGTTATTATGCATTTTATTGCATTCGGGATTGCGGTTTGAAATGATATATAACCGCAATTTTATTTTTAAATTGCGATTGAAATGATAAATATCCGTATCACTTGACCATAGGATAGAAAAATTTATACAGGCACCGCGGTCTATATATAGAAATATTTTAAAAAAATGATTTCTATGGTTTGGATAGGATACGGTTAAATAAATATTAAATTTTGATATTATATGAATGTTATTTTATATATACATATATAGTTAAATTATTGTATTTAAGCTACGTATAAATTTGTTAAGTAAAATAAATAAGTGGAATAATGGAGTTTGATTATTTTATATTATATGGTTAAGTACATTGTAAGATATTGAATATATATAGATTTTTAAATAATTTAAATCAATTAAGATTGGGAGTTAAATTGAAAATTTATTTGGAATTGAGCTTAATTAAGAATTTAAATTCATAGGTTGATGTAGAATTTATTAACTTGAAATTTAAAAGGTATGATATTTATAACTGAATTTTTATTCAAGATGAATTAAATGAATATTTCTAGTATAAATAAAATTGAAGGAAATATTTAGTTATAAGTAATTTGAGTATTATTTGAAGGATTATGGATTTATTTTGCAAATATTTCAAACTAAATAATAGGACATTAAATTGTTGAATAGGAATTTCCAACCTTAGTTCCAATTGTTTAATAATCAAAGTTTGAAATATATTGAAACAGAAGTGGTTTATTGAAACTGGAAGTGAATTTACAATTTTTGGATTTAGACTTAGTTTAAAGAAAATAAAATTCTAAAGTCATGGAAATTATTTACTTTATAAAGAAATTTTAAAAATTCAAACCATTTTATTTATATACTATTGAATATCCAAACCATTTAAGTTGGAAGTTATGGTTTTAAAGTTGTGGATTCGAAGTATTATGTTTTGAAGAGTTATAATTTAAATGTATGGTTTCGAGATATTATAAATTTTAAAGTGGTATGGTTTTAGAAAAAGATATATTTGAAATGATATCAATATTGATTTGATTTTTAAAGAGGAAAATGATATCGTATTTATATGGTTTTAAAAAGGGATATTTTATTCTGGTTTTAAGTATAAATTATTTTGAAAAGACCGCGGTGTTATAATAACGTTTGGTTGTTAAAGAGTCCGGGATCGGAAGTTGTCATACTCTCTGCCAACTCCGAAAACCACTTTAACAACCGTGTACGCGGTGGAGATTCCAGAATGAAGTAGGATAGTGGCGGCGTTTTCCTTTGAGGTAATTACATGGACCCGACTCCCGTGAGTTGGCATAAGGTGGCTAAAACAGGAGCGATTCTCGGGCCAATGAGGTCATTCCTTTGATCGGATACTCCTCTTCGATATTATACTTTTACTTTGGATTGTTTCGGTGGCCACTTTTGATTTCTTTGATTTTAGGGCGAGTTTGTCCGAGGTGGCGGTAGTAGCAGCTACGCGTTACCACCAGCCCGGATGCGTAGTTGGTATATCTACCCTGGCATTGCCTAGTTGTGCCGTGTCACCTACCCTATCGCGCCTTGTACGAGTTTGGATTTCTCCCATTGCCCGTGTGGTATCCTCTTGTGGCTTCCCAATCAGGAGGGACTATGATATTGGATGGACTACTGGGACTATTACGTGTTAAGGTGGAAAATGTAAAGCCTTAACACTATTTAAAAGTATGTTTATTTTACTATAGACACTATTATAATAGCAAAATATACTACATAGTAAATAGTTTAACGGATCCTTAGGAGATGTAAATCCCGAGCATCTCTTGAGTTACTGCACTTATATTTATTTCTGTTGATTTAACTTACATAAGATCTTTTAGTTCTGACTCGAGTGTTTTTGTTTTTTTCAAATTCTCTCGGGTCAGTCTGAGCGTTTCATGATCGAAGACTTTAGCTCTGGAGGACGAAGACGGAGATTTCTATTATTATTATTTATTATATTCAACTACACTCATATTGTTCCGCTGCATTGTTATAGGTATGTGTAACTCTGATATGTATTATATAAATATAATCAATGTTTTTGTAAACAGATTTATAAACTTTATGTTTGATTATTATATTTTATCCTTCCGCTGTGAGATTCTGTTTTCTTTTTATTTCTTTCTTGTTTTTCTTATTTATCCCATAACAATCCGCCCTTCCGTATGGTTTGAACCGGCACGTGTATCGATTTAAAGCGTGCGAAAAGGCAGGACGTTACAGAATAAATCCTATTTAGTGGAAACTAATTTATCGGTATGCAAATTTATAATAAATGATTTATTGTAAGAAATTGAAATTTGAATAGAATTCTAATGGATGAAAGTAGTGAAAAGATTATATCCGGATGTAATTGTATATAAGAAGTAAAGGAAAGTATTAAATTGATTTATGTAATAAAACATTGTTGACGGTATTTGATTGTAAATTAAGGAATCGTGTTAATGCAAGTTAATATTTAATGAACTTGAATGAACGTTACAATTTAAATAAAATTCTAATATTATGACTTAGCTATAAATGGAATATAATGAGAACAAACGCAATTATTGTATTTATGGGTGAAATAATATATTGATTTATTTGTAACCGAATGTAAATTAATGCAATTATGTTAATGTAAGTTTATAAATAATTAATTTAGCACAATCCCAATTAATTGAAATAACTGTAAGGTCATAGTTTGTTGTATCTAGTAAATTTGAAAATTTAATTCCAATAAATGTAATAAAGTGTTAGAAATGTATATTGTTTCATAAGATAGTGTAAAGAAATGTAAACATGTGATCTACGTATGAAATAATAACCAAAATAAGGGAAATAGTGTTAATGTAAGTAAAGTTGTAACAAATTGGTTTACTAAATCAAAATTTGGATATCAATAATGTAATGTTTATGAGAATTAATGCAAGGGCTGAAGGTAGGTATGTAATAAATAAATATAAATTGGAAATTTTTCATAAATAATAAAGTGAAAAAAGAATGGAACTAAGGTTTGGTATTAAAACCTTAATTTATGTGTGTAATTAATAAGATTTCACATTTGAAACATAGCCATTAATACAAATAAAGAAAAAGGGGGCAATAGTTAAAACTTTAATCATTTACCCATTCATGTAATGCATTGAATTTGGTCTAAATCAAATTTCAACATTTGGTTGTTAATAATAGCTTATGAGTGAAATAAACGTTAACGGGTGGCAACTATTGTAAGTTAACCTTTTAGACAAGTTTATTAAATTATTACTCGTAATCAATTGCAATAAATATAAACAATTTTTTACGTTAACGTTAAATTAAATAATTTTTGAAAATAATGACAGTTCCATTTATAATATGACTATTGGTTGAGGTAAAGATTGTAAATCAAGATTTATTGATTTATTTGAATGAATTTTAAGTATAAAACCAAGTAAATATTTAATGGAGAATATAAATAATAATTAATGTACGTATTTGGCAAATATAGTAAAATTGGAATAAAATGTTATGCAACTGAAATAAAGATGAAAATAGAAATGGAATAAAGCTTTATTAATTTATTGGAATTTAAAATTTTAATAAAAGGATTTAATTGCAATTAAATTGATTTAATATTTAAAATGGGAATTTAGATGAAATGTGAGGATACTAAAGTAAATTGTTTTGAATCCAATGTTAAATCCATCTATTTGACAGTAATGAATGGAAAAAATGATTTGTTAATTTAATTTAATAGAAATTTTGGAAATTAAATTTATAATTTCTGAATTTGAATGGAACTGAGGAAAATACTGAAATCGACAAGATAATCAACTTTAAATTGACTTTTAATTTGTTTAAAACATTGAAATTGATTGGGAAATATAAAAGTGATAAAATTTGTCAATTTTAAGATTGAGATTTAGAATTGGATTTAATTAATTAATTTTTAATTTATTTAATTAATGTAGAAATAGCCATTTTGGCCACTGACTCGGATTTCGACGAAACCAGTTTCGTCGGATCCATAACGGTGAATTATTATAGGATTTCAAGTTTCATAGCGATCGGACTTGTCGTTTGATCGTACGGACTCGAAGCGCCTTGAAATAAATGCAATGGAAATCAATTGAAATCGATTTGAAAAATATTAATTTTAGCATAACTTCTTCATACGATGCAATTTGAACCTGAAACCTTTTCCATTGCGTTTAAAATATTTTAAAACACCTATTTTGATATATAGGTTGATCCAATTTCGTTCCGGAGTCGAAACGGGCTTTTTGGGCCACTTTGGCGTTAGCGCGTATATCCAACCTTATCCATCCGTTCTAATTTCTTACCTACCTATATATACTCGGTTATAAACCCTAATTCCCCTCATTCTCATTTGTATGTATGCAATTCATTATATTCCTCCTCTTCCTCGATGGCAAACGAAATTCTATATTTTCAGATCCAATTGCAAATCAAATCCAAAGCATAAATTTCAAACTCCTCAGAAAAATTTGAAAAAATTATATATCGAAGATTTCATCGATATGAATCTACGCATAGCTTCTGTTTCTAAAATTGATGCATGAGTCAACCTGAAATCATGGTCAAAATTGAATAGGCATTTTCGATTTAAGCAACAATGGAGGAAACCTTTCTGGTTTTTGTGGAGGACGATGTCGGGACCCTATCGGCGGTGGTAGCATCGTCTATTTCGACCTGAGGCGACCAGAATTTCATTTTTAGGGTTTTGAAACCCTATACGGGTGGTGGCGGCGCACGACAACTCTGGCTACCGAAGGTGACGTCGAGTACCCTGATGGGTGCGGCATGGGTAGAGGAGCACGATGGCGTTGGTGGGTGATGCTCTGGTGGCCGGCGGCGGCGTAGAGGTGAGGTCAAAAGGGAGTGGCCAACGACATATTGGGTTCGTATGTTTTGTATAATGCCTGTAGTGAACACGTGAGAGAAGATGTATACGGTGACGTGGCAACAATAAGGGGTAAAAGTGTTCTCATTATCTTTTATTTTTATAATTGATTTCAATCGCATTTATCGTCATAACTTTTGCATATGATATCCGTTTTACGCACGATTTTTTTTGTTAGGATTGTATCTGAATTCCGAACTTTTTAGCATTAGTTAGGATGAATTCTGAGACTGTCAAATTTTTGTGTTTAAATGGAATTTAAATTCAATTTAAATTCAAAAGGTGATTGTTTTAACCCACTCACAACTTCTAAAATTTCTTATGTTTGTTAAATTGATATATGATGTGATTTTAAATATTATTTATGGTTGTTTGGCATATTTTTAATCATTATCTCAGTAAATTTCGTTTATTTAAATTAAATTGCTATTTAATTTATTCATTTCATTTAAGCTGCCAATTAAATTATTAATTTATTTTTCATTACATTTAAACTGCCAGTTAAATAGTTATTTAATTTATTATTGAATATAAACTGCCATTTAATACCTGTTGTTTATTTTCCATCCTATATTGATGCTATTGTTTGTTTTGTATGATGATTGTGATGAATGTATGATTTTATGATGGATGAATGGATGTTTATTTATATCATCATAATCTGCAAGTTGTTATGCATTTATTTTGATTCGAGATTGCGGTTTGAAATGATATACAACTGCATTTTATTTTTAAATTGTGGATTGAAATGATAAATATCTGTATCACTTGACCATATGATAGAAAATTATATACAGGCACCGCGGTATATATATATATATATAATTATTTTTGAAATAATTTTCCTACAGTTTTGTAAAGAAATATATATATGGTTTTATGAGGTATTGATTTCGGATATTTGATAAAGGTTATTTTATATATAGTTAAATTCTTGGTTTTAAGCTATGTATAAATTGTTTAAAGTATTAAGTAAGTTTAATAATAAGTTGATTTTATTAAAATATATAATGGATAAGTATTCCTTAAATTATATTAGAATATAGAGTTTATAGTGATTTTTATAAATCAAAGTTGAGAAGATAGTTTTGAAATTGATTTGAGATTTTATTTAATTAAGATCTTATTGAAATTAAGTTTTAAAAGAATATGGTGTTATAACTAAATTCGGGTTTAAAATGATTTAAGTGAATATATCTAGTCTAAATAAATTGAGGAATATTCAATTATTGATTTCGAAAGTTTTATTTAAAGCATAGTGGATTTATTAAGTAAGTATTCCAAAACTAACTAATAGTAAAGTGAATTTGGCATATATGTATACATATATGAATTTAAAATTTAGTTTTGAAATGGTGGAATATTTAAAACTTTGAAATATATGGAAATTTAAATGGTTTATTTGGGAATTCAAATCTGTATTTGGAATTGATTTGAGAAATTAAAAAGCTAATTTACTTTATAAAGTAATTTATTATTAAACCATTTAAGTATTGAAAATTTTGTTTCGAAGCTGTAACAACCCGCATATTTATCGATTTTATATTTAAATATTTTATTTAAATAATTTATCGATAGTCGGATTTTAGTCCGAAAAGCTACTTTTTGCATACGGTCGAATTAGGACTCGGGACCCCTCCCATTGAGTTTAAAATGCCGTTTGCGACCTTTTTGAGTGTAAGCTTCGATATGTTTGGAGAAAGTTGATTTCTGCTACTTTTTACTTTGGGTTTGGTTTTTGGGCTCAGCCCTATGTTAACTTATGCTCAAATCTGAGCCACTCTCCCCCACTCACCCTCATTCTCTTCTCTTTTCAGTTTTTATAACATTAATGGTGGAGGAGATTAGAAATTAAAACTCCAAAACCCTAGTTTCTCTTCCAAATCAAATTCCTAGCTCCAAACTCAAGAAGAACCCATTGGTAAGCTTCTCTTCTTCTTCTCCAACTTATTCTCTTACCAATTTCAGAAATTCCTAAACCTAATCTTGGGAATGTTCTTGTTTTTGAGCTTAGATTCAAGTTCATTTGGGTTGTGTTGAAGAGAGGTTGATTCTGCATTTGCTTTCAAGCTTCTTCTTGTTCGATTTTGTGAAAAGGTGAGATTTTTATCTCACATCTATGACTATAATTATCTTTGGTTGTTGGGTATGAATTCCTAACACTTATTCATGTGCATTTGCTCTTGATTTGGATTGGTTTTGTGAATACTCCAATTTTTGGGTTTTTTAGTCAAATTTGTGTGAAATCCTTTTATGGATGTTCGATCATGCTTTTGGTGATGCATCGAGGAGCATATAGGGCCGGGTTGCCGATTGGCATAAACCCTTAGAGCCAATATTCGTCCGGTTGCATTTTGGAAAAGTTTGCTCTTCATTTGAATAAGGCTGAAAAACAGCCCAGGCATGATTCAGTCGACTGAAATCTCTGTTCAGTCGACTGAACCCGAAACCCGAGAATTTCCAGGCATGATTCAGTCGACTGAAAAACTCTGCACAGTCGACTGAAACTGGAAACAGAAAGTTTCCTGAACCTGGAAAATTTCCATGTACAGGGTCAGTCGACTGAAAATCTCTGTTCAGTCGACTGAACCTGCTGTTTGAGTCCAATTTGCCCTTTTGGATTGAAATTCCAATTTAAATCGATTCGTGATAATCCTATTTGTTGTTATCATCTATTATGATTTTGATGACTCTTTTTTTAGGGATTTTTGGAATATCCATTTCGATGGATCCTTTACCGATTTCCTTGGGTTTTATTCACGTCTTCGTATGTGAATTTTTGTGATTGATTGTTCTTACAATCTTCTTCGTGGTTTGTCGCTTTAAAAATATAAAGGTTTTCTATACTAGTAGTAAATATCAAAACTCTTTCCTCAAACGATTTCAATACTATTTTAATACCAAATTCGTTTATAAAACCGTTTTCCAATCTATTAGTATATACAAACATTTACCTCACTCGTATGAGAAATCTAATTAAACGGCTTAGTAAAACAAGTGGTATGAAACGCTTGCGTTTACTTTGTCGGTTAATTCTTGGACTTGTTCGATTGAACCTCTTGTGACAATTTTCTAGTGGAGGTTTACAGTTTGTTCGTAAATATTTAAGTTAAGCAAGTGGTTATGGGACATGAAGCTAAACTCATATATTTACTAGCTTATTGTAATAGACACTTCTTGCTGATCATGACGATCATCTTTGTGATTTAGACTAGCAATGTGCGATGTCTCTTTGTCTGCGAGGGAGACTAAACCCCGTTTTGTGGAGTTTCGACTCAATTTGTGATGGGGTAGCAACCCATGGTCTTCGGGCCGTTTGTGGAGCTTCGGCTCAATTTGTGATGGTTAGCGACCATGGAATTAGCGTTCCGTTTGTGATACACGTGTTGGTGAGCTTTATGCTCCCGTTTGTGATAGGCCTCCCCCCTTTGTGATTTCTGGATTTCTTGTGTAGATTCCTAGAATTTGTGTTTCACCAATTTTCGTGATTTCCATTGATAAGTTTTATCAATATTTGTGCATTGGTGAATTTGTGTGTCATTGACTTTAGTGGTCTCTGGATTTCTTGTGTAGTCTTCTGGAATTTGTGTGTCATTGACTTTTGTGATTGACGTTGATATTATCGTCAATATTTATGGTATGGTGAACGAAATTAGGAGTATGACGTTTCTTTGATTCTTGTGTAGATTTGGGGACATTGATTAATCTCTTGATGATTATCAACTAAGTATATATTTATATATATATATATATATATATATCACAGCTTGGCATTGTGATTATTATGTGTTTAGTCATATCTCTTATTCTATATCGTTTCATCTGATATTTATAGTTAGACTGATCCGTTTATTATTTTCTTATTAAATAATACTCGGGTCAGACCGAGATGTTACAGGTGCTTCTGCTTGACTTCTCTCTTGGGGTTGATTTCTCTTGCTTTTGGTTAACTACTTAGATTAGTAGTTTTTGTTGTATACATTGAGATATAGACTCCATAATGTATACTTATTCTTTTGTGTAGTTCATGTAACTATTCTTTTGTGATATTGTGGAACTTTTGAGACCACTACTCTGATGTACACTTTCTAGTGTAATATTCATATCTTATTCCGCCTTTGTGATATGAATTGTCTGTGACTGATTTATGTTATGTTTATTTCTATATTTGTTTTCCGAAGGATTTATATAGCCACGGTGTAGTAGCTTTGAGTTTGTGTCGGTATGTCGGATTTCCTCTTGAAATAGAATGCATGTTATATTATCTGACATATCGGTGCTCGCGCAAAGAAATTACATGGATGGTCGCTCCTCAACAGCCTTATTCTCCGTGCTAGTCGACAGCATTCGCCGTAATGTTCTTGGCTAGCGTGGGTATAGAGGTGGGGCGTCACAGCTTGGTATCGGAGCCAAACTTCGGAACAATATGGAATATTATAACTAGGATCATCGTCCTAAGTTCATCTTAGGAGTCGTGCTTTAGGATTTTATTCGGGTCTACGTACCGTTCTATCCTATTTTCTTTTATGATTCCTTGTTTTGTCTATCAAAATTGCTTGATATTCAATTTGGTGAATAACCTTTTCTTCTTCTTCTTTCTTTCTAAAGGAAGAGAAATGTCTAGACCAGGCCGCCCCAGAGCCGTGCCATCTAGCACTCCGCCCCAAGGTGGAGTTTTTATGACTGCTCAACAGCTTCTTGATTTAGTAACTAATGCTCAAGCAGCTGGAGTTAACCCGGAACCTACTCACCCAAAGTCGGGATTTGCACGCTTGTGTAGCGATTACACTAATTTGGGTGGGGAGTCATTCAAAGGTTCCGAAACTGTTATTGAAGTACAGGCTTGGCTAAGAACATGCGATCGCATCTTTTCGCGCATGAATCTTATTGACCTTCACCGAGTTCAGGTGGCCTCTAGTATGCTCCGAGAAAGAGCATTGGATTGGTACGAGCTTCTTATTTCTGAGATTAATGAAGCGGATCTCACTTGGGGGAGATTCCGAGAACGCTTCGAGTTGAAATTTGTACCGGAAGCAGAGAAAGTGACATTGGCTCGACGGTTTATAGACCTTGTTCAAGGTGAGTCCTCCGTGACTGATTATGTCGCCTCCTTCGGGTCGCTTTCCAAATATAGGGTTGAATACATCAACACTCCTCTTAAGAAGAATCAGAGATTCATCTATGGCTTAAACAAAAGTCTCAAGAAGCCATTACTTCTAAAGTTAGAAGTTTCTTTCGACCAACTCGTTGATATCGCTCTTCGTCTTGAAGAGGCGGATAGAGAGAATGATGTTGAAGTGGTGGGATCCAAACCAAACTTCAACAACAAGAAGAGGTCAAACAAATTTAAAGGCCCTTATCCCAATAAGAAAGTGAGGCAAGCAACTCCTGCTGAAAAGACCTTTTCCTCTACTCTAGGGAAATGCTATAATTGTGGTTCGAAAGACCATTTTGCGAACAAGTGTTCAAAGCCTCGTACTTGTCGCTATTGCAAAAGCCCGGACCATTTTATGCATGTGTGTCCCAAACTTCAAAATAGGAGGGAGGGAAAGTTAAATGTTGCTCAAGCCCCTGGCAACACATCTCGTGGCCAAGGTATTTCTCATTCTATTCTAGATGGAATTATTTTGTTTCGTGATCATCCTATTCGAGTTCTTTTTGATACGGGTGCGTCCCATTCTTTTATATCAAAAGAACTTGTTGATACCTTTTCTTTGGATGTTTTGTGTTTAATGACTTCTTTGAGAATTGCGAATCCGGTTGGTGGATCCGCAACAATCAGTTTATTGTGTAAAGATGTCGAGATTATTTTGTGTGATTTTTCTTTCCGAGCCGATTTGCATGTCATGCGTTATTTAGGCTTTGGAATGATTTTGGGAATGGATTGGCTTAACCATTATGAAGCTCATATCCTATGTCCTGAGCGGACTATTCATCTTCGACATCCTCAATCTGTTAATCAGGTTTCTGTTATTCTTAAAGATTCAGATTCTTCTTTGGTTGCATCTTTATATTCTTTAAATCCTCGTGATGACGATGATGATGATGAGGGTGATATTATTTCTCTTATTCACGTCGTTTGTGAATTTTCCGACGTATTCGGGCCCGTTTTAGGATTACCACCTAAGCGAGCAATTGAGTTCAGAATTAATCTTATTCCGTGAGCTCAACCTATCACTCGTCCTCCTTATCGTATGTCTAATAAAGAAAACGAGGAGATGCGTAAACAATTATCTGAATTGGAAACGAAGCAATTTATTCGCTCTAGTTCCTCGCCTTGGGGAGCTTCAGCTATTTTTGTGAAGAAATCCGATGGTACACTTAGGCTTTGCTTTGACTACCGCAAGCTTAATGATCTTACTGTCAAAAATAAATATCCTTTACCTCGGATTGATGATCTATTCGATCAACTTAGTGGTGCTAGAGTCTTTTCACAATTGGACTTGGCTACCGGTTTTCATCAGCTTCGTATTGCAGAGGATAGCATTCCTTTGACATCGTTCCGCACTCGGTATGGATCTTATGAATGGCTTGTTATGCCATTTGGGTTAACTAATGCCCCGGCTTATTTCGTTGACTTAATGAATCGAGTTTTTAGAGACTTTCTCGACCGGTTTGTTCTCATATTTATCGATAATATTCTTGTTTATTCTAAAACCGAGGAGGAGCACGAAAAACATCTTCGGATTGTGTTGGAAACTCTTAGGAGTAATCAATTAAAGGCAAAATTTTCTAAATGCCATTTTTGGCAATCTCGTGTGAAGTTTCTCGGTCACATTATTTCCGAATCCGGAATTTCCGTGGATCCTTCAAAGATTGAAGCGATTCAAGATTGGAAGAGACCGGAGAATGTGACAGAGATTCGTAGTTTTCTTGGATTGGCGGGCTATTACCGTCGTTTTATTAAAGACTTTTCTAAAATTGCCGTGCCTCTCACTAGCTTGACGAAGAAAGGTGTTAAATACATTTGGTCGGACAAATGTGAAGCTTCTTTTCAGAAATTAAAAGAACTTCTTTCTGATGCTCCTATTCTTGTTATTCCCGAAGGGAATCAAGATTTCGTTGTTTATACCGATGCTAGTCGCATTGGTTTGGGTGCCGTTCTTATGCAAAAGGAATGCGTTATTGCTTATGCTTCTAGGCAATTAAAGCCTGCTGAGACTAGATATGCCACTCATGATTTAGAGCTCGCGGCTATTGTTTTTGCTCTTCGGATTTGGCGTCATTATCTCTTAGGAGAGAAATTTGTTCTTTACACAGATCATAAGTCTTTGAAATATTTATTCTCTCAAAAGGAACTTAATTTGCGTCAACAGCGTTGGCTCGAATTTCTTGCACCATATGATCTTGATATTCTTTATACTCCCGGTAAGGGTAATCGTGTCGCCGATGCTCTTAGCCGAAAACAACAAGCTGTTGTTTCTACGATGATATCCGAATGGAACGATCTCGAGATTTTATCCACTTGCGAAATTCGAGACCGTGTTTCCGATTTATGCTCATCATTTGTTTTATGTAGCCTTGAGGCTCATCCATCTCTTTTAGACCGCATTCTTGAAGCTCAAAGGCTAGATACTGAATTGGTTCTTCTTGGCCAAAATATTAAGGATAAAATTGATATTGAAGGTTTGAAAGACTTTAATATCGATTCTCGTGGCGGCATTCGGAAATTTGGTAGACTTGTCGTGCCAAATGTTAGGGATCTTCGTAAAGATATTTTAGAAGATTCTCATCACTCTAAATTTACCATTCATCCCGGTAGTAGTAAAATGTACGCGGATATGAAGCGACTTTATTATTGGGAGGGAATGAAACTTGACATCGCTAACTTCGTTAAACGTTGCATGACTTGCCAACTCGTTAAGGCCGAACATCAAAGGCCCGGAGGGTTATTGCAACCTTTAGAAATTCCAGTTTGGAAGTGGGATCAAATTTCCATGGATTTTATAGATGGCCTTCCCCGTTCTCGATCGGGTTATGATAGCTTATGGGTAATCGTTGATAGACTTACTAAATCCGCCCATTTTATTCCCGTTCGGTCTAACCGAACTGTTCCTCTTTTGGCCAAAATATTTATCAAAGAAATTGTTAAATTGCATGGTGATCCTACTTCTATTGTTAGTGATCGTGATCCATTGTTTACTAGTGGATTTTGGAAGAGTCTTCAAAAAGCTTTGGGAACGAAGCTTAATTTTAGCACCGCTTATCATCCCCAGTCCGATGGACAAACCGAGCGTGTGAATCAAACTCTTGAAGATCTTCTTCGTGCTTGTGTTCTTGATTTTGGTGGAGGTTGGGAAGATCATATTTCACTTGTTGAATTTTCCTATAATAATAGCTTCCAATCTAGTATTGGTATGGCACCTTTCGAGGCACTCTATGGTAGGCCATGCCGATCTCCTTCTTGTTGGCTTGAGGCCGGTGAGAAGCTGGCTTTAGGTCCAGATTTTATTCGTGATTCCACAGAAAAGATTGATCTTATTCGTCATAGGATGAAAGAAGCCCAAAGTAGACAAAAATCCTATGCCGATAACCGGAGAAGGAAGTTAGAATTTTCTGTGGGAGATCTTGTGTTCATTCGTGTTTCACCTATGAAGGGTGTTGTACGTTTCAGTCGATCGGGAAAGCTTGCGCCTCGATATATTGGGCCATTTCCTATCACCGAACGTATTGGTTCCATGGCTTATCGCATTTTATTACCGGCTCAGTTTTCTGCTATGCATGACGTGTTTCACGTTTCTCAACTTCGGAAATGTCTTCGAGATTCCGATTCTATTCTTGAGCCCGGTGTTGTGGAAGAGATTGAAGTTTCGCCTAATTTAACTTATGAGCAACATCCTATTCGTATCATTGCTTCGGAGGTCAAACGACTTCGAAATAAAGATGTTCCGCTTGTTAAAGTTCAATGGTCTTCAAATCCTAAGGATTGTTCTTGGGAATCTAGAGGGTACATCGAGCGTACACATCCGGACTTACTTTCTCGTGCTCTTTGAGGTGAACTTCTTATTTCAAACTTCTTTTGTGTTGAATATGCTTCTATGGTTGTTAATATATATCTTCTTCTTGTAATATTGCGAGGACACAATTTC
Organism: Allium cepa; assembly: GCA_030765085.1. Taxonomy (NCBI): domain Eukaryota; kingdom Viridiplantae; phylum Streptophyta; class Magnoliopsida; order Asparagales; family Amaryllidaceae; genus Allium; species Allium cepa. The sequence goes on along the minus strand of CM060928.1, from coordinate 300,867,640 downwards.
TTTAAGGAGGGGAGTCTGTAACAACACGCATATTTATCGATTTTATATTTAAATATTTTATTTAAATAATTTATCGATAGTCAGATTTTAGTCCGAAAAGCTACTTTTTGCATACGGTCGAATTAGGACTCGGGACCCCTCCCATTGAGTTTAAAATGCCGTTTGCGACCTTTTTGAGTATAAGCTTTGATATGTTTGGAGAAAGTTGATTTCTGCTACTTTTTACTTTGGGTTTGGTTTTTGGGCTCAGCTCTATGTTAACTTATGCTCAAATCTGAGCCACTCTCCCCCACTCACCCTCATTCTCTTCTCTTTTCAGTTTTTATAACATTAATGGTGGAGGAGATTGGAAATTAAAACTCCAAAACCCTAGTTTCTCTTGCAAATCAAATTCCTAGCTCCAAACTCAAGAAGAACCCATTGGTAAGCTTCTCTTCTTCTTCTCCAACTTATTCTCTTACCAATTTCAGAAATTCCTAAACCTAATCTTGGGAATGTTCTTGTTTTTGAGCTTAGATTCAAGCTCATTTGGGTTGTGTTGAAGAGAGGTTGATTCTCCATTTGCTTTCAAGCTTCTTCTTGTTCGATTTTGTGAAAAGGTGAGATTTTTATCTCACATCTATGACTATAATTATCTTTGGTTGTTGGGTATGAATTCCTAACACTTATTCATGTGCATTTGCTCTTGATTTGGATTGGTTGTGTGAATACTCCAATTTTTGGGTTTTTTAGTCAAATTTGTGTGAAATCCTTTTATGGATGTTCGATCATGCTTTTGGTGTTGCATCGAGGAGCATATAGGGTCGGGTTGCCGATTGGCATAAACCCTTAGAGCCAATGTTCGTCCGGTTTCATTTTGGAAGAGTTTGCTCTTCATTTGAATAAGGCTGAAAAACAGCCCAGGCATGATTCAGTCGACTGAAATCTCTGTTCACTCGACTGAACCCGAAACCCAAGAATTTCCAGGCATGATTCAGTCGACTGAAAAACTCTGCACAGTCGACTGAAACTGGAAACAGAAAGTTTCCTGAACCTGGAAAATTTCCATGTACAGGGTCAGTCGACTGAAAATCTCTGTTCAGTCGACTGAACCTGCTGTTTGAGTCCAATTTGCCTTTTTGGATTGAAATTCCAATCTAAATCGATTCGTGATAATCCTATTTGTTATTATCATCTATTATGATTTTGATGACTCTTTTTTTAGGGATTTTTGGAATATCCATTTCGATGGATCCTTTATCGATTTCCTTGGGTTTTATTCACGTCTTCGTATGTGAATTTTTGTGATTGATTGTTCTTACAATCTTCTTCGTGGTTTGTCGCTTTAAAATTATAAAGGTTTTCTATACTAGTAGTAAATATCAAAACTCTTTCCTCAAACGATTTCAATACTATTTTAATACCAAATTCGTTTATAAAACCGTTTTCCAATCTATTAGTATATACAAACCTTTACCTCACTCGTATGAGAAATCTAATTAAACGGCTTAGTAAAACAAGTGGTATGAAACGCTTGCGTTTACTTTGTCGGTTAATTCTTGGACTTGTTCGATTGAACCTCTTGTGACAATTTTCTAGTGGAGGTTTACAGTTTGTTCGCAAATATTTAAGTTAAGCAAGTGGTTATGGGACATGAAGCTAAACTCATATATTTACTAGCTTATTGTAATCGACACTTCTTGCTGATCATGACGATCATCTTTGTGATTTAGACTAGCAATGTGCGATGTCTCTTTGTCTGCGAGGGAGACTAAACCCCGTTTTGTGGAGTTTCGACTCAATTTGTGATGGGGTAGCAACCCATGGTCTTCGGGCCGTTTGTGGAGCTTCGGCTCAATTTGTGATGGTTAGCGACCATGGAATTAGCGTTCCGTTTGTGATACACGTGTTGGTGAGCTTTATGCTCCCGTTTGTGATAGGCCTCCCCCCTTTGTGATTTCTGGATTTCTTGTGTAGATTCCTAGAATTTTTGTTTCACCAATTTTCGTGATTTCCATTGATAAGTTTTATCAATATTTGTGCATTGGTGAATTTGTGTGTCATTGGCTTTAGTGGTCTCTGGATTTCTTGTGTAGTCTTCTGGAATTTGTGTGTCATTGACTTTTGTGATTGACGTTGATATTATCGTCAATATTTATGGTATGGTGAACGAAATTAGGAGTATGACGTTTCTTTGATTCTTGTGTAGATTTGGTGACATTGATTAATCTCTTGATGATTATCAACTAAGTATGTATATATATATATATATATCACAGCTTGGCATTGTGATTATTATGTGTTTAGTCATATCTCTTATTCTATATCGTTTCATCTGATATTTATAGTTAGACTGATCCGTTTATTATTTTCTTATTAAATAATACTCGGGTCAGACCGAGATGTTACAGGTGCTTCTGCTTGACTTCTCTCTTGGGATTGATTTCTCTTGCTTTTGGTTAACTACTTAGATTAGTAGTTTTTGTTGTATACATTGAGATATAGACTCCATAATGTATACTTATTCTTTTGTGTAGTTCATGTAACTATTCTTATGTGATATTGTGGAACTTTTGAGACCACTACTCTGATGTACACTTTCTAGTGTAATATTCATATCTTATTCCGCCTTTGTGATATGAATTGTCTGTGACTGATTTATGTTATGTTTATTTCTATATTTGTTTTCCGAAGGATTTATATGGCCACCGTGTAGTAGCTTTGAGTTTGTGTCGGTATGTCGGATTTCCTCTTGAAATAGAATGCATGTTATATTATCTGACATATCGGTGCTCGCGCAAAGAAATTACATGGATGGTCGCTCCTCAACAGCCTTATTCTCCGTGCTAGTCGACAGCATTCGCCGTAATGTTCTTGGCTAGCGTGGGTATAGAGGTGGGGCGTCACAGAAGCTATGGGTTTAAGGTATATATATATATATTTGAAAGTACTATGATTTTTGAAAAAGATATATTTAAAATAAAAATGATATCATATTGATTTGGGTTTTAGAATAGAAATGATATCATATTTGTATGGTTTCAAAATGGATATTTTATTCTTGTTTTAAATTATAAACTATTTTGAAAAGACCGCGGTGTTATAATAACGTTTGATTGTTAAAGAGACCGGGATCGGAAGTTGTCATGCTCTCTACCAACTCCGAAAACCACTTTAACAACCGTGTACGCGGTGGAGAATCCAGAATGAAGTAGGATGGTGGCGGCGTTTTCTTTGAGGTAAATACGTGGACCCAACTCCCATGAGTCGGCATAAGGTGGCTAAAACAGGAGCGATTCTCGGGCCAATGAGGTAGCACCTTTGATCGGACACATCTCTTTGATATTTTACTTTGACTTTTGGATTGATTTGGTGGCCACTTTTGATTTTTTTTTATTTGGGGTGTGGCTCGAGGTGGGCGGTAGCTGCGGCTATGCGTTACCACCAACCCGGATAGCAATTGGTGTATCTACTATGGCGTTTCCTAGTTGTGTCGTGTCACCTACCATAGCGCGCCTTATATGATTTCGTTTTGTACCATACCTATGGAGTGCCCTCTGACGACGCCCAGTACGGGGGAGAATACGGTACTGTGTAGACTATGGGAATATATTGTGTGTTAAGGGCTATATAGGTAACCCCTTAACGCTATTTAAAGTAAGTTTATTTTACTAATAGACATTATTATAATAGCGAAATATTACTACATAGTAAATAGTTTAACGGATCCTTAGGAGATGTGAATCCCAAGCATCTCTTAAGTTACTGCTCTCCTATTTATTTCTGTTGATTTAAGATCTTTTAGTTCTGACTCAAGTGTTTTGTCTTTTCAATTCGTTCGGGTCAGTCCGAGCATTTCAGGATTTGAAGATTTTATTCTGGAGGATGAAGACGAAGATTTATAGTACTATTATCTATATTATTCCACTACGCTATGGTATTCGCTGCATTATTGTTATTCTATGGTATGTATAACTCTGATATATATTGTAAGTATAATTAAATATTTTGAAAACAACTTCATGAACTGTATATTTGATTATTATATTTTATCGTTCCGCTGCAAGATTCTTGTTTATTTTTTTTCTTTCTCTACCTTTTCTTATTCACCCCATAACAATCTGCTCTTCCATATGGTTTGAATTGGCACGCGTGTCGATTTAAAGCCTGTGAAAAGGCAGGATGTTACAAAAAAGAAAACCCGGGTTCTATCATTTCAAACCCGCAATCCCAAGTCAAATCAAATATAATAAAAATCGCTCAGGCCTATCATTTCAACCCATAACGATTTTTTCCCTACTCTAATGTCCGTTCGGGTATGTATCATTTCAACCCGTAGTGGTTCTATTCTAACAGGGAACTTGTAGTGTGATCATATACAGAAATGATATAAACAATGTCAATATCACAATTTAGTGTCATATATCAGATGTCATGTGATAATTAACAGTTTTAACATGGTAATAACATGAAATAACGTATCACATAATCATCATTAACTTGCATAACATTTTAATACTAAACACTTGTCATCAATTTACGATTTCATAAGTAAATATGTCGGAGTGAGAAAAACTCACCTTTTCAAGCTGGAGTTAGCAAGTCAAACAACACAAATGAATTCCAGAAAAACACGACATGGCACGACACAACACGACTATGGATTCAAATGTTTGGAGAGAGCCAAGGTATGATCTTGTAAATAACCAAAACGACAGACAGTATATACATGAATATTTAACCAAAACAACATTGAAATAAATGGAAATACAAAGCAACAAAGACAAGAATGATTAGACCTTGCTTTAATCACTCCAATGCTTGGCCATAGGGATCTTTTGCTCGGCTATGATGGTGCAAAAGACTTGGGTTTGGCATCCATATGGCACGGCTAGCAAGGCGGTGAAGATGGTAGAAGTTATAAGGTGAAGGATGCAATTGGTCAAGGCAAAATGGAGTGGTTTTGGTGCACCATTTGGCTCGGCCCTACATACATCAGGTATGGTCAGATTTGAAGTGATGTCTAGAGGTGGTTTAGGTAGGTGGTGGTGGAGCTAGGGGTGTGGCCAAGTCAAGATATGAAGGAGATAGTAGAGTTTATGGCTAGGCTAGGCAATTTTTGTGGAGTTTTATGCAAAGTTGTGGTGTTTTGGTCACATGGAGGTCACGGCTTGAGGTGGTGGTCAGAGGAGAGGCTGATGGTTGCTATAGCTGGTGATGGTGGAGAGGATGGTGGTGGTGATGGATGGTAGGGCCGAGCAAAGTTAGGTAGAGGCAAGGCAAGAAAACAATGAAAAGAAGAAGGAAGATTAGGAAGAAGAAAGCCATTTTTGGTTTTCTTTTTTTCTTTTTTGAAGCCGTGAGTTTTTTTTTGAGAGGAGGAGAATGTTTTCTCATGTGAATTAGAAGGAAGTCACGGCTGAAACAAGGAGAAGTGGTCGGCTAAACAAAATGAAAAGGCAAAAGAAATTTGGAAAGGCAAGTAAATGAAAAGGTATAGAAAAATTAAAGGTCGTTGCCTCTTCACATTTCGATTTTCATTTAAATCAAAATAAATAAATAAATTCAGAAAATAAAATAAAATACTGAAAAGAATAAAATGAAAAAGAAAATAAATAAATATTTTGTAGAAAAATATAAAATAATTAATAAAATAGCACAATAATAGAAACTATGGTAAAAAATTATAGATAAAATACAATAAGCTTTAGAAAATTAAAATCACATTTTTAAAATGTTTTAAAAATAAAATAAATACACAACATAACATATTACACATATTAGAACATGTTTTGACAAATAAAAATATTATTTATATAAATTAAAATAGACAATTTTGTTAAATAAAACAATATGCACACAATATTGTAAATAGCATAACATTCATAATATTATTCGGATTTCAACGAAACAAAAAGCAGTATTCTTAAAATTTAATTTAATTTCGTAATAAAAGATATAATTCAAAAATTCAAATATTTAAATTTTAAATTTAAAAAGTCAAAGTTTGAACAAATTGACCAAAATTCATTTTTATTGGAAAACATTCCATTTATTCCTGTTTGAAACTATAATTCACATCAAAATCAAAATTTATATTTAAAATAAAAAAAATTATTCTTTTTAATAACTAAAATAAAGTTTTTAAATCAGGAATTTAAATTAAAATAATTAAAATAAACAATTAAAATAATCACAAAATACAGGGTTGTTACATGATATATAACCGTATTTTTATTTTAAATTATGGATTGAAATGATAAATATCTATATCACTCGACCATAGGATAGGAAATTTTATGTAGACACCGTCAGTGTGTGTATATATATATATATGTATATATATATATATATTGGAAATGATTTCTATGGTTTTGGATAGAATTATATGGTTTAATAAATATGGATTCTTTTTGATATTATATAAAAATATTTATTATATGTAGTTAAATTCATGTATTTAAGCTATGTATAATTTATTTTAATAACAATAAGTTTAATAATGGAGTTTGATTTTATTGAAATAAAATATGGTTAAGTATTTAAATCATACTTTAATATAGAGGTTATAATGAGTTGAATAAATTAAGATTGGAAGGTAAATTGGAAATTTATTTGAAATTGAGCTTATTTAAGAATTAAACTTCATAAGTTGATGTAAAATTTATTAAACTTGAAATTTTAAAAGGTATGTTATTTATAACTGGATTTTTATTCAAGATGAATTAAATGAATATTTCTAGTATAAATAAATTGAAGGAAATATTTAGTTACTGGCAATTTGAGTTTTATTCAAATGATTATGGATTTATTATGCAAATATTTCAAAGATAAATAATAGGACATTGAATTGTTGAATAGTAATTTCCAACCTTAGTTTTGAAATTGTTGAATACTGAAAGTTTGAAATATATTGAAATTGAAGTGGTTTATTGAAACTGAAAGTGAGTTGAAAATTTATGAATTTAGATATAATTTAAAGTGAATAAAATTGTAAAGTCGAGGAAATTATTTTACTTTATAAAGTAATGTTAAATTCAAACTATTTTATTTTATATACTGTTTGAATATCCAAACTATTTAAGCTTTGGAAGTTATGGTTTTGAAGCTATAAAATTCGAAGTATTATGTAACGACCCATAAATTTTCCGTAATTAAAATTGTTAATTTAATAAGATTTTGAAATTTAATATTGAAGGAAATAAAAAATTTAGTGAATTATTAATGGAAATAATAACTTGGATAAGATTGGTAAGATAATTTTTAATAACTTGAATGTAACAGTATAAATGTAAGTTAATTGTTAATTATATTCTTATCGTATTAAAAGAATGTTACCAAGATGAAATGATTAATTTGATTTAAAATCTCAATTAATGGGTGTATTAATTTATAATGGAATATAAAAGGTAAATCAATAATTTAAAATGTTGACTTGCTAATAAAATAATGTACAATGAATGGGAATCGAATGAATTAGTGTATGAACTAATGGTAGCACTTGTTGTAAGCTAATAAGTAAATTAAAAATGTAACAGTGCTAATTTAGGTTAATAATTATTAGGTTAAATGAAACGACAATTAATGAATTTATTTAAATTTGTAAAGTTATAATATAATAGATGGTAATCGGTTGGGAAGAATGAACATGCAAGTATTTTAAAGGGTATAATGGTGATACATAGTTGTTACCAGTTAATTCACTAATTACAAATAAAGATAATTAAATATTACTTTTATGAAAATAAATGTAGTAATGGAAGTGTGGAGGTAAATTTAATAGAAGCGTAAATTTGTTTCAAGGTACTAAATTGGTGAATTGGGAAATAAGTTCAAAGTATGTTTATTAATGAATTAATACGCAATGTATGTAAAGTAATAAAATGGTATAAGAATGGAATTAAGGTAAATTCATTAATTGGTTTTAAAACCTTAATTAATGTGTTCAATTGATAGAAGTACATATTTAGAAAGGTAATATTTATTCAAATTAAGTTGTAGATAGGCGTATATTAATGTAATGAAATAAAATTAGCATTATATATGGAATTATAATCTGGATCGATAAGTAACTAACTTATAAATGCAATTAAAAGCAAATAGGTCGCAATTAATATAGGTTGCTTGTTTATTTAAGGTGTTAAATAAACTTTGGAAATCAATTGTAATAAATTTAAATTTAATGTTTTGTTAATGTAAATTAAAGTAATAACCGAAAATAATGTTAATTTTATTTATAAAATGACAGTTGGTTGAATAAAAGGAATGCAAAATTATGTTTGTCAAAAAATTTGGAATTTAATATATAATAATAGGATTAATGAAATTAAATGAAATTAACTATTTAAACATTACCTAAATGGGAATTTAGATGAAATGTGAGAATCTTAATATAATAGATTTTGATTCTAGTGTAAATTTCATCCGTTTGTTAACAATAAATTGAAATAGGATGAAAAGTAAATTTAATAGTATTATTGGAAATTTAATTTATTGTTTTGAATATAATGAAATTGAAAATTTGACACTGCAATTGATAGATTAATTAACTTTAAATTGACATCTAAACTTGTTTAAATTTTTTGTAGATGATTAAGAAATATAAAAGTGATAAAATTTTCAATTATAGAAGTGAAATTAAAAATTGGATTCAATTGATTGATTTTTAATTTATTTAATTAATATAAAAATAGCCATTTTAGCCACTGACTCGGATTTCGATGAAACTAGTTTCATCGGATCCGTAACGGTGAAGTATTGTAGGATTTTAAGTTTTGTACTGATCGGGCTTGTCGTTTGATCGTAAGGACTCGAAATGCCTTGAAATAAATGAAATTGAAATCAATTTGAAAAATATTGATTTTAGCATAACTTCTTCATACGATGCAATTTGAACTTGAAACCTGTTCCATTGCATTTAAAATATTTTAAAACGTCTATTTTGATGTATGAGTTGATCAAATTTCGTTCCGGAGTCGAAACCGGCTTTTCGGGCCATATATCGTTCAGCGCGTTTATTGATCCGATCCATATATTCTATTTCAGCTTTGTCAACAAATAACCTGTTATAAACCCTGGCCTACCTATATCTCTCATTTGTATGTGCGTACAATCCCACTTTACCTCCTCCTCAATGGCAGACAATAAAATTACAGATCCAGTTGAAATTCCAAATCAAATCCAAAGACAAAATTTCAAACTCCACAATATATGCCAAATTTTATATCAATTCGAAGCTCTCGAAGAGCGTAACTCAGATCTGCAACTCATTTTCCGATTCGACGCATTGTTTATCCAGAAATCGAAGAACAATTTTCGACCATTCATCGCGCGTCGATGAACATCGACGGATCTTCGAACCATTTCTGGGTTTGTAGAGGGGACTGAGTGTATTTGATCGGTATGCTTCATTCGATGATTTGACGGTCAGATCGTCGTGTAAATTTCGTTAGGGTTTTGTTAAATTAGTGGCGGATGGAGTTTTTTGGCGTCGATTTCATGGCCGATCGTGGTCGCTGGGGGGGGGGGGGGGTCTGGCCTGGAGGAAGTTCGGCGGCGAAAAATTTGGTGGTCGCGATGGTGTCAGGCAGTGGCCACTTCGTTCTGCGTGCATACGAGCGTGATGTAGGGAGAGTGAGGCTCCAGTGTGAACACAAATTTTGAGAAGAGCTGAGAGTTTTTTTTTGGGTGATGACTTGGATAATAATAGAGGTATGTTATTTGTTTTGTTTTAAAATTTAATTTTGTTTTCAAAAATATAATCGCTATAACTTTTACATACGTGATCCAATTCACGCTCGTTTTTCTCCGCTATGTTCGTATTGGAATTTCGGACACTTTGGCGTTGGTTTAGACGGATTTGGAGACTATTCAAATTTTGGGTTTAAATTCAATTTAAATTCAAAAGGAGAGTGTTTTAACCCACTCACAACTTCTAAAATTTCTTATGTTTGTTAAATTAATTTTTTGTCGTGATTATGCATTTATTTATGACCTTTTCATATATTTTTTAATCATCCTCTCAGTTATTGCATTTATTTAAATTAAATCGTTAAATTTATTTAATTTATTATTGATTATAACTGCAAGTTAAATACCTATTATATATATTATCAGTTATCTATTGGTATTGATTGATTGTTTTGGATGATGATTGTGATGGATGTGTGAACTGTTTAAGGATGAATGGATGTTGTATTATATATTATTTTAAACAACAAGTTGTTATGCATTTTATTTCATTCGGGATTGCGGTTTGAAATGATATATAACCGTAAATTTTTTTAAATTATCGATTGAAATGATAAATATCCGTATCACTTGACCATATGGTAGAAAATTATATGCAGGCACCACGGTCTATGTATAAAATATTTTGAAATGATTTTCTATGGTTTGTAAAGAAATATACGGTTTGTGAGGTATGGATATAAATGTATTTTATAATTCTTGGTTTTAGGCTATGAATAAGATTTGTTTAAAGTATAAATAAGTTAGATAATAAAGTTGGATTTTATTAAAATATAATATGGTTAAGTATTTACTTAAAGTATATTTTTGTATAGAGTTTGTATTAATTTTTATAAATCAAGGTTGAGAAGATAGTGTTGAAATTGATTGGATATTTTATTTAATTAAAGAATTATATTTAATAAGAATCCTTTTGGAACTTATTGCAATTAAGATTTTAAAAGAATATGGTTTTATAACTTAATTCGGGTTTAAGGTGATTTGAGTGAATAAACTGAGGAATATTTCGTTATTGAAAATTGAAGTTTTATTTAAAAAATATTGGATTGAGCAAGCAAATATTTCAAAACCAAATAATAGAAAAAGTGAAATTGGTATATATATATATATATGAATTATAAAATTTAGTTTGAAATATTAAATATGTAAGCTTTGAAATATATTGAATTTGAAATGGTTTATTTGGAGGTTCAAATCGGTATTTGGAATTTATTTGTGAAATTAATGAAGCCATTTTAGTTTATAAAGTAATTTAATATTAAACCATTCAAGTGGTGTAGTTATATTTCAAAGTTATGAAATTCAAAGTTTTATGTTTTGGAAGGCTATATTTCAAGCGTTTGGTTTCGAAATATTATAACTTTGAAAATGTTATGGTTTTAGAAAAGAATATATTTGAAAATGATATCATATCGATTTGATTTTTAAAAATGATATCGTAACTATATGGTTTTGAAATCTGGTTTTAAAGTATAAACTATTTTTAAAAGACCACGGTGTTATAATAACATTTGGTTGTTGAAGAGACCAGGATCGGAAGTTGTCGTACTCTCTACCAACTTGAAAACCACTTTAACAACCGTGTACGCGGTGGAGATTCCCGAATGAAGTAGGATGGTGGTGGCGTTTCCTTTAAGGTAAATACATGGACCCAACTCCCATGAGTTGGCATAAGGTGGCTAAAACAGAAGCGATTTACAGGTTAAGAAGGTAGCACCTTTTATCGGACACATCCCTTCGATATTATACTCTGACTTTGGATTTATTCATAGCCACTTTTGATTTTCTTTTTGGGGGTTTAGCTCGAGATGGGCGGTAGCTGTGCGCTACATGTTACCACCGAACCGGAAGCGTAATCAGTATATATACCCTGTCATTGCCTAGTTGTGCCATGTCACCTACCCTAGCGCGCCTTGTACGAGTTTGGTTTTCTCCCGTAGCCCGTGTGGTATCCATTGGTGGCTTCCCGATTAGGAGGGACTATGATATTGGATGGACTACTGGGACTATTGTGTGTTAAGGGCTATATGGGTAAACCCTTAATGCTATGAAAAAAGTAAGTTTATTTTACTATAGACATTATTATAATAGCGAAATATTACTACATAGTAAATAGTTTAACAGATCCTTAGGAGATGTGAATCCCGAGCATCTCTTAAGTTACTACACTCACATTAGACACTGGATAGGAGATGTCAAATCCCGTAAACATCTCCGACGCCGTTACACTCATATTTATTTCCGTTGATTTAACTTACATAAGATCTTTTAGTTCTGACGCGAGTGTTTTTTCTTTTCAATTCGTTCGGGTCAGTCCGAGCATTTCAAGGTTTGAAGATTTTTATTCTGGAGGACGAAGACGAAGAATTGTTATTATTATTATATATTATATTGTTCCACTACACACTGTATTCCGCTGCATCGATTATTATTCGCTGGTATGTGCTAGTCTGATATGTATTGTATAAGTACAATCAAATATTTTTGTAAAACAACTTCATGAACTGTTTATTTCATTATTATATTTTATCATTCCACTGCAAGATTCTATTTTGTGTTTCTTTCTCTACTTTTTCTTATTTATCCCATAACAATCCGCCCTTTTGTATGGTTTAAGTCTGACGTGTGTGGTTTATCGTCAGTTTAAATCGTACGGAAAGGCGGGACGTTACATCTGGTATCCGAGCTTTGGTTTAGCGATAAACCTTAGCTTTGTGGGGTCTGGCTCTTTACTAATAGGGTAGTAGTATTCTATTGGAGTCTCTGAGTGTATATATATGAGAGAGCGTATTTGTTAGTGTTATAAAAGGTTTTAATATTGTGTTAATCTGTTCCGTTTTGCATTTATAAATTCTAGTTGGTGCATGGGACGCTGTGACATCAATAGGAATTTCTGAACACTTGATAGGACAGACCGACACAATATTTGTTTTGAATATAGGTGAATGAAATAATTTTGCCTATTATATTTTCTATATATAAAATAAAGTTTTTATAAAGGTTATATTTGGTTGTAATATATTGGTTGTTAGGTAGTGGAATTTTAGATATTAGTTGAAAATAAGATTGAAAATAAAATAAATGGAAATTGGAAATTTTAGAACTTAAGTTCCAGGGTTATGAAAATTTCTTTCAATTGATTTTGGAATATAATAATAATATTATTAGAAGTATTTTCTGATATAAATATTTCAATATACTTTGAAACAGTTGTTTTAAAGAAATTTTGGAAAAGAAATAAGTTGCACTCCCCTCTCTGGCACTGGAAAATAGTTTCGGTGATGGCGGCCGCATCGTCGACATTCATTTTCGAGTTTCGAAGTGGGAAGTTCATTGTAGTAGTTTTACTACAGATTTATTTGAAAAAAATTGTTAATTTTAAATTGTTTTAAATATAAATGGATATATAAATACGTTTATCCATTATGATTTGAGATTTAACCCGGTATTTAGTTCTTAAGTTTCCATTAATTAATAATTTCAATTATTGTGGTGAACTGGAACGTAGGTAATTAATAATTGAAACCTCGAAAAGAAAATAAGAGATTTAATGCTAAGTTATAAATTAAATAAAAAGAAAAATTAAATTTGTAACATATAAAAAAAAGGATTATTGTTGAACATTTAATTAATTGAGAAAAACTTGTATAACTTTCAATTACAATCTTAAAGGCATATATATAACTTACCAAAAGATATAAAAAGTTGAAATGTTAATAAGAAATTGTAATAGATGTTATACAAGTAATAAACTTATGGAAATGAAAGTAACTAATGAAATTCTTTAATAAATAAGAATTTGGGGTTGTAGTTGTTTGTTGGGTGCATTTTCTACACACCGCCGATCCAGGAGGAGGAGACCACCGGTCCAAAATAACTCCATCTTCATCATCACCGAATCAGACCGTAAAGCACCCCTGCCGAACCATACTCCTACCACCGAACCAAAGTTCCACCGGTCCACTCATCTCCTACCACCGAACCAAAGTTCCACCGGTCCACCATACTCCTACCACCGAACCAAAGTTCCACCGGTCCACCATACTCCTACCACCGAACCAAAGTTCCACCGGTCCACTCATCTCCTACCACCGAACCAAGGTAAACCGGACCTACTCTGCCAGGCCAGATTGCATCGTCACAGGCCCGCCAACTGCTATATACATCCAAGACCCCTGCCCCCAACCTCACTCTATAAATAGAGGGGCAGGGGTGCAACAATGGTAGACAAGTTGGAGAGCTCAAGCACGGATAGAACTTTCAAAAAACTTTCAGTTACTTGTAATCAAAGCTTTGTACTTGTAATCTGAATAGAAAAGGAGAATAACATATAAAGTGGACGTAGCCACGTTCTGGCCGAACCACTATAAATCTGTATCTTTTACAGTTTAGTCCCTGCTTTTTATATATTTGCGTAAATCACCCAAATCACTAGAAACAACATAAAACCAACTAATTCATACGACTTGGAGGTGTTTGCCCATTTTTTGTGCAAACATTTTTGGTGCTTTCACTGAGAACGATAGGAGCTCGAAGCTTCAGCTTCTCCCACTCAACCCTTTTCCTATCAACGTCGTTCATTGCTTGGAAAACATGCCTCTTGGACGGAAGAAAGATACTAACAAAGGAAAGAACATTGCAACTAGTAGTATCCCAGATCCAGTAATCAGAAATCAAGACAATCGTCCGGTTCCAACAGCAAACGAAAATCAGGCAAATCCGACAGCCCCTGCCACGGAACAACCAATTACAAGGACGAATCTGGACAGGATTGTGGCTGAAGTAACTAACTGCTTCGCATCTCAACAAGAAGCCTTGGTGGACCAACTCATGTCATGCTTAAGGGATGCTGAAGAATCCAACCGCAACACTGAATCATGGGGTGAGTCCCGGTCTGGAGGATCTGAGAGACGACAAAGGTCTTTCTTCTTCGAAGAGGTTAACAACAGAAACAACAATGGTAGGAGCCGAGCCCGGACTCAGCCCGAATTCCGACCCGAAGAAACACTTGGTACCGAACCCAACGGGGGAGGTACCAGGCAGGGGTCGGATGTAGCTGAGCCTGTCATGCTACCTAACCATGGAAACACCAGTAGACGGGGCCCAGCTGGAGTCCAGCCCAAGGTTGGACCCAAGGAAGTGCTGAGAACAGAACCCAGCAGGGGAAGATCAAGGCAAGGGCCAACTGTGGCTGACCCCAGTATGCCCCTAGAAGACCAGAGGCAGCCATTGGAGAATGTTAGGAGTGACAGACGATACCATCCCTACAAGTCGTCTGGACGGAATCAATCCCGCAGGGAAGAAACTAACTCATTCCTATCCGCCCCAAATTCTGATGAAAGGATGGCGCGATTGTTCAGAGAATGCGTCCAACGGGACCAAAGGGATCGGGGGATAAGCGCTAGGGTAACCAGCCCCTTCACCCGCAATATCGAAACTGCCATCACCCCCCGAAAATGGAAAATGCCAACAATTGAACCTTACAAAGGAACCTCTGACCCCATCGTACACTTACAGAGATACACCCAGCATATGCTCATGAGCGGAGCAACGGAGGGAGTGTTGTGTAAATGCTTCCCACTTTTCTTGGCAAATCTAGCTACCTCCTGGTTCTGCCACCTACCCCAAGGGTCCATCAGATCATGGGAAATGTTGAAAGAAAAGTTCATCAGCCTGTTCCGCATTCATGTGGAACAACCCAAGGACGCTTATTCCTTATCTAATATCAAACAGAAACCCGGAGAGACAGTGCAACAATATCTAACCCGATTCAACGCCGCAGCGGCCGCAGTCCAAGATGCCAACGAGAAATTTATCCTAATGGCCCTCTGCAGTGGTGTACATCCGGATACTAAATTTTCTAGAGGACTGACCAAGGAAAAACCAGCTACTTTACCGGATTTCTTCCATGAAGCTGGGAAATATATGAGACTTGAAGACGCTGCCACTGAGAGGCAGTTAGGGCAACAGGCTAAGACAACTCCATACATGGTTCCCGCTGCAGCAAAGGATGTTCGAAGAAATGACTCTAGAGACAATGCTGGGGGCAAGAAGGGAGGAAAGCGCTTATATCGACCAGGACCAAGATTTGACTCTTACACTCCTTTGAATGAAACAATCGAAAACATCTTCCTAGCCACCCAAGACGAAGTAAGATACAAGCACCCCCCGCATAAGAAAGAGTCAGATAACGCACTCAAGTCTGGAAAGTTCTGCCGCTTCCACGAATCCCATGGTCATGACACCAATGAATGCCACCATCTCCGGGACTTGATTGAAGAACACATCAGAAGGAAGAGACTGGAACGCTACGTAAAAAGCCAGAACAGGACACCCGCTCCCACCAATGAAAACCCAGGGCTACCCCTCCCAGAAGTAGGCGGAGGAAATCGCAACACCAGCGGCTCCAGTCAAGAGAAGATAGTGGTTCTTACCATATAAGGAGGACCACACATCGCCGACAGAAGCTGGGCAGAGATGGAAAGATACGGTAAGTCGCTTAAAAACGATGAAGGCTATGTTAATTCTGTTATGGAAGAACGCCACCCAAAACGGAAAGAGAATGACGACATCACATTCAGTAGGCGTGATCTAGAGTGAAGACAGTACCCACACATGGACCCTATGGTCATCTCTGCCTGGTTCGGTCCAGCCAAAGTTTTCTGAATTTTAGTAGACACTGGAAGCTCAGTAAATATACTATTCAAGCATGCTTTCGACAAAATGAAGCTGTCAATGAAGGATGTGTCTCCCTGCAACAAACCACTACATGGTTTCACTGGAGATGCGAAGATGCCCCTCGAGCAACTGGACCTCTTTGTTGAAATAGGAAGTCATCCCCGCTCCGTTGTGCGAAAATAAACATTTGTACTAATAGAGAACCATTCGGCCTACAACGTCTTTTAGGGAAGACCAGCCTTGTCTGACTTCAAAATTGTCCTAGCCCCATGGTGCCTGAAGATGAAATTTCCAACAGATAACGGAATAGGAGAAATGGAGGGAGATCAAGACGCTGCTCGAGACTGCTATGTAACTGAACTTTGCAATAACCGTAGAAAAGATAAAGGGAAAAATGCAGAGACTACTCTCTGCATGAAAAACTTGGAAGCATAGCAACTAAAGAAAGCCCCTCCTCTTTGATATACCAGTGATCCTTTCAATGAATTAGACCCTATGGACAAAGAGGAGGAGGCCACCGCCGAGCCTGCAGAGGCTATGGAATTCGTAGCTGTAGACAAACACGACTCAAGTAGACTATTGAAAATCGGATCTCAACTAAAAGAAGAATTAAAGGATCAACTCATTGATTTTCTTCGCCACAACATGGATGTATTTGCATGGACGCACGCTGACATGACAGGAATCTCCCCAGACGTAGCATGCCACATGTTGAACATCGATCCCACCAAGGTGCCAGTAAAGCAGAAAAAGAGAAGCATGGGGGTAGAACGATCAGCAACCCTCGAGGAAGAAGTAAAGAACCTACTTACCAATAACTTCATACGAGAAGCCATCTACCCAGAATGGATCGCCAACCCGGTACTAGTAAAAAAGGCTAATGGGAAGTGGCGAACACGCATAGACTTCTCCAACTTAAATGACGCTTTTCCGAAGGACTGCTTCCCACTCCCCCGAATCGATCAACTCGTGGACAGCACAGCTGGACACGAACTCTTATCCTTTATGGACGCATACTCAGGATATAACCAGATCCCTATGCACGCCCCCAATCATGACCACACTAGTTTCATCACTGACCGGGGATTGTGCTGCTACAGAGTAATGCCTTTTGGACTTAAAAACGCCGGAGCTACTTATCAACGCCTCGTCAACAAGATGTTTGCGGAACTAATAGGACGAACTATGGAAGTTTATGTGGATGACATGCTGGTAAAATCGAGGAAAGCCAACGATCATATAAACCACCTGGATGAGATGTTTCAAGTACTTCGCCGATATGGAATGAAGCTGAACCCTCTAAAGTGCTCCTTCGGAGTATCGTCGGGAAAATTCTTGGGATTCATCGTCCATGCGGGGGGGTTGAAGCAAACCCCGAACAAGTTCGGGCTTTGCAAGATATCAAGATACCATCCACTCAAAGAGAGATGCAAAGCCTGAACGGGAAAGTGGCCGCCCTAAGCAGGTTCATCTCTAAAGCAACCGACAAATGCATCCCTTTCTTTGAAGCTCTAAAGAAAGACAAAGGAAAGTTCGAATGGATTGACGAATGCTCGACAGCCTTCCTTAGCTTAATCGAACACCTCCAGAGACCACCAGTGCTCTCAACTCCAAATGAAGGTGAGGAACTATACCTATACCTTGTTGTATCGTCCCATGCTTTAAGCGCCGCTTTGGTGAGAGAAGACAACCGCGCGCAGTGGCCCGTATACTTTGTAAGCAAGAGATTTACAAGGGCAGAAGCCAGATACCCTAAACTTGAAAAGCTAGCATACTGTTTGCTAATCACGTCACGGAAACTGCGACACTATTTCCAATCTCATTCCATCAGAGTTTTAACCGATCAACCGCTAAGGCAAGTACTCCATCGCCCCGACACTTTTGGGCGACTACTTAAGTGGTGCATTGAACTGAGTCAATATGATATCACCTACCATCCTCGCACCGCTATCAAGGGGCAAGCCATAGCTGATTTCATTGCCGAATTCACTACTAACGAAGGTAAGGAGCAATCTGAAATAGCATAAGATATCAAGTGGAATCACTTCGTAGATGGAGCATCAAATGAACAAGGCTCGGGGGCAGATGTTGTGATAATCACCCCCAGGGGAAGGAAGCTTCACTACGTCCTAAGGTTGGAATTCGCTGCCACCAAAAATGACGCAGAATACGAAGCAGTGATAGCCGGATTAGAACTTGCCCTGGAGATTGGAGTCGGTTCTTTATGTCTCCATAGTGATTCTCAACTTATTGTAAATCAAATACTAGGAGAATTCCAGACTCGAGGAGAACGACTCACAGCATATCTAAAGAAGACCGAGCTGCTGCTTAATCAATTGGATCACTATTTAATCAAACACATTCCTCGAGAAGAGAATCAGGAGGCCGACGAACTGGCAAAGCAAGCTAGCATGAAGGAGGACACTGCTTCCCGAACAATAACCATCTCAAAGCAACTGGCCCCGAGTTACGAGCCAATGAATATGATAGCTGCAATCGAAGAGGAAACTTGGATGACTCCCATCCGGAAGTACTTACAAAGTGGCACACTGCCTGACGGGCGTAACGAAGCTAAGAAAATCTTAAGGAAAGCTTCCCGCTACACATTACAAGAAGGCATCCTCTATCGCCGCGGCTTCTCTAATCCCTTATTAAGGTGTATCGCTGGAAGGGAAGCCAGGGAAGTCTTGTCCAACATCCATCAAGGAAGTTGCGGAGATCACACCGAAAGGGCAGACTCTAACAAAGAAAATACTCCGATACGGATATTACTGGCCCACCTTAAATAAAGACGCCCTAGACTTCGTCAAGAGATGTGACAGATGTCAGAAATTTGCTAAAATTTCTCGACTACCAACAAACGAGATTACTCAAATGACCAACCCTTGGCCCTTTGCGGTATGGGGAATTGACTTAATTGGTGAACTGCTAATGGGCCGAGGCGGGGCCAAATATGCTATAGTGGCAGTCGACTATTTCACCAAATGGGTGGAAGCGGAACCTCTAAATAAAATATCTTCGGCAAAAGTTATTAACTTCTTGATCAAAAACGTTCTATGCAGGTACGGGGTCCCACTCAAAATCATATGAGACAACGGACTTCAGTTTGACAGTGAGGAATTCACCAACTGGTGCCAAGAGCACGGAATTCACAAAAGCTTCTCATCTGTAGCTTACCCCCAGGAAAACGGAAAAGTCGAAGCTGTCAACAAAATTCTCAAAACTCTAATCAAGAAGAAACTCGAAAAGTCAAAAGGCGCTTGGGTGGATGAACTTCCTACGGCACTTTGAGCCTATCGCACATCTTACAGAACATCAACAGGGCTTACTCCTTTCTCTTTGGCATACGGATCGAAGGCCATGCTCCTAGTGGAAACTGTAGTGCCTTTCCACCGTAGGATCCACTACAACCCAGAAGAGAATGAAGAACTCCTCCACATGTCTTTGGATCTAATTGAAGAAAGAAGAAATGATGCAGCACTTAAAGCGGCAGCTCACAAGCAAAAAGTGGCAGAACAATACAACTCCAAAGTCAAGCACCGCAGCTTACAAGAAGGAGATCTTGTCCTCAAGCGGATCTTCCCGCACCCCGGAGCGCTAGATCCAATCTGGGACGGACCTTATGTAATTCATAAAGATCTCCACAACGGAGCTTATATTTTGTCAACTGTGGACGGAGAGGTGTTCCAGAGGGCATGGAACATCCAACACCTCCGTCGATGCTTTTCTTAACTTGTACTGCCCATATGAAGTGAATTAACAAAGAGAATCAGCGGACGTAGGCATTTTCGTGCCGAACCACTTTAAAAATCTTGTCTCTTTCTAACTTGTTCCTTTATATCTTGGCTACTTGTTAAGATTTATGATTTTCTGTTGAACAAAATCATGTATAACGACATTTCCATTCTAGACACTTCATGGCACAACCTCGCCTAGACAAGACCCAGCAGGTACTATGCGAATCTATGCACTCACCAATGAGACACTTTTGCTCCAGCATCCCTCTGCTGCAGGTTAACTCGTTGCTCGCGACTACCCTCAAAGCCAACTGTAATGAGCCGATTATAAGCCATCAAGAAGGCCGACTATAGCCGATGGCAGCTCATTACGGCGTTCGGCTCGCCGGCAACTGTGAACCTACTTTAAGCCCCAACATAAGGTGTGGCCAGCCAGGGGTAGTTCACGGTTGACGATCGGCACCCACGCTAGCCGGCCACAGTAAATCGAATAATACCCGCAATTACGGGCCATAATGGCTCGGGTAGTTACTGTGCGCGATCTCGGCTCCGATATGTCTTAAGTGCGGCTGTGGTAAAAAAGATAAACTCCCCGCGGAGGCGTAAGATGGGTGACAAATGTCTCCAAGACCCACAGCTAGGGAAAGTGACTATAAAACCCGTTTGCCACGAAATTAAGCATATCGACGGCCTTCCGTGATTGGAAGTTTTACTGTTTCTCATATTTCCATTTCATTTAAAAACTTTTCTCCTATCCTATATAACAGTCCCTAAAGTACAGGTTACAAAATAGGGGAACTCTCGCTTGTGGAAATATGAACTCACATCCGGATGACGGAACATTCAGCTATATTCCATACTCAGTCACGCAAGACATTCAAAGCAACCCTCTACAACTAAAACACGAAGGGCGGTACTTTCTTCTCTTGTATACAAATATGTAGCTTTAATTTATTCACACATCATATTGACATTGCAAGACATGAAATAATATTTTGAGCAGAAACTTAGCATCAAATACGATTAAATCACATGCATAAACACGCAGCTGTATTTCTTATACAACATATCAAAATAACAACCACATTCGAACATGACAGAATCTGCTTATGTTATAAAGTTGCATAAAGACGTTCGTTGCAATGACATAATTATAGCCTGAAAATACAATAATGTTTTGGACTAGTATATACAGGAATGTCAAACAGACCAAATAATAGAGTCAACTACATCGGGGCTCCGCCTCTATCCTGCCCGCCATCCGGATCTACTTAACTGCAGGGTCAGAACTCCCCGCATGTACTCCAGAGGTCCCGCCTGCCCAATTCAGAAGAGAATCCATCAATAGCCACGAAAGATAAGCAATCAAATCATGAAAAGACTAAAAAGGAAGACTTACCAACATCCGCTCCCTGGTCATCGTCCTCCAACTGCACACCTACTTCCTCAGTGGTAAGCAGCCGCATGCCCTCCTTCACCGCCACTTTCTCCTCCTCAGTAAACTGGGCCGTGACCGCATCCATCCTGAAGGCCGCACCACCCTCCTTACCCGCATCAGCCTTAGCTTCCTCCAAAGCCCGAAGATAAATCCTAGCCATAACCCGGGGGTAATCGTCCATCCAGGATAAGCCGCCCTGCTTCCAGGTCCGGAAGTACATGTCCTGGAGCATCTCATCCATCATCCCCTCGTCTCCTCAAACTCCCTCATCCGGGCCTCGGAAGCCGACAGCCTTGCAACGGCAGCGTCTCTCTCCAATCGGTATCTCGAGCAGTCAGCCTGAAGGGATTTCCGCATCGCCTCCATCTCCTCCTTCAGCTTAGCTTGAGCAAGCTCTACGGCCTCAAGCTTCCCAGATAACTCCTCTATTTACTCAAGATCCGCTCTCCGAACCTCATCCACAGTGGCAATGGCCATATCAATTCATTCCTTGCAGGTGGCCTCCATTTTTCGTAGCTCGGCTCTACTAGCCTCCTCCATAGTTTTCTTTAGCCGTCTGGAGGCCGCCTCATGCTGGGAGATTTGAATGGCCTAATCCGCAAGCTGTTTGTACTGATCGGAAACCGTTAGCCACAGCCGAATGTTAGCACTCCCGATTTCCTCCCCAGCCTTGACCAATCGGGCGTGATGCTCCATCAACTTCTTGGTCTCTTCAGCCATCCGATCGATGTTTGCCTTGGCCTCGTCCCCCATAGTCACAATTCGAGTGGTCAACAAGTCGAGATCCAAAGACTTAGCCTCGTCAAGCACCCTTACCATAGGATTGCGGGGCAGGAGGTGCTAACCGGTAACCTCATCGAAGGAAATATCATGAGAACTCGGTTCCAGATCTGGACGACCCACAAATGGGTTACGAGCTAAGCCGGGACGATCAACATGAGTAACGGAAGGATCCTCTGATGGATGCGGAGACGGTATGGACTCAGTATCCTCCCCCGTGATGTCATGAATAGGCTGGGTTGGGGGCTGAAGTCCAAGTGAAGGTTCGAACATGGAACGCCTCCTCTTCCTCTTCTGAATATCCTCTTCGATGACTCCGAGAAGAGGACGGTAACTGACTACGCCCCCGGAACGGTCAGTCGAGGGCTTCGGTTTAGCAGAAGCCTTGAAGAGTTTGAATTGCTCAAGGCGGGGCCGAACATCCGATGACTTGGCCACCTCGCCTACCCTTAGAATAAAGAACAAGTGTTACAAGCATACACTATTCCATAATTCAAGAAGTATGTTAAAGTTAAAAGGAGCAAGAAGACGCATTTATTATACAAACCCTAAGGGGGAGTGGGATATTGCAATAAGTCCTGAATCTCAATCCAGGACGGGAGCTGGCCATAAAATATTCCTAAGTCCTTATCATAAAGGGAGTCCGCAGAATTCAAAAATTCACCTTGAAGCACCAGAGTCGCCCTAGCGTAAATGCTCTCAGAAGATAGACTGGCACCCGTCCCGGCCTTATCAGACTTCTTCGATTTCTCCACCAAGGCCGGCCCTTCCCCCAACCCCTCGAAGGCTTGACGGAAGGCATCATCCGTCCACTCTTGAATCTCACCCGCTTGCCCAGAAGTCAAGGTACCAACGCCACTACCACTCTGCCCTTCGCCACCGTTACCACCGTCACCTTCACCATCACCTCCGCTCTCCTCCTCGCCTCTTTCTTCCTCTCCACTTTCCTCCTCCGGAACATCTGGGCATGTGCTGGGAGAGGGTCCATCAGATTTCTTAAGCTTCTTCTCCCCGACGACTGGAGGTACCGAGAAATGTCTCCTCTTGCTACTCTTCGCAGTAGCCCCATCTTTAGCTTTGGCAGCCCTCTCCTCGGCTGTATCTCTCTGCTTAACCACAGATTGACGTTGCAGGATTAAGTTGTACTCCAGGAGAGTGGCATTCTTAATCAGGTAAGAAGCCGACCTATCCCGTCCCGAAATGGCCTTTATTTCCGCAGCCATCCGAGCCAAGGAATCATTCTCCACGACCGCAAAGCCACCTGTCGCTAGCAAGAAATAAAAGCATATAAGAAGAAGCATTGCGGTCGAGACAAGGAAAATATAAATGAAGTTCAACTTACAGCCGGAAGTGAAAAGACGGAAGGAAATAGAGTCATCCTTGATGAAGAACCATTCTTTCTTGAACATACTAAGCTTCGAATACAAATCCAGGACCGGCTTGAAGGGCACGGCCGCTTCCAAGCTGATGTATGGAGACCCCTTCTTATAATCTCTCAAGTTGTACAAATACCGGATCTCCCGGTTGGAAGGGGGACGCCCATATTTCCTTTGAAAAATGATAAACAAGCACACCAGGATAGCATAGGAATTGGGCTGAAGTTGGAATGGAGCCACCTTCAAATAGGTAAGGAAGTTGACTATCCAGGCATTGATTGGGGGAATGGCCTCACACATACAATGGTATCGGCTGTAAGCGAAATATCCTTCAGGAGGATCATACGGCATCACACCATCTCCCGGCAACAGCATACTCACCCTGTCAATCCCAAAGGAGCGAGCGATGACATCAAGTTGCCCTTCTTTGAGGGAGCTCGGAAAGCAATCGGGAGGAGAGTTCAGAAGCTCCTGAGGGCCATATCCGTCCACTAATGACCTCGGGGCAGGTCCATGTCGCGCTGGTCCCGGCTGGACTGTGGGCACGGCGGAAGACTCACTTCTGTCCCTAGATTTCTTCTTTTCTGATCAGGTTTCAACTTTGTGAGACATTTACTTGCAAACACAAAAGAAAAGCACATTATTAGAAGAAGGAGGTGCAGAGATACAAACAAAAAAGTACGAAAGGCCCGAGAATTCATTCGGCATTCTCAGTATAAGGCCCATTCGGCATTCTCAGTATAAGGTTCATTCGGCATTCTCAATATAAGGTCCATCCGGTATTAAATCTTTAAGTTCATTCGGTAAAACAAAGTAAATCGAAGAAGCCATTCGGCAGTCACCTGATTCGGCAGCTAAGGATTGATTCGGCAAAGTGATTGATTCGGCAGGAAGTTCTGATCCGGTTATCTCGTTCGGTAGGGAATAACGGAAGCCCTAGGCCCATACTTATAGGGGAAAGTTGGATAACCGGGCCAGCTGGTTCGGCTCTCAGGCCGAATATGGTTGTCCAATTAAAACAAAGCACGCCATATGCAGGCATATGCCCTACTTTGGGGGGAAAATGTTGGGTGCATTTTCTACACACCGCCGATCCAGGAGGAGGAGACCACCGGTCCAAATTAACTCCATCCTCATCATCACCGAATCAGACCGTAAAGCTCCTCTACCGAACCATACTCCTACCACCGAACCAAAGTTCCACCGGTCCACTCATCTCCTACCACCGAACCAAAGTTCCACCGGTCCACCATACTCCTACCACCGAACCAAAGTTCCACCGGTCCACCATACTCCTACCACCGAACCAAAGTTCCACCGGTCCACTCATCTCCTACCACCGAACCAAGGTAAACCGGACCTACTCTGCCAGGCCAGATTGCATCGGCCCAGGCCCGCCAACTGCTATATACATCCAAGACCCCTGCCCCCAACCTCACTCTATAAATAGAGGGGCAGGGGTACAACAATGGCAGACAAGTTGGAGAGCTCAAGCACGGATATAACTTTCAAACAACTTTCAGTTACTTGTAATCAAAGATTTGTACTTGTAATCTGAATAGAAAAGGAGAATAACATATAAAGTGGACGTAGGCACGTTCTGGCCGAACCACTATAAATCTGTGTGTCTTTTACAGTTTAGTCCCTGCTTTTTATATATTTGCGTAAATCACCCAAATCACTAGAAACAACATAAAACCAACTAATTCATATGAGTTGGAGGTGTTTGCCCATTTTTTGTGCAAACATTGTTGTAAACTTAAGTATAATTGAAATACTACTAATTAAATATAATAGAAGGCAGGTATTATAAGTAAGAAATTTTAAACTTAAGCAAATAAGTTGAAGTTATTTCTAAATAAATTTGTAAGAAATAAAAATTTAAAAAGATAAACCTTTATATGAATAAAAAGAGAAATCAAACAACAAATGTATGAATGGAATTAATAAGGATAAACTAAATCTGTTGTTTGAAATTGTTGCAGTTTGTTTGGTTAATGGTCGTTTGGGTAAGGACACTTTAAAATTGTTTGGATGTATGAGTAATCTATTTAGCTTCATCAAAGACTATTGAGTAAATTGTGCGCTTAGTAGTTTATTTTTCATCCTGTACTATTTGAAGTTTTGAACCCGAACAACTATTTTTTTTGTTGATATGAATGGATAATTGATGTGTGTTGATTTTATGTGATGGTTGTTTGCTTGTTGCAAGTGATGGTTGTTATATTGATTTGCTTTTTATTGTTTTAAATTACTTTAAATATTTCATTTTATATAATTGTTAATTCTTTTGACAGGTTATGGAAGCAATTGCTACTGCTTTTGGTTTCATAATTAAGCGTAATTGCCCGACCAATAGGTATGTTTTTCGGATTACGATTATTATAGCGCTATTATATTGTTTCCCGTATTGGGATGTATTATTTGGAAATATATGATATGTATTGTTATATTTGATATTATATTTTCTCCAGAGCCTCTCCATATAAAGGAGACTCGGCCGAAATTTTTCGTAAAATTTTGGACTTAGAAAATATTTTGAAAATTGTTTTCCAAACTTTATTAATTTGAGTATAAAAGATTTAATGGTTATAAATTGGTATATTTTATTTAAATTATTTGATTTTGTAAATTTATTTGATTATAAATATAATATTTTAAAAAAGATATATTGATTTCTTAATTCTTCTTTTCCCTTCGCTTCCTTTTCAGGGACGAAAAGTTTTGAGTGGGAGAGAGTGGAACGACCCGTAAATTTTCAGTAATCAAAACTGTTAATTTAATAAGATTTTGAAATTTACTATCGAAGGAAATAAAAAATTTAGTGAATTATTAATGGAAATAGTAACTTGGATAAGATTGGTAAGTTAATTTTTAATAACTTGAATGTAACAGTATAAATGTAAGTTAATTGTTAATTATATTCTTATTGTAATAAAAGAATGTTACCAAGATGAAATGATTAATTTGATTTAAAATCTCAATTAATGGGTGCATTAATTTATAATGGAATATAAAAGGTAAATCAATAATTTAAAATGTTGACTTACTAATAAAATAATGTATAATGAATGGAAATGGAATGAATTAGTGTATGAACTAATGGTAGCACTTGCTGTAAGCTAATAAGTAAATTAAAAATGTAACACTACAAATTTAGGTTAATAATTATTAGGTTGAATGAAATGACAATTAATGAATTTATTTAAAATTTGTAAAGTTATAATATAATAGATGGTAATTGGTTGGGAAGAATGAACATACAAGTATTTTAAAGGGTATAATGGTGACAAATGGTTGTTACCAGTTAATTCACTAATTACAAATAAAGATAATTAAATAACACTTTTACGAAAATAAATGTAGTAACGGAAGTGTGGAGTAAATTTAGTAGAAGCGTAAATTTATTTTAAGGTAGTAAATTGGTGAATTGGGAAATAAGTTCAAAGTATGTTTATTGATGAATTAATACGCAATGTATGTAAAGTAATAAAATGGTACAAGAATGGAATTAAGGTAAATTCATTAATTGGTTTTATAACCTTAATTAATGTGTTCAATTGATAGAAGTAGACATTTAGAAAGGTAATATTTATTCAAATTAAGTTGTAGGTAGGCGTATATTAATGTAATGAAATAAAATTAGCGTTATATATGGAAGTATAATCTGGATTGATAAGTAACGAACTTATGAATGCAATTAAAAGCAAATAGGTGGCAATTAATATAGGCTGCTTGTTTATTTAAGGTGTTAAATAAACTTTGGAAATCAATGGTAATAAATTTAAATTTAACGTCTTGTTAATGTAAATTAAAGTAATAATCGGAAATAATGTTAATTTTATTTATAAAATGACAGTTGAGTTGAATAAAAGGAATGCAAAATAAAGTTTGTCAAAATATTTGGAATTTATTATATGATAATAGGATTTACGAAATTAAATGAAATTAACTATTTAAATATTACATAAATGGGAATTTAGATGAAATATGAGAATGTTAATGTAATAGATTTTGATTCCAATGTAAATTTCATCCGTTTGTTAATAATAAATTGAAATAGGATGAAAAGTAAATTTAGTAGAATTATTGGAAATTTAATTTATAATTTTGAATATAATGAAATTGAAAATTTGACACTGCAATTGATAGATTAATTAACTTTAAATTGACATCTAAACTTGTTAAATTTTTTGTAGATGATTAAGAAATATAAAAGTGATAAAATTGTCAATTATAGAAGTGAAATTAAAAAATGGATTTAATTGATTGCTTTTTAATTAATTTAATTAATATAAAAATAGCCATTTTGGCCATTGACTCGGATTTCGACGAAACAAGTTTCATCGGATCCGTAACGGTGAATTATTGTAGGATTTCAAGTTTTGTAGCGATCGGGCTTGTCGTTTGATCGTACAGACTCGAAACGCCTTGAAATAAATGAAATTTAAATCAATTTGAAAAATATTGATTTTAGCATAACTTATTCATATGATGCTATTTGAACCTGAAACTTGTTCCATTGCATTTAAATTTTTTTAAAACATCTATTTTGATATATGGGTTTTTCCAATTTTGTTCCGGAGTCGAAACGGGCTTTTCGGGCCTTATATCGTTCAGCGCGTTTATCAATCCGATCCATATATTTTATTTCAGCTTTGTCTATAAATACCCTGTTATAAACCCTAGCCTACCTATATCTCTCATTTGTATGTGCGTACAATCCCTCTTCATCTCTTTCTCAATGGCAGACAATAAAATTTCAGATCCAACAGAAATTCCAAATCAAATCCAAAGATAAAATTTCAAACTCCACAATATATGCCAAATTTTGTATCAATTCGAAGCTCTCGAAGAGCGCAGATCTGCAACTCGTTTTTTGATTCCACGCATTGTTTATTCAGAAATCGAAGAATAATTTTTGGCCGTTCATCGCGCATCGATGAACATCGACGGATTGACGAACCATTTCTGGGTTTTGTAGAGGGGACTGAGTGTATTTGATCTGTATGCTTCGTTCGTTGGTTTGATGGTCAGATCGTCGTGTAAAATTCATTAGGGTTTTGTTAAATTAGTGGCGGCTGGAGTTTTTTGGCTTGGATTTCATGGCCGATGGTGGTCACTAAGGGGGTCTGGCCTGGAGGAGGTTTGGCGGTGAAAATTTTGGTAGACGCGATGGTGTTCAGGCAGTGGCCGCTTCGTTCTGCGTGCGTACAGCGTGATGTAGGAGGAGTGCAGGCTTCAGTGCGAACGCTAATTTTTAGAGGAACTGAGAGTTTTTTTTTGGGGGTGGTGACATGGCTAATAATAGAGGTAAGTTATTTTTTTGTTTTAAAATTTAATTTTGTTTTCAAACAATTTAATCGCTATAACTTTTACAAACGTGACCCAATTCATGCGCGGTTTTCTCCGCTAAGTTCGTATTGGAATTCCAAACACTTTGGCGTTGGTTTGGACAGATTTGGAGACTGTTCAAATTTTGGGTCTAAATTGAATTTAAATTCAAAAGGTGAGTGTTTTAACCCACACACAACTTCTAAAATTTCTTATGTTTTTTAAATTGAATATTTGTTGCTATTATGCATTTATTTATGAATTTTTCGTATATTTTTTAATCATCATCTTAGTTATTGCATTTATTTAAATTAAATCGTTATTTAATTTATTATTGAATATAACTGCCAGTTAAATACCTGCTATATATATTATCAGTTATCTATTGGTATTGATTGATTGTTTTGGATAATGATTGTGATGGATGTGTGATCTGTTGATGGATGAATGGATGTTGTACTATATATTATTTTAAATTGCAAGCTGTTATGCATTTTATTTCATTCGGGATTGCGGTTTGAAATGATATATAATCGTAATTTTTTTTAAATTACGGTTTGAAATGATAAATATCCGTATCACTTGACCATAGGATAGAAAATTATATAGAGGCACCGCGGTCTATATATAAAATATTTTGAAATGATTTTCTATGGTTTGCAAAGGAATATACGGTTTGTGAGGTATGGATTTGGATATTGTATAAATGTATTTTATAATTCTTGGGTTTAGGCTATGAATAAGATTTGTTTAAAGTATAAATAAGTTAAATAATAAAGTTGGATTTTATTAAAATATAATATGGTTAAGTATTTACTTAAAGTATATTTTTGTATAAAATTTATATTGATTTTTATAAATCAAGGTTGAGAAGATAGTGTTGAAATTGATTGGAGATTTTATTTAATTAAAGAATTATATTTAATAAGAATACTTTTGGAACTTATTGCAATTGAGATTCTAAAAGAATATGGTTTTATAACTTAATTCGCATTTAAGGTGATTTGAGTGAATAAACTGAGGAATATTTCGTTATTGAAAATTGAAGTTTTATTTAAAGGATATTGGATTGAGCAAGCAAATATTTCAAAACTAAATAATAGAAAAGATGAAATTGGTGTGTGTGTATATATATATATATGAATTATAAAATTTAGTTTGAAATATTAAATATGTAAGCTTTGAAATATATTGAATTTGAAATGGTTTATTTGGATGTTCAAATCTGTATCTGGAATTTATTTGTGAAATTAAAGAAGCCACTTTAATTTATAAAGTAATTTAATATTTAAAACATTTAAGTGGTGTAGTTATATTTCAAAGTTATGAAATTCAAAGTTTTATGTTTTGGAAGGCTATATTTCAAGCGTTTGGCTTCGAAATATTAAAACTTTGAAAATGTTATGGTTTAGAAAAGAATATATTTGAAAATGATATCATATCGATTTGGTTTTAAAAATGATATCGTAACTATACGGTTTTGAAATGGATAATTATATTCTGGTTTTAAAGTATAAACTATTTTTAAAAGACCGCGGTGTTCTAATAGCATTTGGTTGTTGAAGAGACCGAGATCGGAAGTTGTCATACACTCTGCAACCTCCGAAAAACACTTTAATAATCGTGTAGGCGGTGGAGATTCCAGAATGAAGTAGGATGGTGGCGGCAATTCCTTTGAGGTAAATACGTGGACCCGACTCACGTGAGTTGGCATAAGGTGGCTAAAACAGGAGTGATCGACGGGTTAAGAAGGTAGCACCTTTTATCGGACACATCCCTTCGATATTATACTTTGACTTTGGATTTATTCGTGGCCACTTTTGATTTTCTTTTTGGGGGTGTGGCTCGAGGTGGGTGGTAGCTGCGCGCTACGCGTTACCACCG
Source organism: Allium cepa (assembly GCA_030765085.1). NCBI lineage: Eukaryota > Viridiplantae > Streptophyta > Magnoliopsida > Asparagales > Amaryllidaceae > Allium > Allium cepa. The sequence continues at coordinate 300,836,684 of CM060928.1, read as the reverse complement.
ACCCGAAAGCGTAATTGGTATATCTACCCTGGCATTGCCTAGTTGTGTCGTGTTACCTACCCTAGCGCGCCTTGTACGAGTTTGGTTTTCTCCCGTAGCCTGTGTGGTATCCTCTGGTGGCTTCCCGATCAGGAGGGACTATGATATTGGATGGACTACTGGGACTATGTGGGTAACCCCTTAATGCTATGAAAAAAGTAAGTTTATTTTTCTGTAGACATTATTATAATAGCGAAATATTACTGCATGGTGAATAGTTTAACGGATCCATAGGAGATGTGAATCCCGAGCATCTCTTAAGTTACCGCACTCACGTTAGACACTGGATAGGAGATGTCAAATCCCGTAAACATCTCCGACGCCGTTACACTCATATTTATTTCCGTCGATTTAACATACATAAGATCTTTTAGTTCTGACTCGAGTGCTTTGTCTTTTCAATTCGCTCGGGTCAGTCCGAGCATTTCAGGATTTGAAGATTTTTATTCTGGAGGACGAGCACGAAGAATTGTTGTTATTATTATATATTATATTGTTCCACTACACACTGTATTCCGCTGCATCGATTATTATTCGCTGGTATGTGCAACTTTGATATGTATTGCATAAGTATAATCAAATATTTTTGTAAAACAGCTTCATGAACTGTTTATTTGATTATTATATTTTATCGTTCTGCTGCAAGATTCTATTTTGTTTTTCTTTTTCTACTTTTTCTTATTTACCCTATAACAATCCGCCCTTTTGTATGGTTTAAGTCTGATGTGTGTGGTTTATCGTCGGTTTAAATCGCATGGAAAGGCGGGAAGTTACATATTTTGTTTTGGAAGCTTATATTTCAAGCATTTGGTTTCGAAATATTATAATTTTGGAAGTGCTATGATTTTAGAAAAGAGATATATTTGAAATAAAAATGATATCATATTGATTTGGGTTTTTAAAACGGAAATGATATTGTATTTATATGGTTTTAAAATGGATATTATATTCTAGTTTGGAAGTATAATTATTTTAAAATGACCGCGGTGTTATAATAACGTTTGGTTGTTAAAGAGACAGGGATCGGAAATTGTCATACTCTCTGCCAACTCCGAAAACCACTTTAACAACCGTGTACGCGGTGGAGATTCCAGAATGAAGTAGGATGGTGGCGGTGTTTCCTTTAAGGTAAATACGCGGACCCGACTCCTGTGAGTTGGCATAAGGTGGCTAAAACAGGAGCGATTGACTGGCTAAGAAGGTAGCACCTTTTGTCGGACATATCCCTTCGATATTATACTCTGACTTTTGGATTGATTCACGGCCACTTTTGATTTTTGATTTGGGGGTGTGGACCGAGGTGGGCTGTAGCTGCGCACTACGCATTACCACCGGTCCGGAAGCGTGATTGGTATATCTACCCTGGCATTGCGTAGTTGTGCCGTATCACCTACCCTATCGCGCCTTGTACGAGTTTGGTTTTCTCCCATAGCCCATGTGGTCTCTCTGGTGGCTTCCCGGTCAGGAGGGACCATGATATTGGATGGACTACTGGGACTATTATGTGTTAAGGGCTATATGGGTAACCCCTTAATGCTATTAAAAAGTAAGTTTATTTTACTATTAGACTTTATTATAATAGCGAAATATTACTACATAGTAAATAGTTTAACGGATCCTTAGGAGATGTGAATCTCGAGCATCTCTTAAGTTACTGCACTCACGTTTGACATTGGATAGGAGATGTCAAATCCAATAAACATCTCTGACGCCGTTCAACTCATATTATTTAACGTTGATTTAACTTACGTAAGACCTTTTAGTTCTGACTTGTGTGTTTTGTCTTTTCAATTCGCTCGGGTCAGTCCGAGCATTTTAGGATTTGAAGATTTTATTCTGGACGACGAAGACGAAGATTTGTATTGCTATTTATTATTATATTCTACCGCATTCATATTGTTCCGCCACATAAATTTATATTTTATGGTATGTGTAACTCTGATATACATTGTATAAGTATAATCAAATGTTTTTTTGTAAAACAGCTTCATAAACTATTTACTTGATTATTATACTTTGTCGTTCCGTTGTAAGATTCTATTTTGTTCTTTTCCTTTCTCTGCTTTTTCTTATTTACCCCATAACAATCCGCCCTTCTGTATGGTTTAAGTCTGACGTGTGTGATTTATCGTCGGTTTAAAACGTACAAAAAGGCGAGACATTACATCTGGTATCAGAGCTTTGGTTTAGCGATAAACCTTAGCTTTGTGGGGTTTGACTCTTTATTAATATGTTAGTAATACCATATGATGAGTCGCTGAGTATATATATGAGAGAGCGTATTTGTAGTGTTATAAAAGATTTTATATTGTGTTAATTTGTTCTGTTTGTATTTATAAATTCTGGTTGGTGCATAGGGCGCTATGACATCAATAGGGATTTATAAACACTTAATAGTAAAGACCGACACAATATTTGTTTTGAATATAGGTGAATGAAACAATTTTGCCTATTATATTTTCTATATATAAAATAAATTTTTATAAATAATATATATATTTGGTTGCAATATATTGGTTGTTAGGTAATTAAATTTATAAATAATTGTTGAAATGAGATTGAAAATAAAATAAATGGAAATTGGGATTTTAGAACTTAAGTTCCGAGGGTTTGAAAATTTCTTTTGAATGATTTTGAAATATAATAATAATATTATTAGAAGTATTTTCTGGTATTAATATTTTAATATAATTTGAAAGAATTGTTTTAAAGAAACTCTGGAAAAAAATAAGATGTACTCCCCTCTTTGTCGTTGGAAAATAATTTTGCTGATGAGCGCGCGCATCATCGACATTCATTTTCATGTTTTGAAGTGGGAAGGCCACTGTAGTAGTTTTACTGCAGATTTATTTTGATTAGCAAATATAAATTTTAAATTGTTTTATATATAATTGGATATACAAGTTGCAAGTATATATTTACCATTTATTCTAAAATGATTTGAAATTTAACCCGGTATTTATTTCTAAATTTTCCATTAATTAATAGTTTCAACTGCCTTAGTGAAATGGAACTTAACTAATAATTGAAACCTCTAAATGAAATAAGAGACTTAATGCTAGGTTATGAATGAAATTGCAAGCAAGTTGAAATTATAACTTATAAGACAGAAGATAAGATTATTAAACATTAAGTTAATTAAAAGAAATGAGAAAAACTTGTATAACTTCAAATTGCATCCTTAAAGCACATATATATAACTTACCAAATATTAAAAGTTTTAATGGTTAATAAGAAATTATAATAGGATATTATACAAGTAAAACTTGAAGTAATGAAAGTATTCAATGAAATTCTCTAATAAATAAGAATTTGATGTTGTATTTGTTATAAAATTATGTTGTAATTGAAACATTACTATAATAAATTATGATAGAAAGTAATTAAAAAACTTAAGTAGAGGAATTGATATTGCAAAGAAGTAAAACTGAAGATGAATACTGTGAATAAATGGAAATGAATGTATGCAAGTATAAATGCAAATAAATGAAATAAAATCATAAAAAGTAAATGTAAATTAAAAAGATGAATCATTGTATGAATAAAAGGTAATAAACAATAAATGCTGTGAAATGAAATTTATAAGAATGAACTTGATTTATGCTTGAAATTGTTGTTTGTTTGGTTTATGGTTGTTTGGGCAAGGATACTTTAAAAATTGTCTGAAAGTATAAATAATCTATTCAGTTTCATCTAAGACTGTTGAGTAAATGGTGCACCTAGTAGTTATTTTTCATTCTGTACAATATAAAGTTTTTGATCCGAACAACTATTTGTTTGTTTAATATGAATGAATAATTGATTTGTATTGATTCTATGTGATGGTTATACGCTTTGTTGCAAGTGCTTGTTGTTGTATTGATTTGTTTGTTTATGGTTGAAATAACTTTAAACATTTTATTTTATATAATTATTAACCCTTTTAGATTATATAAGTGAAATACATGTTATGGAAGGAATTGCTACTGCTTTTGGTTTCATAAAATAAGCGTTAATTGCCCGACAAATAAGTACGTTCTCGGATTATGGTTTTATAGCGCTATTATATTGTCTTTCCTGTATTGGGATATATTATTTGGAAATATATGTTATATATTATTATATTTGATATTATATTTTCTCCCGAGTCTGTCCGTACAAAGGAGACTCTGCCAAAATTTTCCGTAAATTTTGGACTTAGAAAATATTTTGAAAATGTTTTCAAACTTTATAATTTACGTAAAAAAAGATTTAATGGTTATAAATTGGTATATTTTATTTAAATTAATTAATTTTATAAATTTATTTGTTTATTAATTTAATGTTTTAAGTAAAATATAATGATTTCCTAATTCTTCTTTTCCTCCTTTTTCCTTTTCGAGGATGAAAAGTTTTGAGTGTGGGAGAGTGTAACGACCCGTAAATTTCAATGATTAAAATTAGTTAAATTAATAAGATTTTTGTAATTAAATTTAGAAAGAAATAAAAAATTTATAATTTATAATGAAGCAAATGTTAAAAATGCAATGCAACCATGGAAATTAAAGCTAAGTATTAACAATTGAAATGAAATTACGATTAATTGAAGCAATGTAAATTGTTATACTAGGCTAAGAATTGAATATAAGAAAAAAAGGTTAAATAGAGGATTGGTCAATGAATTAATAATAATAAATAGTAATTGAATAAAATCAATGTCCTATAAGTAATTATAATATTGTTTGGAAATGAACTTATAAAAGTATGAATAAGAGTAAGAGTATTGAATCAACCAATGGAGTAATAACTAAGTTGATAAATAACTAAATTGATAAATAACTAAATTAGTAAATTGATGCAAGTTGATAAATAACTAAATTGATGCAACCAATGAATATGGCTTTGAAATGGATATTATGTTCTGGTTTTGAAGTATAATTATTTTAAAATGACCGTGGTGTTATAATAACGTTTGGTTGTTAAAGAGACCATGATCGGAAGTTGTCATACTCTTTGCCAACTCCGAAAACCACTTTAACAACCGTGTACGAGGTGGAGATTCCAGAATGAAGTAGGATGGTGGCGGTGTATCCTTTGAGGTAAATACGTGGACCTGACTTCCTTGAGTTGGCATAAGGTGGCTAAAATAGGAGCGATTGATGGGATAAGAAGGTAGCACCTTTTATCGGACACATCACTTCCATATTGTACTCTGATTTTGGATTGATTCGGTGGCCACTTTTTATTTTTGATTTGGGAGTGTGGCTCGAGGTGGGCGGTAGCTGCGCGCCACGCGTTACCACCGGCCCGGAAGCGTAATTGGTATATCTACCCTGGCATTGCCTAGTTGTGCCGTGTCATCTACCCTGTCGCGCCTTGTACGAGTTTGGTTTTCTCATGTAGCCCATGTGGTATCCTCTGGTGGCTTCCCTATCAGGAGGAACCATGATATTGGATGGACTACTGGGACTATTACGTGTTAAGGGCTATATAGGTAACCCCTTTATGCTATTAAAAAGTAAGTTTATTTTACTATGAGACATTATTATAATAGCAAAATATTACTAGTTTAACGGATCCTTAGGAGATGTGAATCCCGAGCATCTCTTAAGCTACTGCACTCACGTTTGACACTGGATAGGAGATGTCAAATCTTCTAAACATCTTTGACGCTGTTCCACTCATATTATTTATCGTTGATTTAACTTACATAAGATCTTTTAGTTCTGACTCGAGTGTTTTGTCTTTTCAATTCGCTCGGGTCAGTCCGAGAATTTCAGGATTTGAAGATTTTATTCTGAAGGATGAAGACGAAGATTTGTATTACTATTTATTATTATATTCCACTGCATTCATACTGTTCCGCTGCATAAATTTATATTTTATGGTATGTGTAACTATGATATACATTGTATAAGTATAATCAAATGTTTTTTTTGTAAAACAGCTTCATGAACTGTTTATTTGATTATTATATTTGGTCATTTCACTGCAAGATTCTATTTTATTCTTTTTCTTTCTCTGCTTTTTCTTATTTACCCCATAACAATCCGCTCTTCTGTATGGTTTAAGTCTGACGTGTGTGGTTTATCGTCGGTTTAAAACGTGCAAAAAGGCGGACGTTACATTTACCTTTAGAATAGCATTCATACTTGGAATGCTAATGCTGCCTTCCTGACAACGATGCAATGATAGCAATCATCCATACATGTTGTCCTGGGTTTGGAAAAATAGAATCTCCTTGAAGATCACCATCTCCATTATCTTCGTGATATAATAATTCATAACGCACAACCATATCGAAGTGGTTTTCGGACAATTCAATACGATCCTGGTCTCTTCGAAACGATCAACAAATTTGGCCAGGTTTGATAGTCGGTTATTTAGCTATCAAATAACATCGATAAGCAGTCACTAGGCCCCATTTTATAAATTTTCCAAACATTCATTTCAAAATATCTTTTCAAAGATATATATATTCAAAATTCTTCCATTATTTCAATATTTGAAAAAAAAATTCTTATACTAATATCCATAACAGGATATTTAAATCCGTATCAACCCTTAGTATTTCTTTCAGTTCCATTTATACTTCAACCCTTTGAGAAATATTTCTAGAATAATGTAGCGACCCGTAATTTTCGACAATAAAAAAATTGATAATTTAATAAGATTGTGTGAATTAATATTGGGAGAAATAAAAGTTTGTGCTATATTAATGAAATAATAACTAAAATGAAATGTAATAATGTTAATTTAAGTTAATTATTAACAATTTGAATGAAATTTCAATTAATTGAAATGATTTAAATATTATACTTGGTTATAAATTGAATATAGGAAAACAAATGTAAATATTGAATCAATTAATGAAATAATATATAATTTATGGTAATTGAAAAAAAGCAGTGCTAGGTAAGTAATTATAACATTTGGTTGTAAATAATAAACTTATTAATGTGACTAAAAGTTAATGGTGACAAACTATTGTATGTTACCTATTTATTTAGTCTGTTAAATTAAATTGGAAATTAATTATAATTAAATTAAATTAAATATTACATTAAGATGAGTTAAGATAATAACTGCAATTTGTGAATGTAATAAAATGTATAGAAATGTTATTTATATTCATAAGGAAATAATTTATTTAATAAAAGAATGAAACCATGATAAATAAATTTAATAGGATTCTAAATTTTAATTAAATGTGTAAAATTGATAAAGAATTCAATATAATTGAAATATAGTAGTCAATACAAATAAAAGATGGAAATTGTAGCATATTAGTGAAATAAGAGATGAAAAAATATTAACTATGCTATTAGAGTAATAATTTTTTTTTGAAGAAAGGTCAAATATATTATTGATAATGATAGAACATTACAAACAGAGTATATACAATATATACGGGTTGCAAATTCGAACCCGCAAACACCTCCCTACACACACTGCGTAAACCTAGCAACAATGCTTCTCATGGCGGCTCATTTTCCCTTCCTGCCAAGTCTTCTTCTCTTTCAACATTAGCGTTAATCATTTCGGTGCGTCTGAACAATCTAGATCTCTCAGCTTCATCTTCTTCTCTATCAATCATGTATCTTGAGGAGGATGTTATGGAAAGGGAATTAGGGTTCGGGATTGAGGTAATGTTATTATCGACTCGCAAAGGTATAATCTCCCATCTTTCGATGATTTCTTCAAAATTGTTCATGCTATGTCTGAAAAATCTGGATCTGTTGATGATGATGTCACGAACATTGTACTTTATGATATTACACATCTTAATTCTATCTGCTTTTTCATTATTAAAAACAATGGAGTTTCTGCTTTTCCAAATGAACCATATAGATGAACTTAGCGCGGCTATTATGATTTCCTTCTTGATATTGTTGGCTGCGAACTTCCGGTTGATATATGTAATGGCATCTAAGATAGAAGTTTGACAGTTTCTTTGAGTTATAGGATCTCCCATCATGATTCTGATCCAACACCATATATGTTTAGAAAAGGGACAATTAAAAAATATATGCTTGCAAGTTTCCACTTCTCTCTTGCATAGTACACAAACATCATCTTCAGTTACTCCTTGCATCTTTAATTTATCTTTTGTGGGTAGAAAACTGAAAATAGCTCTGTATAAACATACATTCATTTTTGGGAGAGAAATGTTGTTCCATATGATATTGTAATCACTGATTTCCTGTAGTTTAGTTCTAAAATCATTCCAAACATCATGAAAATTAAATTGACCATTTTTACTGCTTCTGCAAAACCAGTAATCTGCTGTATTGTCATAATGGATGGTCACTTGTTTTATTTCCTCACTTACATTACCAAGAAATGAGATGTTTTCAGGCTTCCAGTTATTTCCAGATATAATTTGATCTACCTTATGTTTATGACTCCTTGAATATGATAAAGTTTCATATCCTAGCTTTTCCAATAAAGTTGACCCATTAATCCATGGTGTAAACCACAGACTTGTAGATTTTCCATCAACAATTCTTCTGTCAATTAGCTTTTGTGCATCTTTTCTATGATAAAGCATTTTTTTCCATGTGCAAGAATAATTATTATTGAAGTTAGAATCCCATAGGGTTTCATTATTGGCATATTTAACATTCAGCCACTTAGCACTATATGAAGAATTGTTGAGTACCTCCCAAATTCTTTTGATGCAAAAGGTGATGTTTATGTCTGTCAATTTTTTCAATCCCATTCCACCTTCAGATTTGGCACTTGTGACTGTTTCCCATGGGACACTACTTTTTTTACCCTTCCATATAAATTTTTTGCAAAGTTGATTGATTTTTTGGATAGTTAAGCTAGGGAGCATGAAACACTGCATCCAAAAACTGACCATAGGATAAACTACAGCCTTAATTAATTCAATTCTTCCTGAAACTGTGAGAAATTTACACTCCCAACCTTGCATTTTATTTAACACTTTGTCAATCAAATGTTTGCAATTTGAGTGTTTTATATATGACACAGATAGAGGTAACCCAAGATATCTAACAGGTAGTTCTCCTTCTTGAATATCCAAAATGTTGAGCACTTTCTCCTTGTTAGTGCAAAACTTGTTAAAAAATACTTGAGTTTTGAGATTATTCATTTCTAAGCCAGTGACTCTCTTCAATTTCTTGAAACAATTTTTTGAACAAAAAGATTGAAATCGAATCAAATCAATTTATTGGAATTAATTATAAATGACAGGATTTAATTACAGTTGAGATTGAACACTGCAATTTGTAAAAAAACTGACATTGAATTAATATGTAAATTTGCTTTGAAACTATTATAGATGTCTTGGAAACAAAAGATGATAAAAATGGGCAGTTAATTAATTTGAATATAAGAAGTGATTAATTAATTAAATATTAATTTATTTAAATAATGTGAAAATAGACACTTTGGCCACTGTCTTGGATTTTGAACAAACCAGTTTCATCTAATCCGTGATTGTGAATTATTGTAAGGTTTCAAGTTTCATAGCGATCGGACTTGTCGTTTGACTGTACAGGCTCGAAATGCGTAAAAATCAATTTAATTAAATTCAATTGAAATCGATTTGAAATAAACTGATATTAAGTTAACTTCTTCATATAAAGGAATTAGGACTTGAAACCTGTTCCATTGAATTGAAAAATATTGAAATCTGTTTTGATATATGGGATGACCCATTTTATTTCCGAAGACAGAACGGGCTTTTTGGGTCGCTATCGTTCAAACCCAAATCGATCTTGTCCATTCATTTTTATTTCTCATCTGCCTATAAATAGCTCGTTATAAACCCTAGTTGTTTCTCATATTTCTGATTTCAGTACGCACAATTCTCTCTGCCTATCTACTTCTTTTAATGGAAGAAACAAAGTCCCAAATTGCAAATTCAAACCCAAAAATCAGACTCCTCAAAATATATCGAATTATATATCGATTTGAAGCACTCAACCAGCGCAAGCTAGATCTGTAGTTTGTTTTACAATTTTGTTTTCGGTGTGGTCGGAATTTGGTGATGAAGTCTAGGTCGTTCATTGGTGTCTGATGATCTTCGTCGGATCATCGAATCAAGGATACTGTTACGTGGAGATTGGTGAGTGCAAATCATTACTGTAGTTCGTTTGGCCATCGGGTGGTCAGATCGTCGTCTATTAGGGTTACATGGAGAACTGTGTCGGTTGGGTAACGACACGACGATCGGATCACGTGGCCATAGAGGGGGCCGTAGTCGCGTAGGGGAGGTCGGTGGCTCGCCTGAGGCAAGCTTGGTTGGACGTGGTAGCATTCGAACGGCGGTGGCCTGTGGGGTTCGGTGGTGTCGTGTGCGTTTCTGGTTCATGCGTAGGGTTTGTGAGATGATGGGTGACGTGGCCGTTTTTGTGTGGAGAGGTTATTTTATTTTCTTATTTTTAATTTTCAAATCGTGTAATGTTTTAACTTACATAACTTTCACATACGATGTCGGATTCATGCACGGTATGTTCCACTGCGATCGTATCCGAATTTTGGACATTTTGACGTTGGTTTGGACGAATTCTGAGACTGTTGAATTTTGGGCCCTAATTTGAATTTTAATTCGATTTAAAATCGAAGATGAGTGTTTTAATCCTGCTCACAATTACTAAAATATCTTATATTAGTTAAATTCAATTTATGATGTGATTAGTAATTTATTGATCGACGTTTGGTATATTAAATTGTCATTCTATTTAAATTTGACTTTTATTGCATTTAATCATTGTTTAATTTAATATTGAATTTAAATTGTCAAATTTATACCTGTTATCGATTACCAGTTATCTATTAATGTTATAGATTGATTTGGATAATGATTGTGATGAATGTTTGATTTTTGATATTAGATGACTGGATGTTGTATTTTATATTGTTATAATACTTCAAGTTCCCTTATGGGTTGAAATGATACATACCCGAAAGATCTATAGATTATGGAAAAATCGTTATGGGTTGAAATGATAGACTCGAGCGATTTTATGGGTTTTTATTTAATTCGGAATTGCGGTTTGAAATGATATATAACTGTAATATTCTAAATTGCGGATTGAAATGATAAATATCCGTATCACTTGACTCTAGGGTAGAAAATTATATACGGACAACGAATTGGTCAAATTAAATGATTTTTGAATCTTTGAAATTTTGAATCCAGTTAATTGGCATTTTGAAATAAAAAATTTGATTTATATAAATTGAATTATTTTGTCAACCCAAACGTAAATGCTGAATTGGGAATTGATTTAATGAATTGTTCAAAGGATTTAAATTGGAATTTTAGAACTAAAGTGTGAAAGATAAATGAATTTCTTTGAATTGGGTTATTGAAATTGTTTGGATATAACTTTAAAATCTTTTTAAACTAATTCAAACTATTTCAATTAAATTAACTGGTTTGATCAAATTTAAGCTATTTCAATTTATATTAATTTGTTACAACCTATTTAATCCAATTTAATATATTTTACCTATTGTAAACTAATTAAATTAATTTAATCTATTTTAAATCAATTTAATATAATTTAAATCTATTTAATCTATTTTAAATTTATTTAATCTATTTTAAATCTTCCTAATAAAATTTAAAATCTATTAAATCTATATTAAATCTATTTAAAACATTTCAAATCTATTTAAACCATTTTAAATCTAATTAAATTAAATTGAAATCTATTTAAACTTATTTTACTATTCAAACTATTTTAATCTATTCAAACTATTTTCAAACTATTAAAATATATTTAAACTATTTCTAAACTTCAGATTGGGTAATGCTGAAGTGTATATAGTTACCCTTGATAAAAAGAAAATCGGGTTATATGAGGTTATAACCTAAGTTAGAATTTGAAATTGATACCTGTTGGAAAATGACATATTTGAGTAAATATGATGATTTTGGAACGAGGATTTTATTAACCTATCTTATCGATAATTTCGTAAGTGAATATGACTTTGAAGGTGATATGACTTCAAACGTGATATGATTTCAGAAGTGATTTTGAGAATATGATATTTTGACATAAATTGTGAAATGAATTTTTGAAAATGTAAAGGAACCATCTGGTGTGAAATAAGCGTTTGGTTGTTAAAGAGACCGGGATTGGATATTGTCATACCTCTGCCAATACCGAAAACCACTTTAATAACTGTGTGCGTGGTGGAGATTCCAGAAATGAAGTATGATGGTTTGGCGAACGATTTCTATATAAGGTATGACGTGACCCTGACTCGCGTGAGTCAGCATAGATGTGACTAATATAAGAGCTATCCCTAGGCTAAGTGAGGCCATTCCTCCGATCAGACATGCTTCTTCGATACCATATTATGACATTTGTGATGATTTGGTGGCCACCCCTTGATTTTTGATTTGGGAGTGTGTTCCGAGGTGGACGATAGTAGCTGCTATGCGTTACCACCAGCTCGGTTCTGCAATTGGTAAATCTGCCCTGGCATTTCCTCGAGTGCCATGTTTACATTCCCTAGAGCACCTTCTACGAGTTTGTTTTGTACTGTACCTATGGGGTGTCCTCTGGGTAAACCACCGGTTGGGTGGAGCCTACGACATTGTATAGACTACGGGAGTATATAAAATGTGTTAAAGGGGATATAGGTAATGATTTAAAGCTATCTTGATAATTTTACTTTACTATAGACATATTATAATAGCGTATTGTGCTACATAGTAGATAGTTTAATGAATCCTTAGGAGATGTGAATCCTGAATATCTCTTATGCACTCACGTAGACACTGGATAGGAGATGTCAAACCCTATAAACATCTCCGACGCCGCACACTCATATTTACCGTTGATTTAACTTACATAAGATCTTTTAGTTTTGTCCCAAGTGTTTTGTATTTTCAATTCGCTCGGGTCAGCCTGAGCATTTCAAGGTTGAATACCTCATTTCTGGAGGACGAAGACGAAGATTTATGATATTATTATTATGATATGTATTCCACTGCATCATGTTGTTCCGCTGTATTCCTTTATTTATTTCTATTTATGTAACTCTGATTCTGTACTGTATAAGAATAATCAAATTTATTTGTAAACAGCTTCATGAACTGTTATTTGACTATTATATTTTGTCATTCTGCTGTGAGATTCTGTATTGGTTTCATTTCTTTCTCTTTTTCTTATTTACCCCATAATAATCTGCCCTTTTGAATGGTTTGAGTAGGACGTGCGTATCTGCTTAAAACATCCAAAAAAAAGGACGTTACAGTTGGTATCGGAGCTTTGGTTTAGCGATAACCTTAGCGTTGTGGGATCAGACTCATATTAAATAGGGTAGTAATACCCTAGTATGAATCGCTGAGTATATATATATATATATATGAGAGAGCATATTTGTTAGTATTATAAAAAGGTTTTTTATATTGTGTTAATTTGTTTCGTTTTGTATTTATAAATTCTGCTTGGGGCATAGGACACTATGACATCGATAGGGATTTCTAAATATTGGATAGGGCAGACTGACATAATATTTGTTTTAAAATGTAGGTAGATGAATTTTTTTGCCTATCATATATTTTTGTTTATAAAATAATAAATTTTATAAATGATATAGTTGGATATAATATGTTATTTGTTAGGTAGAGGAATTCTACAAATATTGATTGAAAATTTATCTTTACAAATAAAATGAATATAAATTGGAATTTGAGAACTTATGTTCCGGGATTTAAAAAAATTCTTTCAAAATAATTTGGAATATAATACTATTATTATTTTGAAGTAAATATCCCAATATGATTTGAAAGAAATGTTTTAAAAGGAAATTTTGAAGGAAATGAGTTACGTACTCCCATCTTGGTCGCTAGAAAGTAATTTCGGTGATGAGTGCATGCATCATCGACGTTCATTTTTGAGTTTCAAAGTCGGAAGACTGTATAGAAATTTTACTGCACAATTGTTTTGATAAATTAATCTTAATTTTTAATTCCAATTATGATTTGATATATATAAAAGATATGATTATATATATTATCATTTAAAATAATTGAAATGAAACCCGGTTGTTTAATTCTTAAGTTTCTATAAATTAGAAGTTGAAATCATTGTAATAGATAGAATCTTGACTATATTAATAATTGGAAACTTCAATAATGAAAATAACAAATTAGATGTTAAATTGATTAATGAAATAGATAAGAAACTGAAATTTAGAAAACTGTAAATAAAAAGAAAAAGAAAATAAGAAATGGTAACTATTGAACATTTCAATTTAATAATAAATATGAAAACTCATGCAACCTTTTATTGCTTTCTAAAAGACACACACACACACACACACACACACACACACACACACATATATATATATAACTTACAAAATATTAAAAGTTGTAATATTAATAAGAAAATGTAATAGAATATTGTACAAGTAAACATTAGTAAATGAAAATGTTCAATGGAATTACTTTTATAAATAAGAATTCTAATGTTATAAATTATTATAAAGTAAAGTAAATAGTTTGAAATGCTACTAATTAAATGAAATAAAAGTGAATGATGTAAGAAAAATGATTATAAACTTCGGCAACATTTTAAGCTATTTATAATCGGATTTAAATGGTAAAAAGTAAATACTGTAAGTAAATAATCATAAACTTGAATTAATAACGAAGCCATTTATAATTAAAATGAATACTATACAAATTGAATGATTATAACTTCAGTGGACATTGGAAATAATTTAGAAATAGAGTTCATATTCAATAATACTATATGGAAGAATAAATGAGAAAGAAAAGAAAAAAAATCTATAAATGGTTCATTGAATTGTAAAGAAACTTACCTGAGAATGTAGAATCCAATAATTTAAATAAAAATAACTTAAGCAATGAATGCAAATTAATAAATTGAAATAAAATGACATTATACGAATAAAGGAGAAATGAACTTTTGTAAGTAATAACGAATGTAAATTATTGAAAATAAACCTTATATAAATGAGGAAGAAAGTAAACATTATATAAATGAGAAAGAAAGTAAATAATGAAAGAAGAAAAAAGGAAAAATTAAACTAAATTGTAAATGTGATGTAAACTAAATCAAAATCTGTACAATACCTCAATAATGAATTCATATTTGATCCATGTAATTGAAGTGGATATAACTTATGTAAGTAAAGAATGTAAAGTAATGAAATATGCCTTACATGAATGAATGAAAAATTAAACTTTGTAAGTGATGAACGTGAATTAAAGAAAATCCTTATACGAGAAAAAAATGAAAAATAAGATATTATGAACAAAAAGTGATGAGAAAAGATAAATAGGGTAAACTTAAAAATGTGTTGAATTATTGTCTGTTTGACTTAGGGAGTGGTTGGAAAAGGGTACTTCTACTTTGTATAGAGATGTATAAATAATCTATAAAGTTATCTACGACTGTTGAGTGCATGGTTTACTTCATAGTTTATTTATCGTTTATATGATTAGAAGTACAGAACCCGAACAAACCATTTGTTGGTTGCTATGAATGGATGATTGCCCTCTTTGTTGAAATGATGTTTGTACAGTTGTTTGTTTGCAAATGATTATTGTTATGTGGTTATGTTTTATTTGTTATTATGAAACAACTTAAAATATTCCTCTTTTACTTAATGACTAACTCTTTTTGATTATATAAGTGAAATACAGGGTATGGATGCAATAGCTACTACTTTTGGTTTTATAAAATAAGCGTTGTTTGCCCGATAAATAGGTACGGTCTCAGATTACGGTTTTCTAGCGATATTATATTGTTTTTCCCGTGGTTTGGGAAATTTTATTTTGAAAAATATGACATATATTGTTATTGTTGATATTATTATTTGTAACAACCTGGTATTTTCAACCATTCGCATCCACACACGCCGGATTTGAATTGCTCAAAATACCAGATTGTTAATTTATATTGGGCAAAATCTCAGCATATATAGTGAATAAATACATCACAGAATAATAGACACAAGAGTAATATACAATATGCAGCGGAAACAAAATGAATAGTAGTTCATGAAGCTACTATATATATATCAGAGTTAAACAAGATACAATAGAATTCTCAAATACAATACTCAAATACAAGATCAGAATACATCACTAGAATCAACTGAATATCTGAAAGCTGGATAGATAGCTGGATCTCCAAGCGAAGCTCCAACTCCAAAGGTGAGTCTCAAAAGCTGAACCACTTAGTCTGACCCGAGCGTAAAGCAAAACACAAAACGCTCAAGTCAGAATTAACATTCTTATATCAATAAATCCAACTCAAGTGAAATAACAACCGAAATACAAGTAACTCAAATTATATTTGGGAGAACCATCCTCTAAGGATCCGTTAAACTATCTACAATGTAGTAATATATGCTATTAAAATAATGTCTAAAGTAAAGTAAACTTACTTAAAAATAGCGTTAAGGCTTTACATTTTCCACCTTAACACATATATAGTGCCAGCAGTCTATACAGTACCGCAGTCCCTCCTGGTCGGGAAGCCATCAGAGGATACCCCATAGGCACAACGCAAATCAAAACTTATACAAGGCACGCTAGGGTAGGTGACACGGCACAACGAGGCAATGCCAGGGTAGATATACCAATTACACATCCGGACTTGTGGTAATGTGTAGCAACCACTACCACCCACCTTGAGCCACACTCCTAAATCAAAAGTGCACCCAATCACAAAGTAATAGAATGGTATCGAAGAAGTGTGTCCGATAAGAGCAGCTACCTCAATGGCTCGGAATCACTCCTGTTTTAGCCACCTTATGCCAACTCACAGAAGTCGAGTCCACGTATATACCTCAATAGAAAGTCACCACCATCCTATATCATTTTGGAATCTTCACTTCGTACACGGTTGTTAAAGTGGTTTTCGGAGTTGGCAGAGAGTATGACATCTTCCGATCTCGGGCTCTTTTACAACCAGCGTTATTATAACACCATGGTCATTTCAAAATAGTTTATACTTTAAAAACCAAAATATCATTGCCTTTTCAAAAACCATATAAATACGATTTTATTCCATTTCAAAACCAAATACGATATCATTTCCATTTCAAATATATCCTTTTCCAAAATCATAACATTTTCCAAAGTTATAACACTTTTCGAAACTAAACACTTGAAATTGAAACACTTTCGAAACATAATACTTCCCACTTAACCGATTAAAATATTAAAATAGTATATATATTAAAATTGTTTTCCTCAAATTTCACAAATTAATTCCAAATCGAATCGAATTTCAAAATTCAATTTTACTCAGATCTCAAATCATTAATTCCAATTTAGCTTCTAAATAAACCATACAAAATTATATCGATTTCAAATACAGATTTGAACCACAAATAAACCATTTCAGAATATATATTTCAAATCTTTAAATATTCTATAATTTCAAAAATAAATGTGATAATTTTACATATCTTAATTCAATTTACTATTATTTAGTTTTTGAAATATTTACTTAATAAATTCAATATCATTTAAATAAACTCAAACTTGAAATATTTATTAATCCCTTTAAACCAAAAATCAAGTTATAAAATCATATCCTTAAAAAACTCAAATTCAACAAGTTCCAAATCGATTTTAATTAAATATAATTCTTAATTTAATACAATTTCAAATCCATCTTCTCAACCTTAATTTATTAAAATATAATTTAAATAAATACTTAACCATATTGTATTTTAATAAAATCAAACTTTATTATTAGACTTATTTTATACTAAACAAATTCATACACATCTCAAATTTAAGAATTTAACTATATATAAAATAATATTTATATAATATCAAAAACCAATATTTATTAAAACCATATATTTCTTTCCAAAACCATAGAAATCATTTTCACAATATATATATATATATATATATACATATATATACCAACGGTGTCTGTATATAATTTTCTATCCTATGGTCAGTGATATGGATATTTATCATTTTAATCCGCAATTTAAATTTATATACGGGTATATATCATTTCAACCCACAATCCCAAATTCAATTCAATTGAAAATTGCTTGGGTCTATCATTTCAACCCATAATAATTTTCTCCTATTCTAAAGTTCATTCGGGTATGTGTCATTTCAACCCATAGTGAATTCTATACTAACAGGGAACTTGAAGAGTGATAACAGATATGATAATAATATAACATGCATATATCATGAATATAAATAACAGATAATGATGTCAGATATCACAGGTGAACTGATATAGATAATATCATATATAACAATGTAAATAACTAACAACAGCATATTTCAATTGTCGTTTCAATTGAAATCAATTTAATAAATATAAGAACGTTAATCGTGAGTGATTGCTCACCTTTCGAGGTTAGAGAGAGACAGGCAATGAAGTTGAGCTACGAATTCCAAAGCACGAATTCCAAACAAAGCAAGATTGGCACGAATTTGATGATGAAGCGGATAACAGGAACCAGTGAAACAAATTGAGTCAGGTTTTGATATAAACTGAAAATATATACATTATTATTATGTTGAATGTGTATATATATATATATATATATATATATATAATTTCAATAATTTAGCTTAAGACAAATATTATCAATAAATATAATCCAAAATCATTATACTAAAACTCAAATGTTAAAATCAGAGTATTTATATAAATTATATCTTAAATCAATACCTGAAATCAATGTTTTAAACTTATAAAATAAAACCCATGATTTAAAACCTATAACATGTATTATATTCAAAACAAAACTATACATACATATATATAACTTATGTCTATATAAAAGATAGGTTATATATAAATAATAATCAATTATAAATCTATGCAATCAACTCAACAATTTGGAAATGACTTATATAAAGTAACCTTCATTATATAACGCTGGTAGAACAGGCATGTGTGTGTGTATGTGTGTTGTAAACTTATATAGAAAGTAAACAATGACATATATATCTAACCTGACATGTATATAACTAATATATAGATAAAGCGGTAACTAATGCATATATATAAGCTACAGACCCTACATAGATACACACACAAGAAACTAATAACAAATCATGATATAAACTGGAAACCAAACTTACCTATACTTAAACTAATTCTAATACAAAACATTTATATTTTAAAATCGTATACACATACTGAATATATATATAGCAACAACAACCAAAAGATATACATATTATTATATAACAAATATATATAAACATATAGCCTAAATTTTATTTAAAATATACTTTACTCGTTCAATATATAAAATTTACATATTTGACAATATTTGTTATATCAATACAACTTACTTTATATAATATAAATATAGTAACTAAAGCAGATTATATATGAAATATACGAACATATATAATACACTGTACACAAATAAAACTGAAAGCTTCAGCAACAATGAATATAAACTAACATAACATTATATATGTAACGACCCATAAATTGTCGATAATTAAAATTGTTATTTTAATAAGATTTTGAAATTTATTAATTAACAAAATAAAAATTTGAGAATTATTAATAAAAAATAATAACTAGAATGGAATTAAAATTAATTGAAACAATTTTAATAAGATTTTGAAATTTATTAATTAACAAAATAAAAATTTGAGAATTATTAATAAAAAATAATAACTAGAATGGAATTCAAATTAATTGAAATAGTGGAAATAATATAATTTGTTATAAATGAAACATAGGTAAACAAATGTAAGTATTGAATTAATATATGTTAGTTATTTAGGGTGTTGAATAAAATTGGTAATCAATTTGCAATTAAAAGTAATAATATTGATGTAAGCTAATAAATAAAAATTTCAATACAATACCAATTAATGGAAACAAATTGTAAGGTTATAATTGATTGAAATCAGTAAACTGGGAAATAAATTCAAAGTTATATTAATTGATAAAATAATATGTAATAAATTGCAATTTGATAGGATCAACGCTAGATAAGTAATTATAATAATTGTTAGTCGATATTTAAGTATGAATGTGAGTAAATTTGGAAATAGTGATAATTATTAATTGCTTACCCATTCATTTAATTTATTGAATTAGGTCTAAATCAATTGCAACATTTGTTTGTTAATAATAGAGTATAAGTGAAATTAAACGTCAACGGTAACAATTAGTATAGGTTGACCATTTATTTAGTATATTAAATTAAAACCGGTAATCAATTGCAATAAATCTAAATTTAAAAGTTATGTTAGTATAAATTAAGGAAATAATTGAAAATAATATCAGTTCTTTTTATAATATGACAATTGGTTGAATAAAAGGAATGGAAATAAAGTTTTATCAATATATTGGAATTTAAATTATGATAATAGGATTAATTACAATTAAATGAAATTAAAATATTACGTTAATTGAAACTAGATGGTGTGAAGACCCGCAAATCCGTACTCCTTGAATATACACTAATCTCCATTGATTTATTCAAGATGAACAGAAATACGAATACTCAATGATTAAGAAAAAGAAAAAGAGAGAAGAAGAGAGAAAAGGAGAGAGAAAAGATAGGGAGGGAAGAAAATAGAAAGAACAGAAAGAAAACAACAGAACAATAACAGAATCTCACAATTCGCAGCGGAACAACATATAATAATAAATGAATAATCTTTAAACAAAGAACTATATCAGTTATTACATTACATCACATCATATCACCATTACATCAGAGTGTTACAACAACAAATAACATCAAACAGCGGAAAAGAAATACTATGCATAATAATACGCCATGCCATCCATCTTGCCTCCAGCAACTCCAGAATATCCTGATAAACCTTAACTCTTGACTGCCCGTATGGAAATTGGTGGGCACCCAGAGTTTAGGAAGGAAAACAATAAACTCCGAGTCAGTCATGTGACTGGTGTGAGAACTCAAAACAGTTTATTTATCTTTAAAATCAAAATAGAGAGATATTTTTAAAGTCAATTCGCAATGCTTTTAAAAAATGAGACTACCATAAGGCCTCCCGCACACACACACAATGCAAACGCAGAATCGGAGGAGATTTCTCCTTATGATAGTCAAAGATGCTTGATACGTATTAAAAAGAACATTTGATATTATTATTAGTGCATAGTGTAGAAAAAATTATTTCGAAAGTAGAATATAAATCTTAGCCAGCATAGACATTCCGAACTATGCCTACTATAGCTACCATCCAAACAGTGGGGCGCCACCATAAGTGAATGATAGGTTCTACAACTAATACCGTACAAGTCTCGTATTGTTTCTTTGGATTTCCAACGAATGATCAGGCCAAGGAACTTCCCATTGCCACATGAGAATGCCTCTGGATGGACATCCCCGAGAACAAAACCGGATCTCTACCAACACAAGGCCGGGTTACCCCTAACCGAGTAACAACTGACCGAATATGCCATCCCCCGGTCCTTTGGGACCTTTCATCG
The DNA here is from genome assembly GCA_030765085.1 of Allium cepa. Taxonomy (NCBI): domain Eukaryota; kingdom Viridiplantae; phylum Streptophyta; class Magnoliopsida; order Asparagales; family Amaryllidaceae; genus Allium; species Allium cepa. Next base: position 300,815,235 of record CM060928.1, on the reverse strand, counting down.
AGCGCTCGCAATCAATTCACACAATCATAAAGTGTTTTCAACATGAGTAATTATCTAGGCTCCATACCATGATACCACCCTTTTCCAGAAGGAAATGCACACATCCTAAAGGGCGCTACCCCTCATAACCTTGCCGCATCTTTCCTGTTTTGACCATTCACGGGGTGTGAGGCTCGACGAAGTCACGTCCACAAAAACATACTTTATACAAAAGCCATGCTTTGGGTCAACAAATGATCATAAAAATGATCACCAGGATAGACGATCAAATAAACGATCCTATCACAAATAATCAACACAATGATCATTTACAGCAACACTCAGCATGTCACATTACCAAATTGGGAATATATCGCTGATAACATTCAACTACATAACCTCTGAGCTCGTACGTCTCAGAGAAGGGTGTTAAGCTAAAAGAATAAATTCTCCGCCACCAACAGAAATATATTTGAAAGAAATCTGCTTTATATCTCAATTTGTAACGTCAGACATACAATCCATACAAGTCTGTTCCGGGCTCGAACAAAACCGAAGGCACTTACAAAGAAGTCCTTGCAATCCAGATATTCACAATCCTGATCGGATTTCCCATCACTTAGGGAGTCTCTATACCGTTGCAACTCAGTGCAGAGACAATCGACAGGTCATCCTATCGCTCTCGCAAATACCGGGTCTTCAACGCCGATCTTCAATGCGATTCATAACGACGTATCACATATTCGGAATGGGTTATACGACCCCATGGTCCTTTCCCGGTTAACCCGAATAGTGAGCGCTTATTCAAAAATAAGTGTGGCATTCAAATTAAATCAAATCACATCAAATATCCCTTCATAGGGAAATATTGATAGTCGGTTATTGAACTATCAATGGATATGCACAACATCACCAGATTCCAAATAATTTTCCAAATTATTTATTTTCCAAAATATCTTTACAAGATATATTATTTTCAATACTTCAAAAATAAATCAATATTTATTTTTAAACAAATTCTTCTTTTCATTTATAAATTCCATAATGAATTTATATTTCACAATATCCATGCATATACTATTTCAATTATTCATTTCAATTTATCTTCAAAAAGATAAATTCTCAAAATATTCACTTTATATTGGAAAACATTTCCATACTTACTTATTCATAAGTAATTCACAAATTTTATTTATTTTTCAACACTTGGAAAATATTCGATATACTTAAATCGAGATTAAGTATATATTTCATTCTTTAAGGAAATCATTCTCTTAAACATATTTATTTGGGCCAAAACGAATGTTGCGTAAAACATCGTTACGACAACCCAAAATCACTAGTATAGGGATTCGAAATTAAAATAGATATATAAATCCCAATACTATACAAAACATTTCCTTTCGGAAATCATTTACTATAACAATAGTGTTATAGTCCACTGTTTCCTTTTATTTCTCGAAAACGTCTATTTCAACAATAAATGTTGAAATCTATGGTTTCGAATCTTAACATGTTTAGAAACATCGTTAGATCGTTTTAATTCTATTTAAAACCTCACATCTAAAACAATTTCTTTAACATATTGTTCACTATTCAAAAACATGAATATACTACGTTAACAAATTTCATCCTTTATACATTTCATTTCAAAGGATTATTCACAGTCAAAAACGTGAATATAACTCCATTAATAAGTTTCAACAATTTACTTATCAAAATAAGTTGTTTGCGAATTTATAAAACAACGTTTATAAATTCCTTTTCTATTTATTTTATAACAACTTCCTTTTATAAATTCCTTTATTAACCTATTCCAGTTTATAACTCAATTATAAAACAAAGGTTCATATTATAAGTTAAATGCTTATAATTTATTTGTTTGCAAGAAATCATTCTTTTGAACTTCATAATTATAAATCCTATAACTTATAAGATTCGATTATTCATCCAAATATATTCTTTAATAATTTCACAAAATTTATAAATCTTGCTATTTATCAATTTCATTTATAACTTCACCATTTATAATTTTATGAATTCCATTCGTTTACAAAATTCATTTTTACTTCATTCAAACACTTATAAAAACTCGTTTTATAATGTCAAGATTTCAATTTATAAATATCCATTTATAAATCTCTTAATATAAATCAATTTATATTATTCTTTAAAACGTCTTTAATCTCCTTTATTATTTCACCATTTTGATTCATAAAATAATTAAATTTTATAAATCCTATATTTAAACTTTTCACAATAAATTCTAAAATCCCGATTAAACTATTTTATAAATTCATTAGCATCATATTCTCAAAAATCAGTTTTTAACTATATTTCTCAAAAATCATAATTTTTATAACTTTAAAAATTATAACGTTTATTTATTTAAAATGGATCAATTCCAAAATTATTTTATAAAACGTATACTTTTCAAAAATCACTTTAAAAATCATTTTAAAGTTTCAAAATTTGGTCCAATGATGCTACACACCAAATAGTCAATCACAACAACAACGATATCATATATCGATATGATAATCCATCAAATATCAAAATATCTGAAATCAAATAAATACTGTTGAGGAATCCAGTTGGATCCCTCCAACTTGTTTTTCCTGCATCCACAAACATTAGCACAATACCAATTTCGCTCCAGTACGAAATTATCGCGGTATATGGGATTTAAAATATTATCCGCTTAATAACGGCGCAATAGGGTCTCATCCGCTAAACAAAAAATGCGGGAAATCAATAACTCCAATATATACATATGCCAATATATATATATTGCTATTATATATAATACCTATTTCACTGTTTATGAAATATTCGCGGTATATGTTTTTAATAAATAACATCCGCTTACTAACGGCGTATAATGTCTATTTTAACAATCAATAGATAACAATCATCATTCAAACATGCATTCACATATTTTAAATCTAACTATTTAAAATAAAATCGAAACTGATTCGATTGAGTGAGAAGTTCTCACCTTGATTTCAATTTCGTTTTAGCGATTTATTTCGAATAAAATTAAACGGACGTTTAATTTTACCCAAAATTCTCACTAACTCCAAACGACTCCAATCCAATTTCAATTATTTCCATAATTTAACATATTAAATTATCGATTTAATTATTCAATTAAATCCAATTATTCGAATAAAAATTTATTTGACTTATAAATTCACTTATTAATGTTTAAAATTAATTAAATATTCAAATTTTAATTACTAAAAATCCTGGGTCGTTACAATCTTCCCCCCTTAAAAGAATTTCGTCCTCGAAATTATTAAGTAAGAAAAGTTACAGAATCTATTAATTTTTCAAAATCCATAGTTAAACTTCTTACAATACTTTACTAAGTTTCAAATCATACTTAGTTACCTTTTCAAAAACAACTACTATTGTTTAACTTTCAATTCCAAAATCAAAGTTAAAGTTTTCAAAAATTTTCAATTTTCTCAAATTTTTTCTAACGCCTTAAATTTTCGGAAAAATTCGCCATAGTCTCTTTTGCGCGGCTCGATCCGAAAAAAAAATGACAGTATATATATCACAAATATACATCTCATCAAGTAATGAGGCATCCCGAAGGGAAAAAAATATAAAAGTACGGTATGTAATCCGAGATATGTACCTTATATTTTATTAGCAAGCATATACGGCTAATATAGCGCGAAAGCGAGCTCCAAATGCGAAGCAAACGCGATCCGCACCTACTAATCACTCAACAAACAACATGAGAACATGCATGTAGATAATAGTATCGATATACATCATATAGCAACATAATAACTATATATGTCAACATAGCAAATGCAACAAAACAACAAATGCAAACATCAACCAACTATAATCCATAACCAATATATATTCACTCATATTCTCATTAATATTCAATGAAATGGTTTTCAATTTAATCACATTTGATTCATTAACAGTGGATGTTTACTAACATTCATTTTCAATTAGTTTATATTCACTAATTCATATTCAAGTTGGTTCACTTCCAAATTAAATTCAATTTCATTAACACTTAATGAATTATATACAATCAACTAACAACCATATAACAACCAATGTTTATTAATTGCAACCAAATTCCTTTTGCTTTCAATTGGTTTAATTAAATTGATTTTCATTCAATCTTTCAACTTTCCAATAACATTTGATTTTAATGAATTAAAACTTATATTCATTATTTCATACCAATTTTATTCACATTCAATTGATTAATATTCAATCCATTCATTTACAACAGTTGAATTTCATTTATATAACTTAAGTTCACATTTATCACTTCACTTTATTAATTTACTTTGATACTAATATCAACTTCATTCAACATCTCTTAAGTTATACTTCCATTTCTAAAGTAAATTTCCATTTAACTTTAAATTCATTTTTATTTTACAACTCATATTCCTACATATATTCATATAGTTTCACTTCTCATATGCATAAGTTTATTTCACAATTGTAAATCACTTTAATTATAATTCAATTCTTATAATTCTTTTGCTTATACAATTATTCTTCAATTTAGATTATTCAAACATCTAAACAATCAACTTATATACACTTTAATAATTCTGAAAAATTATTTCTTTATATATAAAAGATAATCAAGGTAAAATTATTTCATTTACCCAATTTAAACAATACTGTGTCGAATTGTTCTATTCAAGTGTTTAGAGATCCCTATCAACAACGTTAATTACTCGTATTAACCAGAATCTATATACCACTCAACAAACCAATCATCACAATATAAAACAATTTTATATATTCACTAACAAATACGCTCTCATAGCTATTATTACACTCAAACTCATTCTAGAGCACTACTGACTCTATCTCTAATGAATAATACCCAACAGAACCATGGTTGTCGCTTAACCATAAGCTCTGATACCACCTGTGAAGACCTGCAAATCCGTACTCCTTGAATATACACTAATCTCCATTGATTTATTCAAGATGAACAGAAATACGAATACTCAATGATTAAGAAAAAGAAAAAGAGAGAAGAAGAGAGAAAAGGAGAGAGAAAAGATAGGGAGGGAAGAAAATAGAAAGAACAGAAAGAAAACAACAGAACAATAACAGAATCTCACAATTCGCAGCGGAACAACATATAATAATAAATGAATAATCTTTAAACAAAGAACTATATCAGTTATTACATTACATCACATCATATCACCATTACATCAGAGTGTTACAACAACAAATAACATCAAGCAGCGGAAAAGAAATACTATGCATAATAATACGCCATGCCATCCATCTTGCCTCCAGCAACTCCAGAATATCCTGATAAACCTTAACTCTTGACTGCCCGCGTGGAAATTGGTGGGCACCCAGAGTTTAGGAAGGAAAACAATAAACTCCGAGTCAGTCATGTGACTGGTGTGAGAACTCAAAACAGTTTATTTATCTTTAAAATCAAAATAGAGAGATATTTTTAAAGTCAATTCGCATGCTTTTAAAAAATGAGACTACCATAAGGCCTCCCGCACACACACACAATGCAAACGCAGAATCGGAGGAGATTTCTCCTTATGATAGTCCAAGATGCTTGATACGTATTAAAAAGAACATTTGATATTATTATTAGTGCATAGTGTAGAAAAAATTATTTCGAAAGTAGAATATAAATCTTACCCAGCATAGACATTCCGAACTATGCCTACTATAGCTACCATCCAAACAGTGGGGCGCCACCATAAGTGAATGATAGGTTCTACAACTAATACCGTACAAGTCTCGTATTGTTTCTTTGGATTTCCAACGAATGATCAGGCCAAGGAACTTCCCATTGCCACATGAGAATGCCTCTGGATGGACATCCCCGAGAACCAAACCGGATCTCTACCAACACAAGGCCGGGTTACCCCTAACTGAGTAACAACTGACCGAATATGCCATCCCCTGGTCCTTTGGGACCTTTCGCCGAGCGCTCGCAATCAATTCATACAATCATAAAGTGTTTTCAACATGAGTAAGTATCTGGGCTCCATACCATGATACCACCCTTTTCCAGAAGGAAATGCACACATCCTAAAGGGCGCTACCCCTCATAACCTTGCCGCATCTTTCCTGTTTTGACCATTCACGGGGTGTGAGGCTCGACGAAGTCACGTCCACAAAAACATACTTTATACAAAAGCCATGCTTTGGGTCAACAAATGATCATAAAAATGATCACCAGGATAGACGATCAAATAAACGATCCTATCACAAATAATCAACACAATGATCATTTACAGCAACACTCATCATGTCACATTACCAAATTGGGAATAAATCGCTGATAACATTCAACTACATAACCTCTGAGCTCATACGTCTCAGAGAAGGGTGTTAAGCTAAAAGAATAAATTCTCCGCCACCAACAGAAATATATTTGAAAGAAATCTGCTTTATATCTCAATTTGTAACGTCAGACATACAATCCATACAAGTCTGTTCCGGGCTCGAACAAAACCGAAGGCACTTACAAAGAAGTCCTTGCAATCCGGATATTCACAATCCTGATCGGATTTCCCATCACTTAGGGAGTCTCTATACCGTTGCAACTCAGTGCAGAGACAATCGACAGGTCATCCTATCGCTCTCGCAAATACCGGGTCTTCAACACCGATCTTCAATGCGATTCATAACGACGTATCACATATTCGGAATGGGTTATACGACCCCATGGTCCTTTCTCGGTTAACCCGAATAGTGAGCGCTTATTCAAAAATAAGTGTGGCATTCAAATTAAATCAAATCACATCAAATATCCCTTCATAGGGAAATATTGATAGTCGGTTATTGAACTATCAATGGATATGCACAACATCACCAGATTCCAAATAATTTTCCAAATTATTTATTTTCCAAAATATCTTTACAAGATATATTATTTTCAATACTTCAAAAATAAATCAATATTTATTTTTAAACAAATTCTTCTTTTCATTTATAAATTCCATAATGAATTTATATTTCACAATATCCATGCATATACTATTTCAATTATTCATTTCAATTTATCTTCAAAAAGATAAATTCTCAAAATATTCACTTTATATTGGAAAACATTTCCATACTTACTTATTCATAAGTAATTCACAAATTTTATTTATTTTTCAACACTTGGAAAATATTCGATATACTTAAATCGAGATTAAGTATATATTTCATTCTTTAAGGAAATCATTCTCTTAAACATATTTATTTGGGCCAAAACGAATGTTGCGTAAAACATCGTTACGACAACCCAAAATCACTAGTATAGGGATTCGAAATTAAAATAGATATATAAATCCCAATACTATACAAAAGATTTCCTTTCGGAAATCATTTACTATAACAACAGTGTTATAGTCCACTGTTTCCTTTTATTTCTCGAAAACGTCTATTTCAACAATAAATGTTGAAATCTATGGTTTCGAATCTTAACATGTTTAAAAACATCGTTAGATCGTTTTAATTCTATTTAAAACCTCACATCTAAAACAATTTCTTTAACATATTGTTCACTATTCAAAAACATGAATATACTACGTTAACAAATTTCATCCTTTATACATTTCATTTCAAAGGATTATTCACAGTCAAAAACGTGAATATAACTCCATTAATAAGTTTCAACAATTTACTTATCAAAATAAGTTGTTTGCGAATTTATAAAACAACATTTATAAATTCCTTTTCTATTTATTTTATAACAACTTCCTTTTATAAATTCCTTTATTAACCTATTCCAGTTTATAACTCAATTATAAAACAAAGGTTCATATTATAAGTTAAATGCTTATAATTTATTTGTTTGCAAGAAATCATTCTTTTGAACTTCATAATTATAAATCCTATAACTTATAAGATTCGATTATTCATCCAAATATATTCTTTAATAATTTCACAAAATTTATAAATCTTGCTATTTATCAATTTCATTTATAACTTCACCATTTATAATTTTATGAATTCCATTCGTTTACAAAATTCATTTTTACTTCATTCAAACACTTATAAAAACTCGTTTTATAATGTCAAGATTTCAATTTATAAATATCCATTTATAAATCTCTTAATATAAATCAATTTATATTATTCTTTAAAACGTCTTTAATCTCCTTTATTATTTCACCATTTTGATTCATAAAATAATTAAATTTTATAAATCCTATATTTAAACTTTTCACAATAAATTCTAAAATCCCGATTAAACTATTTTATAAAATCATTAGCATCATATTCTCAAAAATCGGTTTTTAACTATATTTCTCAAAAATCATAATTTTTATAACTTTAAAATTATAACGTTTATTTATTTAAAATGGATGAATTCGAAAATTATTTTATAAAACGTATACTTTTCAAAAATCACTTTAAAAATCATTTTAAAGTTTCAAAATTTGGTCCAATGATGCTACACACCAAATAGTCAATCACGACAACAACGATATCATATATCGATATGATAATCCATCAAATATCAAAATATCTGAAATCAAATAAATACTGTTGAGGAATCCAGTTGGATCCCTCCAACCTGTTTTTCCTGCATCCACGAACATTAGCACAATACCAATTTCGCTCCAGTACGAAATTATCGCGGTATATGGGATTTAAAATATTATCTGCTTAATAACGGCGCAATAGGGTCTCATCCGCTAAACAAAAAATTCGGGAAATCAATAACTCCAATATATACATATGCCAATATATATATATTGCTATTATATATAATACCAATTTCACTGTTTATGAAATATTCGCGGTATATGTTTTTAATAAATAACATCCGCTTACTAACGGCGTATAATGTCTATTTTAACAATCAATAGATAACAATCATCATTCAAACATGCATTCACATATTTTAAATCTAACTATTTAAAATAAAATCGAAACTGATTCGATTGAGTGAGAAGTTCTCACCTTGATTTCAATTTCGTTTTAGCGATTTATTTCAAATAAAATTAAACGGACGTTTAATTTTACCCAAAATTCTCACTAACTCCAAACGACTCCAATCCAATTTCAATTATTTCCATAATTTAACATATTAAATTATCGATTTAATTATTCAATTAAATCCAATTATTCGAATAAAAATTTATTTGACTTATAAATTCGCTTATTAATGTTTAAAATTAATTAAATATTCAAATTTTAATTACTAAAAATCCTGGGTCGTTACAGATGGAATGTGAGAATATTAGTGTAATAGATTTTGAATCCAATGTTAATTTCATCCGTTTGATAATAATGAATCGAATAATAAGAATGAAAATTAAATTCAATGGAATTATTGAAAATTTAATTTATAATTTCTGAATTTAATGAAATTGTAATTTAATGCTGAGATTGATGATTTAATCAACATTTAAGTGACATCTAAATTTGTTTAAAATTTGTATAAATGATTAAGAAATATAAAAGTGATAAAATTGTCAATTATAGAGTTGAAATTTAAAATTGGATTTAATTAATAAATTATTAATTTATTTAATTAACATAAAAAATAGCCATTTGGCCACTGACTCGGATTTCGACGAAACCAGTTTCATCGGATCTGAAATGGTGAATTATTATAGGATTTCAAGTTACGTAGCGATCGGACTTGTCGTTCGATCGTACGGACTCGAAACGCCTTGAAATCAATAAAATTGAAATCAATTTGAAATAAATTGATTTTTAGCATAACTTCTTCATACGATGGAATTTGGATTTGAAACATGTTCCATCACATTTAAAATATTTTAAACAATTTATTTTGATATACGGGTTGACTATATTTCGTCCCAGAGTCGAAACGGGCTTTTTGGGCCATTTTATCGTTCAACGCGTATATCCAATCGTGTCCATCTATTCTATTTCAACCCTACCTATAAATATCCTGTTATAAACCCTAGCCTTTCTATTTTCTCATTTGTTTGTATGTACAATTCAGATGTTCCTCCTCCTCAATGGCAGACAAAACAAAAATTCCCTATTCCAATTCCAAATCAAATCCAAACCAAAATTTCAAACTCTTCAAACAATATCATATTTTATATCGTCGAAAAGCTCTCGAAGAGCGCAAGTCAGATCTACAGTCCGTTTCTCGATCTGAGTTTTTGGGTGGCCATAAATTGAGGTTTAATTCACGGCCGTTCATCGCGCGTCGATGAACGTTGTCGAATCGTCAAATCATTTCTGGATATGGTAGAGTGGACAATGGGGAGTGCATCGGTGGTGTTGTTCTATGATTCGACGGTTGGATTGTGAGATTTAATCGATTAGGGTTTTGTTTATATGTGGCGACCGGTGTTTTTGGCGTCCCGTCGTCGTCATAGAGCCACCGAGCGTGGCAACATGGCTCTGGAGAGGTGCGGCGCGAGGGCTAGCGGCGGCGTGCTCGCGTGCGAGATGGGTAGCAGGTGGCGGTGCGTTCGTTTGCATGCTAGGGTTTTGGCCTGGATTTCGTGCGTGTGTGCTGGGTGATGAAGGGGCAGTGACGTGGCTATAGTTGAGATGTAGGTTTATTTATTTATTTATTTATTTATTTTAATTTAAATTTTGTTTCCAAATCTTCTAATTCGTAAAACTTGGGCATACAAGGTCCGTTTCGCGTGCTGTTTTCTCCGCAAGTTTCGTATTGGAATTTCAGACAGATTGGCACTAGTCTGGACGAATTCTGAGACTGTGAAATTTTTGGGTTTAAATTGGATTTAAATTCAATTTAAATTCAAAAGGTGAGTGTTTTAACCCACTCACAACTTCTAAAATTTCTTATGTGTATTAAATTTATTTTTAATTTGATTAGAAATTTATTTATGGCTATTTGGTATATTTTTATCATCATTCCAGTTAAATTTAATTTATTGAATTAAAATTGTTATCTAATTTATTATTGCAACAAAAACTGCCAGTTAGATTTTCATTTAATTTATTATTGAATATAAACTGCTAGCTGATACCTGTTGTTTATTATCTGTTATATATTTATGCTATTGATTGAATTGGATGATGATTGTGATTAATGGTTGATGATTGATACTGGATGAATGAATGTTGTATTTTATATCTTTACAAACGGCCAATTGTTATGCACTTTATTCCATTCGAGATTGCGGTTTGAAATGATATAACCATATTTTTATTTTAAATTATGAATTGAAATGATAAATATCTATATCACTTGACCATAGAGTAGAAAATTATATATAGACACCGTGGTCTATATGTAAAAATATTTTTAAATGATTTTCTATGGTTTTGTAAGGAAATATATGGTTTTATGAGATATTGATTTGGATATTTTATAAATGGTATTTTATATATAATTAAATTTTTGGTTTTAAACTATGTATAAAATTGGTTTAAAGTATAAAATAAGTTTAAATAATAAAGCTTGATTTATTAGAATATAATATGGATAAATAATTACTTAAATTATATTTTAATATAGAGTTTATATTGATTTTTACAAATCAAGGTTGAGATGACAGTCTTGAAATTGATTTGAGATTTTATTTAATTAAGAGTTGTATTTAATAAGAATACATTTGGAATTTATTGAAATTGATATTTTAAATGAATGTGGTTTTATAACTTATTTCGGGTCTAAGGTGATATACCAAGTCTAAATAAATTGAGGAATATTCAGTTATTAAAATTCGAAGTTTTATTTAAAGGATATTGGATTTCTTAAGCAAATATTTCGAAACTAAATAATAGTAAAGTAAATTTGGTGTGTATATATATATGAATTATAAAAATTTAGTTTTGAAATATTGAATATTTAAGCTTTGAAATATATTAAATTTGGAATGGTCTATTTGAAAACCGAATTGAATTGAAATTCATGATTTAGGGATTGGTTAAATTTAAAATTTAGAAATTCGATTTATTTTGGTATTCATTTGTGAAATTTAAGAAGCTAGTTTATCTTATAAAATATTTAAATATTTAAACCATGTTAGGGGTGGAAGTTATGTTTCAAAGTTATAAATTTCAAAGTATTACGTTTTGGAAGCGTTATAGTTTTAAGTCTTTGGTTTTGAAATTTTATAACTTTGAAATACTATGATTTTTTTTAAATGATATCATATTGATTTGGTTTTGGAATGGATATGATATCATATTTATATGGTTTCGAAATGGATATTATATTCTGGTTTTGAAGTATAATTACTTCAAAATGACCGCGGTGTTATAATAACGTTTGGTTGTTAAAGAGACCGGGATCGGAAGTTGTCACACTCTCTGCCAACTCCGAAAACCACTTTAACAACCGTGTACGCGGTGGAGATTCCAAAATGAAGTAGGATGGCGGCAGTATTTCCTTTGAGGTAAATACGTGGACCCGACTCCCGTGAGTTGGCATAAGGTGGATAAAACAGGAGCGATTGACAGGCTAAGAAGGTAGCACCTTTTATCGGACACATCCCTTCGATATTATACTCTGACTTTGGATTGATTCGGTGGCCACTTTTGATTTTTTTGTTTAGGGAGTGTGGCTCGAGGTGGACGGTAGTAGCTGCTACGTGCTTCCACCGGCCCGGAAGCGTAATTGGTATATCCACCCTAACATTGCCTAGTTGTGCCGTGTCACCTACCCTAGTGCGCCTTATACGATTTTGGTTTTGTACCATACCTATGGAGTGCCCTCTGATGACGCCCAATACGGGGGAGATTACGGTACTGTATAGACTATGAGAATATAAAAGTGTGTTAAGGGCTATATGGGTAACCCCTTAACGCTATTTTAAAGTAAGTTTATTTTACTATTAGACATTATTATAATAGTGAAATATTACTGCATAGTACATAGTTTAACGGATCCTTAGGAGATGTGAATCCCGAGCATCTCTTAAGTTATCGCACTCAACTTGACACTGGATAGGAGATGTCAAATCCCGTAAACATCTCTGACGCTGTTCCACTTATATTCTTTACCGTTGGTTTAACTTACATAATATCTTTTAGTTCTAACTCGAGTGTTTTGTCTTTTCAATTTGCTCGGGTCAGCCTTAGCATTTTAGGAATTGAAGGCCTTATTTCTAGAGGACGAAGACGAAGATTATATTATTACTTATTTACTATAGTGTTTCGCTGCATCACATTGTTCCGCTGTATTGTTATTGATTATTCTCTGGTATATGTAACTCTGATATGTATTGTATAAGTAAAATCAAATGTTTTTGTAAAACAGCTTCATGAACTGTTTATTTGATTATTATATTTTATCGTTACGCTACAAGATTCTATTTTGTTTTTTTCTTTCTCTACTTTTTCTTATTTACCCCATAACAATCTGCCCTTCTGATGGTTTACGTCGGACGTGTGTGGTTTATCGTCGATTTAAATCATGCGAAAAGGTGGGATGTTACATCTGGGATCAGAACTTTGGTTTAGCGATAAACCTTATCTTTTTGGAGTCTGACTCTTTATCGATAGGGTAGTAATACCCTATGATGAGTTGCTGAGTGCGTGTGTGTGTGTGTGTATGAGAGCGCACTTGTTAGTGTTATAAAACGGTTTTAATACTGTGTTAATTTGTTCCGTTTTGTATTTATAAATTCTGGTTGGTGCATGGGACGCCATGACATTGGTAGGAATTTCTAAACACTTAATAGGACAGACTAACACGATATTTATTTTAAATATAGGTGAATGAAGTAATTTTGCCTATTATATTTTCTATATATATAAAATAAAATTTTATAAATGATATATATTTGGTTGTAATATATTAGTTGTTAGGTGATGAAATCTATAAATAATAGTTGAAATAAGATTGAAAATAAAATAAATATAAATTTGGAAATTTAGAAGTTAAGTTCCGAGGTTTTCGAATGATTTTGAAATATAATAATAATATTACTATAAGTATTTTTTTGATATAAATATTTCAATATAATTTGAAAGAATTGTTTTAAAGAATTTTGGAAAGAAATAAGTTATGTACTCCCCTCTCTGTCGCTGGAAAATAATTTCGGTGATGAGTGCACATATCATCGACATTCATTTTCGAGTTTCGAAGTGGGAGTGCCGTTGTAGTAGTTTTACTGTAGATTTATTTTGGATAAACGAATATAAATTTTATTTTTTTTAAATGTAATGGGATATATAAGTTGTAAGTATATATTTATCTATTACTTTAACTGATTTGAAATTTTACCCGGTATTTAAATTCTTAAGTTTCCGTTAATTAACTGTTTCAATTAGCGTAGTGAAAGGGAAGTTAACTAATAATTGGAACTTTTAATTAAAATAAGAGATTAAATGCTAGGTTATAAATGAAATTTTCAGAAGTTGGAATTAGTAACCTATAAACAAATGATATGATTATTGAACATTAAATTAGTTTAAAGGAAATGAGATAAACTTGTATAAAATTCAATTGCATTCTTAACAAGCATAAATATAACTTACCCAACAATAAAAGTTACGATGTTTAATAAGAAACTGTAATAGAATATTATACAAGTAAAAATTTGAAGTAATGAAAGTATTCAATACATTGTTAAATAGATAAGGATTTATTGGTTGTAGTTGTTATAAACTTAAGTATAATTGAAAATATTACTGATTTAATATAATAGAAAGGTAAGTATTATAAATAAATGATTATAAACCTTAGTAAATGAATTAATATGCAAAGAAATTGAATTAAACATGAATATTGTGAATAAATAAATATTAATAAATAAAATTATGTAATAATTAATAAATGATGGCATTAATAAATGAAATAAGGTTTGTAAGTGATAAATGAAAATAAATGAGATAAACATTGAACCAATGAATAGAAGTAAAAAGTTGTAAGGAGTGAATGTAAAATGAAAAGATAAATCAATATATGGATAAAAAGGAAATCAAACAACAAATGTATGAAATGAAATTAATAAGAATGAAATTGATCTATTGTTTGAAATTATTGTTTGTTTAGTTATGGTTGTTTGGGCAAGGATACTCTACAATTGTTTGGATGAAGAAATAATCTATTTAGTTTCATCTAAGACTATTGAGTAAATGGTGCACTAAGTAGTTTATTTTCCATTCTATACAATTTAAAGTTTTAAAACCGAACAACTATTTGTTTTGTCTGATATGAATGAATGATTGATGTGTATTGATTCTATATGATGGTTGTATGCCCTGTTGCAAGTGATTGATGTTTGTATTGATTTGTTTGTTTATGGTTGAAACCACTTTCAATATTTCATTTTATATAATTGTTAACCTTTTTGGATTATATAAGTGAAATACATGTTATGGAAGCAATTGCCACTGCTTTTGGTTTTATAGTTAAGCGTAATTGCTGGACAAATAGGTACGTTTTCGGATTACGGTTTTATAGCGCTATGATATTGTTTTTCCCATGTGGAGATATATTATTTTGGAAAATATATATTTTATATTGTTATATTCGATATTATATTTTCTCCCAAGCCTCTCCCTACAAAGGAGACTCTGCCGAAATTTTCCGTAAATTTTGCACTTGGATAATATTTTAAAAATGTTTTCCAAACTTTATTAATTTTAGTATAAAAAGAATTAGTGGTTATAAATTGGTATATTTTACTCAAATTTATAAAATTTATAAATTTACTTGTTTATAAAGTTAGTATTTTTGAATAAGATATATTGTTTACTTAATTACTTATTTCTCTCCTTTTTTCTTTTCGAGGACGAAAAGTTTTGAGTGGGGGAGAGTGTAACGACCCGTAAATTTTCGATAATTAAAATTGTTAATTTAATAAGATTTTGAAATTTATTAATTAAGAAAATAAAAATTTGGGAATTATTAATAAAAAATAATAACTAGAATGGAATTCAAATTAATTGAAATAGTGGAAATAATATAATTTGTTATAAATGAAACATAGGTAAACAAATGTAAGTATTGAATTAATATATGTTAGTAATTTAGGGTGTTGAATAAAATTGGTAATCAATTCGCAATTAAAGGTAATAATGTTGATGTAAGCTAATAAATAAAATTTTCATTGCAATACCAATTAATGGAAACAAATTGTAAGGTTATAATTGATTGAAATCAGTAAATTGGGAAATAAATTCAAAGTTATATTAATTGATAAAATAAAACGTAATAAATTGTAATTTGATAGGATCAATGCTAGATAAGTAATTATAATAATTGTTAGTCGATATTTAAGTATGAATGTAAGTAAATTTGGAAATGGTGATAATTATTAATTGTTTACCCTTTCATTTAATTTATTGAATTAGATCTAAATCAATTGCAACATTTGTTTGTTAATAATAGAGTATAAGTGGAATTAAACGTCAACGGTAACAATTATTATAGGTTGACCATTTGTTTAGTGTATTAAATTAAAACCGGTAATCAATTGCAATAAATCTAAATTAAAAAGTTATGTTAGTATAAACTAAGGAAATAATTGGAAATAATATCAATTCTTTTTATAATATGAAAATTGGTTGAACAAAAGGGATGGAAATAAAGTTTTATCAATATATTGGAATTTAAATTATGATAATAGGATTAATTGCAATTAAATGAAATTAAATATTACGTTAACTGAAACTAGATGGAATGTGAGAATATTAGTGTAATAGATTTTGAATCCAATATTAATTTCATCCGTTTGATAATAATGAATCGAATAATAAGAATGAAAATTAAATTCAATGGAATTATTGAAAATTTAATTTATAATTTCTGAATTTAACGAAATTGTAATTTAACGCTGAGATTGATGATTTAATCAACATTTAAGTGACACCTAAATTTGTTTAAAATTTGTATAAATGATTAAGAAATATAAAAGTGATAAAATTTGTCAATTATAAAGTTGAAATTTAAAATTGGATTTAATTAATAAATTATAAATTTATTTAATTAACGTAAAAAAATAGCCATTTGGCCACTGACTCGGATTTCGACGAAACCAGTTTCATCGGATCCGAAACGGTGAATTATTGTAGCATTTCAAGTTTCGTAGCGATCGGACTTGTCGATCGTACAGACTCAAAACGCCTTAAGATCAATAAAATTGAAATCAATTTGAAATAAATTGATTTTTAGCATAAATTCTTCATATAATGGAATTTGGACTTGAAACCTATTCCATCGCTTTTAAAATATTATAAAAACATCTATTTTGATATACAGGCTGACTAAATTTCGTCCCGGAGTCGAAACGGGCTTTTTGGGCCATTTTATCGTTCAACGCATATGTCCAATCGTGTCCATCTATTCTATTTCTACCCTACTAGTTAATACCCTGTTATAAACCCTAGCATTTCTATTTTCTTGTTTGTCTGTACGTACAGTTCAGATGTTCCTCCTCCTCAATGGCAAACAAAACAAAAATTTCCTATTCCAATTCCAAATCAAATCCAAAGCCAAAATTTCAAACTCTTCAAACCATATCATATTTTATATCGTCGGAAAGCTATCAAAGTGCGCAAGTCAGATCTCCGTTTCTCGATCTGAGTTTTTGGGTGGCCAGAAATTGAGGTTTAATTCACGGTCGTTCATCGCGCGTCAATGAATGTTGTCGGATCGTCAAATCATTTCTGGGTATGGTAGAGTGGACGTTGGGGAGTGCATCGGTCGATTTTGTTCTGTGATTCGACGGTTTGATTGTGAAATTTAATTCAATTAGGTTTTTGATTGTATGTGGCGGCCAGTGTTTCTGACGTCGCGTCGTCTTCATAGGGCCACCGACCGTGGCGGCATGGCTCTGGAGAGGTGCGGCACGAGGGCTAGCGGCGGCGTTCTTGCGTGCGAGATGGGTAGCAGGTGGCGGCGCGTTCGTTTGCATTCTAGGGTTTCGGCTTGGATTTCGTGCGTGTGTGCTGGGTGATGAAGGGGCCGTGACACGGCTATAGTTGAGATGTAGGTTTTCTCTGCTAGGTTCGTATTGAAATTCTGGATAGTTTGACGCTAGTTTGGTAGAATTCCGAGACTATGAAATTTTTGGATTTAAATTCAATTTAAATTCAGAAGGCGAGTGTTTTAGCCCACTCACAACTTCTAAAATTTCTTATGTGTGTTATTTTTTTTTATTTGACTGGAAATTTATTTATGGTTGTTTGGTATATTTTTATCATCATTCTAGTTAAATTTAATTTATTGAATTAAAATTGTTATCTAATTTATTATTGCAATAAAAACTGCCAGTTAAATTTTCATTTAATTTATTATTGAATATAAACTGCTAGTTGATACCTGTTGTTTATTGTCCGTTATATATTGATGTTGTTGATTGAATTGGATGATGATTGTGATTAATGGTTGATGATTAATATTGGATGAATGTATGTTGTATTTTATATCGTTATAAACTGCAAATTGTTATGCACTTTATTCCATTCAGGATTGCGGTTTGAAATGATATATCCTTATTTTTATTTTAAATTACAGATTGAAATGATAAATATCCATGTCACTTGACAATAGAGTAGAAAATTATATACAGACACCGTGGTCTATATATAAAAATATTTTTAAATGATTTTATATGGTTTTGTAAAGAAATATATGTATTTATGAGTTATTAATTTGGATATTCTATAAATGGTATTTTATATATAGTTAAATTCTTGGTTTTAAACTATGTATAAAATTGGTCTAAAGTATAAAATAAGTTTAAATAATAAAGTTTGATTTATTAAAATATAATATGGATAAGTAATTACTTAAATTATACTTTAATATAGAGTTTATATTGATTTTTATAAATCAAGGTTGAGATGACAGTTTTGAAATTGATTTGAGATTTTATTTAATTAAGAGTTGTATTTAATAAGAATCCATTTGGAATTTATTGAAATTGAGATTTTAAAAGAATACGGTTTTACAACTTATTTCGGGTCCACGGTGATATACCAAGCCTAAATAAATTGAGGAATATTCAGTTATTAAAATTTGAAGTTTTATTTAAAGGATATTGGATTTCTTAAGCAAATATTTCAAAACCTGTGTGTATATATATGAATTATAAAAATTTAGTTTTGAAATATTGAATATTTAAGCTTTGAAATATATTAAATTTAGAATGGTCTATTTGAAAACCGAATTGAATTGTTTGGGGATTTGGTTAATTTTAAAATTTAAAAATTCGGTTTGTTTTGGAATTGATTTGTGAAATTTAAGAAGAGAGTTTATCTTATAAAATATTTAAATATTTAAACCATGTAAGGGGTGGAAGTTATGTTTCAAAGCTATAAATTTCAATGTATTACATTTTGGAAGTGTTATAGTTTTAAGTCTTTGGTTTCAAAATTTTATAACTTTGAAATACTATGATTTTTTTTAAATGATATCATATTGATTGTTTTTGGAATGGAAATGATATCATAGTTATATGGTTTCGAAATGGATATTATATTATGGTTTTGAATTATAATTATTTGAAAATGATCGCGGTGTTATAATAACGTTTGGTTGCTAAAGAGACCGAGATCGGAAGTTGTCACACTCTCTGTCAACTCCGAAAACCACTTTAACAACCGTGTATGTGGTGGAGATTCCAGAATGAAGTAGGATGGTGGCGACGTTTCCTTTGAGGTAATTACGTGGACCCGAATCCCGTGAGTTGGCATAAGGTGGCTAAAACAGGAGCGATTGACGGGCTAAGAAGGTAGCACCATTTATCGGACACATCCCTTCGATATTATACTCTGACTTTGGATTGATTCGGTGGCCACTTATGATTTTTTTGTTTTGGGGTGTGGCTCGAGGTGGGCGGTAGTAGCTGCTATGCGCTACCACCGGCCCATAAGCGTAATTGGTATATCTACCCTGGTATTGCCTAGTTGTGTCGTGTCACCTATACTAGCGCGCCTTTTACGATTTTGGTTTTGTACCATACCTATGGAGTGCCCTCTGACGACGCTCGGTACAGGAGAGATTACGGTACTGTATAGATTGTGGGAATATAAAAGTGTGTTAAGGGCTATATGGGTAACCTCTTAACGCTATTTTAAAGTAAGTTTATTTTACTATTAGACATTATTATAATAGTGAAATATTACCACTAGTAAATAGTTTAACGGATCCTAAAGAGATGTGAATCCCAAGCATCTCTTAAGTTATCGCACTCACGTTGACACTAGATAGGAGATGTCAAATCCCGTAAACATCTCTGACGTCATTCCACTCATATTCTTTACCATTGGTTTAACTGAAATAAGATCTTTTAGTTCTGACTCGAGTGTTTTGTCTTTTCAATTCGCTCGGGTCAGCCTGAGCATTTCAGGAATTGAAGGCCTTATTTCTAGAGGACGAAGACGAAGATTGTATTATTACTATTATTTACTATAGTGTTCTGCTGCATCACATTGTTCCGCTGTATTGTTATTGATTATTCTCTGGTATATGTAACTCTGATATGTATTGTATAAGTAAAATCAAATGTTTTTGTAAAACAGCTTCATGAACTGTTTATTTGACTATTATATTTTATCGTTCTACTGCAAGATTCTATTTTGTTTTTTTTCGTTCTCTGCTTTTTCTTATTTACCCCATAACAATCCACCCTTCTGTATGGTTTAAGTCGGACGTGTGTGGTTTATCGTCGATTTAAATCGTGCGAAAAGGTAGGACGTTACAATATACGTACAAACTCAACAAATACTACTATATTAATTCATTTACATAGAAACTTTCATAAAAAAATACGCTTATATATACAATGGTCAGATAATATATATATATATATACTTACTGTAGAGTTTCCAAAACCTAAACGCACAAAATTTTCGAGCATACAAGCTGCAAAAATTATATATATAACTTAATCTATCCTATAATATATATTCATAAGAAATCAAAACTCAAATATATAACATCAGTTATAACTTATGCATTACTATATATAAACAACATTTTGTAAGAACTTATACAATATATATATATATATATATATACATATATATATATTATATAAATATAGCTTTTTAACCAAAATATAAATATGATATATCCTATATAACAACTTACATGAAATAACATATAAACCAACACCTAGCTACATACAGCAATATAAAAAAATATTTTACCTATATATTAATTCCATTTAAAATAAATGTCATACTTGGCCACGAAAGAGCCGCAGCCCTTCAAAACAAAATATAGCTATATATGCAAGCAGATAGATGTGATGGCGATTTGTGGCGAGGCCAATGACTGCTACGCTGGTCCTCAGCCATGTAGGAATTGGCGGATCGATCTGGAAGGAGGGGTGCAGGTAGGCCAGGCTTAGGATGAGGAGGCCGAGAGTTTGTGCGTGAGTTGTGAGAGAGGGAGAGGGGAGATTGAGCTAGAGGTGAGGGGTTTTGTGGTTGCTTCTCGTGGCATGGAGCGGTAGATGACGTGATGCATCTTTGGAGAAGGCGGGTTGAGGCTGAAAGTAGGAGGAGGGAAGGTGGTGGGAAAATAGGGTGGAACGTCTAGGTTTGGAACGAACGTGATGGGAAAAGAAATTGAGAGGAGCAGATGGAAAATGAAAACATAAAGGTACGAAACGAAAATATTAAACAGGCGAAGAATGTTAAACACTTGAAAATGTATAGTCACGAAAATTTATTTCAAGGAATACTAAAAGTTTACGGCTATTGGATTTGCACGGTAGGAAATAAAAGGGTAGACAACCAAAAGACTCAAATGTGTACCGATATGGTCCGACATTTACAGATTCTGCTGCGTACTGGACTTCAAAACACAGAATTGAATATAACGCAGAAATCAGTATGCCGAGATGATTAAAACTGTATACACATATCAGTGGTAGGATCGTGTGATCAAAAGTCGATATCGGTATGAAAATGCTGTTATTTCGCCGAAAATAAGATCGACGGAGCGATAACAGTCAAAATTTGGAGAAACGAAATATGATGTCTTGCTCAGATGATGATTTACAAATTTTCTATAAAAAATATTCAGGTTTGGAAAATATTTTGTTATCATTAAAAATTAACTGATTTAAATTGAAATAGAATTACATAAGAAAATAAACTTCCATATTATCTAATGAAAATTTACCAGTTGTTATGTTAAAATAGACGTATTCCAAATATCAAATTTATATTTCAAAATTTTATTATTTGAAATTTCATAAAATTCAATTAAATATATTAATAAAACAAATAAAATTTTTAAAAACCATATAAAGGAGACTCTGTCGAAAATTTTCGTGGATTTTGGACATAGAAAATTTTGTGAAATATTTTCCAAATTTTATTAGTTGAGTGTAAAAGGATTTAATTGTTTATAAATTAATATATTTTATTTAAATTATTTAATTATGTAAATTAGTTGTCATAAATTTAATATTTTGAATAAGATATATTTATTACTTAGTTCCTACTTTTTCCTTCTTTTTTCTTTTTGAGGACGAAAAGTTTTGAGTGGGGGACATTGTAACGACGCATAATTTTCGACAATAAAAAAATTGATAATTTAATAAGACTGTGTGAATTAATATTGAAAGAAATAAAAATTTATGATATATTAATGAAATAATAACTAAAATGAAATGTAATAATGTTAATTTATGTTAATTATTAACAATTTGAACGAAATATCAATTAATTGAAATGATTTAAATGTTATACTTGGTTATAAATTAAATATAGGAAAACAAATGTAAATCTTGAATCAATTAATGAGATTATATATAATTTATGGTAATTGAATAAAATCAGTGCTAGGTAAGTAATTATAATATTTGGTTATAAATAATAAACTTATTAATATGACTAAATGTTAATGGTGACAAACTATTATATGTTACCTATTTATTTAGTTTGTTAAATTAGATTGGAAATTAATTATAATTAAATGAAATTAAATGTTATAATAACGTGAGTTGAGACAATAACTACAATTTTTGAATGTAATAAAATGTACATAAATGTTATTTATATTCATAAGGAAATAATTTATTTAATAAAAGAACGAAACCAAGATAAATAAATTTATTGGGATTCTAAATTTTAATTAAATATGTAAAATTGATAAGGAATTCAGTATAATTGAAATATAGTAGTTAATACAAATAAAAGGCGGAAATTATAGCATATTAGTGAAATAAGAGATGAACAAATATTAACTATGCTATTAGAGTAATAATTGATTGAATAAAAAGATTGAAATCGAATCAAATCAATTTACTGGAATTAATTATAAATGATAGGATTTAATTACAGTTTAGATTGAACACTGCAATTAGTAAAATAACAGACATTGAATTAAAATTTATTTTAAAACTATTATAGATGTCTAGGAAACCAAAGATGATAAAAATGGGTAGTAAATTAATTTGAATATAAGAAGTGATTAATAAATTAATCAAATATTAATTTATTTAAATAATGTGAAAATAGTCATTTTGGCCACTGTCTTGGATTTTGAAGAAACCCGTTTCATCGGATCCGTAATGGTGAATTATTGTATGGTTTCACGTTTCGTGGCGATCGGACTTGTCATTTGATTGTACGGGCTTGAAACATGTAGAAATCAATTTAATTAAATTCAATTGATATCGATTTGAAATAAGATGATTTTAAGTCAACTTTTTCATACGATGGAATTAGGACATGAAACCCATTCCATTGAATTTAAAAACATTGGAAACATCTATTTTGATATTTGGGATGATCCGTTTTCATTCCATAGATAGAACGGGCTTTTCGGGTCGTTATCGTTCAAACCCAAATCGATCTTGTCCATTCATTTTTATTTCTGATCTACCTATGAATAGCTCATTATAAACCCTAGTTATTTCTTATATTTCTTATTTCAGTACATACAATTCTCTCTGGCTATCTACTTCTAATGGCAGAAACAAAGTCCCAAGTTGCAAATTCAATTTCAAATAACCCAAAAATCAAACTCCTCAAAATATATCGAATTGTAAATTGATTTGAAGCCCTCAATGAGTACAAGCTAGATCTGCAGTCTGTCTTTCGATTCGGGTTTCAGTGTGGTTGGAATTGGATGATGAAGTCTCGTCCGTTCATTGGTGTTTGATGAACTTCGTCGGATCATCGAATCAAAGGTTACTGTTGCGTGGAGATTGGTGAGTGCAACTCATCGCTGTAGTTCATTTGGCCATTGGGTGGTCAGATCGTCGTTTAGAATTGATTAGGGTTACATGGAGAAAGGCAGTGGCTAGGTAATGACATCGCAATTGGATCGTGTGGTCATGAGGAGGCCGTAGTCGCGAAGGGGAGGTCAGTGGCTCGCTTGAGGCTGGCTTGGTTGGGCGTGGTGGCGTTCAAACAACGGCGGCCTATGGGGTACGGTGGTGTTGCGTGCATTTCTGGTTCGTGCGTGGGGTTTGTGAGAGGAAGTGTGACGTGGCCGTTTTTGTTTGGTGAGGTTATTTTATTTTCTTATTTTTAATTTTCAAATCGTGTAATGTTCTGACTTACAAAACTTTCACATATGAGGTCGGATTGACGTACGGTTTGTTCTGCTGTGATCATATCGAAATTTTGGGCATTTTGATTCTTGTTTGGATGAATTCTGAGACTGCCGAATTTTGGGCCCTAATTTGAATTTTAATTCGATTTAAAATCAAAGGTGAGTGTTTTAATCCGCTCACAAGTACTAAACTATCTTATGTTAGTTAAATTTAATTTATGATGTGATTAGAAGTTGATTTATCGATGTTTGGTATATTATATTGTCATTCTAGTTAAATTTGACATTTATTGCATTTAATTATTGTTTAATTTAATTTTGGATTTAAATTGTCGAATTTATATCTGCTATTGATTATGAGTTATCTATTGATGTTATTGATTGATTTGGATGATGATTGTGATTGATGTTTGATTTTTGATATTGGATGACTGTATGTTATATTTTATATTGTTATAATACTGCAAGTTCCGTATGGGTTGAAATGATACATACCCGAACGATCTGTAGATTAGGGAAAAATCGTTGAGGGTTGAAATGGTAGACTCGAGTGATTTTATGGATTTTTATTTAATTCGAGATTGCAGTTTGAAATGATATATTACCGTAAATTTCTAAATTGCGATTGAAATGATAAATATCTGTATCACTTGACCCTAGGGTAGAAAATTATATACGGACACCGGATTAGTTAAATTAAATGATTTTCGAATCTTTGAAATTTTGAATTCAGTTAACTGGCATTTTGAAATAAAAAATTTGATTTATATAAACTGAATTATTTTCGTTACCAAAATGTAAATGCTGAAATCGGGAATTGATTTAATGAACTGTTCAAAGGATTTAAATTGGAATTTCAGAACTGAAGTGCCAAAGATAAATGAATTTCTTGGAATTGAGTTATTGAAATTATTTGGATATAACTTTGAAATCTTTTTAAACTAATTCAAACTATTTAAATAAATTTACGGGTTTGATCAAATTTAAGCTATTTCAATTTATATTAATTTGTTACAACCTATTTAATCCAATTTAACCTATTTTACCTATTTTAAAGTAATTAAATTTATTTAATCTATTTTAAATCCATTTAATATAATTTAAATCTATTTAATCTATTTTAAATTTAATTAATCTATTTAAAATCTAATTAATAAAATTTAAAATCTATTAAAATTATATTTAATCTATTTAAAACATTTCAAATCTATTTAAACCATTTTAAATATAATTAAATTTAATTTAAATATATTTAACTATAGTTTACTATTCAAACTATTTTAATCTATTCAAAATATTTTTAAACTGTTAAAACTATTTTAAACTATTTAAACTATTTCTAAACTTCAGATTGGGTAAAGTTGAAGTATTTATATTTTAATCCTTGATAAAAAGAAAATCAGGTTAAATGAAGTTATAACCTACGTTGGAATTTGAAAATTGATACCTTTTAGAAAATGACATATTTGAGTAAATATGATGATTTTAGAACAAGGATTTAATTAACCTATCTTATCGATAATTTCCATAAGTGAATATGTGTAACGACCTTGACTCGACTTTCGAAAATCGGCACCCGTACTTCACTTGTACTCGAATGCCGCAGATTCAAACGTCGAATCTGGTTCGCCGGAGCTTATAACACATTAGGTATAACAACACGGCGGAAGAAAATGAATAATATCATTGACATACAATAGTATTTGATACAACACATTTAATACAGCTGTCTATCAATATATCAAAGATAGATACAAGACAATAACAAAGACAACAGCAGCGGAAAGACAATGTCTTCAATGCCAAACTCCAAAAACTCCATCTCCAATCCAAAGCTAGCTCGAACCCCCATTAAGTTGTACTAAGCAAGGTCATTCATCCAAAGACTGAAGAAGATTCCCAAAGATTGAAAGCTACCAAACCAAAGACTTCGAAGGCTATCGAATCTACACCTATTATTTGATTATCTGAAAACCCAACTCTAGACTGCCCATGTGGAAAATTGTGGGCAACTAGAGTTTAGGAAGGGAACAATGAACTCCAGGTCAGTCATGGGACTGGTATGTGCAAACAAAAACAGTTTTATCTTTAAAACAAACGACATAATATTTTAAAATTGAAATCCGCAGTGCTTTTTGAAAAATGAAACTGCCATAAGGCCTCCCGCCACACACACACAATGCAAGCGCACATTTGGAGGAGATTTCTCCTTATGACAGTAAAAAATGCTTGATACGTGAAAACCATTTGATATTATTATTAGTGCATAGTGCAGAAAATATTTCGAAAGTATAATATTAATCTTAGCCAGCATACGTACCATTATAGTATGCCTACTATAGCTACCATGTTAGATAGCAGGTTCTAGAACTAAAACCGTACAAGGCGCTATTGAAGATTGGATTTCCAACAAATGGTCAGGCTAAGGAACTTTCTTAAAAATGGGACGCCTCTATAGGGATGCCCCCAAGAACCAAATGGTTCCCTACCAACACAAGGCCGGGTTACCCCTGCCCGGAAGTAACACCTCAAGTAAGCCATCCTCGGTCGTTACCGACCTTTATCCGAGGCCTCGACACCAACAACCACACAATAAAGTATCCGGGCTCCATACCATGATACCACTTTCAAAATCAACATAAGTAAATATTTGGGCTCCATACCATGATACTACTTTTTATCCAGACGGAAATGGACATACCCTAAGGGAGCGACCCCTAAAAACCTTGCCGCAACATTCATGTTTCGACCATTTTCGGGTTGTGAGGCTCGACCAAGTCACGTCCACAAAGCTACACGTTTCACAAAGTCATGCTTTGATAAGCAAATGATCAACAACACTTCGTATGCCATGTTACCAAATTGGAAATGTATCACCAGTAACCATCAACTACATAACCTCCGAGCTCGTACGTCTCAGAGAAGGGTGTTAAGCTAAGAGAATAAATCTCTGCCACCAAAAAAAAATGTATTTGATAGTAACCAGCTTTACATATCAAACTGTAATGTCAGACAAACATCCATACAAGTCTGTTCCGGTTCGAACAGAACCAAAGGCACTTCCGAAGAAGCCCTTGCAAATCCAGGTATTCACAATCTCGATCGAACTCCCCATCACATATGTAGATCTCTATACCGGCGCGACTCGGTGCAAAGACAATCGACGGGTTATCCTTTTGTTTTCAAAAATACCCGGTCTTCACCACCAGTCTTCAAATGCTATCCATAACGTCGTATCATTATTCAGAATGGGTTATATGACACAAGGTCCTCTCCCGGCTAAACCGAATAATGAGCGCAATATTTAAAAACATATGGATATTGGGATCTTAGTTAAGTCAACTTTTAAATCCCCAAACCTTTTCTTCAAATGGTTTAAACAGATTACCATTTTCAAATCTTTAAACAAAAAGATTCACTTCACAAAGTTTACCAATCTTTCACAAATATCATTCATAGCCTTCAAAACCATTTCCTTTTCAAATTGGATTAACTCATCCAATTATTAAATCAAAAACTCAATTCATAGCTTTCAAACCCATTTCCAAAGATTCATTCATAATTCCCATTTCAAATCTTTTATATAAACGATACTCCTTTTAAAATCCACTTCAATTTCAAAACAAAGTTCAACAATCTTTCACAAAGATTAATTCATAGCTTTCAAAACAATTTTATTTCAATTTGAAATCTTTTCAACCCAAATTGGAAATCCTTTCTTTATATGAAATCTATTATTATCTAAAAACAAATAATTTTTGCTTCGGAAAAATCCAATTACATTTGCGCGAGTTAAATCTCTTCAAGTATGAAATTTTGGGTTAAATTCAAATTCCCAAAAAAATCTTCTAAAATGGTTTAAAACCTATATAAACACATTTATAACTTAAATAACCTTTTTAAACCATAATTTCCAAACATGAATTCAATTTCAAATCTTGAATTCAAATTCAACTCAAACCATTTAAATTTCAAAACTTAATCAAGTTATTCAAAATAACTCTTAAAACTCCTTTTCAAAACTTTTCATATTTAACCCAATTCTATTTCCAAAACAATTTGAATTCAAAATTCAACTTTAAAACTATTTCGAAAATCTGTGACTTAACCAATTTCCTCATGCAATCCATATTTGTGTGTGTATAGTGTGTCCAGGGGTTTTACACACAATAACAGTGCAACATCATCAATCATCACAGATTCACATGCAACAATATAGATATATAAGCGGTATAATCCTATAATGCTTATCTTCATTCACAGATTCACAGATACATTTATCACAGATAAATAAGTAACATCATGAATGAAAAAATTACATCACAGATGAATAAATTACATCACAGATGAATAAATTACATCATAGTTTACAACGCAAATCAGAATAATTCATATCGCAAAGCATCACATGTGAGGAATATCAAACCATTCAACATTCGATAGAATCCAAACATTCATAAGATTTATTAGTCGTCTGATTAAATTAAATCAGATTGATTACTTATGAATAATTTACTAATCCTGGTTAACTAATATTAATTAATTACAAATTCTTTTAACTAATTAACCTTTAACCATTTATTATTAATTAATCATCCTTAATTAATCAATAAATCAACCATTAATCATTAAATAATTAACCATTAATTATTTAATTATCCTTTAATTAATTATCCTTAATTAATTACATTAATTAACTAGCCTTAATTAATTATCATTCCTTAATCACCTTCATTAATTAATTAGCCTATAATTAATTAATTTATCTTTAAGTAATAATATTAACAAAACATTAATTACTTAACCAATTAAAAGATAAATTTTTTTATCTTTATTAATTACTTTAATTATTACTACTTTATTATTCTTAACCTTGTTTAATGATTCAATCATTATCCCATTAGTTAATTTAAAAGATTAAGGTTTTAAATAACATTTTATCTCAATTATCCTTTGTAACAAATTAATGTAACGTCCCGCCTTTTTGTACGCTTTAAATCGACGATAAATCACACACGTCAGACCTAAACCATATAGAAGGGCGGATTGTTATGGGGTAAATAAGAAAAAGCAGAGAAAGAAATGAACAAAACAGAATCTTGCAGCAAAACGATAAAATATAATAATCAAATATACAGTTCATGAAGCTGTTTTATAAAATATTTGATTATACTTATACAATACATATCAGAGTTATACATACCAGAGAATAATAAATAATGCAGCGGAGTACATGATGCGGTGAATAATATAATAAATAATAGTAATATAATCTTCGTCTTCGTCCTCCAGAAATAAAGTCTTCGTATCCTGCTCAGACTGACCCGAGCGAATTGAAAAGATAAAACACTCGAGTCAGAACTAAAAGATCTTATGTAAGTTAAATCAATTGTAAATAATATAAGTGGAACGGCGTCAGAGATGTTTACGGGATTTGACATCTCCTATCTAGTGTCGAACGTGAGTGCATTAACTTAAGTGATGCTCGACATTCACATCTCCTAAGGATCCGTTAAACTACTTACTATGTAATAATATTTCGCTATTATAATAACATCTATAGTAAAATAAACTTACTTTTAAATAGCATTAAGGAGTTATCCAATCTCCACCTTAACACAATAATAGTCCCAGTAGTCCATCCAATATCAGCGCATCTCCAGATCAGGAGACTACCATAAATACTCCATGGGCTACGGGAGAAAACCAAACTCGTACAAGTCGCGCTAGGGTAGGTGACACGACACAACTAGGCAATGCCAGCGTAGATATACAATTTATACTTCCGGGCCGGGTGGTAATGCGTAGCGCGCAGCTACTGCCCACCTCGAGCCACACCCCCAAATCAAAAAATCAAAAGTAGCCACCGAATCAATCCAAAAGTCAAAGTATAATATCGGAGGGATGTGCCCGATAAAAGGTGCTACCTTCTTAGCCCATCGACCGCTCCTGTTTTAGCCACCTTATGCCAACTCACGGGGGTTGGGTCCATGTATATACCTTAAAGGAACGCCGCCACCATCCTACTTCATTCTGTAATCTCCACCGCGTACACGGTTTTTAAAGTGGTTTTCGAAGTTGGCACTTGGCAGAGAGTATGGAAACTTCCGATCTCGGTCTCTTCAACAACCAACGCTATTATAACACCGCGGTCTTTTCAAAATAGTTATACTTCAAAACCAGAATATAATGTCCATTTCAAAACTATATATAATATGATATAATTTCCACTTCAACCCAAAACAATATGATATCATTTTTTTATTTCAAATATATCACTTTTCCAAAATCATAGCACTTTCAAATTTATACACTTCGAAACCAAATATTTGAAACTATAACAATTTTAAAACATAATACTTTGAAACTCATAACTTCGAAACATTTCAATTTTGATAAAACATTTCAATTTCGATATATTTTAAGGCTTTAAATATTCCAAAAATTCAAAACTAATTCTTTGGTAATTCCATATATATCAAATTCAATTACTATTAGTTAGATTTGAAATGTTACTCAATAAATCAAATATCATTTAAGTAAAACTTTCAAACTTCAAATAACTGGATATTCTTCAATTTATTTAACTTGATATATTCATTTAAATCAACTTGATATTCATTTAAATCACTCTAAACCAAAATCAAGTTAGAAAATCATACCCTTTCAAATCTCACTATTATTTAAATTTCAAATCAAATTCGAGTATAATTCTTAGATAATTTAATTCAAATCAATTTCATATTTATCTTCCAACCTTAGTTTTATTTAAGTCATTATAAACTCTATATACAATATAATTTAACAAATACTTAACTATATTATATAAAAAAATCAAACTTTATTAATTGGCTTATTTTATATTTCAAAACAAATTTACACATAGCTAAAATCAATAATAAAATAACATTTATATAACATCTGAAATCAATATTTATATAACCCATATATTTCTTTGCAAAACTATATAAATCATTTCAACATATTTTATATATAGACCGAAGTGTCTGTATAAAATTTTCTATCCTATGGTCAAGTGATACGGATATTTATCACTTCAATCCATAATTTAAAACATAAATACGGTTATATATCATTTCAAACTGCAATCCCAAATGAAATAAAATTCATAAGAACTTGCAGTTTATAACAATATAAAATACAACATCCATTCATCCATTATCAATCATCAAACATTTATCACAATCATCGTTCAATTCAATCAATAACATCAATATTAAACAGATAACAAATAACAGGCATTTACTAGCATTTTATATTCAATAAAAATTAAACAACAATTTAACTGGCGGTTATATGCAATAATAAATTAAATAACAATTTAACTAGCAGTTTATATGCGATAATAAATTAAATAACAATTTAATTCAATAAATTCAATTCAATAAATTCAATTCAACTGAGATGATGATAAAAATATGTCAAACAGTCATAAATAAATTTCTAATCACATCATAAATCAATTTAACAAACATAAGAAGTTTTAGAAGTTGTGAGTGGGTTATGTGACGCCCCACCTCTATACCCACGCTAGCCAAGAACACTACAGAGTAATGCTGTCGACTAGCATGGAGAATAAGGCTGTTAAGGAGTGACCATCCGTGTAATTGCTTTTTGCGAGTACCGATATGCCAGATAAAAATATAACTTTTCATCTCAAGAGGAAATCTGACATGCGGACACAAACTCAAAGCTACTACACAGTGGCTATAAAGGTCTTCGGAAACAAATATAGAAATAAACATAACACAAATCAGTCACAGACAATCCATATCACAAAGGCGGAAATAAATATGAATATTACACATGGAAGTGTTCATCAGAGTAATGGTCTAATAAGGTCCACAATATCACAAAAAGGAATATATACAAGTGCTAGACAAAAGAATATGCATACACCAAGGAGTCTATCTTAAATGTATACAACAAAAAACTACTAAACTAGAGTAGTTAGCCAAAATATCAGATGATGGTCCGATAAGGAGTCAAGCAGAAGCACCTGTGAAATCTCAGTCTGACCCGAGTATTATTTAAGAAGAAAATAATAAACAGATTAGTCAGCTATAATTATCAGTTAAAATGAGATATAAGAAGAGATATAATAAAAAGACGTATGATAACCTAAAATGTCATACTACGACAAGTATACATTGGAAAATCCACGAAAGTCATACAATATCTCAAAGAATCTCATAGCATCAAAAAGAATGTCATATTCTTTATTTCATTCACCAAGCCACAATAAAATGACATACATATCAATGCCAATTGTAAAAGTTGGTGAAACATAAATTCCAAAAATCATCAAATAGAAATCCAGAAATCACAATAAAAGGATGGCCAATCCCATAAAAATGAGCCGGAGCTCCTCCTGACAGGGTATAGTCCCCCATTGCGGACATTGGGCCGAAGCTCCTCCTGGTGAGCCGAAACTCCTCCTGACAGGGTATAGTCCCCCATTGCGGACATTGAGCCGAAGCTCCTCCTGGTGAGTCGAAACTCTTCCGACAGGGTATAGTCCCCCATTGCGGACATTGAGCCGAAGCTCCTCCTGGTGAGCCGGAGTTCAATAAAATTGAGGTATATTCCTCCTCATGGACAAAGAGACATTGCACATTGCTAGTCTAAACCATAAAATGATCATCATTGATCATCAAGAAGTGTCAATTACAATAAGCTAGTAAATATATGAGTTTAGCATCATGTCCCATAACCACTAGCTTAACTTAAATATTTGCGAACAAATTGTAGATCTCCACTAGAAAATTGTCACAAGAGATTCAATCGAACAAGTCCAAGAATTAACCAATGAAGTAAACGCAAGCGTTTCATACCACTCGTTTTACTAAGTCATTTAATTAGATTTCTCATACGAGTGAGGTAAAAGTTTGTATATACTAATAGATTTGGAAAATGGTTTTATAAACGAGTTTGGTATTGAAAATAGAGTTGAAATCGTTTTGAGGAAAGAGTTTTGATATTTACTACTAGTATAGAAAACCTTTATATTTTAAAGTGACAAATCATAGAATTGATTGTAGAAACAATCAATCATAAAAATTCACATTCGAAGACGTGAATAAAATCTAAAGAAATTGATACCGAATTCATCAAAATGGATATTTCCAAAAATCACGATGAAAATGTCATCAAAGTCCATAATAAATGATAACAACAAAAAGGGAACCAACACGAATCGATTAAAGTTGGAAATATACTCAAAAATAGCCAAAATAGGCAAATTAAACAGTTCCAGACGTCTGGTAGGTGTTCCCAGACGTCTGTCCCTAGTATTTGGAAGTATATGTGTTTTCTCCCTTCTATTTTTAATTCGTGGGCCATTTCAGACGTCTGAACAACCAGACGTCTGAATTTGATTTCAGACGTCTGGATTTTGTTTCAGACGTCTGGATTTAGTCTCTGCCTTTTCTAGACCCCTTTCCAGACGTCTGGATTTTTCAACCAGACGTCTGGATTTGGTTTTAGACGTCTGAAATTTCCTGCTAGGCAAAAAAAACAGCCTAGACCAAAAATGGCAAATCCAAACCAAAATGCGATCGAACGAGCGATGGATGCTAAGGATTTATGCCAATTGGCAACCCAACACTATAGGCTCTTCGATGCACCACCAAAAACATGTTCAAACATCAAAGATTGAATTTTTAAAGATTTGACTACAAAACACCAAAAATTGAAATATTCACCAAATCAAAAGCAAATGAACATAAATAAGTGTTAGGAATTCATACCTAACAACAAAGATAGATATAGACATAGATGTGAGAAAAAAATGTCACCTTTGAACCCAAATCAATGAAGGAGAAGCTTTAAAAACAAGCTAAGATCAATTCGTCTTCAATAACAACTCAAGAAGCTTCAATCTAAGCTTAAAAGAGAAACATTTCCTAAATTAGGTTTAGGAATTTTCTGAAATCAAAGAGAGAATGAGTTGGAGAAGAAGAAGAGAAGGCTTATCAATGGGTTCACTTGAGTTTGGAGCTAGAAGATGGATTTGCTAATGAAGACTAGGGCTTGGAGTTTTAATTTCCTCTTCCACTCCTCCATTATTATAAAAGCTTGAGTATTAGAAAATGAGGAATGATGTAATGAAGAGGAGAGGGGGTTGGGACTGAGTTAGTAAGTGGCTAATAGGTTTAGCCCAAAACAAAGCCCTAAGTGAAAAAGGTCAAAATTCTACTATCTCCAAACATATCAAGTTTATACTCAAAAAGTCGCAAACGTCATTTTGAACTCAACGGGGGTGTTCTCGGGTCCCAATTCGACTGTTTGCAAAAAGTAGCTTTTCGGACCAAAATCCGACGAACGATAAAATATTTAAATAAAATATTTAAATATAAAATCGATAAATATGTGGGTTGTTACAGACTCCCCTCCTTAAAGAAATTGCGTCCTCGCAATACTTAAGAAGAAAATAAAGAGTAACAACCATAAAAGCATATCAACACAAAAGAAAATTAAAATAAGAAGTTCACCATAAAGAGCACGAAAGAGTTAGCTCGAACGTGTTCGCTCGATGATGTCTCTGGATTCCCAAGAGAAATCCTTAGGATTTGAGAACCATCGGACCTTCACAAAAAGAACATCTTTATTTTGAAGGCACTCAACCCTCGAAGAAATGATGCGAATAGATGTTGCACATAAGTCAAATCTGGTGAAACTTCAATTTCCTCAATAACAACGGGCTCAAGAATAAAAACCGGAATCCCTAAGGCATTTCCATAGATAAATGACGTGGAGAACGTCAAGAATAGCAGAAAATTGAGCTGGTGCGACGACGTAGTATAATAATAGTACGCCCGAGAAACTAGAAACTCAAATAATTTGGAACATCAGTGTAGTACAAAAAGGGTACGCCCAATGAACCAAAGCCCGAATAATTTCGAAACACCGACGTAATACAAAAACGGTACGTCGAATGAACCGATAAACCGGAACAACGATGTAGTATAATAATGGTACATCCATTGATCCAGATAAGACGGAACATCGATGTAGTATAATAACAATACATCCGATGAACCGAACACCATAAAAGAACATCAGACGCAAGTCCATAAAAGAAATGAGATGAAACTCAATAAAACGAAGTGCATCAAAACGCCTGATGAACTTGATAAAAAGATAATTCCATTCCGACATCATCAAAGAATCAACACCTTGTTGCCTACGACAAGACGTATTGGCAACAAGACTTCCCTTCGTGAACAAAAAGAATATCAAGATCATAAGATGCTAGGAACTCGAGTCAACATGAAGTTCACTATGAGAAAATAAATATTCCAAAGATTTATGATCGAGGTGGAGAACAAATTTCTCATCCAAATATGATGATGCCAAATTCCAAAAGTAAAAACAATAGCCGCGAGCACTAGATCATGAGTGGCATATCTAGTCTCGATAAGCTATAATGATTTAGAAGCACAAGTGATAGCACGTTCTCCTTTGCAAGAGAATGGCATCCAAACCAATACGACTAGTATCGGTACAAATAGCAAAGTCTTGGTTCCCCTTCAGGAATCACAAGAATAAGAGTATCGAAAGGAAGAGTTCTTTTAAATGATCCTCTTTCCCGAAAAGTTAAAACTTTCAAAATTACATTTTTATTTTTATGTAATAATCTTTCTACAATAATTTACATTTTTACAAGTCAATATATCGTGTCTGACTGTCTCATCAAAGCGTTTAAGAGATTCTTATCGATAACGTTGATCAAGCGCATCGACCAAAATTCTTAAAACACTCAATGGGCAATACAATCACAAAATCATCTTCTTTATAATAAACAAGTTTCTTAAAAGTTTTACAAATACTCTTTGCTTGTTTTAAGAACAAAAATCCAATTTTACTTATAAATAAATCTTATGAAAAAGATTTGCAAAATTTTAAATTACTATTTTCATCCAAAATCAATATATGCAAAAATGGAATCATCGAGATATTCGATCGAATGCTCGATACCTAAAATGGATGAAATAAGCTGGACAAACTGAATGACATAATAATTCATTCATAGGAATCATAACAAGTGCGGAATGCGGTATGTGGAATGCTAACTTAAGCAACTCGTAGCAAATGAAAACCGGTGGTAAGGTCAAACTGAAAAGACCTTAACACCACACAAAAGATTACTTAGGTGATAATCCTAAGACAAGCTCAAAATACCGGAAAGTTTAACAAATCATGTAGATAAGAGAAATAACACTTTCCTCACTATGAGGGCTTAAAGAATAAAATGATGCCATCAAGTTGGAATCAAAATCACAAAGAAAAATTAGAAATCTGCTTAACAGATTAAAAATGTCGAGGATGAATAGTCCACACGGGACAAAAGATATGGCCTCATAATAATTAAGCCAATCCGTACAAAAGTAAATTCCGAAGCCTAAGTAAAAATCGGCTCGGACAAAAAAATCACATAAAATAATTTCGACATCAATAAAGACAAATTGAGTGTTGCAGATCTACCATCCGGATTCGCAATTCTCAAGGAAGACATCAAGCCCAAAAATGTTTAAAGAAAAAGAATCGACAAGTTCTTTTGATATAAAATAATGAGATGAACTCATATCAACAAGAACTTGAAAAAGATAATCGTAAAACAAACGAAATCAAGGATTGAATGAGAAATACCTTGACCAAGAGAAGTGTTGCTAGGGGTTTGCACAATATTTAGCTTTCTCATGTCCTTATTCAAAAGTTTGGGACATGCAGATAAAAGATGACCCGGTTTCTTGCAATAGCGACAAGAATGGGGTTTCGGACACATATTCGCATAGTGTTCCTTAGAATTACAATTGTAGCATCCTCCACGATTAGGGATTGGAGTCTTTGCTACAAAAGTAGTTTGCTTCACTCTCCTATTGGGATTAAGGCTCTTGAACTTAATATGCCTCTTCTTGGAAGTCCAAATATCACAAACACTTCCTTTACCAACCTCTCCATGAAGAAGAGTAACATCCATAAGCTGATTGAAAGAAACTTCAAGTTTCAAAGGTAAAACCATTTCGGGGTTCTTACTCAAAGCAGAGATAAACTCTTGATTCTTTACAAGATCAAGAAGCTGCTGGGCAGACATAAATGCTCCATCCTGGGGAGTAGCACTAGATTGACCGGCGCTGGGACGGCCTGGTCTAACCATTTCTCTTCTTTAAGAAAGAAAGAAAGAAGAGGAAAAAGTTATTCTCAAAATAAATATCAAGCAATCTTGATAGATAAAACAAGGAATCATAAAAGAAAGTAGGATAGAACGGTACGAAGACTCGAATAAATCCTAAGGCACAACTCCTAATAAAGACTTAGGACATGATCCTTGCTAAATTATTCTACATTGTTTCGAAGTTTGGCTCTGATACCATGCTGTGACGCCCCACCTCTATACCCACGCTAGCCAAGAACACTATGGAGTAATGCTGTCGACTATCAAGTAGAATAAGGCTGTTGAGGAGCGACCATCCGTGTAATTGCTTTGTGTGAGTACCGATATGCCAGATAAAAATATAACTTTTCATCTCAAGAGGAAATCTGACATACCGACACAAACTCAAAGCTACTACACAATGGCTATAAAGGTCTTCGGAAACAAATATAGAAATAAACTTAACACAAATCAGTCACAGACAATCCATATCACAAAGGTGGAAATAGATATGAATATTACACATGGAAGTGTTCATCAGAGTAGTGGTCTAATA
Source organism: Allium cepa (assembly GCA_030765085.1). Taxonomy (NCBI): domain Eukaryota; kingdom Viridiplantae; phylum Streptophyta; class Magnoliopsida; order Asparagales; family Amaryllidaceae; genus Allium; species Allium cepa. The sequence goes on along the minus strand of CM060928.1, from coordinate 300,777,105 downwards.
AGGTCCACAATATCACAAAAAGGAATAGATACAAGTGCTAGACAAAAGAATATGCATACACCAAGGAGCCTATCTTAAATGTATACAACAAAAAACTACCAAACTAGAGTAGTTGGCCAAAAGATCAGATGATGGTCCGATAAGGAGTCAAGCAGAAGCACCTGTGAAATCTCAGTCTGACCCGAGTATTATTTAAGAAGAAAATAATAAATGGATCAGTCTAGCTATAATTATCACTTAAAATGAGATATAAGAATAGATATAATAAAAAGACGTATGATAACCAAAAATGTCATACTACGACAAGTATACATTGGAAAATCCACAAAATTCATACAATATCTCAAAGAATCTCATAGCATCAAAAAGAATGTCATATTCTTTATTTCATTCACCAAGCCACAATAAAATGACATACATATCAATGCCAATTGTAAAAGTTGGTGAAACATAAATTCCAGAAATCATCAAATAGAAATCCAGAAATCACAATAAAAGGATGGCCAATCCCATAAAAATGAGCCGGAGCTCCTCCTGACAGGGTATAGTCCACCATTGCGGACATTGAGCCGAAGCTCCTCCTAGTGATCCGAAATTCCTCCTGACAGGGTATAGCCCCCCATTGCGGACATTGAGCCGAAGCTCCTCCTGGTGAGTCGAAACTCCTCCTGACAGGGTATAGCCCCCCATTGCGGACATTGAGCCGAAGCTCCTCCTGGTGAGTCGAAACTCCTCCTGACAGGGTATAGTCCCCCATTGCGGACATTGAGCCGAAGCTCCTCCTGGTGAGCTGGAGCTCAATAAAATTGAGGTATAGTCCTCCTCATGGACAAAGAGACATCGCACATTGCTAGTCTAAACCATAAAATGATCATCATTGATCATCAAGAAGTGTCAATTACAATAAGCTAGTAAATATATGAGTTTAGCATCATGTCCCATAACCACTAGCTTAACTTAAATATTTGCAAACAAATTGTAGATCTCCACTAGAAAATTGTCACAAGAGATTCAATCGAACAAGTCCAAGAATTAACCAACAAAGTAAACGCAAGCTTTTCATACCACTCGTTTTACTAAGTCGTTTAATTAGATTTCTCATACGAGTGAGGTAAAAGTTTGTATATACTAATAGATTTGGAAAATGGTTTTATAAACAAGTTTGGTATTGAAAATAGAGTTGAAATCGTTTTGAGGAAAGAATTTTGATATTTACTACTAGTATAGAAAACCTTTATATTTTAAAGCGACAAATCATAGAATTGATTGTAGAAACAATCAATCATAAAAATTCACATTCGAAGACGTGAATAAAATCCAAAGAAATCGATACCGAATCCATCAAAAGGGATATTCCCAAAAATCACGATGAAAATGTCATCAAAGTCCATAATAAATGATAACAACAAAAAGGGAATCAACACGAATCGATTAAAGTTGGAAATATACTCAAAAATAGCCAAAATAGGCAAATTAAAC